>JAEAOA010000884.1:3762500-4387500 GCA_016746295.1 Potamilus streckersoni | reverse complement strand
GCAATTGTCTGCAATCAATTTCCATGCCGTCTTTTCCTTGCCAAACAGTGAACAGTCAAATGCATCATTTCGAAGAAGTTCGCGAATCTGAGTATCAATAAAGAAATTTTAAAACGGAGGTACTTGAAAGCTGCTTGTGATTTATAAATGGCCTTGATAAAGTTCTTCACCAGACCCAGCAGGAGGGGCAAGGATGGTAACAAAATCTTTCTTGGTTCAACAAATGGTGGAGTCTAAACACTTGTCCTCCCAGGCTCCAATAAATGTCGTAATTGCCACTCTCTCTTGATGTAGTGGGAATCTCTCTTGCGACTATCCCATTCGCTGAGGAAACTGCAGTACTTTGTGTATCCAGTCTGCAGACCAAAGCAAGAGAGCAAGAACCTTCAAATCGCCATAAAGCTGCCACTGATGTTGGTCATTGTTTATGCACCTCAAACGTTATTTCATTTTTTCATAAGTTTCCTTTATATGGACTGCATGACAAGCTGAAAATGGTGAAAAAACATTCCTATTATGCAGCAAAGCAGAATTAAGGCTAATCTTCGATATGTAAATGAAACGTCACCATTCATTTGGATCATAAATAATGTCGAGGCCTGCCATCAAATACAAGATCACCTTCTATGAAGAAGAATGTGACAAGATCCTTTTGACGGTAACCAAACATGGAATCCCTAAACTTATCTGCCAGAAGATTCCAATGCTGTAGTCTGGAGTCCAAATGATCTGCCTCACGCGTTGATAGTTCAAATCCCAAACAAAGGTATTCAATTCACATAGTGTTATGAGATGTGGTTCAGAGGAGGAGGAGGGTAGAAACTATGGGTCACGTGACATTGATGGTTCAGGACTAGACGTTAAATCATCTTCCTCTTCCTCGTCTGACTCAAGTAAGAAAAGTTCTGGTGCATTAGGAACAGGAGATCCTTCTCCTTGTGGTACATGGCATGTATCTAATGAAATGTTTGCATAACGTACAGTCCACTTTTTCTTTGAAACACCTTGCCCAACTGGAGGTAACATGCAGAAGCAACAATTGCTGATATCATCTGATGCAAAAGGCACAGATTTTCTTTCCCTGTTCAACCACTGGCAAAGATTTGTTGCACAAGTGCTTCAGCATATGTGTGGGGTCCACCTCTTGTCTTGATCTATAATATTGCAGCAAAAAAAAAAAAGTTAGGTTTCTTAACCATAGTGGTTGTACTGCACTTTTGTGATGCAAAAATCACTTCACCACGAACATACCAGAGTTATCTGCATTGTTCACACAAGTACGTGGATGCGTCTCTGTTAACTCTGTCTAAATAGAAATGTGTTTCTTTGCAAAATTAAACAAAAATGAGAGAGCAAAACATGATATGATTTCAAGAGGTGATAAATCGCAATTTGATGAGAAGAATAATGTAAGCTTAGTTTTGATTGCATCAACCATGACTTCATATCATGTATGACGCAATACCAGCTTCAGATTCCATCATTCATGGTTTTGCCTAAACACGAGTACTGTCCAAACCCTGTTATATATTTATTCATATATCCTGTCAAAGATGTATTTTAGTAATTTCAGGTTTAAATTTAGATACCTTCCTTTATAGCTCAAGTATCATTCGCCATGCAAACCTCAATGGTCGTATATACTGACCCAGTAACGTATCTTTAAAAAATAGAACCAATCAACAATTTTAAGCATCATTTTCATTCTCAGTGACCCAGAATTAATAAAGTTTGACTACGTTTATTTCGGAAGCATTTTGGCTGTAGACGTGTATTATTAGTGTGCCATAACAGAATACATGAACTTGTAAAATTATTTCCAGGCTTGTGTATGATACAAAAATGTTAGGTGTGTCATACAAATCTCAGACTAATCATTTGTCTGGGACACTACATCAGCTATGTAAGATAACAATGAGTTGTAATAATGGACAAACCAAGAAAGAGGTTTTGTATATAGAGGAATTTTAAATGTATTTAGCATTACTCTATGAATGCTGTCCAAAACAAATACGGATTTATAAATTTTCTAAATATATGCTTCAAGCGATTTATAAATATGTGCATTATTCTACAGAATTTGGTATGGGGGAAACTGTTGAAGTGAACATACGAGTAATCAAACGAGTTAATTTTGGTTTAAATTGGCATCTCAGAGATACATACATGTACTTTAGCTTCAACCGAATCTATAACTACAACAGAACTATTGTCTTCCTCAAAATAGGTATCTTATAAGAACCACGTGTCATCCTTACTCAGGTTTCCTGAGAATTGTGCACTCAGTCTGATTTACGTTTTGGTTGTGACACAATCTGAGGAGATAAATGGTGCTTGAGGGATTGTCACTTGTGTTGCAGCAGACAGGATGACCTTTCTGGAAAATTTTGTTTTTCACTTTGACTAAAAAGGGTGAGAACGTTGTATAGGGTATCAATACAGCTGAACATCTTTTAATAATGCACGCTTATTGTCTCTGTTTCTTAATTAATTCTTGTTGGTTACTAACCTGTTAAGATATCCCGTCATCGACTGTGGTTACATAGGGAGAATAAGCGCGAAATGAATATCTCAACATTTCTGAGATACATTTCGAATATAGTTGAGATATGTATGGAAGAGAGAGAGACAGACAGACAGACTGAGATATTTACATAGATGAAGAAAGAATTATTAAACACATTTAGATAATAAATAAATGGACGTTACATCACGTTTTATTACACACAGAAGCATATAAATATTTCAGCTAAAGGGGGGGGGGCAATTAGCATCATGAATTGATTATAAAGACTTATTTGTCCTACAACAAACACTATTATGTCAACTACGAATGAGACTACATCGTTCTATTCATTCTCCTTTTTCTTCTCACAGCAAACGCTTTGTTAAAGTTATTTGATCTGGGATTTTTTTTCTTGTTTTATTTTAGTATAGTTGTCTTACCTTGAATATATATAACTTAATTATGTTCCTGGTTCATTGTCCAAACAAATGATTTTTCGTACATTAATAACCTTGTTGTTTTATTTTAGTAAAATAAATAATAACAAGCAATTATAAAGCTGTTTAAGAATTTATTCATATGAAAGGAAATTTGCTCTAAAAGATGCTGATGTATTTAGCTTATAAAGTTATCCTTGTTAGTTTCATCTGACCTATGTTTGTGCTGCCTTGGAACTACATAAATTAAAAATTAATAATAATATCGTTAAAAATTACTGTTTAAAAGTATAATGCTGTAAATAATAATCTTAAGGTCCGCTATGTTAGTAAGATGAAATTATAATAAATGATGTCTGTAGATGTAAACATGCAAATGCATGTTTAACATAGCGGAAGATAATTATTTGAAACTTTCATTTCGTATTTTTTTATTACTAATTACATTTTCGTATCACCATCCCTCCTCCAACCCAATAAGAATGTAAAGCGTCACTTTAGTGTCTGAAAGAATAAGACGATAAATAATTTATTTTGGGACAAGTCAACATTAAACTGTAATTTTTCAAACTTTAAAATAATGTAGCTTTGGGTTCAGTGCTTTCTATACAAGAGAAAATTATATATATATATACTATAAGAATAACCGGTATAGAACCAAATATCCGGGATATAATCTGCGTTACATATGTACACAAAATAAAAATAGATGTCGCTTTGGCTTGTAGACTTTTAGGGAATTATACAACGTTTTCAGTTTCCGCAACTAGTCTACACAAGCTGGTTGTATTTATAGTTTTAACACATGTGAAGATAGAAATGTAGAGGTTTACAAACGCAACGTTTTTGTGTTTATTTGTTTGTCGTAACTATGTTTTGTATTTGCCTTTGAAAAAGACTCATTAAGAGTCGAAAGCGCTTAGGCTAGTTAGTTACTAGTTTCGTACTGTTCGTCGTCAGTTTATTGCATATATATATATATATATATATATATATATATATATATATATATATATATATATATATATATATATATATATATATATTCTTGGGATTTTTAAGCTATCAAACAAACAAAAACAAACACGTTGTAACTGCCATCAATTGTGTTTTTATTCAGCTGATCGCATACCGGACAAGTCGTTTTCCATTAAAGTTTCGCCTGTGTTTCGGGAAAGGAAAACTTTTAATTCCTCCACTTAGATGATTTCGATATTGACTGTCAGATTTACAAGACTTAATTTCACTATTATCGATCGAGAAATCAACAAATCATTTCAAAATTTGAAATACATATCACGATCAATTCATTGTTGCTACGAGCAGCTTGTCATAGGAAAATGTCGGACTGGACCAAATGCCTGGAGGTGTGTCTACTTTAGGCTCTCTGATTGGTTCATTGATCCAGTGTGATTGACATTTGGCGATAAGGCATTTATTTCTGCTTAGTGGAAGGGTGAGGTGGAAGGGTGAGGGGTAGAGGAAGACACTATACTAAGTGGGGGGGGAGTCAGGCCCTTTCTTGCAGCTGAATGTTTAGTGTAACGGGAACATTCTTCAAAAAACATATGGGGAGAAGAGTAGGGAAGATGTCAACTAAAACAAAACATGTTCTATGTAGTAAAGTAAGGACGCTACTGAAGAAGATTGCATTCTCAAAAGCCCTTGCTCCTCTACTGCCTTCACCTCCACCAATCCCATGTTTCTGATTTTCGGCATCATATTTGATCTACGTCTAGATACTTAGGTTGTGCTGTACATTATGCGCGGTTTGCAGAATAATAGACCCTGTCATTTTTTTATATTCTTCAAAATAACAGGTTTGGTTCTGGTGACTGAAATTATGTATTGAATGTGGTCCTCACAGTGGAGAGATCACAACAGCGCTGTCCGTCTTGCTCAAGTGAGCTCACGTTAACTATCATGTGCTGACATAGATTAGGTAAGTAGGATAGGTCATAAACAAGAACTTTAAATATTCGTTAAAGCATATTATTTACCCACTTTATCCATATAAATGTCGGTATATATTATTGATATTTTTTATACGAACCTTCAAAATTGACTTTCTCTAAGTACGCTCGCTTCGCCACTGGGCGCGAGAGTTCGAGGCGAAAGAGTGCAGTGTTCTTTAGTGCATCCATTTCTTTGCTACAGAGGTAAGAAACACTTAGGCCTTTCCTAGTTCTTGTTCAAACAAAATTTTTCTTTCAGAAAATCTGAAGTGTTTGGCGGACTTAGGGGATATTTTCCCGTCTGCCCCTAACCCCTAACCCCCACCCCATGTGTCTGCCCTGACTACAGAGAAACATCCAACCATCGTGTCCCAACCACCCATCCACTTCGTTTTCGCGAACAATTGCCCACTTTACACTTAGGTGAGGGTGAAATACTATGAAAATTTCAGCTGCAAAACAAACAAAAAATAAACTCCCAATGGCGCCCCTTTAAACATAACCTGGAGGCAATTGTCTCCTTCCCCGCTGGCTCTCAGCTATGCATGTATCTTAAATCAATGATTATACGAAAAGTCACGTGTGATAAACCTAGCTATTATTACAGTGTAACAGATAAACCTTGGGATTCTGAATATTACATTGTTATAAAATATTTGTGCAAGAATTAGTTGCATAAATAATGAATTACTTTTGTGGGAATTTAGAAAGGCTCTCATGTGCAAGGATATACGAAGGCGTGAAGAATAACGCGGTGCGGTACACGTGTACTGACGAGACGCAGAATAGTTTTACGAAACAATCAGTATTTCTGCATTTTGTTGCAGCAATATACAAACAAAGCTAGGTAGTGTTGCTATGGACAGGTTACACTGTACGGAGTTCTGCTAGAATTCCTTGCTCTGATATAACATTGTCCACTCAACATGGGCACGGTATTTATATATCTAGTGGTATTCTTTATAATGTTATTTATTTGGAAATATTTTTCGAAATCTAGCAAGGTAAAACGACTGCCACCATGTCCACCTGCAAAACCGTTCATAGGCAACTTGCTCGATTTCAAAGGATCGCCTCATTTAAAATTTGAGGAATGGACTGAACGCTACGGACCAATTTTCACTTGGACTGTATTTAATAAAAGGGGTGTGACGGTGAACAGGGCTGACCTAGTTAGGAAGTTACTCACACACGAGTCTCTAGCTCCGTATACAAACGACCGGTTCAATAGCTTTCAAGGGGAGTATGTTGCCTGGAATTACAAGGATGTTCTCTTTGGTGAGTTTTATTTTTTTTTCCTACCATTTTTGCATCTCTCTCTCTCTCTCTCTCTCTCTCTCTCTCTCTCTCTCTCTCTCTCTCTCTCTCTCTCTCTCTCTCTCGTACGGATGGATGGATGTATGGATGAATGGATGGGATGCAGATTCTTAATATGGTTGTTTGTATGCACTGATACAAATTATGACTGGTATATTAATATTTGCATCGTCTCTAGTGAGGCATACTTGTGACGCTTAGAAGGTGCAAAAACAATCTTTGTTGAAGGGAGATAATTCAAACATGTGCAAGGATAAGAGCCTCTCAACATTTGCACCCATGGATAATTATCAGAAATGGGTAACATGAAAGATGTTATACAACATTATTTGTGAACTTTATCCGATACGTACCACGGTATATCGCCCTTATTGACAACGATGTAGTGTTCTGTGCCTGGGACATGGATATTCTTTTTCTAAAATACGTCTTTAAATAGCTTTAAAAATATCTTGATTTCATTTAGAGTCAAATAACACAATATTATATCCTTTTCGCTATTTGAAAAAAAAGTTAATTATCTTGCGATTAAAGAAAATAAAATAGTGAGGCTCAGAGGAATACATCTGCGATACCTACCCACTTAAAGAGTCTTAAAATTAACTATTTAGTTCATTTTAGTAGACGTATTTGCTATGTGTGTTTAAAAGCTGTAGAAGGATGCATGGTACACACGCTTCCCGGAAATCGGGAAAAGGTCTGGAGAAATGAAATTTCTGCATTCACTTGACGTCCCAAACAATTACTTAATTGAGCCGTAACTAAACTGATCGTGAGGAAAATTTCTCGAGTTCTAACTAGAATATTCGGAGGTTGTAGGATGTACAGCTTGGGTGCTTGCCATAAACATATTTGCTGAGTCTGTCCAAATGCTCAGTGGATTAGATTCGTATACTTAACTATATTTTATAGTTCGATATCCGTATCGAAAATATGAAAACCAGTCTGGCATATCAAGATGCCAACATGCTGGTGGTGGCAAAGCATAGCCGCTTGCCAAATGGCTTAGCAAACGTAAGCGTTGTTAAATCGAGTCATACATGCATGAAATTGATACGAAATCTACTTATTTTCTCAGAAATTTGGAGTATTAAAATCTGTATGTTTTTAATTTGCTGAAAGACAAGATAAAACTACAGCGTTGATGGAAGATGATCTGGTACTCACGATTTGCATTGCCAGTCACACGAGTACACAAATCTCACATCCCACATTTTCAAATGTTGTAGAAAAAAAAATTAAATCTAAGTGGTAGACTGCTTGTAATAAAATGCAAAAACGAAACGAAAGAAAATAAAATTATCCATATATTTCCCGTGAACAACTTCCGGAGTTTTGTTGTATCACGTGATACCATGTTGACCTACTCTGCTTGATGAAACAAACTCACCAGATTGCTGAGATAGCAACAAGCTTCTTGTCGTTGTTCTCGAAATGAATATGTTGAGAATTTTATTTTATTTCTGGTTTTAACGAAAGGTATCTGACTTTCATTTAATGTAATTTAATTTTTATACTAAAACATTTAAAGCGAGTTTGTTGTTGATATAACGTGAATGTTGGACTGCCGATGTCGTCGTTTGAGATTTTTCAAGTCATGCGACTAGTAATGTAAATGTGAAGTATCTGGTAACATTTCATCTATGCCGTAGTTTCATATAGTCTGTCAGCAGATTAAAGACATAACGATCATAATAAATCATTTTCCCATTGATTTCATGCAGGTATTAGATTTTATATAAGTTTAAATTTGCTAGGCCCGTTGATAAGCTACTACCATATGCCGCTACCGCACGGTGGCGGTAAATTCCAAATTTTCGATATGCAGTTGCAATAACCCCACACCCCAAAATGAATGTCCAAATATGAAAAAAGGAGTGGGAACATTCGGAGGAAACCCGGATTAGAAAACCGACTGCTACTCGTTTTAAGCCAAATCTGTTGTCCAAAATGTCTAATCTCAGAGCTGAACTTCGGTGCGAATCTAATACACATTGACATGTAGCTTGAGATATTTTTGTTTATTAAATGATGGATTTTTAACCAAATGTTCTTAAGGAGATTAGGTTGTTAGAAAAATCTTGTTTGGGATTTTATTGGCACAGATAAATACAGTGTTAAGCTCCTTTCGTTACAAGACAAGATTCTAACTTTTTGAGTTTATTGTTTTATTTAATACTGTAATAGGAAATATTTACTTTATATATATGCATATATATCGTTGTAGAATTCCTTCGCCTTAAGGGTTCTAAAGGAAAAAGAAACTTCACTACTTATATTCATTATGTTGTTCTCAGTGTTGCCGTCATATTAATGCTTAACATTTCCCTCCTATTTATTGCATAAATATTATTTATCATAAAGACAAGAAACATGAGTGTATATTGTAGTTTTAGTTTAAAGGATTTTAAGCGGTCAAATATGGCAATGTTAGAAACAAGTTCTACATAGTTCACACATCTGATATTGATAAAGATTCTGTCCCATAGGACTTGGAGTCTGTATTTGTCCTCGCTGTAAAAGCAAGAATTTATACTGTTAATGAACCCTTACTGTGTTTCCAATTTGTAGTCTTGATGAATTATGACCTTGATGTACAACTACCAATATGTTTTGTAAAGGGTAGTCTTTTTGAGTCCTAGCTTGGGTAAACATTACAAAATTGGTTAGGAATCTACGTTATGCTGGATGTTATTGTTTACAAAGAAAATATTTCCTATTAGTGTATGTACAAAAAAACCCCAATAACTCATTTTCGAAGGAATCCATCCGAAGTCTCATTGTCGTAAATGTCTATGTCTATGCCCATGTCTATGTCAGCTCCCTCTTGGCAAATCTGCCCAAAAGTCAAATAGTCCAGTTGTGTGCAAATTTCTATCCTGACGGAAGACTGAAGTCATCCGAAACCGTAAGAATCTCATTGATTTTAGATATATGCGATCATGATAGACGTCACAAAGCCTACATAAGAAAAATAAAAAGAAACAAAAATTAAAGAAGAATGGATAGTTGACTCCCCAACTGTTTGACAAACTCACTGATGATCTAATCAAACGATCTGGTTTACTAATGATCTCACTAAAATAATGAGTTAGATCTGGAAACACAACTAAAGAGTGATCCCTCTTTTTAAACAAAAAACGATTTTCTCAAGTAATATATATATATATATATATATATATATATATATATATATATATATATATATATATATATATATATATATATATATATATTGTGATGTGTCGAATTTTGAAAACTCTTAGAAGCATTGGTTAAAGGAATTGTATCAAAGTCAACTTAATTACAGTATAAAGGGCTAGAGATAATTAGATGATTATTTTCATTTCATCTCTGAACGTCAAAAGAAAATTCGTTCCACGCGACGAAACGTGACCGAGTCATATGCTATGGTACAAGAAAATGACATAAGACCCTTTCCCAAAATCAACCGGTTAAAGGGAGAAGCTTGGCCATAAGTGATTGTTCAAAGGAACGTTAATTACGGCATGATTAGCTGTCTTGACAATCCAAAACTTCTACGGAACAGATTTAGGAAACAGTCTGTTTCGATTGGTTAATAATAATTTATGGGCGTAACTTTGTAAGGAATTAAGAAGTTTACATTGGAAAAATTCTTCAGTCTTCAATCTTTCGTAAGGAAAGTAGATGAACTCCGAATTCATAGCAAGTACGTTTTCGTTATTGAGTAAGAGGCCGGATAGTTGTCTAAGATAGAAGACAGACTACACGTGAGGTGCGTCGGAAACGAATAAAGAAACGGCAAAAGGTACGCAATCTTAGTTTCCCGATTTTAATATGTTATTTCATTTGTTGATTTATTTGCAAATGTATTTATGTTTTGATGTATGTATTTATGATTTCATTTTGCAGGAAATTAAGTGAAATGTTAGTCATAACATTTTATTCTTTGATTTTTAATTATCAATTCATTTGGAGAATTGACAAGGTTGCATGTAATTGAATGATCGTTGAAGAATTGACAAGATTGCATGTAATTGAATCTTTAATACATAGGAGTGCCTAGGAATTTTCATGAAGTTGGCTTAATAAGTGATTGGTATTGTTTCATAGTTTTATAAATTAATCACTTGAGTGTATATCCATATACTGGTTTGTAATATTTAATTGTGACCCGAATTAAGGTCAGGATAGGCAATGACCATCTATGTAAACATAGGAGATAATTAATGTGAGTGCAGCAGAATTTGTGCCTTTTGTATTCTGAGTCGAATTAATGTAAAAATATAGATATACTTGGAAATGTGGCCTATTGTCTATTGCGAGATATTTTATTTATTGAAGGACTACAGCTATCCTAGAACTCTCCTGAGATTTCTCTGAAAATACCAGAGCAAAGTCTGAGCTGGAATCTAGGTCCAGAAACGATTGTTAAATCAGAGTTCTTCTGACAAGAGTCCAAGACCAGACAACTAGACAAAGATTATAGAGCAGGAACGAACGGAAGTCTCGATGTCCGCATAAAATAGGTGATGAAGTCGCTCATCGTTGCACTCAAAGGTCACATCTCGTAGGCAATGAAGATAGAATCAACAAACTGATTGAATTTTATATTTATTCATTGAAAGAGGACTCGTTGTGTTTATTTCTTCAATATACTTGTTCAGAGATCTGCATTCTTTAATGTAAAAATATAGATATACTTGGAAATGTGACCTATTGTCTATTTCGAGACATTTTATTTATTGAAGGAAAACAGCTTTCCTAGAACTCTCCTGAGATTACCAGTGCAAAGTCTGAGCCGGAATCTAGGTCCAGATATGATTGTTAAATCAGAGTTCGTCTGACAAGAGTCCAAGACCAGACAACTAGACAAAGATTGTAGAGCAGGGACGAAAGGAAGTCTCGATGTCCGCATAAAATAGGTGATGAAGTCGCTCATCGTTGCATTTAAAGGTCACATCTCGTAGGCAATGAAGATGGAATTCTGTCACTGACTCGTAATCGTAACAGTAAAAGAAATTTGTATTGTTTTTGTTTTATTTGAGTACATGTTAGTACATTTTTCCTTCTTTTGTAACCAAGTAATTGATTTCTTTTCATTTTGAATTATGTTGTTAAACTGATTAAATTTTATATTTGTTCGTTGAAAGGGGACTCGTTGTGTTGATTTCTTCAATATACTTATTCAGAGATCTGCATTCTTCTTTCTATCTATCCACACTGGGTAAATTACACTGCGGAGCTGATTCCCTAGCAGCGAACCGTAGTGAAAGGTTGGTGTGTGTTTGTGTGTTTTGAACACCGCCGATTTATTATATATATATATATATATATATATATATATATATATATATATATATATATATATATATATATATATATATATATATATATATATATATAACGAATACTTGGACATACACAGTATCTAGCTATGAGAAGAAATTCAAATGTCCTTGACTCAGCCTTACATAGAAATCGTAATAATTATAGGATGTTGTTTAAAATACTTCACTGAGCTTGAACAAGGTCAGCTATTAGATGCAAGTCTACATTACCCAATGCATATAATAAAATAAAAATCAAAGTAACAAGCAATGAAAATTAAATATACATATCACCACAAAACTTTGTATGTCATGAAATTGTTTTAGTAGGTGAACGTGAAAAGCGTATACGGTAGAACATACTGATGGTCTTAGTATGCGTTCTACCCGAATTGCTTACTAACAGAGTAATCGTAATAATTATTTATTGAAATATTTATTTATTTATAGTTTTCTTATCTCCTTGTACTTTAATATTAAACGAAACCTCAAAATACCCGTTGTAATTAGCATATTTCTGCATCCCTTTCGTATATAAACTTGCAGCGTTTGCTCAGTTTAAATGCATATGGTGGTACGTGATGAAATGATTATATGCATTAAACGCACTGTGGTAAAGTTTCCTTGTTATGTCTTATGTATTTCTCCTTTGTAGTTATATTTTAGTGGATATATGGTAGACAGCCATCAACCTGTCTTTTTAAAGAAATGTCTAAGCTGCAAGCATTCTAACATCACAAGGTAAATGAATTGGGACTATTTTATATGACCATTAAAAGGCTGTTATAAATTAATGTTGAACATTAGGGCGATTTCAAGTTTATTGTTTTTTTATGCGTGAGAGATTTCATATAGAACAGAAGCATCAGACAAGTTGATTGAAGTCTGTTTGAACACACATTGTTCTAGCAATTTTTTTTATAATCTAGTTATTTTATATATTTATGTAAAACTCTTTGTAATTATGCCATGTTTTTATCATGCTATTTTTTACTTCACCATATCCTTTATGATCAAATATTTTAAGCATGATATTTGCTTTCTGTACATGCCGTTACTTATACAATAGCTATGCCCGCAAAAACCGTTTGTTGTATTGATGAAAAACTAACCTTGTTACTGCTGACCGTTTCTTTGAATCAGTATATTTAAATTAAATTTTATGGTTATATTTTAATGTAAAGAAAAATATTGTTTCTTTTAATTTTTTAGATAGTTTTAATCCGTTCCTTTTACCATTTAAATATTACATTCCTGGATTGATTGAGTATACAATATGTTAACCGTTTACCTATATCCAGAATATTTGGTATATGTACTGAATAATGGTTGAACATTTTGTATAAAATCTTAATTTGCATATGTCTGCGAATCAATTAATGTGTTAACATCAATTCAGCATAAGTGGATGGAGCAGTACTTACAGCAGTACGTTTCAACTACTTTTAGAATTCAAAAATATCAAGCAACCTTTTTCTTTCGACATCCGTTACGAGTTTGATAACTAGATTCCTTTACTTTCTGCAAGTTCATGTCATCTACTTCAATATTTACTTTGGATCGCTCCGGTGGTCTAAGTGGTTTGAGCGTCCACCAAGTTGACTGAAGTCTGTTTGAACACACATTGTTCTAGCACTTTTTCATAATCTAGTTATTTTATACATTTATGTAAATCTCTTTGTAATTATGCCATGTTTTTGTCATGTTGTTTTTTACTTCACCATATTCTTTATGATCAAATACTTTAAGCATAATATTTGCTTTCTGCAATACTTAAATCAGTACGTTTCAACTACTTTTAGAATTCAAAAATATCAAGCAACCTTTTCTTTCAACACCCGTTACGGGTTTAATAACTAGATACCTTTACTTTTTGCAAGTATATTTTATCTACTTCAATATTTACTTTGGATCACTCCGATGGTCTAAGTGGTTAGAGCGTCCACCTCGGATGCGGGAGGTCACGGGCTTGAACCCCGGACGAGTTATACGAATGACTATTGGTATTAAAAACTGACTAACTTGGCACTCGGCTTTAAGAGGTTCGTGTTAGGGCTGGTTGGTTTGGTATCAGGAAGATGTAACGTTTTGGAACATGATGTTAAATTTCTGCGTCACAATACACCAGTGCTAGATATAAACTGCCACACTGCTGACATCATAGCTATATGATTAGAATTGTTAAAGATACGTTAATTATTCAAATTACACTCAGTATTTATTTTAACACCAATTGGATATTCCTGACTCGGTACAGTGTGAAAATTGTAGGACAATATACATTCACGTATTAATTAATTTGTTTCATCAAATCCTTGTTATTGTCTGTTTCCTCTGTAAGTATTATGTTTATCGCAAGAAAAGCAATAATGTTTCCTCCCGTTTTACGTTTAATTAAGTTTTGAATTTCTTTGTGTCATCGAATGTCTTGTTTTTAACGATATCTGTGCCACTACTTACAGCGAGTGTTTTTATCTACTTCAATTTGCAACACGTCTGTATTCATTGCATATATTTTCACCAATATTATTAACCGTTTATCGATGAACATTTCGTATCTGTTTTAGATGTTCATTTTTGCAGTTGCTTGCAAAATTCAGTGCAAATAACACATTGGATCTTTAAATTATTCTATATCAAAGCTGTAATAGGTAAATCGTCAGTTGTTTTCATAAATCCAATTTCATTAATATTTATTTATGTTTTATAATGTCATCTGTCCTTTTGATTCCCTCGTTGTCATGTGTCAAATTTTGAAAACTTATTCAAACTTAAGGTTAAATAAATTTTGCTTTGAACTTAACAAAGTCAAGCAAGAAAGGTCTTGTGAAAGTTTACTGATATTTTTCTTTATTTCATCAATGAACACATACAAGGGGTTACGTTAAGCTTCGGTAGCATTTAACCGGGTCATTTTACGGGTGCAGTGACACGCGCACGATAGAAACTCGATCCTATCTGTTCAAAAAAAGGGGACACGTCAAATAATTGATTTTTCAAAGGAAGCTAATTGCAGCATAATTTAGGCTAGTGAAGCCTGATGATAAATATAGTTATTTGGAGAGCGATTAAATTATGTCACTGTAAATCGGTTGGATAAGAAAGCGAATTTCAGTTAAGCATTAACTGTTTGAAAAGTGAATTTTGTTTATTCGTTAATTGAGTACATTTAATTTAGTAAATCTGCTGGATGAAAGTGATTTTATTTTGATTATATATTAATTGATTAAAAAAAATATTTTTATTTATTGAAAGTGGGCTCGTTGTTATTTATTTATTTCAATAATTTGCTCAGTTATCTGTAACTTTCCATCTATTCGTCCACACTGTTCAATAATACCGAAGCCGAATTAATTAAGGATAGTTTTAATTATTTACATCCCCCTTTATACTCGTTTTGGTGGATCTTTGTATTATTTAGATATGTCTGAAATGTTTATAGTCTCCCAGAATTTGTTGCGTCCATATGATTCAGTAGGTCATCTATGTCATCGTTTATCTACTGCACGACTGAATGCATATAGTGTCCAAAGTTACGTTTCTCCTGTAAGTAACATAAACAAGTGAAAATCAACAAACTTTGTAAAATTCAACAAATAATTTCTTTACCAAGAAAATAAAGAGAAAATGAAACAGACCTTACGATATTGAGAAGTAAGTCTCACAATTATCGTGGAATTACAGACACAAGTCCGGATAATTTAAAAGTCGGAATGAATTTTAGTAAAATTTTTAAATAAATCTACCTCAGAAGTGTTGATGTGCCTTTGATGGCCTGTACATTGCTGATGTGCCAACAGTATATTGTTGAAATACAGCAATAAAATTCCAGGTTTGAATTCACTATAAATCCCAGTGAATGTGTCTGGCCAAGAATAATCTTTTTTAATGGGCACTGTGTTTCCAGAGAAAATTCACTTGAACAATTTGAAGAAATAAATTCCAGTCCAAATAATACTGAACACAACAATTATGCAAATCGACTCAGTTATATGTGAAGCACAAATTATATTTTCTCCATTACCAAGATTATATAGTCTTCTACATGGCCACATGTCACAATAGCCATTTTTAAAAAAAAATTACCTAATGGAAGATAATCTTCAGAAATTTCCTAATGTTTACGAAAGAAATGTTAGCAATATTTGAAATATATTATTAACATTATGATATATAACCTAGACAATGTCAGGCACACTAGGTAAATTAAAGGGGAATCTTAATAACCGAGACTCAACACATATTACATATAAACTGCTGTTAATAATGATCCTGATAATAAACCCATATAATTTTTTTAGCTTGGTATTAGTTGTTTACAGAATTTAGTTATCAACACCATTTAGGTGTAACTCAGTTATTTAAACAATTTAGTGATTTTCAAAACATTCAAGATCTACTTTCTTCTTTATGTTGTTCTTTCCTCTTTTAACCTTATTTGTGCAAAACCAGCTCACCTTAAAAAAGTTATTTTTTTATTAGTGTATTTAGTACAATAAAATTTGCTTGAGTTAATCTATTTTATAATAATACTATGCCACAAAGTATATCCTCTGCAATGAGATAGATTGTTTACCATTTTTATTATGAATTATAATATATATATATATATATATATATATATATATATATATATATATATATATATATATATATATATATATATATGAGGATAGTTTAATGCACTGCTTATGCCATCTTACAAGGCAATTGAACCGGAGACAAAATAAAATCTTTGTTTCAATTTATTTATATCTACCTTTCATTGAATCTCTGGCAAATGTGCTTTTCAACATTTATCTGTTTTATTTCCTTATGTGTTGTTTGTATTTTCTTGTTTTGCTCATTGTGCACACTTTAAACAAATCCAATATAGTGTATTTGGTCAGGTATTGTTTACCGATCAATACGTCCATTCCGCTAAACTTATCTATAGCACGTGTTAACATTTAATTGTCTTAAATTTTGTCATTGCACAGAATTTCCCTGGGATTTCATTCGACAAAAGCAAACATAGCTGCACCAATGCTGCTAAATTCAAACTGTAAATAATATGCATGTTCTCTTTCCATACCACATTAAACTTTTGGCATGCATGCTTCCGCCTAGTTTAAAACTTTAACCTACTTTGTATTTCGTTCTAACATCTCTTTTATGTTTGATTTCTTTGATCAATTAATTTTGTTCTTATAGTTTGTTTGCAACCTGAATTTCAGACAAGTATTTCTTATAAACAGTATAGAATATAACACTGAAATGTGCAAGAGAACAATATAAGACACTATAGAACGTTTTCAGGATAATTGACGGCACGTGAAGTAGACTTTACACGTACTTAGAGACAACATTAATTCAGATACTGTTTTGAAAATGCTTATTAATTGTCTATTGACTGGTATCGGAAAGACTTCACAAAAGCTAACCTGCATTAATAATATCGACTTTGATATTGATAATGTCATTTTGTCGGCTTTGTTCAATCTATCAGATGTCGGAACATGAATATAATAGAAAATGTTTTTAATTATAACATATAAAGTTCCTGTTACAAGAGCACAGCAAATAATTGGAATAACTGAATGTGAATAACTATCAATGAAGATACTGTTTACAGTATTAGTATCATCATCAGCTTTATTGCATAATGAGTAGAGAGGAGACTTCCGTATTAACAACTCGTATAACAAAAGTGATTTCATATACAAATGCATCAACAATAAAGCCGCTAGTATTCATTCTACTTGAACATGCTGCGTTATGTTTGATAGAGCATTTCTTTCAATATATTCCATTTCCTACTGACTGTTTACTGCCTATTTGAAATCAATAGATTTTAATATTACTAAAATATAATCAGTGCACACGTCATCCCAGTTTGAACGATACATCACAGTGATATAAAGTTTCGATGAAGTTGGGCAGTCATTGTTCAGGTCATTGTGTAAGCTGTCAAATTTGTTGACTGGAATGGCATTATTCATCAATAATAGATGTGTATATTAGGACAGTTGACACTGACATGGAGATTTTATAAGTTCTAGTCATGCAAAACATTTCATATGTAATCTCGATTATTAGAATGGATTTTTTTAAAAATTGATTTTATTCCGCTTAACTCTTTATGTGTTTCTTGTGCAGTAGAGATGTGTTGTTCATGTTTTCAATCTTACAATGCTGCAGACATTGAGCTACTTTTTTTCTTCTTTGTCGTTGTCATTTGTCAATTTGTCGTCTATTTAAATAAATAAAATATTTCAGCCATTTGGTGGAGAAGATTTTGAAATCAATGATTTTTAAAATCCTACATACGATAATAATTATCATGCAAATCATAATATCAAATAACAGTTGATGAAACTGTAAATATTGCCAACGGTTTAGCGGACCAATGTTTACGATACTTTGATGGCACACCATGGCATGCCAATTCAAACTTCTGTATATTCTCGACTTGAAAAAGAGAATAAAAGATGGCCTTGGCTTAAAGTAATTACAAAAGAGGTGGCAAGTAAGCAACCTTAGGAAATAATGCAAAACACTGATATGAAACTAGTCTATATTTTACTGTTGAAATCTAGAGAAATGGCAAACCCTTTTAAACGCTGTCCTGGTTGGATCAAAGTGAGTGGCAAATCAACTTTTTATGATGTCCGGTTAGTGTCAATCAGTTATCCGATATACTGTCTACAGTGGCCATTCTGAAACTTTTGCTATCGATTTTTCTCCTAAATCAATGATCATATAAGCATGGAGTTTTGGTTGAAAGACTTTTGACATGTAAATGAAAATCGTAGCGATCTGACTGGCTGGCCATTCCGACATAGCTCTTTCACCAAAAAACCTGCTTGGTACCGAATAGAAATGGTGCCAATCTTTATATGGCTACCGTGGCATTCTTGAATTGCCAGGGTAGCCATATAAAGGCGCGAATTCACTTATCTTGAATTCCTGGAATCGTCTGTAGGCCGTATAATGTCAATTTCTTCGGTGAATTGTTCATTTTGTTAGTTTGTTGTAATTATTTTTGTTTGAATAGGACGGTTTAGAATATCATCGTGCAAGTTAGCATCAATGTTTACTACAATCAAGCGATTTTGAGATATTAATTATGTTTGTTTTTAAATGAAACCTAAATTTTAAAAAGAGTGGTTAAGAAATGTTCAAGTAAAGAGATACGAGGTTTACATTTTCAGAAATTAGATTCTGGTTTAAACTTGATGACTAGTCCAATTTTTCATATCAGTGTGCAAGATAGATAGGTATACATTAATAACTATAAGTAATTTGTAAATGTCCTCACATAAGGACACGGAACTGGAAATGGCAAATGTAGGGTTGCTTTGCTAACTTCCTACTTGTAACAGTTTGTTTTTGGCGACACTTTGGTTCAATCGAGGGTATACATTTGAAATAGGAGTTCTGTAATGCAGACATACTTTTTCGTCAGGCTGTAAGAAACTTAATATATTTAAATTAATTAACTGGACAAGTGCTCAATGATATTGTATGCATAACAAATTTTAGGTTTCTCCGATGAAACCTTAAGATCGCTGGTATGATATTTAAATCTACGTAGCTTATTTGAAATTGATTTTACATTTTCCAGCTAACCTCAAAACCACATCGTGTTTAAAAGCAAACGTAAAATTTAATCCCAGACCTTTTCGACTTGCTACGACTATATGGTCATAAACTCAGTAATAGAAAGAAGCAAAAGAAGCAAATCTTCTAAAACTGAACAAACAATTTAAGTATGAAATTTATAAAATAGAAATCTAAGATGAACTTAAACTTTTATGAAAATAAATCCAGAATAATTTTAAAGTTCTGTCACAAGTTTTAAAGAAACCAATGTTTCGAATGAATTTTTTATCCTCAATTGTCCTGGCCTGACATCACTCCTGATGTATCATAATGACATTGTCCAGAACCCCTTTGAATAAATTCATAATAGTCATAGAATAATATTTTAGTCCAATGAGCACTGTATAGCTATGTTAAGAATAATCCTAGCAAATGTCTCCTATCAAATTATCCAAACACAACATTAAATATATCTGCAGACTGATGTTGCACACAAACATAGGAAATAAGACTCCAAAATAAGACTCCGAAATATGAATTAAATCAATTGCTCAGTTCTCTCCTTACACAAGAACAACCTATCCAACGGGAAATAGTATCAAACTTGTAAAATGATTTTTATCAAAATTATTTTTATTTCTTATAAACACCTATTTGTTTGCAGCCTTCACTATTAAGATCTTAAAATAGAATTTATGGCGGTATAGAATTATTAGCTATCGAATATCTTGATTATGGACGAGCATTACAATTTACAGTCATGAACAAAAATTACACATTGATATAATCGTCCAAAATTTTTATAAAATGTAGTTATGCATCACAAATGTTATCCCTCATTATTTTACCGTGACTTAAGAAGGTATAGGTACAGACCTATACGGATTGCTTGTTTTAATCAAATCCTGATAAAAGAATTAGAGTTACAATATTTACAATAACAATAAGAAAAGGATGAATAAATCTGGTTGCAAAATACCCGTTTATTCACATAATAATTATTGTCGTTGATGAAGGAGCTGTGTGGTTAAGTAGTTGTTATGCCCTGCTCAGGAACAGAAAGTTGTGGGTTCGAATCCTGCTAAATCCAAACCGAGTCGGTAGTAGTGGTCTGTTCTGGGGCATAACGACTGACCCCTATTTCCTCGGATTAGTTTAGTGTTTTACGGCACTGAAAAGAATGAAGACGATTTTATTAACGCGGCAACGGGAGTAAATTGTCTGCCAAGGAATATAATCCTTTGGTGAAATGTAGCTTTTCCTTTTTTATAGAAGTGATTTAAAGCAAAGCCAACAACCAAAGTGAAACAAATGAAAAGTAACTCAGTAGCTGCTTCTATGTGTCTGCCATACCTTACCGACCAATTGTACATCACATTCACATTGGCTCGAATTTGAACATGGTATGTATGGCCGCTAAGGTGGATGAAAAATAAAGAAACTGAAGGAGGTCACTGAAGTATAAATGGCGATGATAAAACGTTCCACATGACGGAACCTGCGATCTAACTTTCAACTCAGTTCAAGTACATCAATGTTCACCAGTAAAAATTCTGTTAAGAATTCTATATCTGCATTACTATGAAAAAAGTAATTGTATTTTATTTTAGCTGTGATGTTTTGATACCTTAACCCCAACGTTATGCAAGGGTTGGATGTCCAAGATATAACTGAAAATAAATTTACGTGGGAAAAAAATCATATTTTTAAAGCCATCCGGATAATATTTCTCCCTTAAGCACATGATATAAACGAACTTGTGATAGACTACAAGTCACTGGAAGAATTGTTGCAGATGTAATCTGAAAATAAAAATATACATCTTATATTACGCCACAGCGGCCAGAAAAGGCAACAAATCTGTCAGATATGGTACTTCGTTTCATACTAGAAAATGTTTGTAAGGTGTTGTCACGTTTGCTAGCCCGCAGGGTGAGCGTGACGTGTTCTTATTTGTTCCAGTGGTGACAGACCGCGAGAAGGACATTGTCCGCTAAGTTTGATTGGATCGGTCCACAGCGATGTCCAAACAAAAATTGAGATAGCGGGTATGATTTCAATGCAGGCCAAATGACAATTTTCATAACTCGTAAGCATGAATTTAGTATCGCCTAGGAAGATTGTTTAGCAATAGTGTTACTCCAGGGAAAGCCACTCGTAATTTGGCGGTAAAACTTATGGGTAGATTCTATGGAAAAACAAAGCTTCGAAAAGATCAGTAAGTTTTTTGCTAGATTTTTGCAAAATATTACGGCATCATAATTGCAAGTATTTGTAGTATGTACACTTAATTACTAGCATCGTTTAGTATGTATAATTACCTTTGTAGTGTTTCATTTACATGCATATTTGATAAATGAACTTGTCCTTACGCAGAGAATTGTTAGATGCGGGGTAGATTTATGTAATTTGTTAGTTAGTGGTCAGAATTAATTTTGTCATTCGCTGTTAGGAGTGCATTTATTAATGCGTTATATTAGAATTTGTACATGCTTGAGTTGTGAATTTGGAAAATAGTTGAAGTATGTAAGAATAGTTACAATGGACTTATTCATATCTCAGAGCATGGATATTTAAATATTTGTGTACTTTGTATGAGTGTAAGGTAAAAGAATGCGTCTGATTATTATGATATTGTTTAGTGTAACTGTATTAAGAATATTTACTGATGTGACAGAATGTATTGATGTATGTATAAGAAGTAATTGATACCGTGGTGTATTATGACGTTTGTTTTACCATTCAAGAATGTATGGGTATCTCGATGTGAATAAATGCGTGACCGAAGAAATTTAATAGCCGTTATCTAATGATCGGCTGTGTGCAGTGTGTAACGAGAGGACCAAAGAAAAATATTGTACCGTCCTTGTGTTTTCCCAGGAAGCTATTGGGGGAACAAAGAACTTCGGGTTTAGTTGAGTCCCTAGTCTCCAAGTGGTGGAGACGGAATTGAGATTAGCCGAACAGTCGAAGTCGACAAAAGTCTAGTCGATGGAGAGAAGTTGGGTCGAATGTGGAGGAGGAGGAAAAGGAGTCTGGAGGAGAAAGTGGGGGGAGAAGAAGGAATATAGAAAATTGGAGGATGTGGGAATTTTGAGAAAGTCAGGGAGGAACCGGACAAGGAAATGGGAGAAACTAGAGACAGTAGAATACCACAGATGAGTACAATACAAGGACAGGTGGAAACCGATCTCACACTGCTAATCAAGCGATGTAATAGGTTATTAAAGGCTCGAGCGGAAGGATTGTAATTGGAAATTTGAATCATTTGACTATTGACTTGTTGTTAAATTGTTATTCATTGAATTTCACCCATTTTGTATACTAACCATCTAACCACCGGCATTGCTGACGGGGCTCTGGGCTTTACATCTGTCTTTCACAAAATCGAGCCTGGGTGGGACTTCTATGATAGTTTAATTAAAATGTTGAGAGCAGCCCACCCTCAATCATACAGAACCCCCACAGATGTGTTTAATTGTTTTTGCTTTGTTTTTTTTTTTTGTTTTTTTTTTTTTGCAGCGTCCAGTAATATCTTGTAATAAATAGACTTAATTACCATATCGACAATCTCTATACTCTAAAGATAAATCGGTTTCTGTTATAAAATGTGCGTTTTATATACATATAAAACTGCTTGTTATTTATAATTAATTAAACGGCATGTTATTGATTGAAAATAAATCTTGATTTGAAGTGTGTGAGATTTTAATGACAAGATGTGTGGGTCAGTTTTAACCCTACGTTTACCCATCAAATGTGATGAAACCACTTATTTTTTGTGTAACATACTAAAGTTTAAGGAACATGAATTTTACATATAAAAATTTAATATAAAGGCGTTACAAAATGCATAACCTCTGTGCTATTATTGAACGGCATCTTTACTCCTAATTATGCATAACCGCTTTTCGGGAAGCCTCGAAATATATGATGTGTACTACGATGGCAACATAATCCAAAAGCAAAAAAAAAAAAATCAAAAACAAAATAGAATATGTATTTTAAATTTTGTGCTATTTCTACTCATGCAGGGCCCCTGTAAAATATTTAGTAAATTTTATAACACTTGAGTTTGTTTCTTTCTTTTCTTCTTTTATCCAATTTATTTTGGGAGTGGGTGTTGCTTTATGTTGTTTTTTTTGGTGGGGAAGGGCAGTAGTTCAACTGATTGAGCTTCAGACTCATATTCAAAAGGTCGTTGGATCGATACTCTTCCAGGCCAGCACTAGTTGTCTGCCTCTGTTTTATTTTGCGAAAGCTACTTATCTCACATACCCTTGACATAATTTTGCCAAAATACTAAATAACCGTCCACAAAGTAAATCAATTTGCTTTTTCGTTTGTCACCTTGCGTCAGACTGTATGTGTGTGTGTGTGTGTATATATATATATATATATATATATATATATATATATATATATATATATATATATATATATATATATATATATATATATATATATATATTGCATTATCTTATATTAATCTGTTTTAATATTAATATGTAGTCGCACCCCATGGGTCAAACACTAACAGTTATCTGGAGATGGGTCCCTCGATCTCTTGAGTACAGACGAGATTACCGTTCTGTTGACCTGCCGTGAAAAAATCAAGCACTTGCTGTTCTTATTCCTGTCTTTTGTATGTGTATGTTACAGGTCGAGCTGACGAGAATCTGGGTCGGTTACGTAAAGCCATGCACAAAGGGCTTCGTTTATACGGCGATGGTGTCAGTACTTTCGAGAATACTGTACAGCGGGAACTGCAACGGGTTGTAGAGCTGATTAAAGACAAAGACGGCAAGGACTTTGATCCCCGACCAATTATCTCGGATTCCATCGGAAATCTTATTTCTATTCTGGTATAATCAGCCCCCAAACTTTACCATCTAGAACCATTTTTATTGCCTAGACTGTGTTAATTTTTTTCATAATTTAAACACATTTACAAACAAGTTTCCTCAGCTTGAAGCCATTCAAAGCATATTCCGTAATATTTGGGATCAGTGTGTGATAGTGTTTAGTAATTTTAAGACCACAGTATTTTATTATTATATAGAGAATGAATAAGCAATAAAAGCAATTGAATAATATCAGCTTTTCAAAAATATTTATTTTATAATGTGAAACAATGTTTTGAAGTTTACCCGATTTAAATTTTTTGCTTATTCAAATATTTCAAATCTCTCCTACATTGAATAAATTTATTATCACATCTTAGCGTAATGAACATGCTGCCAATGTTGAATATTTAATAGCATATTTTGAATTTTAAAAAATAATTTTACCAACTTTACCTTTCAATAAGTGATATATGTCACTCGACAATTATCTTCAATAATTCCACAACTACAGTACTTGTCATTTTAACTCGAAACTGGCAATCGTATATACATTAAAACCTTGTCAAAAAATTAATCTTTGTTTAAAAGTAGATACAACTGCCTTTTCTAACCACCACCGATTCATCCAAGCGATTGTTATTGCGTTATTGTACTCAAACCTTCATTAGTGTTAACGTGATCGTGTCATATAAATATTTATATATAGGTTTGACCATTCAGCTAAGTTAGGTTTTTTACTTGATTTCCATTTTAAAGGCGCTATTTTTGAATGAATAACACGACGTCATGTCATTTACAAAAATTATAGGTTACTGCATTTGTATGGGAAATATGAACGAGTTTTTCGGATGGATATACTGCACGACCATGGTCGTGCAGTATATCCTTCCGAGAAAACGAATTCATGTTTTCCCATACAAATACAGCAACCATTTTATTATATGCGCATTTCTTATTGTTCCCAAGGCTTAAATATATAAACAAAAATACACTGAAAGAAACAAAGTAACTAAATGTATGCCGTATTCCAAACTAAATACATAAGCGTTGATGGATCATTACACAATATTATTAATGAGCGCATAATCCCGCCCAGATAAATATGAAGATGGTCGCGCGCTAGACTTAAGTTTCGAAATAAAATGGCGCTTTCTGTACTTAAAATTGAAATTTGGAGTAATATTGTTAATGAATACGCATTGCAACAACTTTTGCATTTGATCTGGAATGAATACCTTTTGGTATTTTTGTTGATTCAACGCAATCTTTTGATTAATGTATTGATATATCTACATGAAGTGACTTGCATCGGTTTCCATTAGCGTCTGCCAATGTAATGTTTTGAATTGTGTTCACATCGGCATAGGTGTTTCTTTTCTGTCATTGAATGATTCAGATCACAATGTGGGAAAATTATGAGGCCTTTCCATTGCAATTATCGAAAAGATGCTGTGGAATTTAATGTTTATTTCATTTTGAGGGCAGTAAGGAGGATGTAGCAACACTTGGAATATACTCGAAATTACAGTACAATTTCATAATGTGTAATCAACCTTGAGAACACATAACATGGCTTTTCTAATTCAGATTTACAAACCTAAAATAGTATAGTTTTTTGAGGAAATTCATGATGTAAATTGTAAGTATATTTTTGGCCCATTTTTATTGACAGCTGAATAAGACAGTTTATGTGTATAACTTGCGTTTTGTTGTGAGAATCCTCTATAGCGTCTATATTAATTAAATCTGAAATATTGTATCAAAAAAGTAAACGCGGAATGTGCCAAAGCAGTTTGTATGTGTCAGTCTATGAAACATGTGCTAGCATGTGGCCGTCCCTGAAATATCTGCTTTAGTTCATTCATAAAAAATTGTTTACGTTAGAAAATAGTTCCTTTACACGTGGGATACTGTATGAAGGTGTTCAATATCGGTTAATATTGCACGATTCTGACAACGGAGAAAAAAGATGAGCACATAATAATATCTACTTTGCCGTCATGACGTCATAACGTATTTTTTAGCGTACTGTAATATTTTTTAAAAAAAGATTCACTATACTGTAACAAACTGAATTTCAAAAAGTTTCTATAGCGTCATGTAATCAAATAAGTATAAACCTTAGTTTTGGGGAATATGAAGTTTATAAATCAGTAAACCTCTCATGGCTTTCCGCTTTACTTCGATGAATACAAAGTGTATCGGTTCAATGAATTTCTGATTGCCCCTTAGAGAAAAATAAATATCAAGCTATATGGTTTCTCAGTAGTCAAAGAATAGGACACGATATCAGAAGTTCTTATGAGGTGCACGGAATTCTAGACGGATGTGTGAAAATCACTTCAAGTATTCACAAGATGTACGAAATCGTCAATATTCCATTGTTCCGGAACAGTAGAAATTCGTCTTGAAATTAAGTAACAATTGTTGTTCTAAAATCTTATATTACTACAGTTTTACTAGGCCTGCTTAACTCTGTTGAATGTTCTGCATCTTAAAATTTGCAAGAAAATGGCCATATTAAAATTATGGATCTTTATGGACTTTCATAATGGATTCCGGATATTAAACTGGGTAAAGAAAAGAGGACGTCGGGTTTAATTATAAGAAATAACAGTGTAGCAGCACAGCGACCTCTTATGGGCCATATTCTGGTGACCTATCATATTATAATACTCGCTAATTTTATCAGCCAATTAGATTAAGAATTTTATCTTAAAGTTTGGAAGAATGAGCGGCATGGCTAAAGAACTTAAGTGTGTGTGGAACTCCTTGAGTCACTTTCAGATTGTTATAAGCTGCATTTCCATTAGATAATTTAAAGATCACCAGAACAACGCCCAAAAGAGGTCGCTGTTAGATCTTCGCTTAGGACAGTGGAAATCTGATTTTAATGTATGTAAGGTTGTCACCAACATTTGGAAATGTTATTGAATTTTATGACGCCAACAAGCGTTCTAAACTGCAATAACTGAACTGAAATCTTCTGTCAAAGCGACACGGAAAAGTACCCTAATATTGCCGAATCTGATATCACCGAAATGGTATTCTCGAGGAAATGCTTTCTATTACCACTGTTGTTTATGCAAAATCTGCACAAATCAAATATCCATACCAGATACGTAACGATTCTGGGTAGAAGCCTATTTTCGCGGTCTTAGATTATGCCTCTAACAGGCCACATTTCCGTTTGTTTCCTCTCCATGTGTCACGTGATTTCAGCGGAGGAGAAAATGTTGATGGGACTGGCAATTATAAATGCGAAACTATTTTCGTCAAGGATAGGCCGCTAACTAGCGCAAATCAGTTTTCGATAAAAGTTGTATCTGAAAATTGGTTGAAAAGTAATTGTTGTTCTAAAACTGTACTAGTTGGTAAATATTATGTTGCTCGATTGTTTAAAATATTACATATAATCCTACTCAATGTTTAGGTTAAATCCAAGCAATGCTATTTTTTGTTTACTTCTTGGTATAGAAAATAAAAAGCTCGAAGGGGTAATAAATTCGTTACACTGTCCTCTGACGGGTTGCACTTGATTTTGCCATTCTCCTTTCATATTTCCCTAGATGCCTCAGAATAGAGGAAGTTTGTAGGATGTTAAAATACCGTATTCCCTGTCAAAAGACTAACTAATGATATTACCCTAAGAAAGAGTTAGTAATTGTATAGAAAATATTAATTTTGATCAATGCTGACATTAGAGAACCATTCTGTAATAATACACATTTTCTTCTTAGCTCACTGGAAGTCAAATTGAGTCATCCGAAGAATCGAAGAGAATCTGGAAGTTGTCTAACCTAATTCTTCTGTCCTTAAGACCAGCATTTATGTCTATTATGGAAACAGTCCCATTCCTGCGTTACTTTCCAGGCCCTTTCCGGAACACAGTCCATGACGTCCTAACAGCAAGAGATGAAGTCATTTCTAAATATTACACGATTGCAAGGGTAGACTCTCTCTCTCTCTCTCTCTCTCTCTCTCTCTCTCTCTCTCTCTCTCTCTCTCTCTCTCTCTCTCTCTCTCTCTCTCTCTCTCTCTCTCTCTCTCTCTCTCTCTCTCTCTCTCTCTCTCTCTCTCTCTCTCTCTCTCTCTCTCTCTCTCTCTCTCTCTCTCTCTCTCTCTCTCTCTCTCTCTCTCTCTCTCTCTCTCTCTCTCTCTCTCTCTCTCTCTCTCTCTCTCTCTCTCTCTCTCTCTCTCTCTCTCTCTCTCTCTCTCTCTCTCTCTCTCTCTCTCTCTCTCTCTCTCTCTCTCTCTCTCTCTCTCTCTCTCTCTCTCTCTCTCTCTCTCTCTCTCTCTCTCTCTCTCTCTCTCTCTCTCTCTCTCTCTCTCTCTCTCTCTCTCTAGGAAAGAATAAAACAGACGAACTGTCTATTCCAAATCCAACCAATGGCGATTTTGTTTAGACATGCCAATATCCAGTGACTATTTGCATTCAGTGGCAAAACAATGGCGATTTGTTTAGCTATGCCAATATCCGGTAAGTATTTGTATTTTCTGGCAAAATAGTAACATGAATGCCAGAACTATGATCTCTTTTTTCAGTGCCATGGTCTTCTTATACTGAACTATTATTGTCTGAGTGATAACAAGGAAACGAACGTACAGATCAGGTTTGCTGACGGTAGTCATTAATCCTGCCAATGGCTCATATATGTTTCGAAGCTACGTCAATATACAGGATTGATTTTCAGTCAAAGACATGAGTTGAAAATCCTGGATCATGTGTTTATATTTTGATGCAGAATTAATAAATGAATGCTAGAATTGTTTTCTGTTTATTAGACGCATAATCATCTGCATATAAGTAAAAACAATGAACCAGTCGCACAGAACATTTTAATTACGGTAACCATTCATCTGGTTAAGAGCTGATTCATAAGCCCTTAAGCTATTTCAATAAAATGGGGTGATTTCCAGTCAAAGACATATAGCATAACACGTTGAGTAATTTTTAAAATGTCAAATATGTAATGCATAGTGTTTTTCTCATTAAATACGCTATTTGCGTGTAACATAAAATCAAATGGTTCGTGATAGAAATAAATTCATCAGTATAATTGGGCATCACATTCTTTACCACATCCAAATAAGATAAATAGGTTTTTTGGAATAACGATTATGCTGGAGACGGAGTTAAATGTTCTTTTCCAGGAAACGTACGAACCAGGAAAAACCAGAGGCTACGTGGATGCCCTGATCAAGTTACAAGAAGAGGAAGTTGACGAAAATGGCGTCTCTTGGCTTAAGGAAGAACATATAAAGGGGTTGATTGTAGACGTGGTATTTGCAGGTAATGATAGATAGTTATTATTTTACGTAGGACAAATCTTTCCTGTAAGCAGACTTATTACTTTATGAATTTTCATGAGATGTTGTAAATGAAGGATGATAAGCTTGCACACCAATAATAGATTTTTCGTGTTAATAAATTGATTCCATTATAATTGCTCTTTTGTTTATCTGCATTTTATGACTCTTTTTCTGTTTCGTTATTTTAGTCTCCGGAAAGGAACATAAAAGAAATAATTAACACAGGGCCCATAGTCTGTTCTCGATCATCACAATCTAACGTTCTAAGTGAACAATAATGTGATTGGAACAAAGGTACCTCGAACGTCTGAAATTGCTAGAACTATTGTCTAAAAGCCAGTTTGTACAGTTTGGGAAATCACATCTGAGTCACCACACCTGACAAGATGTAGTATTTGTCGACTTTATTACATCCAGGTGTGTCTGAGAGTCTAAGTAGAACATGCTCAATTTCGTCTGTTACAGACCTTACCCAGTCAAATGTAAGGAAAAAGAGACGGGTTTTATATTCCCAGTTTCATCACCTCGTGTACACAGACTGTTTAAAAAAACCTTAATGCCAAAAAATAAAGAGCAAAAACTCAGATTAAAGATTAGCGTAGTGTTTATTTGAACTTAACTGTATCATCATGATGTATAATACTATAATAGTTTCTCTGTTAATTTGGGCGTGATCAACACATTCTATTCCCTATTTGTGTCTTCATTGTGTCCATGATTGTACCTAACTCGAACATGTTTGCTAATAGTTCATATAAATGTGTTGGCACTGAGTAACAGATACTGTAATTGAAATATGTACCCACCAAGTCCCTGCCTGATGGTCGGTTCAGTGAGCGCATATATGACAAGAAATGAGGCACCAAGTGACCGATTGGTCTAAGGTTCTCACCTTTACCGATATATAACATCTAACCTATTTCCGCGTTTTTCGAATCACGGGCACGGCCAACGTGGGCATGTGAGAAAGTTTGCCAGTAGTCTCCTATGGGTTGTGGTTCTTCTAGGAGTTCTTTATCTATGCTTTTCCAAGTTTATACCCTATATTTCTATATTATTAGGTTTAATGACAACTACCAATGCAATACTCATCGCAATTCTTCTGCTGATACACCACCCCTCCGTTTTTGAAAAAGTAAAGAAGGAAGTCCTTGACATAATTGGTCCAGATAGACCACCGAGTCTGAAGGACCGAGAGGAGATGCCCTATATACAAGCCGTGATCCTTGAGATCTTGAGATACAGCGCGCATATCTCTGTTCCGCCCCCTCATCGGTTAGTATCCATATTTTTTCAATACGCCAAAATTACTATAGAACCTATCCGAATCCTATATTTTAATTGATTTATCAGCCTCTAGCGACATTCGTCTATCTAGTTTATAGAAGAAATTACATCTACAAACTGGCTAATCGCATAGTTTTGTGTTTCTGCTTCACATGTTCAAGTGGTGAGTCAGTGGCCAGTTTGATCATCTTAGTAATTGCACTGTATAACATAAAATGTCAACTCTTGATGACGTTAACATCATAGCTTTTACACGAAATATTTAAGTCATATGTCAATGGCCATGATTATTTTCAAATGAGGAAAAACGAACGATTTGAAAAAGATATGTGTTAATTAGTGAGGGTGGTAATCTTCTCTAATCCGAGAGGTCATTTTACTGATGATTTTTAAAAGTTGGTTTAGTCACTGTTTATGCACGTTTTAGTTTGTGATGATAAATGCAATTCTTCAGTATTGTCAACTGCCCACTGCAGGATATGAATACGGCCTGCTTCCCGTAAAATACATCGATCGTCATCTCAGAGCAAAGCGACAAAGCAAAGACAATTAAATACAGTAATCATTTGTAATTGTCTATATTATTCCATGGTGATTTTAAAGATCTCAAACCTCATTTGAACCGGTTATGTTGATTTATTTATGTTGACTTAATGGGTGTTTAGTTTAGGGCTGTATTGGTATTTAGGCATGCAGAAACGTGTAACGCCATCTTTGATGTTTTTCTTGTTTTTGTTTTTTTATTTCTTTTACTGCAAGACAAGTAAATGATTTATATATGTATTCACTTCAGGTGCACAGTAGACGTTGAATTCGAGGGCTACACCATACCGCAAGGGTCAATAGTATGTGTTTTTACCATATATCTTCCCTGTACAATACTTTTCTGTGTTAACCATATACAAGAACAACATCCGACCACAAAATTATTGAAATTTAGTCTCAGACACATTTAGGCCAGTAAAATAAAAAATGAAACATTCTAATCATTTTAGGATTTTTAATGAAATACACGTCCTTAACCATCCCAATGTCTATCTGAAATTTGGTCTGAAATTTAAAGTACTTCTGTAAGTAATGATAGGGGACCTTCTTCAGGAGATATTTTGTGCTTTGTTCCATACTTTTCCTATTAAATTGTAGCCATCAATTTTGTTGAGATGGTTTGTTACTTTGAGTGATGAACGTTTTTGTTGCCTCAGAGCAAAATTGACAAATGTATCAAGCACGTGAACGTAATTTTTGGTACAGTATATGTTTTATCATATATAAATCGCAAGTTCATGTGGGTAGCAAGTAGAAAACTAGACTGGTAATTGTTGTTGTTGTTGTTCTTGTTGTTGTTGTTGTAGGGTTTAACACCATTTTTCAGCACAAGATAGGCTATATATGGTAGCAAGTATAAATGGTGGAGGAAGAACAACCGACCCTAGAGAAGCTACTGGCAAGCTTTCTCACATACCCATTGGCGGAACCCGAGATGCGAACCCACTGAGACAAGTGAAATGGCAGTGATCCGTAAAGGTGAGCTCTTTAGACCACTCGGCCCGAAAACAAGACTGGTACTTGGAAGATGTGGTCAAAGTGAAATGAGTATATATTGTGGACCAAATCGCAGCGTGAAAGAATGATTTGGTACACCTTCAAATACGCGGCATATATGTGACGTAATACACAATTTAACTTTTAACACACAATAGAGATCTACCATACAAGTAATTTTTTATATTAAAGAGTGACATAGAGCACAAACGCGTGAAATAATTACGTACTTTTTATATAAATTAGTGACTTTAAAGATAAATATAGTTGTTAAAATTACACTACATTTAACATGGTGTGAAAATAAAGAGCTCGTGTCAATCTAAACAAATAGTGCCATTAGATGTTTCTTTTGGGTTGTGTAATATGTTAAACACCAATTAATCATAAAGGTCGATCATCAAAATAGAACTTAGATTGATACAGTCGTTTATTTGAAAAATGGATACCAAAAATAGAGGACATTGTGAAATGTGAAAATTATTTTAATATGGCTGTAACGTGAATAACATTATTGAACAAAGTTACACAATACCTGTTAGAGTAATATCAGTAAGAGAAAGATATACTAACTGGTAAATCATATTTCAGTGTGTCAACCCTACTTCCTGCAATAATAGAAAGTAGTACTATGTTGGAATAAAATTTGTTTCGAGGTATATTTGTTGGCATCTACATAGACATTACGCGCAGAATCTACGTAATAGATGCATGCATTTGTTTATATTCCATGTTGAAAACGTAATCGATAATATACTTGAAGAAGGCTCAGTTGTCAACTTCAAAATCTAGCAAGACAGTTACAAATTCCGCACGTTATTTATTTTCATCTTAAAAGTAGAATATTATATACATATATAATTTCAATTTTTATGAATTGACTGCGTTTTTGACGTTTTGAAGTAAACGGTCACGTGAGATTGATCTGGAATCTTTTACACATCGATAAATTCTGCGGACTACTTTTGGTTCCTTGTGTCCAGATCATTTGATTTGAAGTTGTATCCATATTAACGCTTTACACCTTAATAATAACAGCAACAATCAACACCCACACACTCCTGTGATTTTCGATCAAAAATGACAAGAAACATATTAAAATCGACCATTAAAAGATAAAACAATGTAATTGCAAAGACCTTCTTGCACTCCAACACTCACCCCTTTTGCCGAGGAAGGCATATGGGAGGCTTTAGAGGACGCTCTTCTGAAATTATTGCATTTCACCTCGACATGTTACAGCAGCGGTTATTAAAGGTCAGGGTCACATCAACCAAGGGATCTCACTAAAAATAAACACGATTTTGGTTTTGGAAAGCTCGAAATGCCATACGAAATGTCACCTGTCTGTATAAATGTATATCAATCAAAACAAACCAATCAGTCATTAATTAATAACGGATGTCGTTCCTTTTTGCTGTTTTAGATCCTATTGAATTTTTGGTTCATTCACCATGACCCAGAAATCTGGGGCGACCCCTGGCAGTTCCGGCCTGAACGTTTCCTTGACGACCACGGAAATCTCCTTTCTCCTGAACATAATCTGCGACAATCGTAAGTTAAGCGGCAACTATGATCACTAAGATTAATGTTATGGTTATGGTGACAAAACACAGTTTTCGATTCCATTTTGTTGTTTATAACTTCCTACAGTTTGAAAGATTCTACAATGTCCCTACATACTTCAGTCGGGATTTACTGTCTACAGTTTAACCTGCACGATGATTTGGGAACCAATCGCCGTGTATCAACAAAAGCGGTTTTAGTGGAACACGGAAACAGTATAGTAATACAAACCTCATTAATTACTTCTTTAGCAGATGGTGTGTGCATGCATGTGTGTGTACCTATATTTATCATGCAATCTTCCTTCTGATGTCTAAGCTAGTTACTGCTCTACACACAACAGACTTCTTGATCAGGCTTGGATGATGAGCCGTTTTATCAAGATCTCAATAAGTTCGAAAATGAACGAGATATATGCACATGATCGTCTGAACTTGATATACTTTAAATATAATTATTGATCATCAAAGTATCGGGTAACTTTTAAAATGAAATGATCATGCATCTGATTGGTTGAACTTATTTTCACTCTTGAGACTATCTTTTTGATTGGTGCTTGGTTAAATCTGGTAACTTAAACCAGCAACATCTCTGATGAATGTTGTTATTTGGATTAGTCAGTGAAATGCATGCATATTAATAATGTAAACAGTTTTACCTGTCTACAAACTGTATCTCTAGTCCGAATTTGATAGATCCTGTTAAACTGGTTTTCATCATCCAGATCTTAGATAATTTAGATTAAGAGCAAGATTCATGCATTTCAATTGTGTCTTCATCTTTAGAAACAATTCTAATCAGACTATAATAAAATAAGTAAATTAATACAATAGAGAATGTGGCAGACCACCTGTTTATGTGAGCCACACGAGAGATTTCATTTCAAATTGGGTCTCTTTCTTTACGTAATCGCACTCCTGTTTAAATGTTTCCGTATATAGTGTAAGCATGTCATTTGCTGACCCTTTCAATTAGCTTGAACATAATTAAACTTTTTATCAATGCATCTTTTTACAAATTTGTCTACGATAACATTTTTATTTGTAAACTAATTTAGAAAAGAGTCAGTGACAAAGGTTTTTCAAAATGACCACCACCCACTTCTCAAAACAGTTTGTCTCTTAATAAACGTTAATGGCTAATAAGATGAAAACGGATGCATGTTGACTTTTTTGCAGACAAACTAACTTTCTAAACCATGCCCTACGCCTACTCTTAGACGAGAACATTACAAGACAATGAAACCACGAAGTGAGATTGTACCTATCTGAATATCAAGCTGTACGATTTCTGATCAATGGGGTGCAATTATTACGTTGTAACTTTTTCGTAAAAAGTTGTATGAAGTCTTCTCAAACAATCTTTGTCAATGACATTTCTTTTTTTATCGGATTGCAAGTCAAACCGTTGTCGATGAAAGACATTTACGAAAATATTCGGAAAATTTAGCTGGAATTGTCTTTTCAGGGAGTCATTTTACGCCGCTGAAAGTAAAAATTAATGGTAGCATTAGCTTAAGTTAATGCATCCTCTACTTTTATTTACTTTCAGGTTAATTTTATTTGGAGTTGGCAGAAGAAGCTGTGTTGGAGAGACCATGGCTCGTTCTAGAATGTTTTTGTACCTGGCGACCTTGATTCAACAGTTTGACCTTAGACTTCCCAAAGACCATGATGTTGTCTCCCATGACCCTCGTGGTTACTCAGAGACGGTTATCCTTGAACCACCACAATACTTTATCACTGCTGTTCCTCAAACTTAGTTATCACCGTCATCCACGGATTAATGAGATCATTCAATCAACTATGAGTTTAGCGTATAATGTCGGGATTTATTTTCATCGTAATCAGTAATACACTAGTGCGTTCAGTGACTTTGCCGAAGCTTTACGAAACTTAGTTCCTTTTCAAAATACCACATACAGTCAGAAATATAGGTATATGTTTTGCTATGTCGGCGAACGGTTGAATATTTGGCGCTTTTATTTCTCCTCAAATGTGAATTACATCAAATGTTTATATCCGTAATATGAAGGGGGTTGGGGTTGGGGATAACAGACGTTGTAGAAATATCTGTTCTTGCTTAGACCCCATTTTTGAAGAATTTCCCACATGCAACAAAATATTGTCCTTTAGAGACTCTATGCAGCGGCTCTATCACTGTTATTGATAACATTTTTCGTCTTAGCAGAAGAAAGCATTACTTAATTCTCAACTACCAACGAGGCTGACGCCGGAATATAATTAATCATGCCGAAAATGGTTTTGTGCAACCACGTCACCTGAGTAGCAGTTTGGTACACTTTCTAAAGGATATAATCTTCAAGTTGAAATAATAATGGCATTGTCTTGCAAACGTGATACGAAGAACTAAGTATTACACAAGTTGAACACAGCCAGATACGTCAATGCAAAGGCATATTAGTACATACTCAACAATGACAATTATATTCTAATTGATGTTAGTTGTTTGCTAATAGGATGTCTTTTTTTCTAAAGCCCTGTACATAGTGCAGTACAGTTCTTTTCTGTATTTGTATTGCATATTGTATATTTATATTTTTATTTAAATCATATCATATACTAACATACATGCTCTATAGGCATATACCTGATGTACGGGAACTTGTGTCGTTTATCACATATAATATTTGGAGAAATGATACCGACTGACAAGAAGTATCTGATGACCTGCAATAGGTGGATACTAATCGAATTTCACCTCGTAGTCAGAGACCGATTGCTCCATTTTAAGGCTTAACGTCGGTATAGTAAAGTTTGGTTTGTATATGTGTATTATAACATGTCTTGCGTCTGACCTCAGGTAGTTTCTAATTAACATCAAGACCAAATAAAAAAAAATGTTGAACATATTCAGGTCTAAATTTTTTCTATATATCCAAAATCCCCAGAACAGCAATCGTTGCCAGTGAAAAATAAAAAACCGTACTAATATAATAAATAAATTTGTTCTGATCAAACTGATGATTTTTACATTCATGAGACAGTTATTTCACATTTGTATGGTTTTATCCGTAATGCAAATTGATAGGATTTATCAGTAGATTTTTTTATTCGTAGATCAGTTGTTTCATTCCACATGCAACAAAACAAGTCACCTAAATATAACACCCTCTCTCACACACACACACACATATTTATTCCCTTTTCTCATTACTAAACAATTGTACACGAGAATATTCCAAGAATTCATAATAGTGAAAACTTTTGACAAGGACAAGTGTATCCATGCTGCTTGAATTTCCACTGAATATGGTCCAGTATGCCTAATTGGTGATTTACTCGGTTTGACAAATATTTTCCAAAAAGGGTTCGTGACTTATTGGCGCCGGCCGTTTTGGCTCTGGTCATCAGACTCAGGATAATTGTTGCGAGTTACAGAAAAGGAAACATCATCGAGTACCTTCGAGGACTAGTGCATAACTTTTTGATGGACTGATGGACTGGACATGTTACCAAAAGGTACCACATTAATGTTATGGAATGAAAGAGTATGCCTATTAATTTAATCGAATTTTGAATACTTTGATAAATTAACTTTATTTATAGGCTTAAATGCATTAATATAACAACGTTTTTCTGCATTAAAATAACATAACTTTTATTGCCAAATGTTATGTACTACTTTTATTGAGAAATACTTTGAACATTTCTTGAATAATTTGATGAACTTCTTTTTTAGGAATGCTTTTAAAATATTTTTTTCTTGCAAGCAATGTACTATTTATATTGAGAAATATGTTCATGTTAATAAGCGGCGCAAAAACGGTCGCGCCAAAACGACCGCGCCAAAATGTCCTGCTGCGCCAAAACGGCGGCTTCAATACCTCCAAACATCTGTTGTACAAAAAGAAGCAAATGACCTTTATCATCTATCCTCTATCATCTATCAAAACCTCGTATGGAAACTTAAATACAATAACATAGAATTTTGTAGGAGTATCGAAACTGCATCGAATACATTCTAAATGTGTATGCATGCAATCGATTCAAAATGAGTATCTGTGTAATAAAAAGTACGAATCTTTACAGTGCATAACTCATTACAATTCAATTTTATTCTCACCTTCGTGATAAGGAACTCTGTAGGAACCTAATTTTAGGGTAGGCTTAATTCTAAATATATGTCGTCAACAGCTAATCTTAGTTTAAAAAGATCACAAACCCACTTTAATCCCAGTCAGCTCTTATTATTCCTTTTGTCTTGAAAACGTAAATACTAAGAGGAAAGGTCGTTCAAGTTTGACTTAAAATGTGCTGATTATTTTTTAGTATGTTTATACAAATGTAACAGCTTCCGTGCAACATTGATCATAATAAAAATATACGGATACTGTTTAAAGTAATTCTTCTAATACTTAGATGCTCTTTGCAATTAAGCCAAAAATGGTAAGCGTTGCTTAAAATGATTTCCTAATGAGACTTGCATACGTTGAAGATTTCCCTAACGATGCTGATGAAATGACTACGCACTGAAAATGCTCAATTTACGTACAGAATACGGGCTAAACGCTACATAAAATACTCGCCAGATGTAAGTTTTGCCTCATTTCGTTTAAGCTTTAATCTTTCAATAAAACTTTTAGCCCATGGAACAATATTGACTTTTTGTTTCTAAAGAATCGATTGCTTGAGATAAACACGGTGTAGGTTAAACAATGGCCTCAAGACTGTGTGACTTCGTTAAGCATGAAGGTAACTCCAGTACCCCGTTTAATTAAATGTATTACACTTTGTGCATAATTAACTCAGTGACACAACATTTTTTAACTTAGGTCAGACCGAAGAAGCTACCGGGAGAGAACCCAAGATTACCGAGGTGTAAATCTACCACATCGCCACAATACCCGTAAGGACGCGGGTCACACCTTTTTCCTATATTGTCTCACATTTGTTTCTTAGTACTGAACTTTCCACTGAGTTCAAATCATAACAAATAATTTGTCAATCTATAGTACCCTCAAAGAAGATATCATTGCGAAGTTCTTGACATAGTCTATCCATCATGTCTTTGTAGAGGCTGGACTGTATATTGCATCTTGCCTTGCTTCTTTTCTAAAGAAGATATGTTATTTATTGTTTTATCAAAAGAACAAAGAATGCTTTCTTATTTCGAGTGAATATAATGGATGCATTTCATCGCATGTATGAACAACTCTATAATTGTCCCTATTGGCGATGCGAAGATATCCTCTATTCACTTTACAGAAACAACTATTATATTTATACTCAAGCGTATTGGCTAGCACTATATATATAACAGATAGAACGATTAAATTTTTTGCGGTATCCAATGCAATCGCGGTATGCTGTTTGCCATTTGTGTTCTTTCTATATTCTCACGGATAATATTTGTACGAACATTATAGTTTTTGAGGAATAAAAACACAACACAATGTGGAGTTTTGAAACTTTTCCTCGCGAGTGACAGATTGCCATGCTTGACTAATTGAAAAATACAAGTTCTATTGATTCATAGTGGCTGAGTTATGACTTTTATATGGGTTAAAATCCACTATTCTAGTTCGTATAGTAGTATGAATATTTGATAATCCTTTCTTAAAGGCCCCTGACTTCCAAAACGTTGTTCGTTAACATTTTTGTCAGCAGTCCTTTTAGCTCAAAATGATGACATTCACGTGATAAGGCTTTTCTAACACATTTCTGACAAAAATATGTTTTGTCGGGGCAGAAGTGTTTCTGAGATAGAATCAGGTCAACTATTCTTAATGCTATGATAGTTTCTTGTACTTATTAGCTAAAATAATATTGTTACAAAATGTTATATTAAACAAATGAAATATATTTAATGTACAAAACTTCATTACGACATGATGGATTTGATATGGCAAACAGATTTAGTAAGATATTTAATTCAATGAAATATGCGTCATATTATACTGGTGTAAAATCTAAAACAATAAGTGATTGTATTACAAAAGTAGGCTATCATATATCACCAAAATATGGATCGGTATGGTAATTCGCGATTGAAAACGATGAGCTAGTAGCGGGTTGGGCAGTTGATGTGGTGACAATTATTGATAATATGGTCGATATATTATTTGATAATGATATTTCTTAAGCTGCACAAAATTAAACATCTACTGTTAATTATAATTTTGTTATATTTTCTGACTCTCATTGGCAGAATATCTGTTAACATACTATCAATAATACTGAATTCGCGTATTTAATCGTGCATATCATGTTTTATACCACGCAAATAAGATCGTATTTGATCAAGTACTTTTTATAGGTGATACTGTTTTGCAAGCACTGTTTTAGTCGCAAGTTAGGGTTCAGCATTTTTACACGCTGTTGTAAGAGAAACACTAACATCGGATATTATTAGCAAAAACGGATTTAATGATGCTCCACTTGCAATTATACCAGAGCTAGTCATTAGCAGTGGTAAATATGATATAACTCGAAGTATTTTGGTCTAATATTTGTACGATTTTTTGCGCACCAAAGTTTTCTATGATAATATCTGTAATATTGCATTAGATCGTCAACATCTTGTTTTGGAATGTTTTCTGACATATGATTAAACTGGACTATATTTTTTCATTATATAATATTTGTTTACATATTTTATACCGTTTTTTAAGATACTAATGCTGGCGTTTCAGCTACAAATTGAATATACCACCAATAACTGGCTGCTGTTAACCTTTTATTATATGCTACCAGCATAAACGTTTATTCGGCTTCTTTTTTTAACACTATCGACACAGTTCAAGAAAATCATTCGTCGAATGACGCCATGGAAATGTAAATATACTAAACTTTGCATTACCAAACACAGATAACCTATATATAACAGTGACATCTGCGGTGTTTTCAAGAGTGTTATTTAGCTGTGACCATGTTGCAGATACTAATGCTAATGTGTATACAATATTGTTAGCTCGTCCGTGAGAAATTTTTAAAAGATTAGTTTTTATAAATGATATTAGGAATGCCACTCATAATATCGTTAAGTCTTGCGTTAATGTCAACGAGTTTAATATCAACAGTTGGTGGAGTTTCAAAAAATGCATTAATAGATCAGTTTAAATTTCTACGAAAATTTAGAAACGTTTATACGTGATTATTCTGATCAGTTCTAAATGCGATAATTCCGGTATCGATTGTTGTTAACGAAGTTGTTATTGGAATTTCCTTTTGTCGACATATTTTTAGTTGCTGCATCAAAGTCTGATACTGGTGTTCTGAGATTACTAAAACCGTTTTTGTTCATGTTGAGAAATGAACGCATTATACCACCGCTCATTAACACGTACGTAGATTCTTGATCATCAGCATATTTTTTTCATTGCGTCTGATTCTGCAGTTGGATTTCCAAGATATGTAATCTTTTTCCCGATATAATAATGTCATCAGCTTTCTTAACGTAATCGTTAACTGACTTACCGGAATCTTTTATTTTACCTTGATCAGCAGAAGTAACTATATTATTAACAACCGCATTTGGAATTCGTATAAGTACATCTAATAATTGTATATTACTTGTCTTTAATCGTCCTTCTTTATCGTGAAAAATAACTCCATTTTGATCAACACTTGTGATATTCAATAAATTATTAATTTTATTTTTGAGCTGATCAAGAGTTGCATATTTAGATAAGTTACCTTGCTGAGCAGACGATGAATCTTCTAATGTTGTTCCAATCCTTTAGTTAAAACTCATTATTTGTTTAATATTGACAAAATTATATAACAATAAATTGTATAATAACAATGGCAAAATCGTCGATATTAAACTTTGATACAGAACGTTTGGTGAAACATAAACGTAGCAATGAGCTTCCAGATTGGCTTTATTTTATCGTTGGAAAAACTGGATCTGGCAAAACAAACTTGCGCATGAATTTACTTCTCGGAGAAAATTTTAACTACGATCGCGTTTACATTTACACAATTAATCCGCAACAGGATAAGTACGAATTAATTAACAATTATAATGAAAAACTTCGTAATGATCTTGATGCTTGCGAAAAAATTTTATTATCAGACAATCAAAGGAACTTATTCCAGTTAATCAACTTGATTAGTCCGAAAAAAAATAATTGTTTTTGATGATATGCCACTCAGCAACGAGGAAATGAATACAATCGTATCATATTTTTCATTGTCGCGAAATAAGAAATGTAATTATATTTATCTCCCTTATGGATATTTTAATGTTGACAGGTTTATTAGGTAAAATACTTGTTGTTTTATATTATTTCCAGGACTTGACAATGTTGATGTGATGTAACAAAAGATAAGTTTATTGAACTATATCGCCAAGCAAAGGCAAATAAATAGCTTTTTCGTGTTCGATAAATTAACGAATGACACATGTAAAATGTTTCTATGTTGTATAGAAAACTATATTTTTTAAATTGTTTTGGAAAATAATATAAAATTAATGGAAAAACAAGTAAAGTATAGAAAACATATTGAAAATCTAAAACAGATTTGCACAATCTCAGGCAAAATTTAAACAGCAAGTACAGCAAGCACGCCGTGGTCAAGTTGCTGCACCAGAAACAGCAACCGCTGATCTCAAATCAGTTACTGAGGCTTTACTTGGAAAACAACCTGAAACTAAACCACTATCAGAGAAAGAACTTACAAAATTACAAGAAAAGGGTTTAATCGGACTAGTTAAAGAACAACAAGAGGCGGCTGCTGGAAGAATTATGGCTAGATCTGATGTGGAGAAATTGAAATTAGCTGAGGCATTTATGGCAAATATGGTTGATCAGGTTGCAAGACGAGCTGAATTAATAATCCACTGGAACTTCAAGAAAGATTAGCAGAAGCAATAGTAGTGGAACCAATTGAAAGACGGTTAAAAGAAGAAGTTAGAAGAGAGAAGCAAATTGCAGAAGAAGAAAAAAGATTTGGCCATAATGTAGAAAATATAGATAGCAAAACAAGAGATAGTGAATATAAAGATTTTAAACAGAATATAGTGAATTTAATGGTGTAAGAATACACGTTAACAAAGATGATTTACTTTAAAGCCGATGATAAATTGTAAAATTAAAAGAAATAAAAAAAAGTTTAAGAGCGTCTCAGCAAAGTGGTTTTAGACAATGGAAATTACTATGAGAGCATTTATTTATATCGACATGGAATTATCGCTGATCATTATATTAAGGCTAATGATAATATGAGAAATAAAACAATACTGTAGTGATAGTCACCTTCGTAGCTTAAGTAATCAAGCAAAACTATTGGATTAAAGACCAGAAGAATCAACATATACGCTGCAAGCACCTATAACAACTGAAGAAGATTTACTAAGATCAACTGAGCAAGTAAGAGCTAACGTGATGAATATAAAAACAAAGCAAAAGAGTGAATAACATCAGGAGAATATTTTAAATTTATGGACAGAATAATATTTCTGACGTTGATAATATTTATAATTGGGTAAAAGGTAAATACGATGATCTCATTAAAAAAATTAAAAAATGTTATTGAAGAAGGTAAAGGAGCTTATAAAGAAGTTAGTAAAACTCCGATGGAAAATATTGAAGAAATTTTTGAAAAAGCCAGAAAGGATACTATTGCTATAGTTTTTAAAACTACTGCAACAAACTCTAGAGAAAAAAATATGCTAAAGAGGGATACACTTTTGAAAAAATTATTATGATTAGAAACGCTTTAAAAAAAAAACTTGTAGGAAAGGAAAGAAAGAAAACAGGAACAGGTGATTTACATCAGTTACTGAGATTATAGGCACATTGATGCTCTGATATCATCAAAGGAAGCAGGAAATGTTGGTGCTAAAATTGACAATTAAATTATTGCCATACTTGATATTTTGAGAAAAAGTTATTAGCATCTGACTAATACGAAACTTTACACCGCGATTTAATTGTGGCGACCTAATTTTATAAAGTTATAATAATAAATGTCAGCAACATTATTACTGGACTCTATTCTATATGAAAAAGATAGCGCAGATTTTTCAGAAAAGTATATTCCACAAACAGAGCTGGATCGTGAGAAACATATGAAATTGGACTTATTTCATGCACTTGTTGGAATGACATGCAAATTATGAGCTTGATTTTTTCTATTTACAATCCACAATCTTCAGTACATAAAATATGGCTAAAACTTAAAATTTAACGATTAGCCTACAACATAAATGATCTAAATAAAACACTAAAAGAACTTTTAGCTAAAAATGGGGGTAATGCTGATGATATTGAGAGGATACCAAATTATATTACCTTAAGGGCTAGAATGGCAATGAAAAATAATCGGAATGCACGACTGATACCAAGAAATATTAAACCACGGATTGGATTTGAATATGGCATATATCAATCTGAAGCTGATGGTAGTCTCAGAACGTTTGACGGCGTAAATCCAGTAAATATAACTGACGTAAACTCAATATTAGTAAATTGCTCTATTGCGTCTGGATCTTATTCAGCTAAAGGCTGCAAAGGGCAAATGATATACAAGTTTTCACCAGAAGTTCCACAATTCCACGTCATATTATTTATTATCCGTTAAATCTTGAAAATCAAATAACAAAATTAAAGATGCAGTTGACAGGTCAATTTGTACGACAGAAAAAATTTAAATAATGAAGTTGTTACTTATTACCTGCACATGCGCGAACAACAGTAAGAAAGCAAAATTATACAACCACAGATATAATGAAACAGAAAAAAGTTTATAGAGGAAAAATAGTAGTAGGATGTTTTTTGGAAATATATTTACTAAACTTATTGAACATATTCCAGGACTAGCTCATAAAGTTGCGCCAATCAAACTGTCGAAATTATTTCAAATCACAAGTACAATCTTTAATACTGTTTCATTTTCTAATGATTACTCCAAATTGACTGCAACCAATACGTTTTGGTTTAAAGATACTGGAAATGCTGGTGCAGGTATAGTTGCATCAGTTAAAATTTTATCATCCTTACTACCTACTGTAGCTGCCGGAGCTGATGCTGGAAGTTCTGTAAATGTAAGAGATTTTCTTATTGCTATTGCTACTGTGCTTAGCATAGTCGCACCAGATTTAGACCCTAACACATACGATACAAGAGTCTCACTTATTGCACCTTGTAACAATCTTGGTATAACCGCACTAGGATCAGGTGCTGATGGAACTGCGCTGTTAGCTCATGTTAATAACGTAATTGTTGATAACAAAAGAAATATACATTACAATGAAAGTTATGCTAAAAGAAGAGAACTTGCAGCAGAATCACTTCAAATTACAATGATGCTGCCAATTAGCATAATATTTGTATTTTGCAGTTACTATAATTAAGTATTTCGTGGAATTAACATACGTTTTTTTAGATCGAGCAGAAAAAATGATTGTTCAGATCTGGCGGGGTTGATATATAATTTGTTATAAACAAACTTGCGCTGTGGATGCCACGAATAGCACCGTCAATTACTAAAATGGCGGAATTAAATGACATGCTGCAAATACAGACTAATTAAATCTATTTTCATCAACATAAAATATATCAAACAACAGTTCCGAATACAACCGACTACAAATGGCGAGTTACAACAACATCAAGTGAACAACTACCACGGCAATTATTTGTTGCATTTTAGAGACTAGTTCGACATGGAAGCCAATTACAAAATAATGGAGCATTTGACAGCTCTAATGTGACACGAATATATGCGGAAATAAATTCAAAGCAATATCCAGAACGAGCGATAGAATGTAATTTTGCAGATGGTAAGAATAAAACTATTACTAAACCGTATTTGTATTTACTCAGCTCAATGCAAAAATATCAAGATTCTGGAGATGGAATTCAGATATCATTAGAGAGCGTTCGTACACTTGATCAGATATTTTATTTGATATTAGTAAACATAGCAAGCGAGCGCTAGACCGCTCAGATGATATTGAAATTACTTGGACCCTAGGAGCACTTTCAGCTGCACCATAATATGTATATTCGTTAGTAATAAGCGATAGATTTGTTATAATTGACTCTGTCGGAGTTTAAAAAATTTCACTACAAGTTTAATATATAACTTTAAAATAAGATGACAAAATATTTTGTAAAAGAATAATATTTAACTGATAGCCAAGTTAAAAAAAGTTAGCAGTTGCTGTTGCAAAATATCTAACAGTTGTCAATCTGCTTCAATGTTTTACTAACAATGACATCATCTTCGTCATCGTCATAGTTATACAAAATATCATGTTCAGTATAACCAGCAAAAGTATCATCAGTAATATTTTCTAATGTTACATTAGGAACTGAAAGAAAATCGTTTGAGTATAGCTCAGCCTGTCTATCAATCATACTCATTATTGTATTATTCTTTTATCTAAGTAATATATATCTTCGGGGGAAAAAAATATCACTGGCAAGCATATATATATAACTTAGTATAACTATGAGATATTGCCAAAACAAGCATTATCAAATCAGAAAAGAATTGCTTCAGCATTTGCATGCTATAATAACAGTTACAAACTTGATGAAAAAAATAATTTAGCAAATTATAGCTCTGCAAATTTATTTCATCTTTTGCAACTTTTTATAGCTCGATAACTTGCGGCTCATAAAAGTATCAAACGTATAGTCCAATATCATACGATTCTATCAGTTGTACGCAGTTGATGTTTTAGTTTTCGAAACAAAAATTTTGACAAAGCAATTTCAGAGCCTTATTTGACAGCTAAATCTAGAAAGATATTAACTGGAACAAACATTGTCATGGTCGCCGATGAAATACATCCAGAAAAAAAAACAAAAATTTCGAACAATTTGCTTCGTCAGGGTCAAGTTGGAAATTTGAAATGTTAAAGGCAATTTTATTTCACACAGCAAAATATAAGTACTTCTCGGTAGTTGGTATATAATGCTGTATAAATGTCAAAAAATAATGATGACAGATGTTTTCAGTTGTCTATTCTTTCCGCGATGTTTCCAAAAGAACAAAATTCCGATTGTGTTAACAAGTATGTTCCGCACAAAGACGAATTCAATTTTGATGGTATCAACTTTCCAGTAGCAGAAATCATATGCCAAAGTTTGAAAAACAAAAGGATATCTCAGTTAATGTTTCCGGACTAGACGAGAAAGAAAACGTTTACCATAGATATATCTCAGAACATGCTTCACACATGACAATCAATTTATTATTTGATCAGGGACATTACTGTTGGATAAAAAAAATTGTAACGGCCTCATTGGCAGACAGCACAGTAAAAATAAAATAAAAAATATTTCTGCTATAGATGTCTGCTTTTCTAGCGATGGAAGACTGAAGGAACATCTGAAATACTCTGTCAACGTTTAAAAAATAACTATGCCCATCGAAAAAGAAAAATATTGAAATTTGAAAATTATGATCATAAACTAAATATTATTTGTCTTATTTACGCCGATTTCGAGTGTCTGCTTATTCCTGTGACTGGAGCTGAAAATAATCCGAATGGATCCAGTACCAGAAAAATACAACAGCATACTTCCTGCGGGTATCTTGTAAAATAGTTTGTTGCGCCAGCGATAAATTATCATCTCCGATAAAGTTATATTGAGGTGATATTCCTGACGTGTGGTTACTAAAAATTTTAATACACGAAGTTGATACAATTTCTAACAGATTACACAACAACTTATATATCGATATGACAAGAAAAGGCGTCTTTCCGTACTAGTATCTCGACAATTAGAGCAGATCTAATGAAACTTATCTACCAGACAAAGACAAATTTTATTCGCAACTCAAAATTGAAAACATTACATATGACGAATACAAATATGTGCAAGATATGTGGAATAAATTTATATGTAACACATTTGTTGATTATCACAATTTATATTTGAAAAACAGACATAGTATTACTATCATATATTTTCGAGAATTTTTGTTAAGTTAGTCATGCAAATTACTGATTAGACACCTGTTGGTATTATTCTGCTCCACTGCTTTCTTGGGACGCTCTGCTAAAATCGAGCAATAATAGAACTAGATCTTTTAACAAATACCAATATGATTAACTTGATTGAAAAAGGCATCAGAGGCAGAATTAGCGTTATATCAAAAAATATATGCAGTAGCTTAAAACAAATATCTGAAAAAACATGATAAAAATCTCCCGTTAATTTACATTATTTATCTGGACTGTGTGAATTTGTACGGGTGGGTGCGGTCACAGCCAATGCTTTTCTGTGGGTTTCATTGGATAACTCCAGATCAATTTATTGGAAAAACTGAAGAAAAAAAATCTTCCGAAAAATATTTCATATTTTGATGCGGTTGGACTAGATTATCCTAGTTCGCTACATGATCTACATACTATCCGTTTTGCGCAGAGTCAATGAACAACGAGCAATAACAACAGCAAAACTTATATCGTTAATACAATTAGTTCAAAATTAGTTAGATAAAAGAAATTACATTATGCATTACAGAACTTTAGAGCACGCAGTAGATGGTTGATTAATTCTGAGAATAGTCCATTGCGTGTTATGTTTCATTAGCCGCGGTGTATGGCAGAATATATTGACTTAAATACGAAAGGTTGTGCTCTGGCTGAAACCGAATTTGAGAAAAAATTCTTCAAGTTGATGAAAATCTCTCTGTTTGGTAATACTTTGGAAAATATTCATAAAGGAGTCAGTACTGATATTTTTAATGACAATAATCATAGAAATGAATTAGTTCATGATGATTGTTTTGTTACTATGCAAATATTTGCTGTAATACTAAGGGTAAGACAAATTTAAAGATAAATAAGCCGATTTATGTTGGTGCAGCCATACTTGATATATCAAAATGGCTCATGTACGATTTTCACTATAACTTTACCAAATTGCAATGGCCAGATTCGGAGATACTATTTACTGATATAGACTATCTACTTTATAATTAAAAAATGTGAAGATATCTATCAGGATATTTACAGTAATAAAGATCTATTTGATTTGTCAGATTATCCAACATGTAGTGGATTTAATGATAATTGGAACAAAGCAAGTTATTTGAAAAATGAAAGATGACTTTATGTATATGCCGGTGAGAGAGTTTGTAGGACTAAGAAGCAAAATATATGATGTAATAATAGATGACAATAAACTATAAAAGAACGCTGAATATATCCCTCGCAGATATGTGAGAAAGATGATGAATTTTGACGATTTCAAACAAGCTCTAAACAAAAGCGTCAGTTTTAACAAAATTAATATCATTAGGACAAATCATCATAAGCTTGAAACGAATACAATCATAACACGTGGACTAAGCACTTTCAATGAATAAAGATATTGCAAACACGGAATTAATATACTCTCACTTGGACATTATTTAAGTAGCATTGTATATACATCAGAAATAATGTTTGAAAATTTAACATTTGTCGATGGAGTGAAACGTATTAAAAAAATGGCCAATAACCAGTAATTTTCATTTGAATTTAATGATGAATTTCAGGTATTTGTTTTAATAAATTTGACAGAATCAAACTCTCACTGATCAGAACAGACGATAGCAAATATTTTCATTATCTCGAGACATTACGAGATACACTTTCATTAATATATAAAAATTTATATAATCCAATAAGCCAAGGTCAGTATACAAAAATCATTATAGACCTGGAAAAGTCAGAGGATTTTGCAAAATGTAGTAAGTATGTTCTTAGCAAATTGGCAATGAAAGAAATGTTCGAGTACTGTCGAAAAGTATCAGCTTGAATTCAATTCTTGTTATATAATCATGAAAGCACTTTATACTTGATAGCTAGTGTTGACATGCTTGTGGTAGACCCATAAAAAGAGTTCTGTATACAACATTTGCTTTAAAAAAGAATATAATACCGCTCAAACTTAGATTTAATTCTTTCATTAAGTTGTCGAACATAGAATATGTACTGTAATATTTTTCGTATTTCCTTGCTAATAAAATGTAATGGAGTTATAAATCTGAAAGCATTTTAAGACTTAAAATCCGGGTAGCAGTTCTGTATTTGCAAAAATAACTAGCAATTCCTTTTACGTAAATAACTTACAGCTACTATGGATTCTCACTTATAAGTTAAGTTCAACTGTACAGACTCAAGTCTGCTTGTGTATTATACGAGAGCATATTTTAGTCTGTCCAGTTTTGCTATAAGTAATTCGTGAAACAAACAAGTTAAACTCTGACCTGAAGGCGCTTAATGCTATGGTACATTTTATCTTTGTATCTTTAATTTAGTCTCGACATGTAAGCACGTATATATGGTGTATCGTTCAGCATACAGAATACTGATCATTTCTCTGCAGTCATTTCCGCCAGTAACCTTGGTAGCAATCAAACTTTCTGCACTCTCTTGACAAAGATAATTGCATGGTTATATACAATTCAGTCTATGTAAATTTAGCCAACATTAGAAATTCGTTTTCTTTACAAAATAAAAAGAATAATGTATTTCTCGATTTATTTATAATATTTTTTTTCAAAATCAGATGTTTCTGTCTTTCTTGTCTTTTAGTTTAGCCACGACTTGTAAGCGAGTGTCATTCATGTGAGGTATAGTAATATTCATTGTAAATCTTATACAGCAAACATTAGCATTTCGTTTCTATGTGTAATATAAACGATACAACGTTTTATGATGGCTGGCAAGGGGTCTTTGAGAAAGGATCATCACCTTTTCATGCTACTCGTATGCATCACTTATCAGCAGTTGGTGGACTTCGGATACAAAGGTAATTTACATTAACTGTCCTGACACTTGATATCTAGTAAATAGGAATGGGTGGAGTTGCAGTTGGTACATTACCTGTTTTCTCATTAAAATTTTAATTTTAGATTAAATTAGCTTTGAATCAGAAGATGGCATTCTCTTATCTGAATGATATGTCAACTGCAGAATTACGGCTAAATAGCAGATGTGTGTTATTTCTTCTTGCAAAATGTTTTAAACTTTTGGCAAGTTACATTAAATTGACATCACATACTTGTTTCGATGCATCATAGCTACATAAAGTGATGTGATCATTGCGACAGTAGGCAAGTAAATATGTTTAGATGAATTTTAAAAGATCAATGACTTAAATCTAATGATTATGACAGTTTTAAAGAACAAACAGTCCTTACATGTACATTTTTAAAATCAGATCGGTTTCAAGATAATTAAAACCACGGTTATATTACTATTATGTTACTCTTCTAGTTATTGCCTCAATACATGCATGTGTAGACTTATGTTTGAAAACCAAACGTTATGAAAATAAATTAATGTCACTTGACATCTACTAAATTATATCTTATTAAAATGAAAAATAAAACTCAAGTATTAACAAAAAATTGGAGATCGGTTTATTTCTTCACATGGCACCAAAACTCGAGATAAACTTCATTGTGAAGTTCTTGACATAGGTTATCCGGTATGTATTCGTACAGGCTGGACTGTAGGCAATGCAACGTGCAACGGGTGATAGATTTCACTTCTCACCATTAATGTCTGAGTACTTGCAATGCACAGTCATCGAAATGCACAAAACCATAAACGCTATAATGCCTAAATTATAAAGAATAAAAATTACTTTTTGATCAATAGCAAGAATGCTTAAATCTAATTCTTGTATCACCACCAAATTGAGAGAAGAAAAATGCTTAAAAATAGACCGTGATTACATTCGTGGGTGCTGAACAGAAAGTAATAATTGTGACCCAAATCCTCTCAGGCCAAATTATTTTTGGCCAATTTTAGTTAAACTTTTATCTTTGTATACAGTACCTATTTCAACTTTACACACGAGACCTTTTAAAATTTCGTAGCGAACGAGAGATTGGACAGCTGTCAGAAAGTGTAGTGTGCTGGCGTTGCATAGGGTGCAAATTTTGGGCCCAGTGCTTTTGAGAAATTAAAACTAAATTTGCTATATCGGCCTTAATTATAGAAATGTTTCAATCCAGTAAGAACATAACACAGGATGGGTTATATCTGAAAATAGGTGTGAAATATAAAAGTCATTGATACATTAAATTGTTAATATAAATTTAGATAAACATTTAAATTTAGGAAACTATATTTTAATCAAAAACAATTTCATACAAGTTTGAAATCCAAAATGACAAATTTTAGATATTAAAGTTGTCTAGATAGTAAAGTTGTATAGTGAATGGTATTTAAAACAAGTGGTAGCTTAAGTCAATACATCTTATAACATTTTGCCCAGATAGCTCACGTCGATTGTTGCAGCGAGTTGCAATACGCCTGTTTATATGTACACAGTAAAGAAACAATGACAAGCGATATGTTCTACATTTATTGTGTTAGGTGCTCGGCAAGTTGTCAGAGTATATAATAGCGCACTTGATGTTCCCAGTTTAATAGGATTTGTACCCTATTTTATAGCAAACAAGTATTTCGTTTCCATGTAAATAACCACAAAAAGCTACACTGTAGTAGGAAATTACACCTCCCGGGAGGCTATGTATTACTGATCTGTCTCATGAAGACCCAAGCCACATATTTCAGTGTTATTTGAGTGTGGCAAAATGAACTGATCCTGGTCAGTTATGGCAGGTACATTACCTTTCTTCATGAAACCTTTGTAAGAAACCTGACCGCTGGAGAACGTCTAACTCATCAACCATACTCCAGATTGCAGCATAGAACTGAAAAGATATAATATTTTCACTTAATTTTATTGATCTGTACGATGTAGCAAATGAAGTTAAAATGTGCTAGATATGGAGATTTCAAAATTATATTATTGGTGCATGTTAATGAAAAATTATTACACTTAACATAGTGACATTCATAAATGTGAAGCAATGGGCATGTGTTAAAGTGACTATTCACCCCAAATATCTATGAGGTTTCTAAATAACTATTATGGTACACTAGGTATCAGTACCGCTACATTAATGCCGGCATGGTGAAATTTGATTATGTGTGCTCATTGGCGCAAGAATTATTAATATTGTACAAGCAAGTTAAGTGACAATGCACTAAACTGAAATATATTTCCATAAATAATCTTATTCATAATCATAATAACAAATTTGGATATTGAAAGTGGATACGGTGAATCATGTGCTTCACATATCAACTATAAGTACCAACAGATTCTATAGCACAAACTAAATGTGAAATTTGATCCCAAACCTTGTAAACAATGATTGACATTTGCAATTGTGGGGTATATACATAAGCCATGTATTTATTACGATCAGCCATGCAAACGTAATTCAAATTATCTATTTGAACCTTACAAAGTTTATTTTGAAGAGTGTGGTGTACGATTATTAAGCTGGTTTATTGGAATGTGATATCAGCTGATGTTACAATACCGCACTCTGTCAACGTACACAAGGCATTGACATAATAAACATGTTCATGACAAAAATAACATTTTGTGATGTTATAATAATAGAAAGTAAAATGGTTCATTAGAAAGGTAAATCAGCTTATGCCACAATGCCGTTCCATGTCAGTGTCTTATCCAAACTAAACAAATATGGAATTAATTTTGTTTTCAATTTACTTCATCTTGCTGTTATCTTACATCCAAGCCCACAAAAACTTAGGTAAAATATATTTTATGACTGTGACCTATATTTTGTTTAACATTTTTCGTTGGCTGACAATTTGAAATAACTTATAAGGCGTACTGAATATACCCTACTATAGAGCTTTCATCTCTATATTCTCATTAAGTACCATATAATTATGTTTATAAATAATTGCTGAAAACTCTAAATGCAGATATGTGTTACTCATATAATCATCCCATCATAAACACATTCATTAAGTGCTCGGACCCATACTTAATAGTATAATGACCTAAAGAATCAATATCAGCTAGAAATATCTTTGCCTGTGTTTTGAATAAAGGATATATTCTTTAATTGAAAATATTTCCTCTGACAGACTATCACATATATCCACCATTGCAATTTGTTTAAGGTGTAGAAATATCGTACATGACGATAACAATGAGAATCAATTACAATCTCTATATATGTGCCTCTTTAAAAACATTTTCAAAATTTACCTTTTTAAACATTCACTTCAATTTCCTTTAAATTGTTTAATTGCATTGATCTATTTCTTAAGTGGGTAGTCCTGGATGACCTAGCAGTCTAAAGTGCTCACCGTTACAGATTACTGTCATCTCACGTCTGTCTGTGTGGATTCGAGTCTCGGGCTCGGCCAGTGAGGTATCGCGATAAAGCTTGCAAGTAGCTTCCCATGGGTTCTAGCTCTTCCCTGGATTTTCGCCGGTTTCTTCCACCACCAGTTATACAGGCCGCATTATATAGTCTATCATGTGCTGAAAATGGCGTTAAACCCCATAGCAACAATTACAACGCCATTTGTAAACTTAATATGGGACCCAAAGTGGCCGAGTGGACTAAAATGCTCATCGTTACGAATCACTGCCATCTAACCTCTGTCTGCGTGGGTTCGAGTCTCAGATTCGGCCAATGTGGATATATGAGAAAGCTTGCCAGTAGCTTCTCGTGGGTCGGTGTTTCTTTCCGGAGTTTTCCTGTGTTCTTCCTCAACCATTAATACTGGTCGCCATTTATAGCCTATCTTGTGCTGAAAAAAAATGGCGTTAAACCCTACAACAACACTAGAAACAAAAATCTAAACTCAGTATATACAACATTTAAAATTTCATATGTCCAGCTTATCAATTAATGTGGCATGCCATTTTTTAAACTTTGATGGATATCTAACATACAGGTTTCTGATCATAACTATTTGACCTGTATGGTATGTACATTTATTTCTTAGCACTGACATTTCCACTGTGTCCAAATCATAATAAATCATTTGTTAATCTAAAATCTAAATCATTCAACAAAATTCCAACTCTTACATCTGCTTATTTGAAACGCGGTCACAACGACCGGTTTAAGTAATTTTAAAATTCTAATAGACACAGCTTCTTTTTCTAAAGCGAAGAAACTTAATGGAAAAGACTTGGAATATGGACGTGAATTAAGAATAAAGGATAATATATAGAAATGAATGACAAGAACGAATAAGATAAGGGATATAGGAACTACTACAGAAGAAAATCTTCCGGATTCTGGCCTAGACATAGAGCCCCTATTTCAATCAAGTAGAAGAAATTCTGCGATGTGGAACGAAGGAGGACTGAAAATTCAAGATATATAATCATAAAACAGAAAATTAGAAGAGAAAATCCCCCGATTTTCGTCGATACGAATACTTACTTTTTTAATCAATAGGACGAATGATGTCGACGCTTGAATGAAGGAGGATGGAATCCTATAATATGTACAAAATAATGAAATGGAACGGATAAACGGAAAATGGATACATGCTGAATGAATTCAAATGAAGGTATAGACTTCGGAAATATATTAAAGAAATTGAAGAACTAACAGTAAAGAGACATGTACCAGCTTCTTTAACCTTTAACTGTTCTATATTCTTTACTATAACTTTCTAAGCTATTGCAAACATACAAATACCATACAATATTTTATGATTCTTATAAATTTATATTTAGTAATTGCTAGACTTATTTTGTATAGCAAATTACTATAATAGTAATTTGCTATTTTATTTTTGATTTAACATTTTCTTATTCATTTGACATCAAAATAACTTCAACTTTTAAACTTATGATATATTGCAGCACGAGAATTAACATAAAAAGTGCCCACAAGCACGATGATGGATAGTGTAACCGCTGCACGTGGTTTAAGAAATGCACTAAACAATTCTAGTGTTTTTTATGGATTCACCAAATGATTTCAACAGCAACTTGTAAAGATCTTTGAATTTATATTTGATTAGATTAATATATTACTAAAAACTAATTCTAACTTATGCTTTAATATTTTATTTGCCAAATGATCTCAATATAACTTGATATTCAATTTATTAATTTACATTTTATGAAAAATGCTCACTAAAACTACCAAATGATTTTAACAGTAACTTGTAAAGAGAAAAACTTATTACTAATACAACCTTATGTAAAGACCTTTGAATTTAGAATAACATATAACCAAGACAATAATTTTAACTCATGTGTTAAGCAATTTTTTGAATGCTAATAACCTTTAATATCATAAAATTTAATGAATGTTAACTATAATTACTAAATACTAGAATTAAATAATCGTGATAAGAACCTCTTGGCAACTTAGCTGGCGTTCACTTGATCGCGAAAGCGTAGTGTGAATGCTAATCGAGCGTAATTAAGATCTCTAGCAATCCATGCGCAAAGCAGGAAACATATATTTATTTAGTTAATAAAACTATTAAGAAATTAACCACGAATTCTATTTAATTTATTTATACAACAACTATAATCATTTCTCTGCGACTTAGCGATGTTGTGCTGTTTTGCTGCGCGAACGCCAGATGTGATATTGTTGTGCTAGGAGGTATGGTCTTACGCAAGGGTTACCCATGAAGCACTTGTTCATACGTAAGTTTTTCAAGAATACCTTTAGTATATCCATGAAGCGCATTTGTATGTGCCTTTATATTTCCCCAAATCTGTATATTTCCAAGTCGCATTACCTATTACTGGTAATTTACTGGCTCTGGAAGCAACACGTTTCTAGAAAAAGACAAAACAAAATGTATCCAAGGGCGAACTCAGTTTTCTAATCAAAGTGCAGAATGCTTATATACTACTCCATATAACTTTCAATGACATTCGTCCTCTGTTCACGATTTCAAAAGCGGATCAGAAAAGGCTGTCTTAAATCTCAATATATAACCAAAAGATGCGAAATCTCAAGTACGATATATAAACGTCATATAGTCGATTGATCACGAATATCTAGCGGCTAGTGACGTTTATATATCGTATCTGAGCTTTCTTTGAAACAAAAATTTCGCAGTTTTCAATACATTTTTTTTTTCTCTTTTGGGGTTACAATTGATGAAGTTATATCTTCTTTGTTTGATTTTGATCCTTTTAGGAATCTGTAGTCATAATAGCGGATTCCTCCTATAGTAAATAAACATCACTAATAAATAAATACCAACTATTTAAGAATAGCATGGTCGACCTATCCGGAATCCATTCGGCCTTTCTAGCTAAATGAGAAAGTTCGGATCATACGAAGAACTGCATTCAGTGTTCCAAGGAGGCTGGCTGTCATGGAAAAAGAATGGCAGTGTATCCACAGGTGTCGTCTCTAACCATTCTGACACATTGGTTCAGTTTTGTAGGATTATTTGTTCTTTATGACTTGATGAATGTCAATAATTGTTGCACACCTCCGTACTGTAAAATATCAGATCGATATATATATATATATATATATATATATATATATATATATATATATATATATATATATATATATATATATATATACATACATACATACATACATATATGTTGTACTTGACCTTGTCCAAAGTCAAGTTAAAGGTCTACCTTATCAGCAGCTCAACAGCATTTATTTTGTAAACAACGTAATGCATAACAAATATTTCTCAATGAGTGTGGATCAAAGATCCAGATCATTATCAATGGAGGTAAACATACGAGATAAATATATCAGATTTCCATTTGGTAATTCCTAAACTTGATGTTTTATAGAGGAGGATAACCTACATCACGGCTAGATTATTGTGTCTTAGGTTTTTTTTATATAATGATGTTTACTTGGAAAAATTGCTAATTCTTGTCTTACCATCGGCATCAGTCTGTTGTGCTCAGTTCATGATGTTGGTGGATTCGTTGGTTTCTTTTAACTTAGCATCCACTGTAATTGCAAAATGCTCAATAATATTCTGCGATTGGAATATTAATTTGGCATAAGAGTGAATTCAAGCAATAACATTTTGTATTATGCTATTGTGGAATAGCACCGTAATTTAATTGAAACTTCGTACGTTTGGACTTGTGATAAAATTTTAGGACTATTTGGGATTTTCTACACAATTCTGTATGTTCTTTCTAAATTTTCACTTTGTCTTCGAGGGAAATGATATATTTTTTTCAAAAATACAAACTTTGTTGGTTTTTAATTTTCTTTTTTCGTTACTTAATTTGAGTCCAAAATCTTTATTTTTTTAAAACATTAACATGAAAATAATTGATCACAATCTTCCTATACTTCACCGTTTTCGTGAATACATAAAGGTCTCCTTAACCTATCCTTTGCACAGTCCTCCTGAATTTCGATGGGAATGTTCACCACCGGAAAAGGTACATGTATGTTAAAGTGTCTGACATAAGTTCCAATATTAATTAAATATTTATACTTTTTTGTATTTGCAGGCAGCTCATTTTTCTGGACACTGCTCCGTGTGTTGTTTTTTTTTTAAACTTATGTGCATTTACTTTAGATAATAGGCATAAATGTGAAATATATATGCGATGAGCAATGTTTTGGATCAAGTGGATGTGTTTATGTACATGCCAAGTAGTCATTCTTAAAACAGACGCTTAGAGTTTCATCAATCGTAATCAGGAGGGATGAGAACAAAAATGATTTTGGGTTGATTTCGTGGATGAGAAACAAAACAACTGTGTTTTGCACTTGCTTTGCTTCTTTTCTAAAGAAGATTTGTCATTTCTTGTCTTATCATAAGAACAAAGGATGTTTTCTTGTATCGAGTGAATAATGGATGTATTTCATCGCATGTATGAACAACTATATAATTGTCCCTATTGGCGATGCTAAGATATCCGCTATTCACTTTGAAAAAAACAAACAATTATTATATTTTATATTCCAGCATATTGCCTAGCACTATACATTACAGATAGAACAATCAGATTTTGACGGTATGTCACACGATCGCGGTCAGCTGTTTGCCATCGGTGATCTTTCTATATTATCACAAACAATATCTGTAGCAACACAATGTGGAGATTTTAAATTTTTTCTACCGAGTGACAGCTGGCCATGCTTACTACTTGACTCGGCAAGAAAGTAAAAAGGTTGGATCAAATTTCATAGTACAAATGTCATTGATGACTACTGATAGCTGTAGGAAAAATGTCATTGATGACTACTGATAGCTGTAGGAAAAATGCTTTGATGGTTCACTCTTGTAAATTGTCAAAATTATTTTTCTTGGACCATTCATTAATTCACCGAGAAGCATCAAATAAATTACTATCTGATCCATGGCCAAGTGGATAATTATTCCATTTAGGAATATTTGCAGAGATATACTCTAGAGATATTTCATTCAATTATTTTCAGAGATTTGGGATAAAAATAAATAAATCACCATTTATATATCTACATTAAAAAGTCTAGGTGGGATATTAGAATACTCGAAAATTACAAGTTCGATTGTTTCATAGTGACTGAGTTCTGTTCTATGTATGGGTTAAAATCCACTATTCTGGTTCGTATGCGTCATTTATCAACAGTTAAGCGGACTCTAGGTACAAAGATAATTTACATTAACTGTCCTGACGCTTGATATCGAGTACCTAGATAGGAACGCTAAATTACATGTTTTCTCATTAAAATTTTAATTTGCCAAATTGTACGGATAAGTTTCATTAGAAGATTAATTAGAAAATGCCATTCTCTTATCTGAATGATATAACATCTGTAGAATTAGGGCTAAATAGCAGATGTGTGTGATTTCTTCTTGCAAAACAATTTTAAATTTTGCCAAGTTATGTTACATTTCATCACATACTTGTTTCAATGCATCATAGCTACATAAAGTGATATGGTCACCCCGACAGTAGGCAAGTAAATATGTTTAGATGAATTTTAAAAGATCAATGACTTAAGTCTAATGATTATGACAGTTTTGAAGGGCAAACAGTCCGTACATGTATATTTTTAAAATCAGATCGGTTTCGAGATTATAAAATCCACATTGATATGTTACTCTTCTAGTTGTTACCTCAATACATGTATGTGTAAACTTAAGTTTGAAAACCAAACATTATGCAAAAAACATACATGTCACTTTGACATTTGCCAAAATAATCCTTAGTAAAATGAAAAATAAAACTCCAGTGTTAACACAAATGGGAAATCTGTTTGTTTCTTCATCGGACACCAAAACTCGGGATATTGTCACACTGTCCAGGACAGATTCCTCATTCTGTGTTAGAAAAGTGGGAACATGATTCTAAAACCTTTGTTTGGTTAACAAAAATATTCAGTATGGAATGTGATGTTACGGAAGAATACACTCCGACTAAACGAAACATATTGGATATAAATTAATGTACATGGTCGTTTAAAGTCATTTTTGTTTTCTTCAATATATTTGCTTATGTAATAAAACTTGTATAACTTGACCTTGTCGAAAATAGATGAAACTGTTCCTTCGCAACAACTACAAAATTCCATAAAGGCAGAAACGTGTTGATTTAACTTGCACGGTCTTCATTTATTTGACATCTAGGAATTCCGAGATTACTCCGAGATTCTAAAGCTTCGGGGAATGTAACGAGCTTTGATGAATAGTGGCAAGTCGCAATTTGTGGGAGTTTGTGGGAGAAAGATACTATAGTGCTTACCAGGTGGCCTTACGCCTTTTCTCGAAACGGAAATATTACTACTAGTTTACTCCCTCAGTGGATTTTGAAGAATCACCTGGTCTTGTTTCAACGTATCTTTTCAAGTCATTTGCCAAAAGTAACATAACATTACTGACATTTGAAATCTTATACTAGTAGTTCTGCCATTGATATTATAATCTTTTTTCCTACAAAAAGTCAAATGCAAAACGTTACTTAAATGACGCTTAAAGACGAGGTTTATCCAGCGGTCAAATTGCACCTACTTGAAGAGGCATTGTTCGCCAGCGTCGTCTGGGGAGGAGTGTGGTGCACGTTTTCATTTTATAAACGCAGAGGTCATAAAGATGGAATACAATAGGTAGTGATTGGCTATGCGTGGCTGCTAGGATAATTGGTAGATGAAACACAGATTAAGACCCCGGACAATGACCGAAAAATCACGTGACAACCCACTTGTCGCTTTCGTTACTAAGAAGGCATTTCGTCCGCTCTACAAATGTTTCTTCTGCATAAATTAATCGCTTATAGTTAGCAATATCGGAATAAATCATTACCAATTCGTGTGTTGTATGTAGCATCAAATTCTAAAAATGACACCCATTACTGAAATAGTCGGTGTTCAATACATACAGGACCCGTGTAACATTTACTTTAATTAGGTAAGTAACTCATGTATATGAAGTGGTTTTCGGCTATCAAAGCGACCATCGAATTTTTAGACAAATGTTCAGAGATCGTCGTATCCGATTTTGAAAATGCTCTCAGCTGATGACCGATTGATCACTTCTCAGATTTTACCTGATGTTACTAAAGCAGATTGCTCCGCTTTAAGGACCACTGTAGGCTTAACACATGCTGCTTGTGTTTATACGTGTATTGTATGTTTAGTGACGTTAATAGAATATATTAATACTGTCCAATGGATGCAGTCTCAGTTACATGTCAAGTGAGAGAATCTGAACCTATTCAGTATACGAGGGCACGACGTTCAATGTTATTCTCCTCTTCGTAGCAAGAAACTTTTATATCTTTTCTAGCTTATTTAAGCAGCAAGCATTTTCTTCGGATTGTCACAAAACATTGTAATCTTAGCACACCCAGTAGCTGCAAGATTAAGTACAGCAATGAGTCAAGGAATCTTAAGAACAAATTGTTTTGCTATTTTAGTTCTGAGCCAGATAATAATGGTTGTTGTCTTTGTTGGACTACGACAGAAAGTTACAGAACACGGTAAGCAGACTTTAAAATGTTTCAATCTGAAATTAAAGTCCTCGTCTTTAAGTTTGTGTGTATAAGTCTATATATGTGGGTGATCATCTAGTATGCATATATAGAATAGAATTGCCGTCTATCGTCCCAGAAAGAGAGCAAGATCTAATAGTATTATTTCGGTCATTCTTAACACATACACTCTATAATACATTCAACATTGTGTGGGCTTCAGAAGGCGTAGATTTATATGGTCCTAGAATGAGAGCAAGATCTAATAGAATTATTTCTATCGTTCTAAAATGTACACTCTATAGAACAGACTACATTGCTAAGGCTACTGAAGGCATAGATTTATATAGTTCCAGAAGGAAAGCCATATCTAGTAGAATTATTTCGATCGTTCGTAAAACGTACACTCTATGCAAAAGACTACCTTGCTTGAGCTTCTGAAAGCGTAAACATATATGTACAATAGACCCCCTCGTATACGGCTACCACTTCTGCACCAGGAAAGTTGCCTTATAAGGCGGGTGGCCTTTCCAAAGGGAAACTAAATTTTGTGTGAGAAGTATATGTAATTTACAATGGAAGATATCTACATTATTCAAAGCATTTAAAATCTTCGTTTAAAAATAACATTATTAAATATTAAAAGGTTCTTGTTCTTATAATAATTGACTTATTTCAACTGAATATGCATCAGTAGTTCTTATTCTTGGCGTAAGCGTGATATACGAGCGGGTGTTGTCATGCACATTGCAAAATCATTTAAAAACGTCATTTAAATGTGATACATGCGTAATTCTCTTTCTCTTTTGCCACTCATGCTGAATAACTTTATTACCGGTTACAATTATGTTTATTTGAGGCTTTTCAACATGAAATTGTTTTATTGTAGTCTTTTCTATCTAAATTGTTCGGTAAGTCCCCCTCCCCACCTCACTTGATGTCGTAAACTATAACAACCAACTTTTTCTAAAAAAAATTATCTCCGTTTACGTGATGACATCTATATGTTTCGTAATGATTTATTCCGATATTGTTAACTGTAAGCGATTTATTTATGCAGAAGAAACATTTGTAGAGCGGACGAAATGCTTTCTTCTTAACGGAAGCGATAAGTGTGTTATCACGTGAATTTTAGTTCTTTGTCTATTTTTAGCCTATGGTGACCCTGTTATCTTGACTATTACTTTCGGTTATTATCATCAATGTTGCCAACTACAAGATTGAAAAAAAAAACTTTTCTGCATTTGAACACAATGCCATGTGTTTTTAAAGGCAGCCATTGTAACGTGATTCATTAGTTGCAGTCTGGTATCCTATTGTTTTCACATTTCTTGACCCTAAGTTTGATTAACCAAAATGGCTTTGATATTTTCGTAGATTTGACCTGATCAATAGCACCTCGTAGCCGTTTGGATTTATAAACTTGACAGTTATTTTCAAATATAGTAGCCTCTAATTATGAAAGTGAACAAGCTCAAGATCTTGCTATGAGCAACCATAAAGGCTATCAAACAATTATCGCGCGGACTTGTGTATTGTACATCAATGCCACCACTTCTCAGCTGTTTCTACTCCTCAATAACTGTAATCTTAATAATTATCATTGACTAAACACGTGCACGTACTTTTTTGTATGGATTAAAATTTGAGTCTTTCGAGAAACAGATTTCGGATTACTTAACACACGCTATAGAATAAAATACTGGTTCTGGATACATACTAAAAAAAATGCGGCCGCTTGTGAGGGTTAAATTTTATATTTATGCACTAATATGCTGGCCGCTGGTCGCGTTACAGGGGTGGCCTTTCGTAAGGGGTAGTTTGAACACAAACCTGTCGGTGCCGACGGATTCTGGCCGTAAGGAGCGAATGGCCACTAGTGGGTGGGGGCGTTCAAGAGGTGTACAACTATACTCTGTTCGTCTTCTTACTAATAAGCATGCGCACTTGACCCATACAAGCAGTGCTTACATTTGCACTTAAGACTATGGTGAAACATTCAAGTAAATTCCTGTATCTTTTTGTAAACCTTTTAACATGTTTAAGGGTCAAAAAAATCTAACACAAGCAGAATGATAGTTTGAATTTAATTTTGTTTCACTATGCGGAGTACCTTGTATGTTTTCTTGCGATAAATGCTAACATGTAAAATAGAAAAAAGAAAGATAAATGCTTCTCCGTGCAAAATGTTCTTCTTTATCTAATGTGAGACATAATAATAAGCAGCTGAACCTATTTGGTCTTGTCATGTAAATAAGGGCGCCAACATTTTCAGCTCTTTTCGGCAGTGAATCTGGCTTTTCGTCGTTGTATCCAATCAGAGTACTAGACTATTCAGTTTGCAAAGGAACTGAGCTGGAATGGATATATAGAATGTTCAAAGACCAGATGAAGCAGGTTTCAATATAATCATGTCTGCACTAGTTTAAAGTAAATAGAACATATAATTATTTCATCGAAATCAAATTGTGTATTGTAAATTAATTTATTTGCCTGTTATTCATTTAAAATTTTAACAGTGGTATAAAACTGGAAAGGCGGCGTCACAGCTGCTGGTAAATTACTAATAGATCTCTGAAGCTAGGTATACTGTTGATTGACGTGTTTCATTTCTTAAACAGGATTTCGATAGTATTTTTGTGTTTGAAAAAAAAATACTTATCAAATATTTGATAGCAATAAAGCAATAAAGACTGTATCGTCACTTGCATTCTGGATGCATTCAGACTTCTCTCAAGGTGGTGATTTCACTTCTCCCGAAATGCCGCAACCATGATAAGCTGATTTTTGCAACCTTTTTACATAAGGATCCGGTCTTGATTCATTTCATTTTTCAAGGAGTTTTCTGAAAGTAATGGGACATATTTATTTTTAAGTCTATCGTTAGCATCTCTACCCAGTAATTATTAAACTAACAATCAGTTCCGTATAAAAAGAAAAAATGAATTAAATAAAGGTAGTTACGACTGCTTCCTTCCATCTTAATACACTAAATATCGCCAGTTTATTCCGAAGCAAGTAGACTGGTTTATATAGAGCATTACAATGCTATGTTTCGTTACCTATGACTGTTGAACTGCTTAAAATGACGCAGTAGATACGTCACTATGATATGTCACGAAACGATAACTGCTTGGATTTTTAATATCACTTTCCGTTCACTTACGCGCTTTTACTTTCATTCATATTTAGCAGCTACTCAACAGTATGCTTTCAAATTCAAACTTCAATAACTATTGAGATGAAATAATGCTGAGGCGTTCACTTTACAGAACCAGATGTCTGTGTTATAAAATTTCAGGAATAATAATAGCGTATGTTTTGATGAAGATGTATTTCCACGCAGTTTTATTTCCCTGAAGTAACTACGTATAGCTTCAGCACCTTCCACACTAGGTAACTCTGTAGAGCGCCATACTAGTAATCCAAAGGTTGCGGCTTCCATTCCCGCCCAGGTAAGCCAGGATCAACTGCCAGATTTTTATCTTAGGAAAAAGAAAGTGCCTCTTAATTCCCCTGTACGATGTATTAGCAATCATTATTTTAAAGTACCGTTAAAATACAGGCACTTAATTCAGGGGTAAACTATTGTGTACACTCACTAATTAATACAAGGAAACAAACTCGCCGTCACCTTTGGAACTCTCGATGACTCCGATTTAATTTTCCGATACTATCTGTGCATTCAGTCATTCATAATGTACAACACTGTAAAGAAGATACTATACTGCTTTCATCCATTGTCATTTAAGTAGCGTTACTGACTCTGAGGGGCCAATTTTGATGGCAGGGTACAGTTTCGTAAATTGACCCTGGCAAAGTTCTTAATTTAAGACTATGGTATGAATTTTCAGCTAGTATTAAAGATATGGGTATATTTGTGAACTAGGTGTTTCGGACTTGTGTTTTTCTTGAAATTCATGTCAGGCATGTACACCTTCCATAGTTACCCTACAGTATGTCGATAGTGAAATAACAAATTTGGGGTCGGGGTGCATAAACAACTTCTGCTATGAACTGACAATGACTTCTCTGGAGAAATTGATAATATTATTATGATCTGTGTTAATATATGTATTTAAAAGTAAGGACCCTTTTTTACCCCACTTGTGCATTTGACTTTTTATAATTCTTTTTATGCTAGGTCGCTGATTTCGGCATTAAATTTGTACACAAAAACTGGCCTCTAAACCCTTTGCGAAAAGTTTATCCATTGCTTCGTGTCTTCCACACAAATCGATAATTTCAGTGCTCAACTTTCCATCAAGTCGATTTTCTGTTCCGATCTTAAATGTGCTCAAGACTATATGATATTTGCTGGGAAAATATTTAGCAACATTTATTAGCATGTAAATTACATTGAATTTTTTCTTAGCGCTTTCTGAATAGCTCTGGTTGGGCGTGAAGAAAGATTTTTCAAAAGATTATATAAAGTTATTTAACCAGTAGTTACGTAATAACCGAATTTCAACTGAGATGTTATCTACAAAATATTAAAGCTTGCTTTGTAAATATTTCTCTTTATATAAAATTACTCTGAACTTTATATTGGATTAACACTGTTAAGAAAACAAAAGAAGCAACTATGGTTTGTTCTTGTGTACTTATTTGTAACTACTTTACTTACCCAAACAAAAAGTTTTATAGGATTTACAGTCAAAAGAAACCAAAAGAATTTACTTGGTTAATCCATGTGTATTTATTTGTCACTACATTTTTACCTAAACACAAGCCTGAATCTCATATAGGATTTACAGTCATGAAAACAAGAGGATTACCTAGTGTAATTCTTGTGTAACTATTAGTCACTACTTTTTTACCCAAACACAAACTTGAATCTCATATAGGATTTACAGTCAAGAAAACAAAAGGATTACCTTTGGTAATTCTTGTGTAATTATTCGTCCCTACTTTTTTATCCAAACACAAAATTGAATAGAAACAGGAAATGTACAGACGAGAGATCTAGTTAATAAACTATGTAATGTAATGCCTGCTTTCAATGAAATGTTAATGCCATACATTTTAGTACAGAATTATCCTGTTGACAGTGTTTTCGATAGCTTGCTGTAATCACGATAATTCTACCTGTATGTAGCAAACGCCAGCCATGCACTAGAAAAGGAAGTAGAGTGGAAAAAGGAAAATGAAATGGAAATGGTGAAAGAAGAAAGAAAATGGAAAAATGACCCCAGTAACATTGATAATTCAGCTTGCTCTGTATGTAAACGTCATTATGAGGCTGTCTTGTGGATCCAGTGTGATTTGTGTGATGAATGGTTTGATTGGTTTTGTCTCAGCATCGACGAAGAGATGTGGTGTAGCTCTGAAAATGAAAATTTACTCTGTGCCAAATGGTCTTGGAAAAAGAGTTATTGCTATATGAGACTCCACTTTTTTAAAATAGCAATATTATATATTTAGTCATTGTTCTTTTGGACTTTGGTTACATGCACTGAACTCGCATGCACTTTGCTTGTATCAGTAAAAAGGAAAAACTAATGACAATTGGATCCTCCACTCTCAGCTGACATGTTAAGTGTGCGTAAGGGACGGTGTTATCATTCGTTTTCCCTTATTTAATTGATATCTTCTGTCTTTAGTCTACATCACCCTAAATTGTTTTAATTATTTTACATGCTAAATATGTGCATCAGAACTCTTTAAGTTACTGCATGTGCTGTTCGTTTGAATATTTTTTGATTGCATTTCTTTAACTATTCAGACATGCTGTCTTGCAGTCATGTGTTACATGGATCTGCTTTTGCAAAGAACATGTATACTGAACGCGTATGAATAATGTTTATGAAATAAAAAAAATAGAAAACATATAATGTTTAAAAGGGTGATGTACAGTTAACAATAATGTCAGTGTCGTTATAATCTCAGATATTAAAGGAAGATACCTGAAATCTCAGTTACACATTTCAAGCATCAATTCAAAAAAAAAATTATATCAGTTGACCAATGCTGGAGAACTTCACAACAAGGAATTGATTTCCTGTCAGAGACTTAAGGATCTTACTAAAAATGTACAGTAATTTAATGAAATGATATTATTTTAACTTGGAACATGTGATGTAGCAAACAAACAAATAAGCAACTCATTCTTCATTTTCAAAAAAAAAAAACATTTCAGATTTTGATCAAAGAACGATAAAAGTATTGGCTACTAATGCTGTTTGGAAGGTATCCCCTAATTAATTTTTAATTTTAATTTGTAATAATTAATTAATGAATGTTTTAATTTTTAAATAAAGATTCCCCCTATGTTTAAAACATTTATTTATTGGACCTAGTAAGAATCTGGAAATGGAAAAGATTGTCCAAAAAGTCAGACGAAACTGCATTGTGCTGGTATTCATTCAGTTTTCAGATATTGGTTACGTAGGATTTTGGAATGCTGTTGCAATCATCATTTGTGTACAAAGATTTTGCCATTTTTATTTCCAGTGTTTCTTGGCTGTTGTCATCTTATTCTTTATATGGCATACCTTCTTGATTCAGACCTCTTTTCAATGAGACAAAATGTTGTATGACTTAAATATTGTTTTGCGCTTAAGTTTCGTATAATTTGTAACCATTAAATTTATTGTTGATTAGTCCACAATTGACTTTGAACCCTGCATCAGATTATAGAATGACAATAGTAAGAATTGTTTAATCTTTCACCTATAAAACTGATCAGGAATAATACCAGTTTTTCTTATCATGATAGAAAAATGGAACAAATAATCGGGTAGATTTAGTTTTCACATTTCTAACTCACGTTTTCAGCATATTGTACTTCTTTATTTATCTTTCCAATATATATATTACAATATTATCTGCAATGAATATGGTTTTCCAGATCACAGGTAAATCTGCGTTTAAATTATTGCATCATATATTCTAATTATCCAGATATTGGATTTCAATAGGAACATCTAGATCACTGATGGTCAGGAGTTGCCTTGTCTCACATTTCTAGATTTTCTCCCAATAACAATGATGGCATAGTAAGGATTATATTGTCTCAAGTTTTTTGGCTTGATCTCAATAACAATGATAACATGGTAATGATTGCCTTGTCTCACAACACTAGACTTACTCCCAATAACAATGATAGCATGGTAAGGATTGCCTTGTCTCACATCTTTTGACTTGCTCACAATAACAATGATAGCATGGTAAGAATTGCTTTGTCTCACATCTTTAGACTTGATCTCAATAACAATGATAGCATGTTAAGGATTGCCTTGTCTCAGATGTATAGACTGAATCCCAATAGCAATGATTGTATCAGTTAAGATGATTAGACAACTGTTTGTAACTTACGTTTTAGAATATGTATGAAAATTACTTCATATATTTTCTTACAAGATTAACCCAAAATGCTAACTTCACTTTACCCAGATATGACATCACATAATATTCTGACAGATCTGGGTCTCTGCATTTTGTTAAAAATAGTAAGTAGAACCACATCGACCCTCATCTGCTGGCATACTATGCTACAGAACATCGGGACATCTGTTATTTGCATTTTGACTTCACTTATAAACGAGTATATATGGTATAGTGATAAAACATAGATGTATGTACGTATAAATTTGAAAGGTAATTTTATATATACTGTTACCAAGTTTGAAATGGACCCTGTAATGAACAAATCAAAGATTGCACATGTTTTGTTCCAAGTGCACAGTTCAGCCTTTCTCAGATCACTAATTTATTTTAATACTACACCTCATAATGAAAAGCTTGTTGATACTGGTTGAATCCACCTTAGCTATAACTCGTCAGAGAAAAAATCATTTGTTGGGCATCTTTGTCAGTTTTCCCAAATTAGACTTTTTGTATATGAATGCTTAGTGATCAAGTTTCTGTTTTCATTTGTAAATAATAAAAAGGATGGCTTCACAGATTCAGCTTCTTGTCCTCAATTTTATTCCTCTTATATGATTTGAGCATGCTAATTACTTTTGCTGTCCTTACCACCATTATAACCTCTCTCCTGTATTCAATACTGAATTGGACCAGAACGAATGTTAAATGACGAAGATTACATGAGATTGATAAAGAAACAGATTACAGTCAATGGAACAGAAACAGATGGGTATATCTCTCCCGATTGTGAACTAGCTTTTCATAATGACACCCACTGTCTCTGTCACAAGCTAAAACTGTTTCCACTCCTTACCGCACTATCTCAGAAAAATAACAAAGACATGTACATTGTTACGTGTCTAAACTCATATAAAAGTAACAAGAAAAAATTGAAGCCAGAAAGCTTTAATAAATAATTTATTTCCATAGACAAACAAGATAAATATAAGAAAAAGGACTTAAGATTTATGAATAAAATCCAAAATTGATCCCAGAATTAAAAATATAACCCCTATCGATAAAAAGTTTTGAGTGAATCACACTTCGAATCCAGATGAAATTCTAAGATGGAAAGCGTTGACGTCTTACGTAGCATTCAAAGTGAAGCCGTGTCAACAGTTCCTTGTTGAATCACAGAGAATAATATTTCAGTTTTTGAATTCCGAATAATTTTAATAATGCTCCTTGACTAAGAATTCTAATGAGGAGTACATATATGTATGTTTTCCAGATAAATGAATTACTAATTCCGAAACACAAAAATGCAAAAATTCAACTCAAACTTGTCTCAACAAAACACATTTGAGCTTCAAACGTTTAAAGGCCAACTGCCTATTTCGTCTCATGAAAACGACTATACAGTAAAATATAACGTAAAACAGATTGCCGTTTGGGGTCAAGTGATTACCTCTTGACCGATCAACGTAGAAATATTACATGACAATTATCACATACCCTAGTATATCCTTAGCAAAAATCAGTGATATTTACTCCATAAATGAATAAACAAAAAGCTGATTGCACCAAAACTGAACAGCTTATGAATCTAGATCAGCAAACGATGCAATATTTCAAACTACTGGCTGTTTATCAGGTCAAATAGAACTGAATTAAATTTCTTTTTTTAAATCAAAGCCAACAAACTTATCATTTCAATATCATGTATGTATGTATGTATGTATGTATGTATGTATGTATGTATGTATGTATGTATGTATGTATGTATGTATGTATGTATGTATGTATGTATGTATGTATGTATGTATGTATGTATGTATGTATGTGTGTGTGCCTGCGTGCGTGCGTGCGTGCGTGCGTGCGTGCGTGCGTGTGTGTGTGCGTGCGTGCGTGCGTGCGTGGTTGCGTGCATGCATGCATGCACGCACGCACGCACGCACGCACGCACGCACGCACGCACGCACGTACGTACGTACGTACGTACGTACGTATGTATGTATGTATGTATGTATGTATGTATGTATGTATGTATGTATGTATGTATGTATGTATGTATGTATGTATGTATGTATGCATGCATGCATGCATGCTTGTATGTATGTATGTATGTATGTATGTATGTATGTATGTATGTATGTATGTATGTATGTATGTATGTATGTATGTATGTATGTATGTATGTATGTATGTATGTATGTATGTATGTATGTATGTATGTATGTATGCATGCATATATGTATGTATGTATGTATGTGTGTATGTGTGTATGTACATAACAGAGCTTTCGAGCAGTTAATAAAGTTGTTGAAGACTGAATAGGTTAAATTTCCAATACCTCTATATTATTATTGATGCGATGTTCCAATTTGATATTGCTCTTTTGTTTAAATGCTTTCTACCACGAATGCTTCTGTTTAACACTTGACTAATCGTACAACATCAACTATCAATACAAGTAAACAATACTCATAGTGTTACCTATTTGTCTGTAGGAACTTGTGTACCCATACCATATATTATTTCAACAGTCTTGCAAATAACACAATGGGAGAGGGTAGGTGATACATTTAAGTTGCAATACGAGTTCATTGCAAACACGTCTTCTTCCATTGTATAAAATAGTCATGTATTAATTGCATTTCAGTCAAATATAATAGTATTCGTCTATTTTGATTCTCAACTGTACGTCTACTAAGTAGAACTACATTTATATTATTTCCGTTTCACTGTCTTTAAATTCTCTGCAGGAATTTTGCAGCCTACACGTATTTCTATTAAGTTGACTACTCAGCAATAAATTCACATCATTTGGATTATTTTTCTTTAAAAGACAGTATAAAATGTGCACCTAATTGTAATTCTCATATCTTCACATAAGCTGACAGACATCAATTATGTGCGGATATAGGAGAGGAAGACAAAGTTTAAATCGATTTTTGTATTAAAATCCGCGTTTTCAGTAGTAAATGGAAATACTAAAACCCCGAATATTTATTTATTTAACGGTAAAGATCTTTACAGATAAATGAATGATTTAATAAAATCATAAAATGTAACTACAATACATTGCATAACAATTCAACCTTTCTCATATCAAGTTCATCTTAAGTCAAAAACAAATCTTTCCGTCTAGGTTTTGTTTTGTTTTGAGTTTTTTTAAATGCTGATTGCACATAAACATCAGCGTTATGAATTGAGCGTTTATTACGCAGTCACTCAGTTTCAATACTATCACAGATCATAAAAGGTGTTCCTCGAGGCATGTGTCAGTAAGCACGTGCATGACATTGACAGTTACAATGAAGTTTTCAATTTTTGCATTACAGGAGATATTACTTGCAAGGTTTTGTGAGCAAACGGATGTTATTCCCGGAGCCTAACCTCAAATGGTCTCGATTGAGATAGAGATACTGTCACATCTTCAATAGGCGATATTGATTGTGAAATTAGTGATCACCGAGACACAACCGATTTTTCTTCTATTTGAAGTTATTAGGGCGATGACGAGTTGATACCAGATGTTTTACACATTAAGCTGTACCCAAACGTCAAAGTGACACATCTGGAATTCTTTGATACCATTCGCATGTCAATGAGAAACATATCAACCATGATCTCTTATTAATACAAAACTTGTCTATTGACGATTTTTTTACCATCTGGTACATGAATATGTATGTTGATACTTTCAGTTGATCGTAGAACTTGTTAAGCACATAAATGCTAAACGTTATCGAATGTACACCGGCAATGACACCTATATACCAATAAACATTAACAATGAATCGGGATATATTGTTTGTCGGATAATAACGTCCTTACAGTACATTACAGTACCTGTTCGCAGTGCAAAATTATAAACAAACTTAGTTCCATTATCCTGCAAAAAGTTATAAACCAACATTAATATATATATATATATATATATATATATATATATATATATATATATATATATATATATATATATATATATATATATATATATATATATATATATATATATATATCCCAAAATAATTGACATTCTTATTCTCTCTCTCTCTCTCTCTCTCTCTCTCTCTCTCTCTCTCTCTCTCTCTCTCTCTCTCTCTCTCTCTCTCTGCTACTTGTTCGAGTAAAAATACCTATTCGACTAAAACTTTAAACTGTTTCGATTTTTTTAAATTAATGCTAAAACTGTGTTCAAGAGAGACAATCAACACTAAGTGACGTTTTATTTGTAAGAGAAACTGCGGTACAGCGGAGCGATAATTATTTCCTTTACTTATTATTATTATTATTATTATTAGTAGTAGTAGTAGTAGTAGTAGTAGTAGTAGTAGTAGTAGTAGTAGTAGTAGTAATAGTAGTAATATTAGTAGTAGTATTAATACCTTGGGATGATGCAGACGGTGAAGTGCCAAATTATCGTGCACATGATGCACTTAGAAACTTGAGAAATAATATACTAGATCATTGGGCTTTATAAAAGCGTTTTAGAAATATGTACAAAAATATAACAGCTACAACCGAGACCTATACAGAGAAAAAAGAAAAGGCGAGTCTTGAAAAAGCACTTTCAGGTAAAGACTCGGAACGCTTTTGGAGACTTTCAAATGTCCAAACATCAAGCATAGAATAATAATCAACACCAAATGGTACCAGTACTTTTCCAAGTTATTTAATGTACAATATGAGATGAACCAAAGTGTAGCCATTAAAATCTGGATGGTAAAATAACAGAATCAGAAGTGCAACATACTTTAAAAGGTATACCGTTCTCGTAGCCTAAATGGTTAGAGTTTTCTCCTCTGATGCGGGAAATCGTGGGTTCGAACCTTGGCTGAGTCATACCAAAGATATAAAAATGGTACAAGCAGCTGGCTCTCGTTTGGCATTCAGTACTAAGAGGTTAGTGTTAGCACTGGTCGATTTGATGACTGGGTGGGACATGATGCCACATGTCTGCGGCATCTCTCCTAGTACTACACATCGCTATCAACTGGCACACTGCAGACATCGTAGTGATATGACTGGAAATTGTTAAAGCTACGTTAAAAATCCAAATTACACGCAAATACACACACACACAAACATACACTATAAAAGTTATATTGTCGTGTAAAAACCAGATAGAATCGATTACTGTTCAAGTGATTTTTTTTAAGATAGCTGAAAATATTACGGTTCCTATCATAGTATCTATGTTCAATAAATTATATGATCTAGGATACTTCCCAAAGTATTGGTCCACGAATTTTGCCACCCCCATTCACAGAAAATGGAATAGAAATATGCTTGAAAATGCTTGAGGGAGTACAAAGCCTTTTACCAGTACAAAGCAAAATATTTACCTTCGTTTTAAATGAGTGACTATATAACTGGAACAAATAAAAATATAATGAAGGTGACGAACAATCAGAATTGAATATTTCACTGTAGATAGTTTATTTATCTTAGGAACACTCATATATAAATATCTGAGAAAATAAAGAAGTTGGTTTTATGCTCTTTTTGTTAATTATGAAAAACCTTTTACCATTATTGACAGGAGCTTATTTTATCACAAATTAGTAAATTAGTAAGTGAAAATATCAATAGTTAAATGCTTACGATATAAAAAACCATATATGCAAATGTAAAAGGTTGTGTCAAAACGCCAAATGGCTTAACAGAAATTTTAACTGCCTTGACAACGAGAGACTATTTTGTTTATTATCAGCTATTTTAATTTCATTATTTCTAAATGATTTAAAAATATATTTCTGACCAAAATAATGACTTAACGCTAAAGTGCTGCTCAATTTCAAACAGTTCTAATTATACAAAAGGAATACTGCAACATCTGGAAATCAAGGATCACGTACATACTTTTAAAATTTGTACACATAAGTCTGGAGGAGACCTGCTGTCTATATCTTAATGACGTCAGAAAATATTCTAAAGGGAGAGAATGAAAGGCCCTGAAATTATTATATATTATATAGTCTCGAACATACGATTGAGCAAACGAAGCTTCGTTCAATAAAATGAATTAACAAATTTATGTAACAAAAACTAAAATTAAAGAAATAAATAAATTATGTAAAAGAAATAATGTGTTTCTATAAGATTACAAATCTCGTTTGAGCGTATCCTTCGATATTACCTGGTGAGGGGTGGGTTTAGAATTTCATGAAATTTATTTAGGAAGAAATTATTATGAAAAATATGGTATGAACAAAGATGATGAAATATGTTTTGAGTATTGAAAATTACAATAAAGTATTATGTCGTCCTACTTTGTTTGACCCCAAAAGATGGCATCTGCTTCTTTGTAAGACATTTTCATTTTTCCCTTTCCAGAAGAATATATACATGGTCAAAAATTAATTATGCTTCTCAATGTCAAGCGTTTTAGTAAATATTAACGGTAGCATAATATTTCGAAGGTTTACGATCAGTTCATACTGTCAGTCTACATCATTAAACCTTCAAAAAGGAAATGCGAATCGTCTGTTCTGGGTTTGAATATAGTGTATTACTTCAAACGACAATTTGACCGGAAACAAGCTCTGTAATTACGAGGTTTTTTTCAACATTATCATAGTGAACATCTCTACAACATTGCGAAAATAAAAAAACAATGTACAAGTGCATATTAAGAATCAGAGAGAGAGAGAGAGAGAGAGAGAGAGAGAGAGAGAGAGAGAGAGAGAGAGAGAGAGAGAGAGAGAGAGAGAGAGCGTGTGCGCGCGGAACATGCATATAAGTGTATAATATGGGCGTTTGGTGTTTGATATCGTCGGTGTCACGTTTGCTTAGCACCCAGCTAAAGTCATGTATAAGCTATAATCTACCAGTCTTCAGAATATTACTGCGGCCTTGTGTTTTATTTCTATCGATTGCCACGAAGTTAGTGTTGAAATCTTACGCAATGTTACAATGACCAGCCAAAGACCGGAAACTTGAGTCGGGAAAGGCTACCGTTAGCGTCACTTCACAAAGCTTTACAATTATCACACCTATAAGTTAAAAGCTAGTTCAAGGATCAAAAGTAAAGTTTACGAGGTGAACGGGGCGTTTTCTTCTCCGTTTCTACGTTGACCGATAGCGAGAGGGACATTGGCCACTAAGTTGTTTGGATCAGTACACAGCGATATCCTATCAAAATTGAGATAGACGGCGTGATCACAATTCATACCCAAAATCTTAAAAAGTAATTTAGTATATCTGGCGGGAGACTTATAGGTAGATTCTGAGGAAAGACAAAGCTTCGAAACGGTCAGTAAGTTATTCGCTATATTTTTGCAGAATAATTGTAATTATTTGTAGTATGTACACTTAATTACTAGGATCTGTTTGTATGTAGAATTACCTTTCTAGTGTTTTATTTGCATGCATATTTGAAAAATCGGCTGGAGGCTTACGAAAAGAATTATTAGATGCAAGGCGGAATTATGAAGATTGTTAGCTTATAGTCAGAATTAATTTTGTAAATCGCCATTAGGTTACTCCGTAGTAAACCAGTGCATTTATTCATGCTTGGTCTTAGAATTTACACATGCCTGAATTGTTAATTTGGAAATATGGTTGAAATATGTAAGATTAGTTGTTATGGACGTATGCTTATATCAATGCATAGATATTTGAATATTTGCGTACATTGTATGAGTTTTGAGGTAAAGAAATGCGTCTGATTATTGTGATGTTGTCAAGTATAACGGGATTAGGAATATTTACTGATATGACGGAATTTATTGATGTATGTATAAGAAGTAATTGATACCGTGCTGTATTATGACGTTTGTTTTACCAAACAAGAATGTATGGGTATCTCGACGTGAATAAATGTATGAACGAAGAAATGTAATAATCGTTATCAGATCATAGGCTGTGTGAGGGCTAAGGAAAAAGATTTACCGTCCTTGTGTTTTCACAGGAAGCTTTTCAGTGGACAGAGAACTTCTGGCTCCATTGGGTCAATAAGTCTTTAAGATTTGGAGACGGAATTGAGATTGTAGCCGAGACAGTCGAAGTCGACAGTAGTGTAGTCGTGGGGGGGAAATGTGGAGGAGTATGAGTATGAATCTAGAGAAAGTTAAAGATGAGGATAAGGAATTCGGAGAAAGGTTGAGGAGGAAGAGAACAAGGATTTGTGAGACATAAGAGAGATAAAGAATACAAATGAGTAGAAACACTAGGACAGGTGAAAATCAATCTCACACTGCTAATCAAGTGATGCAATAGGTTCATTAAAGGGTCAAGCGAAAGGAGTGTGATTGGAAATTTGAGTCATTTGATTATTGAATTTTTTAAAATTGTTATTCATTGAATTTCAACCTTTTTTGTATATTTAACCATCTAACAGTCGGCATTGCTGACTTGGAGCTCGTAGAATTACATCTATCTTTCACTAAATTTACATCCAACAAAATAGAGCCTGGGTGCGACTTCAATAATAGTTTAAATAAAATATTGGGAGCACCCCAACCCAACTATATACACTCGTCACAGTTATGATATAAGTAGAGAGAGAGAGAGAGAGAGAGAGAGAGAGAGAGGGGGGAGATAGTTTCAATGAAAAGTTTTAAATACATCTAATTTGAAGCATTCTACAGTTGAAAAATGTATAATCACTGGTGTAAGTTTGTTTGAAGCAGTGAAAGACATTTAAAAGCTTTAAAGTTTGTTGTTCGTTTTCGCTGACACTTAGAAATCCTTCGTATTTTTGACATAGAACATCATCAATACTACGAACCAGCAGCATCTTGCATCTGCTGAGTTCTTGACATTCCCCGGGCATATACCTACTTTCAGATCCACAACTTTATGCTTAAAATATTTGTAGAGACTATGGTAAATATATTTTATAATTGACTCAATAAGTGTTCTGCTGGGTTTTCATCACGTATGACCAGATACGCATCCTATAGCTAGATAAAAATAGGTAGTTTAAGGATGGTGCGAAAAACTAATTTTGGATTTTTGTCGAAAACTATTTTGTTTTATAAGAGAATAAATCGTAGTTTCAATATGCTGAATGACGGATGGACGAGAAATCTGATACAGAATGCTCAGTACATTTGCGAATCATTGTAAAATCTAAAATAATTATGAAGTATGACTCTTTCAACAATATGTTTACCAGTCAAAGCATTTAATCAGTTTCTGTACTGTGCTCAACATATGATGACAGGAATTATCTTTACATTAAAATATATCTTCATGTTTTATGCTCAGCACTTATGCATCTAAAACAGTCACGTGACCGCTAGAAACTTTTGATCGAATAAGTTCTCGACGTAGATCTGGCCGTTTTACAGAACCTTGAAACCGCTTCGGTGGCCGAGTGGTTAGAGAGTCATCCTCGGATGCAGAAGGTCACTGGTTCGAACCCCGCTTGAGTCATACCAAAGACATAAAAATGGTACTTACAGCTGCTTACCTTGACGCTTGTGGCTTTTGTCTTGTTACACCCATCCCAGATTTGTTTGGGATGGGTGTTCGCCGTTTAGTTATCGCTGTCTAGAGGTGATCGCCGACGGTGTAATTTACCCTGGTCGAGTTAATATCGATAGAAATTGAGAAATGTCGGGTGAAATAGATAAGGAACAGAGCAATTATATAGAACAGATAAATCGAGCCCCCGTTACAAATAAAGACAACATTTAATCAAAATCTCTAGCAATACAGTTAAAAAATATAATAATAGTACGAAACGAGAGAAAGATACGATTCTTTCTTTTGACTTAGCGTCTTGCACGAATTTCCGAATACAAGAAATAATAAGACCAGTAGCCGATCTGTTACGTTATAGAATTTAAATTATCATTTAGATCACACTGAATATATCTAAGACATTAACTGGTACAGTTTTCGTAACCTGATAGTCTGGTTTCAGTCCGAATTCCACCGTGACTATTCCCTTTGACTCCCCTACGCTGGTAAGTCCAGGTTTCCTTTTCTTTGACTTTCTTTCCAAATTGCCAGGTGTCGTCTTTGAACTTTTGTGTCCTCCTTGAATCCGTAAGATTTAATACGTTGAGCGTAGACTCTAGAGCTATCCCGGCCCTTCCAAAATAACAAAATAAATAACCTTAATATTCCGTCACATTATACTGGGGGGAATAAATCAATAATTTCCCCTCTCGTTAGGTCAGATAAATTATATCCTAAATTCAAACAGATTCTAATGCTATCTAGTTTAACTGACCCCGACAGAGCGTAAACAATCTCGTTTCACAAAATTAATGTTCACTAAAAGGCTATTCTAACAATCCCCACCAAGACGTTAGTTCCAGGTTAAACGCAATTACACAAATTAATGAAATTCCTTGCTACTGTATTTATCATACATGAACTCATATATAGGTAGGCGAATACATACGGATTCTGGCATTGCAACTAAAATAAGGCACAACATTCTAAATACATAATTTCCACCAATAATAAACTATCATTGTACGGGCTCTGATCAACGAATCAACATATGTAATCAATATCAAGAAAATGAATCTACGAACTTAAATAAATTCATACAGATACATTAGGATTAATCCTACAATCATCATAGTAACAGCAATGAATTACATAAGATTGTTGCAAATACTTTGTTTTTCCAAACTTTTACTTTTTAACAAGCGATTCACTCATTAAACCCCTTGGAGCCGCGCACCCTTCACAGCGTAACCAATCAGATTTATAAAAACTCTCATTTTTCCAAGCATCAAAAGACTGCATTATGCCTATCAACAAATGGCTACCAACTGGTCCTGGGCGATGTCAAAAGCTGTCCATTTCCATACAAAACAGTAACTTGAACCCCGTTCCGGTAAAAGTAAACAAATTAAGCCCTTGATTATAAATCAATAACTACTGGCTTTGGCGAACCAATCCTTACATTATGGCATTCTAAATGCGGCCATTCCACTATAAATCTCGTTAATGGTATATGTGTTTAACTAAATGTGTTCTACCACAATTAACAATACAAACAAAGATCGACCTAACGATTTGGTCCTTTACAACGCTCAGAATTAAGAAATTAGTGCTACGAGAGGGTCGGCCTGGTGTCATGATAAAATGACTGGGTGGGACATAATGCTACATGTCTGTTCCATGATGCCCCAGTACTAGACATGACTATAAACTATCACACTACGGACATCATGATTGAAAATATTTTAAAGGTACGTTATAAATCCGAACACACACACACACACACACACACACACACACACAACCTTGAGAATTATTTAAAACAAACTTCACATTCATATAGCACTAGACCACTTTTATCGCACGAGCCATCGGGCGTTAATCAATACACAAGCGCATCTACTTTTCATTCTTCTTCTTTGTTTTCAGAACTGAGGCTTAACATTTATACGGCGAATGCCTTTAAGCACAAACCTATCAATAAATACGATCAACCAACTTAACTAATATGCACAAGGATATTTGGAGAGAATTTGTGTCGGAATGTTAAAACTCTGATTAAGAAACTATCATGATGGTGCGAAAGGAGAGGAAGTGAGGGTGTTCAAAAATGGTTCTATGTTTTTTGCAATCTTGGTACAATAATGCAAAACAAAAATGTTCTTATTGAAGATTACTTAGGATACTTTTATTTTAGACTTTATGTTTTCTTTCACTCTGCTGACGGGAAGAACCATATTTAATGATCTCAGTTGACCTTCTTATGAGCATTCATAAATCCAGTTAACAAACTGCTTTTTAAGAGCTTTTCTTACAAGCTCATTAACCAAATGGTTGTATTTGGGAAATAAATTCAACGCAAGCGATATCTGGTCTACTATAATCGTGTTCAGTTTTTCTCCCAATCTATAAGGGAATGAAAGGAATCTTTCAAAATTTGGTTAGATAGCATCGCTTGATAACAAACAATATCAGCTGCAATAAATAATAGAACAATATTTGAGTTATATTAACGTCATTCTATACCTGCATTTCAGTCTGAGCAACTTTATTGCATCTGTTATGTATAAAATATTGATTGCTTTTAAAGAAAACTCTTTATTCTCTGTCTCATTCGTACCAGACTCTATGCGAATGCCAACTTAATGTGAAATTTTCAAAATAATGAAATCACATTTGAATTGTCTTTCATACCTTTGACACGAAATACGCTAGAATATCGAATTAAAACATTATCATATATTAAAAACTTTGAAAATTAAAATTATTGTCAAAATTAAAATTACTGCATACATTACATTAGTTTCCAAATAAATAATCAAACGTGTCATATAATGCTGTGATAGAGAGACCCAATATCGTACACGACTGTGAAGCATTATGTCGATGTTAGAAAGAAACATATTCAATCAGTCTGAGGCGAAATCACCAAATTTGATACAAATTATGTCAAAACTGCATTTACTTCTGAGTGTTTTCTTTTCGATTTCGATGGAAAAAGCAGAATGATATTGTCACTGAAATTCGCCCAATGGTTCATTTTTGATTTCGTTTTTAAAACATGTACTTTGAAGAATACGGAAGCGATAATAAAAGTGATTTTTCGATCATTTCAAAATAAATCGGCGAAGTGAATTTCAACAGAAAATATCTTGTTGATAGTGTCACGAGTCTATGCTCTTAAAATAAGTAACAGAAAAGAGTGAAGACAAGCTTTGTAAAATTTAACAATTTTTTTTATTTCCATAGAATACAAAGTGAAAAATGAGAACAAAGAACTTATGATATGTGATATGTCGAATTTTGAAAACTCTTAGAAGCTTTGGGTAAAGAAATTGTATCAAAGTCAACTTAATTAAAGTAGAAAGGGCTAGAGATAGTTAGATGATTATTTTCATTTCAGCTCTGAACGCCAAAAGGGAATTCGTTCTAACCGACGTAACATGACCAAGTCAGATGCTATGGTACAAGAGAATGACATAAGACCCTTCTCCAAAATCGACCGGTTAAAGGCGGGAGATGGCTATAGATGATTGTTCAAAGTAAAGTTAATTACGGCATGATTAGTTGTTTAGTTGTCTTGTCAATCCAAAAATTCTACGGAACAGGTTTAGGAAATAGTCTATTCCGATTGGTTAATATGGATTGATGGGCGTAACTCTGTAAGAAATTAAAGTTTTTCCTTTAGGAAAATTCAGCAGTCTTTAATCTTTTGCGAGGAAAGTTAAACGACTCCGGGATCGTGTAAGACGTTATCTCGTGATTTGGCAGTAAAGCGGGAGTTTGTCTCAGCGAGTAGGCAAACTCTACATTCTGAATTCGTAAAAAGTACGTTTTTATTATAGAGTAAGGGGCCAGATAGTTGTCTCAGTTAGGAGACGGACTATACGTGAGGTTCGTGGAAACGAATAAAGAAACGGCAAAAGGAAACAGCTTTCCTGGATTCACATGAGAAATCCCTGAACAATTACAGGACGAGAACAAATTCTACGCAGAAATCTAAGTCCAGAGACGATTGTTAAGTCAGAGTTCGACGGACAAGAGTCCAAGACGAAACAGCTAGACAAGGATCGGTAGAGCAGGGACGAACGGAAGTCTTGATGTCCGCATAAAATAGGTGATGAAGTCTCTCATCGTTACACTCAAAGGTCACATCTTATTGGCAATGAAGATAGTAATTTAACATTGAAAGTTATTTTACATGTAAAGAAATTTGTATTGTCTTTTTATTTGAGTACATGTTAGTACCATTTTCCTTCTTTTGTAACCAAGTCATTGATTTCTTTTCATTTTGAATTCTGTTGATAAACTGATTAAATTGTATATTTGTTCATTGAAAGGGGGCTCGTTTTTTTATTTCTTCAATGTACTCGTTCAGTGATCTGCATTCTTCTTTCTATCTATCTACACTGGGTAAAGTACAGCGCGGAGGTCATTCCCTAGCAACGAACCGTAGTGAAAGAGGTTGGTGTGTTCTGCACGCCGCCAATTTGTCACATAAGTGGGAGCCTCGTTCCGGGATATTTGAACAGTGGAAAAAAGCAGATCTGAGCATATATTGAAAGAAATACAACACAGAATCAGTGATAGATTTGTATATTTTAAATAAGTAACTACGAGTGTGAATTGAGTCAAAACCTATTCTTACATGTTTGAAATTATGCATGATTTGTGAATTTCTTAAATGTTGCATGACATTGTAAGAAATAAACATTCCGTACCTGAAATTGCTGAAGCGTGGTTGGTTGTCCGTATCTAAGTAACCTATAAATATTTTGCCTTAGTACTCTTGCGAGAAGAGATCATTAAGGAAGTATCCCCAGGGTAATTTGCACATGTGTTGCAGACGATACGAATTTAGGGAGAATTTATAGTTTGGTACTGCCCGAAAACCGTTTAAATTACTTGTGATTTTTAAGTAAGTCTGTAGGTAAGACTTTACTGAGTTAGAATATTCGTTGATATTCATATGGAAGTTGTTTTCTGGAAGGCAGAAAACAGGTTAGTGATACTAATCTAGGTGAGTTAACGACAAGACAGGTAGACAAGAATGGCAACATTACGGCAACTTGCGCAAGAATTCAAAGTTCTTGGATCCGAAGAATTAGGTCATGAAGGGACACAGTTATCGGAATTTGTAGAGCGTAGTCTCAAAGAGTACAAAGAGCAGCAAGCAGACGAAAGAGAGAAGGAAAGAGAAGCAACCGAAAGAGAGAAGGAAAGAGAAGCTGCCGAGAGAGAGAGGGAAAGAGAGGCAGCCGAGAAGGAAAGAGAAAAAGAATTTGAGGTAGCCAGACTGCAGGCTGAAAGAGAAAAAGAACTTGAGTTAGCTAGACTGCAAGCCGAGAGTGAGAAATTGAAGGCCGAGGAAAAGAATAAAGAGAGAGAGAACATACGTTAGCCATGGAAAGACTAAGGATCGAAGTGGAGACTAGGAGGGGCGAAGAACTGAACGTACAGTTAGGACCCTCGAGCAGAAGAACCGAGGATAGACGTACCGTCCAGATAACCATGCCTGCCTATGTTCAAAGACAAGGAGGAAATTATTGACAACTTTTTAACCCAGTTTGAAAAGTTAGCTTTAATACATCAAATACCCAAAGAAAAGTGGGCTATTAATATTTCAGCATTTTTGTAAGGCGCTGCCAAGGAGGTTTATCATAATTTGGCACCCGCTGAAATAGATGATTATGAAGCTCTCAAGAAAGCGTTGCTACGGCACTACGAGCTGACAGCTGAAGGTTTCCGTAAACTTTTCAGAGAGTCATCTAAGAAAACCACAGAGTCTCACGCGCAATTTCATAATCGTGTTCGCGTACTTTTCGATAAGTGGATTAAAATGTCCGGAGCAGAACTTTCATACGTAGGCATACGGGAAGAAATTCTAAAGGAACATGTCCTCAGCACACACCGTAAAGACCTAATAGTATTTTTGGCGGAGCGTGATTTCGCGACCTTAGAAGATATCAGTGTAATGGCCGAGCGATATGAAGCTGCACACTTTTGTCCAACCACATGGAGTGGCAGGAATCGAACCAGCGTCCCAGAGTTCAAGAGAGGTAATGGTTTAACACCTATCAGACGGAATTGTCAAAATGGTGGGAAGCCAGGGGCTGACAATCTCAGCCGTGATCAGTCCCGGGGCTCAGGTAAGTCCCAAGGGATGGAAAGATAACTTCTGGTAAGGAAGAGGAAGTTGTGTGTTATGGCTGCAACAAACCCGGCCATATTCTTAAAAATTGTAGAAGATACCGTCCCACTGTAAATGTAGTGACCCCAGATACTAGTAAACAGAGTAATCTATTGGAGTGGTCCAATACAGCAACAGCTACGATAAATGGCGTAGAGGTTATTGTGTTGTACGACACCGGCTGCAGTTATCCAGCTTTGGTGGACAGCAAGTTTGTTAAACCTACTGATTATACAGGTGAGACTGTAGAGGTACAATTTGCAAATAAAAGTAGAGATTCCCTTCCAGTTGTTTATATCAATCTTGATTCGCCCTATGTGAAAGAACGAATTCAAGCAGCGTGCTTGTCCGGGTTGTCGCATGATGTTATTTTAGGATGTAGGTATGTATTGCCACAACCTAATCCTATGACATGTACAAATGTACACGTGGGGTCTGTAGAGACTAGGTCTATGAGACGAAGGTCAAGGCCGAAACCGTTGAAACCCTCGACTTCGCCCATAGATAATTTGCTACCTGGCGAATTAAGTAGACTTCAAGAGGAAGATTCTACCCTTAATAAGATACGCGGGTATGCAAAGGACAAGTCAGTGCGGAACTTACCCGACGGTGAGGTAGAGTTCGCACTGAAGCGAGGTATCTTGTACCGATACGCTCGAAATGGGACCGAGAGGCATAAGCAGGTAATTGTACCACGGTCTAAGCGGGATGAAGTACTTAGGCTTGCACATGAAGGTTTACTTGGTAGTCACAAGGGTGTGGCTAAGACGCGAGATAGGTTAGTTAGGGAGTTCTATTGGCCAGGTGTGTATGGTGATGTAAAGAGGATTTGTCTGTCGTGTGACAAGTGTCATCGAGTGGCACCTAAGACCTCACATCGCCCAGTGCCGCTAGGAACTACCCCTCTGATTGATGAACCTTTCTCACGGGTGGCTATGGATTTGATAGGTCCAATAAAGCCCGCAGCGGAAAGTGGCAATCGTTATGTGCTAAAGATTGTCGATTATGCTACCCGATACCCGGAGGCCGTTGCTTTAAGGAACATCGATTCAGTTACGGTAGCTGAAGCGTTGTTAGTGGTCTGGTCTAGAATTGGTGTACCAGACGAAATACTAACTGACCAAGGAACGCAGTTTGTTAGCCAGGTGATGGAGGAAGTAAACCGGTTACTTTCTATCAGGCACCTGACTACTACCCCTTATCACCCACAGTGTAACTGTCTTGTGGAGCATTTCAATGGGACATTGAAACAAGCTCTAAACAAGTTATGCGAAAATCGACCTAGGGATTGGGACGATACCTTCCCGCGATACTTTTTGCGTACCGCGAAGTACCCCAAGCTAGTCTTGGATTTTCGCCGTTCGAGCTAGTTTATGGGAGGACTGTGAGAGGACCCATGGCTGTATTGAAGCAGTTGTGGACGGATGAGAAAGCATCCGAAGAGGTAAGAACAACATATCAGTACGTTGTTGACCTCCGTAATAAACTGGAGCAAGTTTGTAACATGGCCCAGAAAAATCTCTGAGATGCAAGGGGACGTCAGGCCAAGTACTACAACAAGAAGGCGAAAGAACGTAAGTTTGAGGTAGGCGACAAGGTGATGTTGTCGTTGCCATTAGAACATAACAAACTCCAAGTGTCTTGGAGAGGACCGTTCGTTGTAACGGAGAAGAAGGGTGGGCAGAATTATCGCATCAGGGTGGGCGATAAAGAGAAGCTGTACCACGTTAACCTACTTAAACGCTACCGAGAAAGAGAGTCACCTACTGAGTTCGTGGTTGCTACAGTTGTGACGGAAGACCCAAACGACAACGGAGGAGTGGCGGAAGTACTTCCTAGTTGTCCGTTGACGGGGAATGAAACTTACGTAGACGTTGTCCTTGACGTAACGTAAACGTCAGACCAACGTGGCGAGGTGGAGGAGATACTTCACGATTACGAAGACATTCTGACGGAGAAACCAGGTATGACGGATTTGGAGGAGTTCAGTCTGAAGTTATTAGATGAAACACCAGTAAAACTGAGACCCTATCCACTTCCACATGCGAAGTTAGAAACCGTGAGGAAAGAAATTCGAACTATGTTTTAATTAGGGGTCATTGAACCAGCGGAATCGGCGTATAGTTCACCGGTTGTTTTGGTACAGAAGAAGGATGGCGATCACAGATTTTGTATTGATTACAGGAAGTTGAACAGGATCACAGAATTTCAGGTAGAGATGTTACCAGATCCTGAAAATATATTTGCCGGAGTGACGAACGCAAAATACTTCTCGAAAATAGACCTCTCGAAAGGTTATTGGCAAATTTCTGTACGCAAAGAAGACTGTCCGCAACTTGCATTCGCAACACCAGATGAAACATGCCAATGGGTAGTTATGCCGTTCGGGGTCCAGAACGCACCCAGTGTCTTCACCCGAGTGATGAGGAAACTTTTAGAGCCTCTAAGAGGGAGCGGAGTCTCTAATTTTATGGACGATTTATTGTTAGCGACTGCTACTTGGGGGGAACACGTAATTCTGTTGAGAAAGGTTTTGGAACGACTCAAACAGGCAGGGCTCACCGCCCGACCCTCCAAATGCCATATCGGATTTCGTAAATTGACGTATCTAGGACACACCCTTAGCGAAGATACATTAACCCCAGACAATACGAAGGTTGAGCAGCTTCGGAATGCCGCACGTCCAACTACAAAGACGGAAGTTCGTTCATTTCTAGGTCTTGCAGGTTATTATCGGAAATATGTTGCCAATTTCAGTGCTATTGCTAGCCCGTTGACCGACTTGACGAGAAAGACTAAAGTTGTTTGGACAGACGCTTGTGAGAGGGCCTTTCATACGTTGAAAGATAGACTGACGTCAGACGCCATTGTTAAGCTACCAGACGTGACAAAGGACTTTGTGTTACGTACAGACGCTTCTGACAGAGGTCTTGGTGCAGTTTTACTGCAAGAACATGATGGGGACTTATTTCCTGTTGCATACGCGAGTAGGAAACTTAATACCGCTGAGCGTAATTATTCAGTCACTGAGAAGGAATGCCTAGCGATTGTCTTTGGGATTCATAAGTTTCAGCGTTATTTGTATGGGCGAAAGTTTTTTCTAGAAACCGATCATCAACCTTTAGCGTATCTTGCACAGGCTAAATTGACTAATGGGCGCTTAATGAGGTGGTCATTGTTTCTACAACAATATCAAATCCAGCTACGTTACATTCGTGGAAACTCAAATGTGGGGGCAGATTGCATGAGTCGGTTACTTGAGTCTGAGGTGAAGGGGTCACTTCAGGACATGTAAACATTAACTTAAACTGTAACTTCAAAATTCGATGAGCAAAATCCCAGATTTTACTCTTAAAGGGGGGCCTATGTGATATGTCGAATTTTGAAAACTCTTAGAAGCTTTGGATAAAGGAATTGTATCAAAGTCAACTTAATTAAAGTAGAAAGGGCTAGAGATAGTTAGATGATTATTTTCATTTCAGCTCTGAACGCCAAAAGGGACTTCGTTCTAACCGACGTAACATGACCGAGTCAGATGCTAAGGTACAAGAGAATGACATAAGACCCTTCCCCAAAATCGACCGGTTAAAGGCAGGAGATGGCTATAGATGATTGTTCAAAGCATTGTTAATTACGGCATGATTAGTTGTTTAGTTGTCTTGTCAATCCAAAAATTATACGGAACAGGTTTAGGAAATAGTCTATTCCGATTGGTTATTATGGATTGATGGGCGTAACTCTGTAAGAAATTAAAGTTTTCCCTTTAGGAAAATTCGGCAGTCTTTAATCTTTCGCGAGGAAAGTTAAACGATTCCGGGTTAGTGTAAGACGCTATCTCGTGATTTGGCAGAAAAGCGGGAGTTTGTCTCAGCGAGTAGGCAAACTCTACATTCTAAATTCGTAAAAAGTACGTTTTCATTATAGAGTAAGGGGCCAGATAGTTTTCGCAGTTAGGAGACGGACTATACGTGAGGATCGTGGAAACGAATAAGGAAACGGCAAAAGGAAACAGCTTTCCTGGATTCACATGAGAAATCCCTGAACAATCACAGGACGAGAACAAATTCTACGCAGAAATCTAAGTCCAGAGACGATTGATTAGTCAGAGTTCGACAGACAAGAGTCAAAGACGAAACAGCTAGACAAAGATCGGTAGAGCAGGGACGAACGGAAGTCTTGATGTCCGCATAAAATAGGTGATGAAGTCTCTCATCGTTGCACTCAAAGGTCACATCTCATTGGCAATGAAGATAGTAATTTAACGTTGAAAGTAATTTTACATGTAAATAAATTTGTATTGTCTTTTTATTTGAGTACATGTTAGTACCATTTTCCTTCTTTTGTAACCAAGTCATTGATTTCTTTTCATTTTAAATTATGTTGATAAACTGATTAAATTTTATATTTGTTCATTGAAAGGGGGCTCGTTTTGTTATTTATTCAATATACTCGTTCAGTGATCTGCATTCTTCTTTCTATCTATCCACACTGGGTAAAGTACAGCGCGGAGGTCATTCCCTAGCAACGAACCGTAGTGAAAGAGGTTGGTGTGTTTTGCACGCCGCCAATTTATCACATGATATTATGAATTAAATCCAAATATAATTCAAGAATTAAAGATAAATGTCCTAGTAATAAAAAGTCCTGAATAAAACTCTGTTGAAGTCCCAAAGAGATCCAAAATTGAAAGCGATAGCGTGTCTGTTGTGGTCTGCGAAGTACAAATGTGTCCACAGTCTATATTTGAATCACAAAAATATTATTCCAGGCTTGAATTCAGTATAAACTCCAGTGAACGACTTTATCCAAGAATTCTATCAGAGCATTTTTGTGTTTCCAGAGAAAACAACCACTTCAATTCAATAATTTGAAGTAAATAAAATTCAGCCCAAACTGGTCACAACATAATACAACTTAATGTGTTACCTGTTAAAACACGACTGGTAAAATCCTCACAGTCACAAGATAATATAGTTCTCTGCATCAACCTCATGTCATATTAGCATTTTTTTAAAACAACCATTGCCTAATGGAAAATAACTTCTGCTGATCCTCGTTTATTTACAAAATAATAAACCTATAAAATCCACTTGGGAATCTTCAAATCCCCGACCCCGATCAACATATTTACTTCTTGTTTATCTGAAAAATTATTTGGTTAATAAGCCATTACACATAGAGAATAATAAAGCTATTATTGGTTGTTTACATAAACGGAATACAAAAAGATTTTTAAAAAGTCAATCAGGTATAAACTCAGTTTTGGACAAGGTCAAGTCCAGCAAACAATAGCATGTAATGAAATATAACAAAACATCAAAACTCGCAGACAAGCAATTAAATTAAATATGCCTAACAATAGAACATATAGCAATTTGTCAAAATGTAAAGGGGATGGAGGTGAGTTAATCTAAAGATAGCGTGGGATGTTTTGCGTATTGCAAAATGTTGGGTAGAAGTGTGTGTGTGCAGATTTAATGGTAAAGAACAATTACTTGTTTATGCGTGATTCAGTGCAGTATGATTTGCAATTACACCCCACTCAGTATGTATTCAATTATCTTATATTCAATCGTATTCTTACTGTCACGAGTGCATGATATACAACGTACATTGTACTCACCAGCAGTATTTTGGCGCGTTTAACTCACATAAGGAGTGGTGAACCAGCCTGAGCAATTTCAGTTAGTAGGCAGGTATGTAATTTGAGCACGCGCCACCAATCTGTTCCAGGGTTCAGCACAAGCGATGGCGAAGCGACTGAAAACTGCAAATTGTATTGCTATTTTATCTTTGTGGCAGATTATAGTGGTTTTTATCTTTACTGGAATATGGTGGCAAACTTCAGTTAACGGTAAGAAGAATTGTATTTGCTTTTCCTACAAATTTCAAGTTCCCATAATCTTCTCTTCAGCTTGCACACTTTAAGCATGGATTTCCGTAGTTAATACAACTTTTATAAATTGCCTGAATGACAACATTGCTACCTGTGGATTTGTGTGTGTGTGTGTGTGTGTGTGTGTGTGTGTGTGTGTGTGTGTAATTGTGAATGCGCACCAATTATGGCGATGATGTCTAGAATTATCAGAACTTATCTGAGAGAGAGAGGGAACAAAGCTACAAAAGGATTCATTCCACCAGTTCTTAAAAGGTACACAGTACAACAATTTACGCAACAAGGGCTTTTGAAGGTGTAGATCTGTATGTACTTTTTATATTTTATTCTTACAAACATCGGTATACCTTATTACTTTGATCTGTGGTGAAACATTCGAGTATTTTAACTCTGGTTTTAACTGACTTTGATACATTTTTCATCGTCAAAGTAACCATTTAGAACAAGCTTAAACTAAGTAGTAAACCTCGCATGCTTACATTCTTTTGTAAACAAATGACACTTGTACAGTCTTAAGGTTATAAGAGGAGAATAATAGATTAATGTCCATTCAGAAATATACTATTGAGAGATGTTACACAGCCAAATGTTTTTTTTCTATGATTGCGAGACGAAGTTGCAAACAGTAATACCTGTTTAAGTTGGATATGTACTGAAGGTAAAAACATTTTTTTTACTGTATTGGTAGTGAATCGGACTACCCATGGTAATGTCTGTATTGGTATTGAATCAAGGTACTAGGTCATATTCACTATTAGAAGTGTGTAAGGCTAATTAAGGTCTGCAAACGAAATAGTCTATACTTCAGAATGTTTAGAGCGGACGGATTAGTCAGGTTTTGCTATAAACCATTTTAAAAACACACATGCCTTTCTACTAATTTCATAGAGATAAATCTGCCTTATCACTTATAACGACTGAATATTTCGTAAAAAAAAGAAGTAGAAGTTATGTCGCGGTGGCGGTTAAATTATGGATAGATAATTGGGATTATTGTGAAACATTTTAATTTCGTTGGTTTCAAAATTTCGAGGTTTAGATAAAAAGTGCATATTCATGGATACTTAATTTTTTGGATCTATCATTTAAAAAGAAACAATTACACATATCTCTGTTAAAGGTTATATTGACATTCTTTTCTAGGCATTTGCAAGCAAAAGGTTTAATACGTATTTGAGTTATTACGTTAATTAAGTTATTCACAGCTATCATCTGGCATAAATGCGGCGATCTTAAAGAAAATGCCTACTTTTTACCGCACAGGTCTGAGTTAACACACTTGATTCCACTATTATAATATCAAGTAATTAGGTTGTCGAGTGTCCTTAAAGTGAGTTATCAAAACAATTAGGGAGCATGCGCAAGAACAATGACAATAACTCTAAACCGCTTTAGTACGTAATAGTCCTACTAAAAAGTTGGAATGAGTGAACTACTTGTTGGTGGACAACTTTAATATTGTGGATCAGAATTGGTTCAGAAAAGTTCGAATGAAAGCTGGTATTATTAATGAGCTTATGATGATTGCTAATGTTGAAAGAATTGTTACAAAATACGCTAAACATACAATGCAAATATATGTACAGTGGAGACGCGCCCACGAACAAAGTTTAAGCCAATTAACGCAATGCGGCTTATGTGCACAGTGATAAAGTAGCACTTTAGATATATGTCTTTATTGTTCCTGCTTAATTAAAATCTGTGATGTGTCGAATTTTGAAAACTCTTAGAAGCTTTGGTTAAAGGAATTGTATCAAAGTCAACTTAATTCAAGTAGAAAGGGCTAGAGATAGTTAGATGATTATTTCCATTTCATCTCTGAACATCAAAAGGGAATTCGTTCTAGCCGACGTAACATGACCGAGTCAGATGCTATGGTACAAGAGAATGACATAAGACCTTTCCCCAAAATCGGCAGGGTAAAGGCTACATCTGGCTATAGCTGATAGCTCAAAGTAAATGATTAATTACGGATTGATTAGTTGTTTAGTTTTCTGGTCAATCCAAACATTCTACGAACAGGTTTAGGAAACTGTCTATTCCGATTGGTTAATATGGATTTATGGGCGTAACTCTGTAAGAAATTAAAGGTTTTACTTAAGGGAAATTCTTTAGTCGTCTTCGATCTTTCGCGAGGAAAGTTAGTATGACAATGAAATTCGTAGAAAGTACGTCTTCGTTATTGAGTAAGGGGCCGGATAGTTCTCTCAGTTAGGAGACGGACTATACGTGAGGTTCGTGGAAACATAAAGAAACGGCAAAAGGTACGCAATCTTAGTTTCTCGATTTCAATATGTTATTTCATTTGTTGATCTATTTTGCAAATGTATTCTTGATATGTATTATTTCATTTTTCAGGATTTTAGTGAAATGCTAGTCATGACATTTTATTCTTTGATTTCCTAATTATCAATTCATTTGGAGAATTGGCAAGATTGAATGTAATTAAAATTTCATTAGATTAACTGAAAAGATTGCATGTAATTGAATCTTGAATACATAGGAGTGATTAGGAATTAAGTTTAAAAAATGATGGGTAATATTTCATAGTTTTATGGATTAACTCTAAAATGAGTATGACCTAACATTACATGTATATTCATATACTAGTTTGTAATATTTAATTGATCACTTAAGTGTATATCTATATGCTGGTTTGTAATATCTAATTGGTCGAGTAAACTATTTTAGAATAGTTAGATCTGAGGGTCTAAGCATATGTAACTTAAGACTGCTAGATTGGTAGAGTCAGCAGTCGAGTGGGGGTTACGTACGGGTTCATACGGCTGAGTTGATTTTAATTGACCATCCCTAGCGTGACCCGAATTGAGGTCAGGACAAGCATCGACCGTTTATGTAAACATAACAGTTAGCTAACAGAAGTTACTGCGGCAGAATTTATGCCTTTTGTTTTCTGAGCCGAATTAATGTAAAATATAGATATACTTGGGAATGTGACCTATTGTCTATAGCGAGACATTTTTATTTATTGAAGGAAACAGCTTTCCTGGATTCACATGAGAAATCCCTGAACAATCACAGGACGAGGACAAATTCTACGCAGAAATCTAAGTCCAGAGACGATTGTTAAGTCAGAGTTCGACGGACAAGAGTCCAAGACGAAAAAAGCTAGACAAAGATCGACAGAGCAGGGACGAACGGAAGTCTTGATGTCTGCATAAATTAGGTGATGAAGTCTCTCATCGTTACACTCAAAGGTCACATCTCATTGGCAATGAGGATAGCAATTTAACGTTGAAAGTAATTTTACATTTAAAGAAATTTGTATTGTCTTTTTTATTTGAGTACATGTTAGTACCATTTTTCCTTCTTTTGTAACTAAGTCATTGATTTCTTTTCATTTTAAATTCTGTTGATAAACTGATTAAATTTTATATTTGTTCATTGAAAGGGGGCTCGTTTTGTTATTTCTTCAATATACTCGTTCAGTGATCTGCATTCTTCTTTCTATCTATTCACACTGGGTAAAGTACAGCGCGGAGGTCATTCCCTAGCAACGAACCGTAGTGAAAGAGGTTGGTGTGTTCTGCACGCCGCCAATCTGTCACAAAATCTAACAGCCTCTGTACACATTTAGTCACGCTGTTAATATGGTCTTCTTCTTTGATGTATTTTATATTGTTTTATATAATGATAAAATAAAAGAAAACATTAAGCAAATATATTTTATAGAATGTATAAAGACATTCATTATACGCAATTTAAGACTTCTCATATTGTCCGCTTTATGGGTTATTGGTCCATATAGTACTTACATGGGAATGAGAATGTTATTGGTATGCTTAAGAAAGTAAGCAAATGATCAGAAGCAAGCTCTATCAGTCAGCGGGGTTCTTTTGTAACATAATTCTATAAACCACAATTTGAGCGTAGCCGCCTTTGTAGATTCGGTTAAATCTGAGAAGCATCATAATTCGATGTTGGCACATTCTAAAATCTGGAAATGAACTACAGGATATCAAAGTGAGCTTACCACCACTTTACTTTATAGATCCCTATTATTACCACGTGTTATGTAGTTCTAGTCGTAGTAGTAGTAAGTTTGTCTTTATTAACTTTGTGTTAAAAGAAGTTTTCAAACCAACGTTTCAGTGCGGAATATGAGTATACGCTTAGAACTGTTTGAGGCGCAATGAAATATTGCTAAACACCTGTATTTCAAGGCTGAAAAAAAATTCTCTAACTGATGAATTTAATAGCATGTTGCTTCAGTTCATGGAATATCACAGGAGCAAAAGTAGCATATGCGACGGACCTCGCACTTTTATGTCCTTCTATACTTGTTTAGATTTTGTTTTTTAATTAATGGCCCCTTCATAGCATATGCTTCAGTATGCTAAATGCCCAACACAAGCTTAATTCGGTGCTGCTTTTGTTTGTATGCCAGCCTAATAGATAAATCGTTTTTATTTTTAATATGTTAACATTAAAGTCTATGGCAGTTGTTTAATGTTTTAATGATTATATTACACAATACCGATCGTTTTATGGGCATATACATGAATTTATCTTATGAAATTCGCTTATCATACATTTCATTTTATTGCTAATATGACATTTTTATAATTATTATGTTTCAATTTCAAAGAGAATATTGACTATTTGACTATTTTTGTTTGTAGTAGTCATTTGAATTTGGTTCTTTTTATGTAAAATCCACTTTTTTATTTCTTTTTCCATCTCTGGAACATAAAAGGGTCTACGTTTAAGCTTCGGTTCAAAAGGGACGCACATCAAATAATTGAGTTTTCAGTGGAAAGCTAATTAAAATAGGTTTTTAGGCTGTCAAAATCTGATGATCGACATGGTTATTTGAAGAGAATTTTGTGAACAGTTATTTCCGATTGGTCAGGAAAACTAAGGGCGTACACTTGGAAAACCAGAATGTACGGGGAACGATTTGCATAGAATTCTTTAGTCGAGAATCTTGCTTGGAAAAAGTTAGATTGACTCCGTGGGAACAATAGCATTGTGTTTCCATCGTTAACGAAGAACGGTCAGATAGTTGTCTTTAAAAGAAAGACAGGCTAGGGCACGGTTGTATGGAAAGAAACGGCATTTTAAAAAAAAAAAAAACAGCTTCATACTCCGAGAGGAGATAAGTAAAGGAAACTCCAATGAGTCAAGGGGAAATCTGCATCATTGAGAGGTCGGACTGAATAGGGGTAGGAAGATAGGACCAAATCACGCGCATTAGACGAGGAAACAACACGAGAGGAGATAGTTGTCATGTGATGCTGTCAAAAAGTGTAGGATTTAACTCAGAATTCACTATTCATAAAATGGTGCAAATTAAACACTGCGACTAAATTCTATCAATGTGAATCGGTCGGATTAATCATGAAATTTTGGCCACGTATTAATTGAAAGTGAGATTTTCGTTATGCATTAATTCATTACATTTATTTTAATAAATCTGTTGTATTAGTTGAAAGTGAAATCTTTGTTATGTACTGACTGATTAAATTTATTTTTATTTATTGGAAAGGGGGCTCGTAGTTGTGTATTTCTTTCAGTCGTTTGCTCAACTTTTCTGTTCACATTCCATCTATCCGTCCACACTGGACAATAACACCGTGGGAGCTCATTCCCTAGTTAACGAACGCCAGATCAATTAAGGAGGTTTTAATGTTTTAAAATTCCCTGTTACAGATCAGCATTCCTTCAATACTCATGTTCTGAAGTTAGGTCACATGACGTTTACTTGAATTATAGTACTTCTCAACACCTTGGAACTTTATCAATGAATCGACCTACTTAATTTTTCTGACAGTGCGAACTTAACTATTGATAAGAAATTTTGTCTTTTAGATATTATTTATTAAACAACCTTTACGAACTATAATTATGAACGGTATATACATTATATAGGTATGATTAACAGCAGACAAGCATAACATTTGGAACTGTAGTAGGAACTTACAGTTTCCGAGAGGCTCTTCCACTCTGAACAATGGTTTTACCCTTTGTGATAAAGACCAAAGCAATGTCTTCGATGTACACTATCCGTGTTATAGCATCGCCTAATCTGAGGCAAGACAGCGTTTGTCAAAGTAGTGGACAGATGCATATTTTCAGCCGCATGAATTACCTACAGTTTTCATCACAAGCATTGAGAACCGACTGAAAACTGCAAATTGTGTTGCTATTTTTAGCTCTGAGACAGATAAGTTGGTTTTATCTGTATCCGACTAGGATACCAGACTTCAAACCACTTAAATCAAACTTTGATGTGTGTGTTACTGTGAGTATCGTATACATACGATAGGGTTGTTTGCGCGTGATTTGTGTCGCTTAAATGTAAATATATAGGTAAATGTGTGTATGTTTGAATATCTTATCCATACGCGCGTGTGTGTGTGTATGTGATATTTATGTTCTTTATCTTAATATCTGTTTATATAAATGAGTTTGCCTTACCATATCCGTTAAAGTTTCCATATTTTGTGGGAGCAAATTGTGTGTGCGTGTGCTTCTTTAATGTTTGCGCTTTCAGCGTTTATTTTTATACTAATTTATACTATATTCACCATTGATTGCTCCAAAAAGAGAGTAAGATCTAGGATTATTTCTGTTATTCAAAAGGTAAATGTGCAAGACTATGCAGCAAAGCCGTGTGTAGATGTAGACCTATATGTAGGATATCGGTCTCCTTGCAAACCTTAGTATTCATTTGTTCGATATTCCTTAGGCAGACTTCACTAAAAATTATTTTCCCCAGTTTATGGAGATAAAGGGTATGCCATAGATTATAGTTTTGCCTAGTCACTTGACATGATCAAATCGATAATTTAACTCAAGATGTCAGTAAGTAATGAAAACTGCATTCGAGCTGACGCTTTCAAGTCTCCCGAAACGTCACTGCCTCTACAAGACGGTTTCTGAACATTTTAACACGACCTTTTTTTCCAAAGTCATTTGTCGAGGAATTCGAAATAAATAATGGAGAATAGTTAATTTGGGGCTTCAGCAAGCAAACCATTAACTATTATTGTTATGTTCACTTCCCTTTCAGTAAAACATAAATCAACGCAAAAATAATTGAATTACAATCCCAAACGTTGCTGTAACAGACGCCAAATGATCTGTGCGGGAAGTGATGTTGCGCACAATGTTATCTGGGGAACAGTTTGGTACATTAGGAACACCTATGACTTTTGTGCAAATAGAATAGCACATCGGATGCAATTGTCCGAACTACTTCCATAGAGTAGTCGTGGAAATTTATCCCTGTTGATAGACGTAATGCCGTTGCTTTTCTGTATGATGAAGTTATATCTCTTTTCCCAGTGCCTGGTGAACCATTAAAAACTGACGGAGTAGAAAAGGCACGAAGTCACATCATCAAGCGGTCGTCGTTTGCATTTAGAATATCAAACCTGCCCTCCTGGCGCACATTTTTACCTTTACTCAAATTTTGAAGGGCTGCATACTTTTAAATTCGCTATTCGCTAAATTCTATGATGCAATATTGTGTTGATTTTTATAACCAGATCTCTGCGATGCATTTTGTTGGCAAAATAATAACACAGCTGACGCTTTTAATCCATTCGCACTCAGTTTTTCATGTAAATCTTACCAGACCTGGCCTATCGCGAAGCCACACCCAGTGTCGGATTGAACAAGCAAAATTGAAAGTGAATTTCTGTCACTTAGATAATTCTAATATGTTTCAAATGCATTATTTTAAATTAATGGCGTTAAGGTATTGACGCTGTCGGACACTAATGCTCGTTATCTTTACCGTTTATTACCGTTTTCAGTAGATAAGCACTTGCCAGTGATATATATATATATATATATATATATATATATATATATATATATATATATATATATATATATATATATATATATATATATATATATATATATACTTTGATAGTTTCCCTTATTAAAGAATGTACGGAAATTCACGAGTAATCTTGTTAAATATTTTATTTGATTCTATTAACGGCAGATTTTGGCTTTATTTCACAAAATAATTTTTTTTTGAAATTTATTTTACAAAGCTGTTGTACTTGCTACAAATTAATTTTGAATATTGTAAATATAATTTTAGGTATGACCCTTTTATGACATATTGTTTGACATGAGTGATGTATGCCAACAAGGTGGCCAAACGATTTGTTTGAAACAAATTAGATTTAAGTCCAAATGCAAGTAAATTAGTAAATGCCATATTTAGTTAAGGTTTTAAAGACATATATTACTTTGTATGATTGCAAATCATTCTTAGTATTTTCAGCATAGCACTTGTTTCCCTTTGAATTTGACATACTTTCTCTTATCTTTTATTTCATCATTTGTTGAGGGGGCAGGGGCCAGTATTTATGTACAAATTTAATGCCGCAATCAGTGACCTAGTACAAAAAATCATAAAAAATCAAATACACAAGTGAGGTCAAGAATGTCCATATTTTGAGATACCTATATTAAAACAAAGCATAAAAATATTATCCACTTGACCAGAGAAGTCAGTGGCAGTTCATAGCAGAAGAAGTTTATGCACCCCAACCCCAAATTTATACCTGCAATTTTCATGTCCGAAGGTCATTTTTGATACCATGTGGTACTCACAGTGCAAACACAAGCCCTTTTCCTAGATTACAATTCTGCCAAACAGTGTGTACTAAACAGGCTGATGCAGTTGAAAATAGTTGTCATCCAAGCCGTTTTTGAGATATGCTCCTTGTCCCAAACCCACATGTTTACTGTTACAAGAGGCTAGCTCTTCTTCGTAGACAACTATTGGTATTTCACTATCAACATATTGCAGAGTAACTATAGAAGGTGTACATGCCTGACATCAATTTCAAGAACAACACCAGCCCGAAACACCTAGCTCACAAATATATCCATATATTTAATTAGTAGACAATAATTGCTGAAAAAGTCACACCATAGCCTTAAGTTAAGAAATTTGCCAGGGGCCAAAATACGAAACTGTACCCTGCCTCCTGAGTCATTGTATTTCATGGTTTACTGGCCCTCTATGATAAATGCCTCGCTTGCGTGTTGGTATCCCATTGAAAGTTTCCCTGCCTGTAACATAAATAGTTACTCACAATGGGTCCAATACTGATTCAAAAACAAACGTGGGCAGGCATGATAGTAGATATTTCATTTGCCTCTATTTCCAAGGACCGCAACAGCGTCCGCTCAATGCTGCAGGGATATTTCTCTTAGTACCCAATAAGCACATCGGGAAACTCGCGCTTGATTTTTCTCTTGGTTCACATTTATATGAACTGTTAGTAAACCTATTCGTACCGAATATTAGTACTTCACGAGATGCAGTAATAAACACTACCCAACAACATATTACAAAGAATTATTCTTTCCTCAAATTACTAATCAAGTAGATCATACAATATCCAGAGAATTCCATATGAGAAGCAATTAGGGAGAGTCCATTTTACGAAACTAATCAATAATGTCGTAAAGCAATTAGGGAGGATCCATTTTACAAAATTAATCAATGCTGTCATAAGGTTTCGTGAATACTGTACGTTATGCCGTCTGGTCCTAGAAACTGGCTAATTACTCAGGCTAAAATTATTTTCTGAACACCGGCTCCAAATGTTCATCAAATAATCACTAAAATCTAGCAAACCTAAAACGGAGGCGTAAATACAGATAGCATATACCCTCGGTTTATTACAAAAATATAGCTAGTAAATTGTATGTTTGGGTGTCAACACTTCGTATTTTTATCTATAAGATTTCCAATATCAGCAAACATTGAAAACTATAGTTTAACAAAATCATCGCGCTTTAGTTATAGGTTATAAATTACAACTTGTATAACAATACACACACACATACACATACACACACACACACAGAGCAAATTCATTATTCGGTGGGCTGTGATTTTTTTTGGAGCTGAGATATTTTATGTTACTTTACCTCAAGATAATTTTTTTTTCGAATTATGTAAAGGAAACGATGTAGTGTTACTTTGCTAGAAATCAGAGTAAAAAATTGCTTCCAGCTTTTGTCAGACGAATTTCTTCCTTGCAATAGTGTCAGGTTTCAGTCACAGAAACATTGCATTGTTGTTCCTTAATAATACTGCAGTGTACAGCGAGATATATGCTTGCCAACGGTAAGTTTCTAAATATTCCTGTAAGATGTAAACAAATAGTAGTAGCAATATTAGTACATCAACGTGGAAATTTAAAATTTAAATATTTAAAATACAAGTGTTTATGTTCTGAGTTTTGGAAGGTGGGGTTCGTTTTTTATGAATCCGCTTTTCTAATTAATATAAATACTTCATTAGAGGACTGGGGACTGTCAGTGCATTGAAATCGTTTATGTTATCTGTCAGGAGTTTTGATAGCTAGTTAACAAGAACGGATGAGATTGAGTTGGTTAATTACCCATTTTCTTTCTAAAATTATTTGAATTCCTCAGATTGTGTAAGGATCAATTTAATAAATTGCCCTTATATCACCTATGGATAGAAACACACTCGCTATTAATTCCTTTCTGTACCTCAGTTTGGTTTCTGAACTGCCTAATTTTCACATATTGTATCGATTAAGTACTACAGCATCCCTAGTGACTACACTTCGCCAATAACAATATTTTTATTGTGCATAATCGGTCATAAACACTGGATTGGTATTGGATTTGCTTTACTTCATCATGCAAGAGAGATGACAATTGGTTAGCATGGCAACCAAATTCTGACTAAAATATATAAATCTGTAAGGTACATATTTTTCAAATATTATTTTTGACTGAACTTTATTACTTCTAGCGAAATCAATCATGCTTAAAATTGTCAAAAATGAAAGTTTGTAAAATAATGATTTTCAAATTTTCTTGCTTGGATTGTCAAAATTACAGGTAATATAGATATAACATGTCTTGTTTAACCAAATGGCTGCAAGACACACACACACACACACACACACACACACACACACACACATATATATATATATATATATATATATATATATATATATATATATATATATATATATATATATATATATATATAAAGAATACAAATCATATGGCGAATAACAACCCTCTCAAGCGTACTGGATCCACCAAGGGATCACGTTTGTCAGGGATTAATTAAAATAGATGCAATAAACTGACGACGAACAGTACGAAACTAGTAACTAACTAGCCTAAGCGCTTTCGACTCTTAATGAGTCTTTTTCAAAGGCAAATACAAAACATAGTTACGACAAACAAATAAACACAAAAACGTTTGTACACCAACATACCGCACAACGAAGGGTTACAGGCATGTAGCGAAGCATGGGAAACAAGAACTGTAAACAATCCACCCACACACTTCTTAATCCAACTCCTGGAGCTTGTCCTAAAACTCAACAACTTTGAATTTAATGAAGAAAACTACCTACAAATCAATGGAACTGCAATGGGTACTAAAATGGCCCCTTCGTATGCTAACATTTTCATGGGAAAACTTGAGGGAAAGCTCTTAGCATCGGTTGAGCGTACACCATACCAGTGGGTACGCTTTATCGATGATATAGAAATGAAGTGGCAGTATGGAAGAGAAAGTCTGGATGACTTCATTTCAAAGGCAAACAACTTCCATCCTTCAATAAAATTCACGGCAGAAATTTCCAACTCAAACCATGTTTTCCTGGACACAACAACCAGACTGGTGGAAAACAAATTACACACAGACATCTACTCGAAACCAACCGACAAACACCAGTATCTTCTCCCAACCAGCTGTCATCCAAAACACTGCATTAAGAACATTCCATATAGCCAGGCACTGAGGATACGCAGAATTTGCTCCGACGATGAAAGATTCCTAGAAAGGTCTGAAGAGCTGGCTAAACATTTAATTTACCGAGACTACGACAAAGACCTGATTGCGGAGGCAATCCAAAGGGCCAAACAAACAAACCGTGATGACCTACTCAGATATGGACAGAAAGAAAAGGTTGATAGGATACCATTTATTCTGACCTATCACCCAGACAATCCCAAAGTAGGTAAAATCATCGCAAACCACTGGCCAACCGTGCAATCGTCAGACATACTAAACCTAATACTTCCGAACAAACCTGTAGTAGCTTACCGGAGACCAAAAAACCTAAAGGACATCCTAGTCAGGGCCAAGCTAACAACAATCGCTAGTCAAAACCAACCTAGTCAATCTGGACCCTGTGGCGATAAAAGATGCAAAACCTGTCAACATATGATAGAGACCAAGACATTCACTAGCACAGTGACTAAAGAAAAACTAAACATACATGGTCCAAACAAAACGTGCAAAACAGAGAATGTGATTTATCTCATCACATGTAAGATCTGTGGCCTTCAGTACGTGGGAGAAACTGAAAAGCTACACATAAGGATAAACCTTCATAGATCTGATTGGATGACAAAAATGCTGTACAGAAGCCCGGTCGCAGAACACTTCTCCTCCCCTGGCCACACTTTCAGTGATATAATACTTATCGCTATTGCCAACAACCACAGCTGGAGTTCCGAAACCAGGAAGGAAAAGGAATCATACTGGATACGCCGCCTTAGAACATTGAAACCAAGCGGTCTAAACCAAGAAGACTAGAAAATGAAAACTATGCACTAGTAGAATTTAACATTTTCTAAATCTTCTTATCCTTCAATTTTTACTATAAGAATAACCGGTATAGAACCAAATATCCGGGATATAATCTGCGTTACATATGTACACAAAGTAAAAATAGATGTCGCTTTGGCTTGTAGACTTTTAGGGAATTGTACAACGTTTTCAGTTTCCGCAACTAGTCTATACAAGCTGGTTGTATTTATAGTTTTAGCACATGTGAAGATAGAAATGTAGAGGTTTACAAACGCAACGTTTTTGTGTTTATTTGTTTGTCGTAACTATGTTTTGTATTTGCCTTTGAAAAAGACTCATTAAGAGTCGAAAGCGCTTAGGCTAGTTAGTTACTAGTTTCGTACTGTTCGTCGTCAGTTTATTGCATCTATATATATATATATATATATATATATATATATATATATATATATATATATATATATATATATATAGAGAGAGAGAGAGAGAGAGAGAGAGAGAAGTAATTTCCTGTGTTAGCTTGTAATGACAAAGACGAATTCTATCATTAGCTAGGAATGACATTCGAATAACTCTACAATCGTAAATCACCTAACGAACTGTAACCCATCGTAAGTCATAGTCGAAAACTACAGACTAGGTAGCGTTCTCTCTTCTCGCAAACTTTATTGCCAACATACATGTTTAGCCGTCACTCTGTTTTCTGTATTTCTTTCGTTTTAAACGCTGATTCTTATTTTTCCTTCACATTTTAAGGAATTTTGCAAAAGTAACTTAAAAAATGTTGGCAAAAAAAGTTTGAGTAAGTAAATCAATCAGTTAAAATCAATTTATCATCCTTCCCAGGACGAAACGACTGAGAACTCCAAACTGTATTGCAATGTGTGGCTAGAGCCAGATAATGTTGTTGTCCAGCTCTACTGTCCACAACAAGAAGAGCTTATGTAATGATCTATTGCCTATTGTCCTTCGTCCATCTGTCCATTATCATAATTTTGTTTTCGTAGGCCTCCAAAACTATTGTACTATTGGCATGGAACTTTACACAAACACATTCATCACATATTCAAAATTATGGAACGCCAGAGCTGTCTTAAGATGACATCTTTTATTATATGATGTACAAACTTTTTTATATGCGGTTGTTTCGTACATATATGATGTGCAAACTTCTTTATATGCGGTGCTTTCGAACTTATATGATGTACAAACTTCTTTATATGCGGTGGTTTCGTACTTATATGATGTGCGAACTTCTTTATATGCGGTGCTTTCGTACTTATATGATGTACAAACTTCTTTATATGCGGTGGTTTCGTACATATATGATGTGCAAACTTCTTTATATACGGTGATTTTGTACTTATATGATGTGTAAACTTCTTTATATAAAGTGATTTCGTGCTTATATGATGTGCAAACTTTTTTATATGCGGTGCTTTCGTACTTATATGATGTGCAAACTTCTTTATATGCGGTGCTTTCGTACTTACATGATGTGCAAACTTCTTGATATGCAGTGCTTTCGTACTTATACCATGTGCAAATTTCTATATATGTTGTGCTTTCGTACATATATGATGTGCAAACTTCTTTATATGCGGTAATTTCATACTTATATGATGTGTAAACTTCTTTATATGCGGTGGTTTCGTACTTATATGATATGCAAACTTCTTTATATGCGGTGCTTTCGTACTTATATGATGTGCAAACTTCTTTATATGCGGTGCTTTCGTACTTACATGATGTGCAAACTTCTTTATATGCGATGTTTTTGTACTTGTATGATGTGTAAACTTATTAATATGTGGTGCTTTTTTCCCTTATATGATGTGCAAACGTCTATATATGCTATGCGTTCGTACTTATATGATGTGCAAACTTCTTGATAGGCGGTGCTTTCGTCTTTAAACTAATTAAATAATTATATATATTTTTCCATAAACTAAAAACATATTTTCATAAAAATTAAACAAAATAATCAATAGTTTTAAACCATCGTGTCTATCTCACTCTATGCGGCAGATCATTTCGACGTAAGTAATAAGGACTCCCGTCTAATACGAACTTGTTTGCTGGCTTTATGGGGTACATGTATCCTTGACAGAAAAACTTGACTTCACCATTGTTTTTACTAATGAAGTCCTTACAAATGTTGGAATCAAATTTGAGCAAATTATCCATGATTTTATATGGAAATAGTCTCTGACTGTTGTGATTGTTGCATTTCCTTTTTGATAAAAAAGATTGTTTCAATAAATGTAGGTGACAAATTTTATTGAAACATTCCATTGCAGTTCATTGTCCTTTGCCTGTTTGTAACACTTTGTTTTGAAAGAAAGAGTCACCTATTTCAGTTTCCACAAACACTCACAATGGTTGCGTGTTAGATTACTGTAATTAGTAGCAAATAATTAAATCAACGAAAACCATAATGAAATTATTTGTTTAAGGAAATGTAACTGGAGGTGGGTGTGAGCTGTTGGCCTTCCCCTAAGTTGCTTTTGTCTTATGGGGCTATTGTCCTACCCCTATTAGAGAAGGGGCTTCTGTCCCAGGGGTCTTTGGTATGTTGCTCCATGAATTCTCAGAATATGATCAAAATGGAAAGGCTAGAGCCAACATACCATTCTTGTACAAAGGTTGTGAAGGATTCTAAATAGGAAATCGCCCCCAAACTTTTGTTTTGTAAACGGGTATCAAAAATTCCGTATTGACATAATGAAACACGTTTTAAACATGCCAATATATTTTCTTTTTAATTTTAAAGTCAAGTTGCTTTTTTTGCCAAAACTTTTGTTTTAGGTAGTAAACCATGTATTAAATGTCATTAGCAGGAAGGTACAGACTGAATTGCTTGTCAAACTACCACATAAGGTCAGAAACGGGTGTAGATTTAACTTGATGTGTCAGTTTGTATTGATAAATATTTCTTAAGACTGACATTGAAATGCTATTGCAAAATATTTTTTCCATAATAGAGTACGATTAGTTTCTATACCACTTTTATTTTTAAACTTTTATCTAAACCTCATTCCATACTCTTTCATCACTTCCTAGTAGACCAATACCTATTGTACGTGGGTATAGATGTTTGGGGGCCCCTAGTGGCCTAGTGGTCTAAAGCACTCTCCATTACGGATCACTGCCATCTCACCTCTGTCTGCGTGGGTTCGAGTCTAAGATTCAGCGAATGTGGATATATGAGAAAGCTTGCCAGTAGCTTCTCATGGGTAGGTGGTTCTTTCCGCGGATTTTCCGGTTCCTTCCTCCACCATTAATACTGGCCGCCATGTATGGCCTATCGTGTGCTGAAAAATGGCGTTAAGCCATAGAACAACATGTTTGCGATAAGGTCATCAGCAGACGATATTCTGCCCATTTACCACGACGATGGGCAACTTGGCAGTTTCACGTAATGAGTCCACCAGAATTTACCATTTTGAACAAGGCACAAGGAAACAAAATCAACTTAAAATTTACAAATATAGATACCTTATTTGCGTTCTGTTTAAGTATATATCTTTTGTAACAGTGTCTTGAGACTAATTGAATTTATTTCAACTTCCAAACACCATATAAACCCAAAGGTAAATTTGTCAGCATGCAACAAATATGGCTGCTTATTATATTCACATGTTTAACATGCCTGCTACAGTGACCAAATTGAAAATTGAAAAATCTTATTATAATTACTTCTTGGTGGATGATATCGAAAATGTGTTGCCCAAAGACTTCTTATCATGTCAATATTGGTACAAAATAGAAATGGCGCCAGTCTAATAGCGAATATGGCCACCATGGCATTTAGCGTGAAAATCTTGGTATTGTTTTAGCTCGAAAATGGAAACCCATGTCAACATGGAGATTCCACCAGAATATTTCTTATGACACCTTGCTGGATCTAACTGAAAATGCAAACAAATGACATCCAATATGTCCACAACAACAGCTAATTTGCCAATATTGTTATAGAAGATGAATATCAAAATTTCAACTGCTTGGCTGACCGGAAATAAAACCGTGATAGATGGGCAGTCAGTCAGTCAATAGAAACAATGAATCTTTCAAATGGGAGGGAAAATATTAGCTTCAGTATACAGGTAGAGCAATGTCAAGCTCTTGTATATCTTTGGCCGAATGAAAAACTCTTGTATAGTCTGGACGTCCGAGAAAAGTGACCGTTTACACTGTGATCTAAAACTTCCAATATATAGTTGATCCCAGCGAGTAAGTGTGACGTATCAAACGCTGTCATTTTATATACGAAGCATTTCGTAACAAGACATTCTGGCACATGCGCAATGAATAATAAATATCAATGAAAGATGTTAAATAGAATAGAATAATAATGATATTGATTGTCTATTGATAACGACCAGTGTCGAATATAAATTGAAAGCATTAAAAAACACAAACACACACATACATGCATATATATATATATATATATATATATATATATATATATATATATATATATATATATATATATATAAGCATATTGCAAGCTTCTAACACGCTATAAGACAAAATATATTTCGTTCTTTACACATAATAACGTAACAATTAGAGGGTCTAAGGGAATCGTATTGCCGAGCGAAGCGAACTAAATCGCCATGGGGCTGGATTGAGGTCCATGTTTGTCCTATTTTTAAAGACCTCAAGGCATCAGTCGTTATCAGCGAAAGTTTCTTAAATACCACAAATAATGCTCATCTAATAATCTAAAGACCTTAAGTTCACACCGGAATAGGATCTTTTCATTGTTTCAGTTAGTTTGTCAGTGATCATTTTGTTTGTTTTCGCCGCTGATTAGTATTTCATACCTGGTACTGCCAAACGTGGTCACAGAAAACTTAATACACATATTTAGTCCTATCTGAAATGACCAGATAACTTAAACGTGAGAAATATACTAAGAATGCTAACAAAGGCGAGATTTACCTATGACCTCTCTCTCTCTCTCTCTCTCTCTCTCTCTCTCTCTCTCTCTCTCTCTCTCTCTCTCTCTCTCTCTCTCTCTCTCTCTCTCTCTCTCTCTCTTGTCTGCGTTTGCGTCGGTTTGAGTCTCGAACTCAGGCACTGCGGGTATGTGAGAAAGCTTGCCAGTAGCTTTCCGTGGGTCGGCGGTTCTTAGTGGAATTTTCTTGGGGTTTTTCCTACACCAGTTAGACTATCCTCTTCAAGTGTTTGAGTTACTAGCAGCAATTACAACAAATAACTCCACACACAAATAATAGAAACAACAAAAACTCAAAACAAAAACACAAACAGCAGTCAAAACAAGACCAAAAACAGTATTATTTTCCATGTTTGTCAGCTTACTGGCGCCATCGAATTTACAGCGTGAAGAAACTTGTCATCTTTGCGTCAGAGCATGAGCCCTCCTCATCAAAAGAACGTACGTCAGACTGAGCGCCAAGTAACTAGACAAAATGCCGTCCTAGTGGACTCGTCCACACGTCTGCACACAACAAATTTGTTTCCGTCCACAAATATTAGTTTGGTTGCTGAACATAATGGTTGGCATGCAGTGACTGATCATATTTCAGAATAATTATTTAAAGAAATGGATTTAAATATGCAGTCTTTTTTCCAATATTTTTTCAGAATAATCCATACCAATAACTTTGCAGAGATCCCTAGTCGAGCAAATTATCTTGTTCATTTTGCTGCTGTTAAATCAGGAACATAACTGAAAATGACCCCAGTGGGGGGTTGGGGTCTTTTTATGTCTAGGCAAAGCAGAATGATCCAGCTTCAACAGTGCAATTGTATGCCATAGTCAATTTCCGAAAATGTCCAGTAAGGCAAGCTTCATTGAGATCGATGCGCTTTAAATATAGGCAGGTCCTATATTTTGTTTCTGCTACTTTCCCTGATACAACCAAGCCCCACTCATTTGATACTCATCATACAATATTGGAGTAATTTATATGGACATTGTCTAAATGTATATTATTATAATTATTATTGTTGTTGTTATTATTATTATTATTATTATTATTATTATTATTATTATTATTATTATTATCATTAATATTATTATTATTATTATTATTATTATTATTATTATTATTATTATTATTATTATTATTATTATTATTATTATTATAGAGCGTATACTTAAAAGTTCACGAAAAGCAGTTGCAAATATTGAGGCTATGATGATTGTATTTTGTATATCACAGGATATTCACAGATTCGCGATGAATATTTTACCTGAATGTACGACAATACATTACCTGAGTGATGCCGTACAACTTTACCAGCGGTAGTAATGGTTGGCAGTCATTAGGCATCGGCGCGTGTTAGTGTATTATACAGTACCAGATTTAGGCTTAATTTTATTTATTTTTATACATTCATACAAATTTATTTTATACCAAATATAGCCTCTATAGCTTCCCATATATATATATATATATATATATATATATATATATATATATATATATATATATATATATATATATATATATATATATATATATATATATATATATATATATATATATATATATATATATATATATTTATATATATATATATATATATATATATATATATATATATATATATATATATATATATATATATATATATATATATATATATATATATATATATGAAAAAAGATGTCTGGTCTTTAGCTTAAGACAAATAATACATCCAAGCTAGTTCTAGCTTGAGTAACGGTAACGTTTTCATGAGATAAAGGCCAGCATACAGAAAACGTTTACTGAATGCTACTCTGCTATCGGGGATAGAATGAGTGAGGCAAGCTTCAGCTGATATCTAATAAACATTCACTGGTAGAAAGCGCATTGACCTATGCCGGAAATTAACATGTATACGTTATCACTCTTTAGGATGGAAGTGGCAACGTGAAACAGGAATTCAGACTTAGTCAGTAATGGCTTCTGTTAAATTACTCGTTAATCTTTCGGAATTGGCATACTCTTGGCTAATATATTTCCTTTTTCATACATGATCTGTACACTATACATTCAATAAGATATTAGCACTCGAAGAAAAATAGTCTCCATTTCAGTACTTAATGACAAAATAAGTTTCATAACCCTTTGAGTGTTTATGTGTTATTTTGATTTTTAACGTAGCTTTAACATTTTTTTCAGTCATATAGAAACATTGAGCAATATGTCCCTGTTCCGTAACATTATCTTGACACCAGCTTGACCAGTCCTAACCTCTTTATGCCAATTGCTAAACGAGGCAGCTGCTACTAGCATATTTGATAAGTCTTTGATATTGTTCGGATAGGGTTCGAACCAGAGACCTGTAGTATCCGAGGCGGACGTTCTAACCACTTAGGTCACCAGAGCGGTCCTCATAACGCTGCTCAGACCTATGTATTTGCCATGTTCACATTCGAAGCTACGTTGATGTAATGAATGCAAATAGCTCCCCGTGTGGCGTTTTCAATTCGCGAAATGTTAGATAAAATAGTTGTTTCCCGTCTTCTACCACTGTTATTGTTAACGTAGCATCCATTCCCGAAATAATAGTCAAAGCAAAATTGACCTAAACTACAACAACAAAAAATGAATCTATACATGAACATTCCTGAGCGAATTGTATTCATGTATACAAAACTACAGATTAATGGTGTTTCTTGCTTAACAAATGAGCCTTAATTAGTAAATAAATACGTCACTTTCTCGTACAATTTGTTTATAAAATGATTTCAATTATAATTGTAATGTATTTAAAGTTAATTTAAGTCATTATTCTGATTTAGTAACAGTACCAGACAGAACAGAATTTAATTTGTCTAACCTGTATGATAGAATTGTTGGTATTAAACTATATTTCTGCCCACTACTATCAAGATTCTACTACAGAATTCAGGGATAGCACTGTCCGTTCTGTCTGGTATATATTTATATTTCTCTGTAATAAATAATCCTATATACCTTGATTTCTCTCATAGGAATCTGGAACTACTGTATATATATATATATATATATATATATATATATATATATATATATATATATATATATATATATATATATATATATATATATATATATATATATATGATAATTATTTATTAGGTCGCTTTGCGAGTTTGTCTGCTACGCACTAGCTCACATAACATCGACTTAATGCCATCATTTTTGGGTGATGCGTGTTTAGTCGTGACGGTATATGGGCATTTACTCGCAGACCTGGGTTCGAAACTCTGTAGAGTACGAATTTAATTTCTCTAACCTGTATTATAGTATTGTTTGTATTATATATATATATATATATATATATATATATATATATATATATATATATATATATATATATATATATATATATATATATATATATATATATATACATATATATATATATATACATATATATATATATATATATATATATATATATATATATATATATATATATATATATATATATATATATATATATATATATATATATATATATATAAAGAACATGGTTTTTTAAGTATTGGAATATATATATGAGAAAGAGTCTCTCTCTTGTCTAATACAAAAACCTAGTAACTGAGTATCTTGTTTCAAGTGGTTTTGTTTCATTTGTAAGAATGTCACACTTTAATTCGGCTAGCCGGTCAATTAATTAACACTGGAAAATATCTAATTCTTACGTGTGGTTTGTTACCATTCCGGCAATGCTGATAACAGCACAAGGGGAGAGGAAATCAAATCAGTCTAGTAAATTTGCAGAGATCAAAGACAGTTTAATCAAAATAATAAGACCATGATGGAATAATACTATGATATGGTTTGAGACAATTTGCAGCGTGACGCACATCATAAAAGTCAAATGACATAACCATTGAAACCAGCCATTTACAATCCCAACAGTGAATTCATCTAGATAGTCCATACCATTTAACACAAAATTTATTTTTTTACGTATATGAGATTAAATTGCATGTGTGTAAGGTTAAAAATCTTTTTTGTTGTTTTATTGTATTTAATTGCAATGACTATTTTTCTCGGATTCGGGATTCTATTTTTGGTAGTGAGATATATTGTTAGCATAATGTTTGTTCATTCAAGACGATAATGTAATACGTGAGAATTGAGAGAGTCCGTCTAACCGTGGAAGCAATATCAACAGGAAGTTAAAATGATTGGTCAGCATCACCGACATACTTTCTTCGTGTGATCACTGTTGTAAACAGCGTTTTTATGATTGGTTTTTAAGTGGAGTAACATTGATCTAAGTGTGAATTTTAGCGTAGTAAGAGACCACATGACCAATCTCGTGAGATCTGAAGTGATGTTTTGAGTTTAAATACGAATTCCATATATCTTTGAACAGAGTCATTCAAAACCTTGAAGGAACAGGGTGTATTATTTTTAATTTGTTGCCAGAATTGTTTATTCTTCGTCAGATTTTCGGATTCAATAATTTGTTCTGAAAACTCGACAAGATGATTTCCTTTTAAAAACATCTGAAAGATACTCATGGAAGTTTATTATGGAATTATTAGGAAACAAAGATTGTGATTCAAGTGAGGAATTGTTGATATTCATACATTGGACTACATCTGACTTCATCGCCCTCCATGTTCGTACGTTGTCGGGACTCGAACCTAGATTCTTATAGGACTATTTAGTGACAGGACTTGTGTGTTTATTCTCAGAATCATATTTGGATTATATTCATAAACTGTAAGTCATATTTACCAATTTTTACTTTGTCTAGGAAACTAAATTGTTTTGTCAAAATATACAAACCTTTTTTAATTTCACTCTTTTATTTGTTACTGCGTTCGAGCCCTTGTCACGTAACAAAAATATTGGGGGCTTGTATGGAATTTAAGAATTTTGGATAAATTTTTCAGAAATTTCTTTATGAAATTTAAATTTTTTAGTTTCTAAGTTCCAACTACTATTTTAATTTTTTGTTGTTGTTCGTGTCTTCGTGTTGAGTAATTACAGGAGGTATACATGCCTTACATCTGTTGAAAGAACAAAACAGGCATGAAACACACAATTCGCCAATGTAGCGTATCCTTAATTATTAAACAATAATGGCTGAAAACACTACATAATAACCTTAAATAAAACTTTCGAGGCCTAATTACAAAATTGTTCTCTGCCACATAAGCTTCAAAGGGTAGATCTGCGAAAAACAGCAACACATTAAAAGTTGAACTTTATATAAAGCGAAAAAATATGATTGTATGCTGATAATTCAAATAATTAATAATAATAATGATAATAATAATAATAATATAATAATATAAGTGTGGTTTACTTGCCTCCGACTATTTGTTACTCATTCATTTTTTAATTCTGACGTAACAAACTCGGAGAGTTTTATTAGTTACCAGTTCGCAGTCTATGTGTCAAGTCAAATATTGCATTGACCCGCACATTGTATTGAGCAGCGGTCTCAACTCCAATGCAGAGTTCTGACTCATATGTGGAGTACGTAAGACCAGATGCATTCTCAAAGATAATTCAATGCGCTTTTCTCCATTTACCTAAAATGAAACAAGATTGTCTGTATTACACAGATGCAAAGTAGAACTTGACCACATTGTAATTATACAGCAAATGAACTTACAGAAAGTTATCCAAATATTCAGCAGAGAACTGATTTACCGCTAAAACTATCGACAGGCAGTTGTTTATGCTTATTAGGGAAGATATTGGATGAAATGGAGGCTCAAAGTTACATTCTAGTTTAACCTGTTCACAAAATATTGAATTTTTTTTAAAAACAAATAAAATGAAAAACAAAACTAACAAAAAAAAACAATAACAACAAAACAAAACAACAACATACCAACCCACCCGACAAAAATAATGCATTTATCACAAGAAATTCAGTTCTCACAGACCAGGCATACTGCAGTATTCTGTTCTACATGTTGTCATGGAAACTATGACTCATATTCATGCTGGCATGGGAACTTAGTCACACATAACTAACTCTCAAGACAGAAACATTACAGTCGAAATAACATGACTACAAATTGTACGGATTGCGATTACTACGGCCATGACTCAAGCGTATGTTGGTATCTGAACTTGATCATCGCCCGCCATGCATCACGAATCTGTCGAGTACCTTAACCGGTTCTTACTACCAAAGATCTAATGATTTATACATATATGTTCAGTTGGGAATTATCTGGAGAAAACCTGCTACTTATTCTTCTGAATCAGCGTGATATCCTAACTAATATGAACTGAATCGTGGGAACTGAAAATGTTACGAATGGGTCACTTTCTTTTAAAGATACATGGACTACTGACTCACTTGTTATCTATCCTAAGTCAGTCTTAATCGTAAATTTCTCATTCTGAATCATTGTCTAAAATACCTTTTAAAGTAAAGAGTTGTATAATAAATCTGTATATATTCGGCACTTTGTCCCAAACCTAGATGATCTCACGTATTCAATAACCCTCAATAATTCTTAACTATAATGTTAATGATCACTCCATGTCCGGAAGTGACAGACGGCTTTCATTAGGAATGGAAAGAGAGAGCATAAAAAGGGATATATATATATATATATATATATATATATATATATATATATATATATATATATATATATATATATATATATATATGTGTGTGTGTGTGTGTGTGTGTGTGTGTGTTCTGGGTTATTATTCAAAGCTATAGAACGTCAGCAATTACTGACTTGTAATAATTTCAAATAAACTTATTTACACAGTTTATTTAGATATTAATTTTTCATACATTTAGCAGATCTTGAAACTTTGCTGATGAAAACCCCAGAGGCATACATAATTAACGACACTTCGCTTCGTTGGTTTGATTAAGGCAACAATGCTTGTCTGTTGCCAGTGCTTAATTGTTTTACAAACAATTTTAAAAAATGGAATACCTCAAGGCTCTATTTTTTGGCCCTTTGCATTTTCTCCTTTTCATTAATGGTTTACCTCTTCATATGAATGCCCTTAAAACTGAGCTTTTCTCAAATGCAAAAACCTTACATGTTATCGGTGATACCAGCCCCTTTCTTTGGAAAAAAAAAAATCTTCGACGTGACGTTTATGATATAATGCTTTGGAATGTGTACTGCACGAAGACTGGCTCTTGCAACTGTCCAAATGGTAGATTTAACACGGAGGCTGTAACGATAATTTTGTCTGCTGTTTTTTTAAAAATTCATTTCAGTTCTGTTTGATCTGATAAATAGCCAATAGTTTGAAACATTGTCATATCAAAGCAGATGAGGTTTTGCTAAATAATCAAATTGCGCATCTCTTTTTCTCATGAAAACTAATCAATAGAATTATGTTGCTGGGCACATCAGCAAACATACGAAACGTATGAATCACCATTAAGTGATTTTACCAAATCATGGTTACATGTGGGTTTTTTTTATTTTGTTGTTTTTGTAGGTTTTTAAAATGTTAACCATGAACTCCAAAAAACGAATGATATTAGTAGAACTACACTGGGGCTTTTATATTTTGTGGATGAGATAGGTCAGTTCTTAATATACCGAATGATCTTAGTAATTTTACTTCGATCGTCACATATTAGTAAATGCGAGTTGGTATTAATACATATTATATCCCTAGTGCGAAATATTTTATGGAACGAATTAGCTTCACGATTTAGTTGATAGTTTACAAATATATTTGTTTTTTCTTTAATACAAGAAATACACGCTTTGATCTCAACAATAAAGACAACAGTTGTACAGTGTAATCGCAGCAGTTTATGAAATTGTCTTTTGTATTCTACATTGTTATATCTGCTTCATAGCAAACAGACAATAATATTAGCGTAAAAAAGTAAATTTTTTTGTAAACAGTTACGCGATTTTCACTGTCTGTAACTCAATCATCTGTATTCTATCGCTAACGCATCGGCGCCATATCTGTGCATGTCGGTTTGTTTTACACTTCGACCAACACGATATCGAACTTAGGTACGGTAATAGTTTTATCTTCAATGAATGTTCAGTACCGTTTACTAATTGTATTAAGATTACTTTTGCTGGTGAGAGAAGTACCGAATAAACACATATTCGTGAAAGCAGCTGTTGTGCCTAAATTATTCCGCTAGCGCCTCCTTTGACCCCGGTTACTTTCGATATAGCCCTGACATAAATTCCTGTTGGTTCACTTATGATAGCTGTCGTGGTTTTAATTTCCGTCAATTCAATGAAAACATGTTATTGCGATAACCACATCTATGCGTTTGTATCTTTTGAGAATAGCGGTTACCTTGACGACTTAATCTTAGATTATTGTTCCGCTTTGATCGTTGAGGGTCGATAATAATTCTCCTATTAATAATATGATCGCGTCGTATACTTTGATCGACAGGTCAAGAAGTATTACAGAGTCAATTGCGTCCATGTTGAATAACATTATATATCGTTGTTTTCTCAGTGAGTCAATGTTGGTTCAAGATATTCTCTGTGAAAACTAACCGGGTTGGATTCAAATGTAAAATCTACTTTCTTGTAAGGAAGCTATGAGTGTTTTTACGCTGGGCTGTACAGATAACGACAGTTAATATCGTTTTTGTTTCAACCTAGGACCAGATTATGAAATTTCCCTAATTTATTCGCAAGTTTTATCACCTCCCTCTATCTTCACAATTACTTGCTGACCCCATACCTTTGGTTGAATCTTTACAACTAATCTAATTTACCTATCTGATTAACGTCTTTGAATTTATATTACACGGTATATTTAATATTCACAAAATAAAGTATATATAAACTTGTATAAGTAACCCTTTGAATATTTTATTGATCTTGGTCATGTTTCCGCTTGTTTATATATACGTTTTAGTTTGTCGGTCGAATGAATTTATAGTTCAATTAAATTGTCATTGATATTTGTTCTTAATAGCACTGAAAATTGCCTATCATGACCCCTAGCGTTTGTAATATATTGCTCTGTGCCAGCATAGTTATTATAAAGATCGTCCATTCACAGATAAGTAAGTCATGTAGGTGCGCTTCAGAGACTGGCGCCTCGGTCTCATCTTTTTCGAGTTTTGTTTATCAGTGTCTTTTGGAGCTGACATAGGAGTATGTGGGGCGGCACGCTCGCATTTGTCTCTTTTCCTATCCATTCTTCTCCTTCCGCTGAATTTACATTCATCTTTTTCTTTCTCTCATCTACTCCATTTTTAATTCGTTTCGCCCTCTTTTCCTAGTTTCTTGTCCAAATGTTTGTGGCAGTGATTTAGTAAGATATCATTTTGACATAGCAAAAACTACATTTATTTGCAATAAAAAATAGATAACCAGAATGTTTACAAAATAAAATGTCTCCTGTTATGTATATGTAATTTAATTACTTGTTGTTAGTTTTGAATTTTTATATTTTTATTTTAATTGTAATGTTAATTTTGGTAATGGATTTTTTTAGAAATTCAATTCAGTTCTGTTTGACCCGATAATGAGCCAGTAGTTTGAAACATTGTGTTTTTTGCTAACTTAGACTCAGAACCATTGTCAGGTTCTGAAGTCAACAACTTTAATTATTCATTTCTAAAGTGGAAAAAAAACATTGATTTTAGCTAAGGCTAAATTGGGGGCTCGTTCCTGGGATATATGAATTATGACTAAAATATTTCAGAAAATTGTTGATTGTTTTTTTAAATTTAAATTCCCTTAGTTTTCAGAATGTTTTAAATCCTAAGCAATATTTCATATTTTGTATGAAATCTTTAGTGAAATCAACAGGCTTGTTCCCAATGTCATCTAAAGTGGAGATCTTTCAAATCCTATTTCATGTACACTTTGTTTAAATCATAAGTCCTTATTTAAATTTTTTCATCTCCTATAATTAATCTATGGTAAAATGAAAGCTTTACTATATAAATCTTTCTTTTCATTATAGGGAAAATAATATGTATATGTAATTTAATTAACTTGTTTGTTTGTTTTGAATTCTTATATTTTTATTTCACATTTTATTTGACATCTCTAGTAATATCAATAGGCTTTTCACAATATCATCAAAAATGGAGATCTTTCATTCAAATCCTACTCAGGAGCAGTTGGATTATTTGAAAATAACGACGAATTGCTTGAACTTGCCAGAACATATGATCTTTCTGAGGCAAAAGCTTCTTTAACGAGCAAGCAATACAAAAAAAACTTGATCCAGTATTTGGTAGAAAAGAAAGCCCTGGATAAAAGCATTTTGGTTTCAATCAGTAAGTTTGTATAAAAGTGAGCTAAAATAAAAATACAAAATGGAATCGGAGTTATGGATGCTGGAACTTCAGAAGGGTAAAGAAGAGAAACATATCTAGTTACAATTCAAAAAAGATGAAAGAGTGAAATAAATAGTTACTGAAAGACTGATACAAATGCAATTAGATAAGGAAGAAAGAGAGAAAGATAGACAAATGCAGTTAAAAAAGAACAAATGCAGTTACATAAATGAAAAGAACAAATGTAATTAGATAAGGGGGGAGAGAGAGAAATACAAACGCAAAGAGAAAACGAAGAGAGGGAATATCAATTTAGAATAAATTAAATGGAGCTGGCAAGTGCAAAACATTCCCACTTCACATACAAATTCAAGTTTTGATATTACTTAGAATTTTATTTTTATTACATTATATGTAATTGTAACGATAATTTTGTCTGCTGTTTTTTTTAAAATTCAATTCAGTTCTGTTTGATCTGATAAACAGCCAATAGTTTGAAACATTGTATCTTTCGCTGACCTAGATTTAGAACCAGTGTCATTGTCTGAAGTAAACCTTTTTTTCTTATTCATTTCTAGAGTAAAAAATCATTGATTTTAGCTAAGGCTATACAGTAGTACGTGACTTGTGACATTTATTGAAAATTAGTTGGATTCTAAACTGGAATATTATTTCTTTGTGATTCAATAAAGAACTCTTGACACATCATGACAAAACAGTACATTGAGAACGTTATTGCCTTCCATCATGGAATTTCATCGGGATTCGAATTGTGATTCACTTAGAACTTTTCCTTGATAGGACTTCTATGTTTTAATTCTTGGATTAATTTTTGGATTTGATTCGTGAACCGAATGTCCTTTTTTAACTTTTACCTTGTTTTTCTAGGGAAATAAATTATATGTTCAATTTTACAAAGCTTGTTGACTTCACCCTTTTTATTACTTTTGTACGAGCCTAGAAACGTAACACTCCTTTGAAATCATTCTAGAGACACCACATCAAAAATAAGTCAGTACGGGAAATCCGTGATTGCGTTGGTGAAGATTATACACACAATTATATTTACACACATTTGAATTTGATCCTTGTAAAATCGCATTACTTATATGAATGGATAGATAATTTCTAATAATAAAGTCGATGATTTCGTCTACAAGATGCTGTAATCCATAAAAATCAAAATGTTTTACACTGTAGGTTCCTGTTTGATGACTGTCGTTCTGTGTTGATGACATAAAGTCTTATGTCTTTAGATTTTCTATGTCGAAGATCATCTTTAGAACAAAACACTGGATTACTCGAAACTGTGTACTAAATGTGAGACAGAAGGTATAGTTCCCAAGTATTAATTTTTCATAGTATTAAGTCGTCAGATCATGATTGACATTGTCCTTAAAAAATACACGTCAATTAAGAAGATGAAAGACACGTATGTGTGCTCTGTTTTAGAAGAGCATCGATGCATTTACTCTAGATAGAAGTGTTTTTTAAAAACAAAAATGATCCCTTCTAAACTGAGGAATTGTGATTTTACTAGATACTCTGCCAACGTTTATTCTTGATCAATGGTCAAAAATATGTTGTGTTACACTTCACAAAAAACGACCAAAACAATGAAGTATTCTTAGAATCATGATTCGTGCAGCCACATGACAAGTAAAACAGAGAATGACGTGTTGTGTTTGTTCTGGTCATCGTGTTTCTTTCCCTTTCACTGTGGCCTTTGCCTCCCGCTTTGAATAGAAAACTGCATCCCAACTTATCTCCACAGCTTCGTGTTTCATTTTTTTACTAGTCTACGATAATTTCTCACAAGTTGTTGATTTCAAACGTATAAACAAATTCTGCGTACTAAATGATGTTCACAGTGTTCATTAGAACCACTGCATACTGAAACTCCAAACTTTGTCGGCTAGATTTATGAGGTGGACATGTACTTCGTCGTTGCCGTAGTCTGGAGAGAAATCAACTCCTACAAAGTATCATGTACAATCGTCTTGCGAAATACAATGGATTCTCTTGGGTCATAATTTTCTTGCAGCTTCAAACACAGTAAAGAAATATCCCAGGTACTATCTTGGGACAAAGTCTGGGCTCAAAGTCCAAAGAGTCAGGGCAACTATGGTGACATGGTTTGCAGACGTTAAAGTGTTGAATGTCGAAAGGAGTTTAATGGATAGCCACGTTGAAGGTTGCGTTGCTTACAATGCCAGTAAGAAAGTATTTAAGCAGTTAACCTTGAGAAACATGATTTTCTACCATGGATCGGTGTCCGAGGCAGTGCTGAAGGTTTAAACTTTGATTTGTTCAGGATAATTGCCTGTCTTTCTGATCAAAATTTAACTGATTTCGTTTCCCACTTAAGGTAAGTCTTTTACACATTGTACTTAGAACCTGGCTTCATCGCTGTTCGTTTTCAACACGATAACATTAGCGATCAAATGGAACACTGACAATTTCGAGTCATGACGTACATCCACACTACCAACAAATAGCTATCTTGCAATACATCTACACTACCAACAAATAGCTATCTTGCAATCACATATCCAATAAAAACGATCCATAGTTTCTAAATTGCGACCTTGTTTAAAGTCCCTTTGGCAACTTTGTCGTTAATATTGTGCAATGTATAAGGATTCTACATCACTGAAGCATCTTTTTCGTGTTCCAAGAATGCTTTTCCAGGCAAGTTTAGTTCGGGTAGCCGTACATGCTGCCGCTGACTCGTTTGTTGTTCAAGTACAAATTCTCTCATCTGAACAATGAACGAATAAAATTGTTGACTAGAGCTATTATATCATCGGCACCAAGATTAGTGTTGTTCGTTTTGAGTATCAAACTTTGACTATCAAATACAAGTAACTGTTATTGAGATCGGTGTAATTTTCGGTTTTCCTTTGATTTCAAACTCAGTAGGGGTCATATGGTCAAAGTAGCCATGGGATGAATTCTACCCATTGATATTCTTGTTCCATTATCATTAGATGTGGTAAGACAAACAGAGCGAGTGCTGACTTGCAACATTTGTAAGAATCTAGGTGCAACATTACCCTTCTTTCAGTTACCATAAACGTCGAATTCTCCGACAGTGTGTCTTGTTTTCTCATTACTGTTCTAATTGTATCTGTGAGATCTGAATGGTTTTCGACGTCACTGTTTACCTTGTCCATGCTATGGAGAAGAGAAGTGATTATTGCAATCTCCAGAAATGTGGAATGAAATTTAGAGGTGTCTCGGCGATCTAGATGTTCTTTTTCAAGTTTGAATCATCACATTTTTCTACTTTAATCAAGGCTTGCTTAGGGCATTGTTGGTCAGTGGGTACGTTTAATAAAAGCTTTATCGCTACGACGAAGCTGCTTCGTTTAAATCGTGTAATCCTCGAGTGACAATAGAAGAAAAACTCTCCTTAACATAACAGCCAAACCATGTCCTCGTTGTCGAGTTACTCCTCTGTAATCACGATGTATCTGTTACAATTCAGTCGAGAATCGTTTTCGAAAATGTACTTACACAGTGGCTTTTCCTTTAAAGAATAGACTATTTGTTTAAGATGTTCTTTGACACAAATATTGACATTATTAATACAGTAAGATAACCAGAATTTACAAAGTATCGGTATATGTGTCCCCTTCTTTATCCTAAGCAGATATTGAAGACTCCACAGGAACGAAACAGATGTTATTCTTATAAAGTTGTACCGGAAGATATCAGAGTAAATGGATCAAATTAAATCATTCGTTAAATTCGATAAAATAGCGAAAATATATGTAATATATGTTGATGCTGGTGACTTTTATAGGAAATTGGTCTGTGTTTCCACCCAGGCTATCAAACAACGTGGGAGAAATAAATGACGGACAGAGTTTTTTGCTTCGGAAAAATCAAAGTTGAGACGATGAAAAATATATGCTTGGTACATATTATGATTTTAAAAAGTATATAAAAGTTCCAAACGGTTTAACTATTCTATATTTGAATAACCATCTTAAATTTACCATCGTCTGGATTTTCCTCCATACTCCAGCAAAGATCATCTAATTTTTGTATTGGTCCGCCTTGCCTAGGAAGTATTTCCTCTCTATACTCTCCTGCTGGACCTTTGGTATTCCTAACATTTTCCTTCAAAGGGCTAACTAATTCCGTTGATTATTTATAACGTTATCCAATTTCGTAAATACACTAAGACGGAAAGCTGTACAAGATTTAGGACTCTATGAGTGTCAGTTTCCGAAAATCACTAATAACAGTGGACATTGGACTAACGATTGAAAAATGTACAATGTTAATCATTATATATAAAGCTTATTATAAAACATTACAAATATTAATTGGGATACACGTTGTCATATATATATATATATATATATATATATATATATATATATATATATATATATATATATATATATATATATATATATATATATGTGTGTGTGTGTGTGTGCTTGTGTGTGAAAACAGTTAAGTATCGAATTCCTATATATATGTATATGTATGTATGTGTGTGTGAGTATATATATATATGTGTGTCTGTGTCTGTGTGTGTGTGTGTCTGTGTCTCTGTGTGTGTGTGCGGAAACAGTTAAGTATCGAATTCTTGTCTAATCTAGTGCATACTACGTTTGTTGTCAAGTCGGAATCCCTAAGCTAAATAATAAAGTCAGTTATTGACCATTAGAAATGTTGCTTTGCCTGCAATAATACACTCAATATACACTTTACCACTAATTAAAAAACATATATACAATATTTTTTAAAAAATTTAACTTTTCAAGCGCTATGTTCTTTGTGCATATTGCCGGCGAAAATCTGGTCTATGTAAATGATGCATGTAGATTTTGAAAATTTCTAAATAATGAAGCATCAGGTAACTTGTATACACTAACTGATAATTCCAATTATTTTAATTCCTTGTAGTTTCTTGCAATATAAGCTTTTCACATGAGGGCTGATATGAGTTTCTCGTTTCCGTTATCATATATTAGCAGTCGCAGGTTTTGGGAAACTAGGCCACATTTAAAATGATATATTAATAGTATTCTATACATATTTACTGAATATTGACTTATAATCTACTTTCTTTCACATATCTCTATCTAATTACATCCATTAAGATTGGTTTACGACATCATAATTATCATTTATTCAATTATTTTATATTTTTTTGTACATTGTAACATAATGATTGGAAACTTCAGTCAATTATGTCTTCTGGAATAAGCACTGGAAAAAAGTTGCACAATGATGGTTTCCCTCAGGTGAAAAACAAATGTAACATATTGTCCAAGTATAAATAATACCATTTGTTGCATAAAATGGTATACTCATTGTATATACGTGTTATATATATATATATATATATATATATATATATATATATATACATATATATATACATATATATATATATATATATATATATATTTATATATTTATATAAACATATTCATATACAAACACATATATATATATATATATATATATATATATATATATATATATATATATATATATGCTGCAGAGAACGGAGAATAAACATAAGTGCTGAAAGAGAACGAACTATTGGTTATTAGAATAAGACAATGCCATGGGATTGTTCTCTGACTCTTTCCCTTTCTGAATGCCTGAAAATTGTTTAGAAGCACAGACTTCTTCAATTTGTGGAGAAAAATAATACTTTTCTGATGGAAAATAAATGCTTAGATTAGCAGAACTGTGTGACCTATTTGGCAAGGTGATGATAACAAAACCTGAATCATCATGTTCAGTTTGAACCGACTGAATCACGCTTGTCATTAGATACAGCTCTTAAAAACAAACGTTTTACACAAGACTGACTCCGCTGCTGCAGAGGTTATATCATTGTTTCGCTATCGTGTGACGTATGTGTGCAATTCCTTTGGAATGATATGGTTTTTCTCCAGTTTGCCTTCTCATTCTTGAAAGTCAGTTATTAATTTAACCAATAACTGCGCTCAGTTTTTTTTTAAAAAAAGAGGTTGAGTCATTAAGTGGAGACTTTAAAGCAAGCTAGCTACTTGACGTCGGCAAAATACTAGCGGGCTGGCGTGTAATTTGAGCCACCTCCATCAAATTAGGTGCTGTGTTCTGTGCAGGCAATATGGCTAGATGCATGAAAACTGCCAACTGTGTTGCTATTCTAACTTTGGGCCAAATGATAGTTGTGTTTATCTTTATTGGATTACGATGGCAAACTGCACACCACGGTAAGAGAAATTTGATTTTTTCTTCCCCTCGCTAATAGTATCATTGCTGAGTTTTCTTTGTTTTCTTATCAAGCTTTACATGTGTGGTAACCCTCAAATAGTCAGTCACTTTTTTCCAGATTTACTTTCTAACTTTAGCTGTGATAGATTAAAACAAAAACTCTATCTAACCTTTGGTTCTTGGTTTTCTGCGAAATGCCTCAGATAAGAATCGCTATAAATTGACTGACCAAAACTAAATTGTTCTGTTTTTCTTGCTCTACACACCAGTTTAGACTGCCTTTACTGTTTTAATGTAGACCTATATAATGCGTAAATGCAGCAGCTTCCTAACCTAATTTTGCAGTTTCGAACGTGTTACTCAAGTAATACTCTTTGGTGAGGATCGGTGAATCCAGGCAAATCATGGGGTTACGCAGAGCATTATAGTGTTTTCTGAAGGAATATACCCATTCGCATCCCCTCCCACCGTCCTAAGCCATCTCTTCGGGAACGGCATAAAAGGAAAAAGGAATGGGCTGTATCAAACAACCCCACCACCACCACCACCACCGCAATATCCTTACCCTCGCATCTCTTAAAGTACTGTATAACCTGCAAGGCATTCAGTTAATTCTATCAATTGTGCGGCCACTTTATATAGGAAAACTGGGCCACTAATTAAACCTAGGACTTGCCTGCTTGGTAACGGAAGAGACTGGTAAAAGTGGAAAATAATTTCACAAACGGAAATGTTACGAAGACGCAAGATAGAATGTATACATTAAGCCGAGAAGAATGAAAAATGTGTTGCCTGCCTTTTGTTTTTTTTTGGGGGGGGTACAGCGATTTACTTTTGATGCTGGTTAGTTTCGCTGCATTTACGCCGAAGCAAGTTTCCTCTAAAAACAAAAAACAACAACAAAAATACAAAACGTCTCAACAAAATGTATGAAAATTTTATGTCTTTGAGACAGAAACGCATAAACAAATGCACCTAAAACGTTCCAAAATCGGAATCTAAAAATGTTGGTTACGAGGAAATTACTTGCTTGGCATTGTCTAACAAAGCACGAAATGAAAATTGAAATTATATCCAATTTGCCAGTGTTTAGCAGTTTCAGGCATGTCATAGAGATTTTCCTCACTTTGTTTCCATAGAGCACTAAAGTCTGTAAGATTAACTTTGATTCACTGTACACATCAAGTTATGTTCTGGAAATTATAAAAAGCTAAGTTAAATTTCGACTAAGATATTCCATAGGAAATATTAATCTCCATGTAGTACGATAGGAATACTTCTGAGTTTCCTCTGTATTGAAATTCCTGCTTGGCTCTATGGGAGGGAATGGTTTTTTATCTGTTTGGTTTTTTTTTTTTGCTATTACCATTCAATTCCAAGACAGCGTTAACTAAAATTAATAATAATAATAATAATAATAATAATAATAATAATAATAATAAGAAGAAGAAGAAGAAGAAGAAGAAGAAGAAGAAGAATGATGATGATGATGTTCATGCTGATAATAATAATAATAATAATAATAATAATAATAATAATAATAATAATAATAATAATAATAATGACCTTTATTTAACGAAAGACCCTTTTTCCATTTTGTAACAAGTTATAAAAAATAATAAATATAAATTTCACTTGCACATTCAAGCATCCTCGCACACGTTATTTTACGGATTTAAAATGAATTACTGTGTGTAACTATATTAGCCAACAGGCAATTAACTATACCCAGGTATGCACATTTCAGTATATCCGAAGTATTGTATACATTAATCGAATAAAGCATGCAGACATTATTGCTGGATACAATTGTAGAGTTCCCTAGGTGGGGGTGTCTTTAGTATATCATCCAGCTGGTGAAGCATGAATTTTTTTGATGATGTTTTAAACGAAGCATGAGAACTTTTAAATAATATTAAATTATAAAGGCTTCTTCTTGCAAATGATTTGACATTACTCTTATTTCATAAAGAACCAAAGCATTACGCATGCTCAGTAAGGAAAATCGTTCATGATATTTCGAATTGTACTAGAAGGAGGAGTTGTCATGTCAATATTGGTCATATTCTATTTCTAATACAGGATTATGTTGTGTAAAGAGCCATGCGACTCTTGTTTAAATTATGAATTTAATTCAATTTATTATAAAATGAAATATTTAAGTGTGATGAATTTACGTTTTTGAATATTGCATCTAACTTGCGTGAATTTATGCATTTGCTTTCAAAGAAATCGAATGACAGTGTGAGATACGGCGGATTATGCAATGAATGTATCTGCTTTGTACTGCTTTCAAAGAGATCGAATAACATATTGGGAGATACGGTGGATTATGCAATGAATATATCTGCGGTGTACTGCTGTGACAAATCGAATGTAACCTTATGTTAATAAACGTGATCTCTGTTTTAAAGGTCAGTCAGTGTTGTGATGGACAGAAGCTGTCATCAGTGTGTATCTCAGTCTTAATATAACATTTGCTATATTCTTCATTGTTTAGGCTTGTACAATTCAGCGATTTATTTATTGAATGTTATCATCAAAATTACGTAGTGCGTAAGCGCATGAATTGAACATATGGCTGTTTTACGGGATACAAACGTTGCAAACAACAAGATCCAAAACAATGTAGATTCCCAGTTCTTTTTTAATGTTTACCAAAGCTAGGACTCAAGAAGACTGCCATTTACAAAACATATTGGTAGTTGTACATCAGGGTCATAATTCATCAAGGCTACAAATTGGAGACATAGCCAGGGTAAATTAACGTTAAAAATTCTTGCTTTTACAGTGACGACAAATACAGACTCCAAGTCCTATGGGTCAGAATCTTTATCTGTATCAGATGTGTGAACTATGTAGAATTTGTTTCTAACATTACCATATCTAACCGATTAAAATCCTTTAAACTAAAACTACCATATACACCCATGACACTAGTCTTAATGATAATCAATATTTACACAATAAATTGGGGAGGGGGATGTTAAGCATTAATATGACGGCAACAGGCAGCATAAAGGATAACTCATTTCAGGCGGACACCCCTTATCAAGCCAAAAATGGTCGCCTGCAGTGGTTCGAGTACCTATAATTTCACCAAGCTGATCAGAAAACAGCATTCCGTCCAGTATATTTACTCTTAAACAGCTGATCGGTTGTTACCGGTGTCGAGAGTTCTGTTTCCGTGTGAATCAAAACATAGAGCATATCACACACTGACTTGCATGTGCACTTCCGCTATACTACCTTCACAACCACAACGAAATAAGAATTAAGAATGAAATAATAAATAATAAGAAATAAGAAATAAGAATTATTTCTTACCAGATACTTCATGGTAACAAACTCCTTTCATGAAATAATTTCAATCGGAAAGCATGGCCTAACAAAACCTCAAAATATGCATAACTACTTAGATGAAGACGGCTGCTTTGGGAGCATTGTATAATCGACTGACCCCTATCTGACTGTCATTTTGTGGCAGATTTAAATCAAACTGTTTTATACTTATGTTACACATATTCCAGCTATATTCAACAAATCTAGTTAAATTTGATAGCAGATTAGGAATTTGGCAGCCTTTAGAAATTGTATAGTTTTAGTTTTAGGCATAGTGAAATTTGTGGTCCGAATGAGTTAAAGACCAAAACCATTTGCCATATCTTTTTATTTATTATAGGAATCGCTCGGTAAAAGTTTCTTCTAACATAAACTAATTTTATTTGAAAATATTTATCTAAAATGGGAAAATATTGTCAAGACCAAAACTTTGTAAACATATGAAATAAATAAACATTTTGTACAAAATTATCTTAAAGCTGACAATTTTTTGACAAGAAATCGACCAGTCAGTGACATTTTATGCAACTGGTTGCTTGGATCTGTGCAATTTAGAGCGCTTGATCTATGGCTTGTTAAAGAGCGATTACTCATAGCGATTTTCGAGGCAAAATGCAATGCACTTGGTCAAATATGCATACATGCTCACACTGAAGATAGACTGACACGTTCTATATGCCACATTGATTGCGTCAAGTGCCAAGCCAGTTGCTAGGAAAGCTAGTAGTACACTCAAATCACCCATTGTTATGACACCAGCACCTATACCAAAAAAAATGAAAAGCTCTTCAGTGTCAATAGCCATCGATGATGGTCATGTAATAGAAACTGTGGAGTGGAACTGTATGCATTGCCTGTTTCGTAGCACTCAAGTTATCATAGTGAGCAAACCCTTGTGATAACACGTATATCCAATATATAGATCTTCCATCTTGACTGCTTTGGAATAAAATTCATCAGTTGAAAGTTTGTTTTAAAATCGAACAATAATGTGTCGTCGGAAAAAATTCCATACAGTTCCACTAAGTTAGATTGGTTTAGATTTCTATTTATAAACAAAACAATAGTGTGCAACTAGTTACTTAACAGTGCTGAAGATTGGAATATAAAGTACGAAATACAAAAATAGAGAATGTACGAAAATAAAATCGAAGAACAGGTCATCCATTTTTCTTCACTATGACTCGAAAGCTCAGTCAGTTGCGCTCGTCTTAAGTTTTGCTTGCTAGTTGGTCATTATGAGTGGCTATGAAAATCTATTTTTCCCAATAGTTGTATTTCTTTACCTTTTTCATAAATGGATTATAATTCTCCTTTGATACAATGGAACATAAAGTGAGTAAGAGTAACCTATTGTATTTCGTCATTATCAAGCTATCCTCAATTCATTAGACAATGAAATATAAAAGTCAAGTTAATCTTTCAGCTATTGATTCATACACCAAAGCCGACAAAGGCATCTCCATTGTGAATGGGCAGCATCTTCAACGCCTCTGTTTTAATTCAAATTAATTTGTTTTTCAAGCATGCCAGTTTGAGAGGGTTTAAAGAAATGTCAGCATTACTTAAATACTGAAATTGTGTGTACTGATTTCACAATAAATATCCGTAATTAGAAAAGTAAGATTCGGGGTTTATGTTATTTCTATATTATTGATAGACAATGTAATACTAATTAACGTTTGGTGATTACAAATGTTTGTTGAAGCACATGGTAAATCTCTGAGACCTCGGGATTACCTCCCCATCTTATCGATTTCTACATATTCCAAGAAATCATACAATACTATAAGCTATTTTTAACTTTCACTTTATTTGATTTTTTTATTGTAGTAAAATAAATTTACATTTTGGAAAATTGAATGCTTGTTGGGTTTTACCATGTCTTGTTCCATAGTTTAAGCCATTGGGATGTAACGAAGGATATTTATGTTGAGGTTCTACACCATTGTTTAAAAGCAACATAACTTACGCATTAGTAACGCATTCAAGTAAACAGTTAGAACAGTCTGTTATATGCCTTAGGTTTGTTGTTTGACCCGTTATGAGTTCCTGTCTTTACATGAATGGACGGAAACCAGTTGCTGTATTCTGTTGAAACTCCGATATTACGATATCTAACGGTTATGTTTTAATATGTTAGAACCTCATGTCTTACATTCTTGAGCAGAAAACTAGTGGCATCATTACCGATAATTTTATGATTCAGTTTGAAAGTTGATTTCAGATGCATATTTTCCGCATCTGCTGTTGTTTTCCACGGAATAGTGTATTGCTATGAGTTCGTCTATCTTCATCGTCGGCGTTAGCACTAAACGGGTGTCATCATTGTGCAATAAAATGTTAAGTTACTGTGTGAAAGACTTTGAAAGTCACCTGTCTTGTGAATCTGTCGACGTATTCCACTAAAACTTTGAGATACTGCCAAAAGTTAATATTCTATTTCACAAACATACGCAGGGTGCCCGTGCCTTTGTTAGTAGATGGCGTTGTCCTAATAACGGTGTTTACTGGCAATACTGTATTTTCCATGGAACTCTTTATATTCAGACTACAAAAAGGTGGAGCTGAAAGAAATGTGGATGGGAACAAAATTTAAAATGAATTAAACGACAATATGTGTGCATGATTTAACTACCGACAGAAAGATATGTAGAGAGAGGAAATACAATCTAAACTGATGCAAAGATGCAAACTGACCTCGATATATATATATATATATATATATATATATATATATATATATATATATATATATATATATATATATATATATATATGTATGTTAAACATGCACATTAATGGTTACATTTGTTTACAAGTTTTGAACTATTATCGACGTGAACAGACATAAATGCTGTCCACCCTTTTTTTTAGTAGTCATGAAAATATATCCCTAGTGGAGTCGAAACCTTGCATTGTCATGACTAACGATTTCACGAGTGACAGTAGAAATTGTTTCCACTTCACGAGTGACTATTGAAAATGTTTCACTTCACGATGTTATTTTTTGTATTTATTTCTGAAAGCAAAACCTTCCTATTTCCATGGATTTATTTCTTCATTCTGTGTCAACGGCATTAACAGCTACATTAGGTCCCGGGTACATCAATAAAAAGGACTCTGCAGTTTACAATGACTTTAGAGCACGATTTACAAATTTAGAATGCACATAAAATGCTTGAAATTGTGTATTTTGTCAAATTAATGAATGTTTTCGTACAAAATTGGAGATTTTTTTTTTTTTAGTTTTCTTTTAAACATTTTTTGCTGGGGCGATGTTATTTGGAAAGATAATGTAAAACAAATTTAAGCGTGTAATATTATTTAAAAAGTAGGTTTTAATGATTTTTAATTTAGTTACAACTATTTTGGTTTCTAATTTTGTTTAACTGTGCGTTCATTAAAGCGTGAATTGTTTACATTAAGAAACTTGTAGTCAATTTCGGTAACATAAACTGCTCCTAAAATTCGATTGTAATTTTCAATTCCTTATATTTCTATCATTTTCGGAAATGAATATGATGTGATCAAAGTCAAAGTCGGTACTTAAACAATGTTATTACTTTATGTAATTAAGAATTTTTCTTACAAATGTGTACCGTTGGTCGTTAAGTGTAACAGGTATATGAAACTATGGATGGCGCAGAATATCAACTTGAACTGAAACTTTTTGCGATTTATGTAGAAAACAAATTATAAAGAGATCATAATTGAAGCCTACATTTGTTGGTTGTGGCACATTCATATACATTTTTGACGGCGCCTTCTCGATGATGACATGAATACTCGAGGATCAACATTTTTGACGCATTTTAAAATTTGTTCATCCAGAGAGAGAGAGAGAGAATGAGAGAGAGAGAGAGAGAAAAAGAGAGAGAGAGAGAGAGAGAGAGAGAGAGAGAGAGAGAGAGAGAGAGAGAGAGAGAGACGGCTCAGAGAAACATAGATAAGGGCCGATATATTTCTTTAATGGAAAAAAGAAGTTCCAGACATGATATCACCACTGAGGCAATGAAATGACTTTGTCTTTGCTGCCATTGTCACCAGCATCGTCATTGTCATTGTCACCAGCATTGTAATAACTGATGTTGATACATTCATTACAATACATACACACCAGATCGCTAAAATTTCTGCCTTCCCTTTTTAAAGCTGAAAATAATATAAAAAACTGGCATCCTTTTTGAATGCAACTCAGTGTAACCTGACTTTATGCACAGTTGCACTTTCTCAATTTAAAACAAATCCGATTATAAAGAAGTAAAACGAGACTTGTACAAGCTCATCGTCATAGGCAGCAATACTAACACATGTTTAGATAATTGTACATTTTATTTAAGGGTTTCACTTTTGTACAAAATTATTTCTGGTAATTGCAGCGAAGAGCATTCGGCTTGAAGTAATCAAAGGTTGTCGTAAGTCCATGCATTGCCCATTAGTCTAGTAAAGAAAAGTCATTGCAAAAAGTCCCAATGATATACTTTGTTGTTTCTATTGAACGCAATTTCTATGTCTAGTAACTGTCAAATTTAAGCAAATCAGCCTTAATGTTTGCATACTAAAAGAAATCAGAATAATAAATGAAATATAAAGCTAATTCTTCGTAATTATAAATAACGATGAGAGCTTTACGATTATTCAGATAGCAATATTGGTGACACAGCCAGTCATGTTATGATTGATTGGCAATCACATAGAATGATGGAAAAATTCTTATCGAATAGTTCATTTAATGGAACTAACCGCTGTTCGTATATCCAGAGTGACTGATGCACAAGCCTATAATATCAATACAAGGCCTCCCTGCACATCAGGCGGTAATTCTTGAATGAAATGATTCTTTTTCATGACGAAAACAATATGTCAATATCTTGAATTTCACCAGAGTTGATGATAATTGCTGCTTTAAGCTAGCCTGCCAAAACTTCGCAGAGGACGTTAGCTAGAGCCATTTTATTTCGTAATTACTGTACTAATCAACAGCACGAAAACGAACAATTTCAAATATCCGTGTATTCGTATATTGTCTATATTTCCGGGAACTCTTTGCTGTTATGATAAAAAGTCGAGGCTGCCAATTATCACAGAAAATAGTCCTTTGATCCAACATTAGGCGGGCAGTGAGAACACGCGGAATACTCTTTCCACCAAGCTTTTAAAGGTCTATACTTCTCGGAATTCGCTTTCCAGCTCAAATGTCAGAAACGTGTTTGTATATGCGTGTGTGTGTGTGTGTGTGTGTGTGTGTGCGAGAGCGCTCTAATTAAACCTCGCTACAGTACGATATCGGAAAGAAAGAAAGAAAGATACTATAGATAGGAAGCATCCAAGGAATGATCTATAAGTATAAATAAATATAGGATGACAGTAGTAATACAAATACCTATATTGTGTACCATACAAATTTCACAACAAATGGTTTATTTGTATACAAACCTATATAATTCAGTTTCATTCTGAAGCAGATAATGTTTTCATTTTTGACATAGAATAATTTTAATTTTATTATAGAGTATGTATGTATGTATGTATGTATGTATGTATGTATGTATGTATGTATGTATGTATGTATGTATGTATGTATGTATGTATGTATGTATGTATGTATGTATGTATGTATGTATGTATGTATGTATGTATGTATGTATGTATGTGCTGATGAATAACAAGAGAAAATCAATAAATGGCATAATGTAAAAAGATAAGAAGTGAAATGTTTCGTCTCGGTAATGGATTGTTTGTCCTAAAAAGTCATTGTGTAGTCTACTTTTTGTCAAGTTTTTAAAAGTTGAATGAAACATTTGCAAAGAATGCACATACGATAGTAGTATATAACTACTATGCACCATAGAATGCAATACTAATTTATGCATATGGAAATGCATGTGTTTAGAATTTTGTATCCCATCTTAAAATTAGTACATCATATCGTTTCTAGCTACATGGTGGTAGTTTGGTTTCATTTTCTTTATCTTATGGATGGATGACCTCAGTACTATTGCCCTAATCAAATAAATAAAATGAAATATGAAGTCAATTTATGAAATAATAGAGATCTGATCAAAGATATTCAATAGAACAATACGAGTCCACGTATGTAAAATATAACAATTTAATCAACTACATATAGAAAATGAAATATCAATGGTACACTTTACTGTAGAAATAAAACTACCAAAGAAATGCATACAGCCATTCTGTTAAACCAATAAAGCAATTTCATCATGAAATCTTGTGAACGACTGAATTCAAATTGCCTAACTTAGTTGATTTCAGGCCTTTCGAAGTCAGCATAGGTGACAAGTCAGAGTCGCCTCTCTCTCTCTCTCTCTCTCTCTCTCTCTCTCTCTCTCTCTCTCTCTCTCTCTCTCTCTCTCTCTCTCTCTCTCTCTCTCTCTCTCTCTCTCTCTCTCTCTCTCTCTCTCTCTCTCTCTCTCTCTCTCTCTCTCTCTCTCTGGGGTAATCAAATGTAACTTGGTTGTTTACTCTATTTCTCCACTATATGATGCTTATATGGAGCAATTTCCTTTTAAAATAAATACATAAACAACATTAATATTTTTCAGCTTTCTATCTTCTTCTGGGATTGAACAATAAGCCCACTCTTGTTAGCCTAGATATCATATTATCATAATTCAACAGAAACTAAGACTAATATGGGCCATTTGACAACCTGACATATGATATTAGCAGTTATTCGTCATTCCTAGTAGAACTATGACATAACTATGACCTCTTAATAAACCATTCGTACGTCTCTGTTGTGGAGTATATATTACTGACTGGACTAAATGTCGGTCGGGAGGCATTCTTAATGCTAAAACCACACATTCTCAATTAAAATAAATAATTCACAACCAACGTAATTACACTAAAGAAATAATTGAATTCACTTTTTCTCTTAACTACATTATTTGCTAACTAGTAATTCATTGGCATGACATTTCCAGATATAACTAAAACAATTCCTAGCCTACACGATTCATATCAATTAAATTTAAATGTAACTTCAACAATCTTAGCAATATCGCTATGATGTCTGCAGTGTGCAGTGAGATAATGTAGCGCTGGGGTATCTGCCGCAGAGATGTGGCATTATGTCCCACCCAGTCACATTGTCCTGACACCAGGCTGACCAGTTATAATGCGAACTTTTTAATGCTGAGCGCTAAGCTAGGCGGCTGTTAACACTATTTATATAAGCCTTGGGTATGACTTTGGCCGGGGTTTGAACCTTTGAACCGGCGACTGAGGCAGACGTTCCTACCGCATAGGCCACATAGCGTTCCTAACCAGAATGCAGCTTAGGAACAATTTTTACTATCAGTTGAGTCACTCTCAAGTGACTTCTGAATGCACTTATTTGAAAAGAAAATGTGAAGTCAATGAAATTTTCTAGGTTCAGCGAAAGCCATTTTCTGATATTTTGGAAGACCTTAATGAGCAGTCTCCTGATATAATTATCTGTCATTTCAGCCACATTACAGCTAATTATCGATTATGCCCAACGAACACTCCAGTTCACAGTAGTATCACTCCAGCTGGCCTTTTCCAGCTCACACTAGGTACGATCTATCCATCTGACCCTTTGATTACCCTAGTTCACTCAATGATCTCACCAACTCACTCTACAATTAATTAGCTCACTCCACGGTTGCTCCGACTCATTTTACGGTCTCTTCAACTCACCCTAGGATTACTCCAGCTCACCCTGTAATTGGTCCAATTCATCACGTTTGAACGATTTTGGTGTGCCATATAAATGGATTGACTGTTCATATCGATCAAAAACATGTGACATGTAGCTGTAAGCAAGGAATGGAGGTATCTGGATATAAGGAAATAAAGGTCCGACTCGATTAGTTTGTTTTCAAACGAAGTCAGGATGACATACACTTTAAACGGAGCTATTTTTTTAGTTGTTAAACTCACTCTCTCATAAAAAAAGCATTCAGACACACACGCACACTTTGTAGTCGTGGTGATATTAAAAGTCCTAGTGTTCTTAAAAGCGAAATACTTTTTCTTGTGTTCCGACTTAGATTGAACAAAGCAAACGTTCCACTGCCCATACCCTCAGTGGCTGACATTGGGACGACATACCTTAGAGTTTTAATTTAATACATCTAAGATATGTACAGAGAAATGATTTACCTCTTCCAATCACATACTAAGATGAAAGCCATTTTCCAAGGTGATAATTTCTGTCGGTTGGTTGGTGGACTTTACTTTTAAAACTTAAATGAAGTTCATCGAACCGCTTATTCAGAAATATAAACAGCTGGTCGTGTTGATATGATGGTTTTTTGTCGGGTTTCTTGACCAATGAAATTACCTATTTTAGACTTTATAAAAATGGTACACACACACACACACACACACACATTACATGAAAAAAATATTGTGATTTGGTCGCCCAAGACTATGAACATAGTGTAGGTACCGAGAACAGGTCAGACATGCACGTCTTCTATGTATAGACGCACAGTACTGATATAATTATTAGATATGTTTCTACATCATTTCGTCTAAGTACAATTTCACTTTTATCACGCTAAATGATATTAATATTAACAAAATTAGAAAATATATTGACTGCTTTACGTAGTTCTAGGGAAAGCCACCTCTTCTGAACACATTCTAAGCATTACGGGTCGTGTAACACCGACAAAAAACTGCCAAAATCAAGCGATTGTGTTGTCATTTCAGTATCCTTCATGTTGGATCTGCGACTCATCCATCGAAGCAATAAAACAGCTGAGCTTTAGATATCTCGGCTTTAAGAAACACGCATACAGCAGCATTCTCACAATGTGGAAAATTATTGTCATAAACTATACAAATGCATGAACATTTATTAAAATTTTGAGAGGACGATATCGATGTATATCGATGTTTTTTCAAATTGGAACTAATGAAAGTTAAATGTTATCCGTATAACAGATATTAATTACAGCTTGTTATATTGATATGGCATCAATCGATTAAATGTGATAATACAGCAATAATATCAAATGTTTTATGTTTATATTTTCTCATGCAAAGAACTTGTATACTTTGGGTCGACAGATCGCCCCACCTCCCTCATTAACATATTCGTACGCTGGGTGGTTACAAACAATATCACATTGTTATAGACACTCATGCACAATAGTTGCAATACGTAACAGTCGTAAGTTAAATTTTCTATGAGCGGCATAGACAGCTACATTCTAGACAATTATTCAGATTTGTATAAACGAATACAAAACCTGATGACCTTTATATAAAGTGAGAGGAAGTGCAGGGTGTTTTAATTTGGTTGTAAATAATTTTGTAAAGAAAATAATATGTGCCGGTATTTGAACCGAGACAAGAAAATTTCAATGATTATATGGAGCAGAGTCTGGTGGGGAGATAAATAATTTAAATCATTGAATGAGATTTCCTCATCTTGGTTAAAACCCCAAGATAGATTTTATTGCTCACGTGATGTCATTAATAAGATGCTTGATAAGTCCATTTCGTAACTTCAATATTATATCAATCTACATTTTATTGACTCCCTTAAAGCAAATTCGTAATTTTATACTGCGATTTCAGTGTTCATTTATTTTTTTAAATGATTCTTAACTCATCAAGTGCTGAATAGAATTTTATAATAAATAATGTTTCTTTGGAATGAAAATTATGACATGTCAGTGCCATATAATCCGTTTATTGTTTATGTGCGGTTTTTAAACGCTATTACGTCTTATGAAATTCGTTGAATAAATCCTGTATACAGTTGAAATTAATTAATTTCATAAGCTTCATTTCAAGTGAGGATACATGTAACATCTTCCGTGTATCACGAATAGCTTCAAAATAAATGTATATCTCTGTTCTACGTAAATAGTAGACATTAGTTTTAAAACTGATCAGTGTCAAGAAAGCAAATACAGTGAAACTAGGAGAACTGGTTTGTATAGTTCCCATCGTAATGGGTACATCAAGGAAGCATAATAATAATAATGAAGTGAATTGACTGCTGGATTGAGGAAGTTAATGACTTATTGACAAGGGTCTGTGTCATATATGTATATAACATCAGGTTGGTTTGAGCATGTGACTAAGAGTTATATTTCGTTCGCTTTCATGCGCCTAAAGTGTCTACTTTCTTCACATTGTCCAACTTATTTTAGATGTGATGTGATTATGATTTTCAACGTAGCTTTAGCAATTTATCTGTTTTATTGCTACGATGTCTACAGTGTGACAGTTTATAGTGTATCTAGCACTGGGGCATCATGCCGCAGACATGTAGCATGATGTCCCACCCAGTCATATTTTCCTGACACCAGGCCTACCAGTCCTAACACAAACCTCTTAATGCTGAGCGCCAAACGAGGCAGCTGTTAGTACTATTTAGTAAGTCTTTTGTATGACTCGACCGGGAATTGAACCCACGACATTCCGCATCCGCCTCAGCGGACGCTCCTACCACTACGCCACCGAGCGGTTACTTATTTTAGATGAGTGCACTATGGAGTGGGTTAAGGCGTTAGCTTAACAAAGCTTAGCGAAAACTGTTGTTACCAGCGGCAAGTTCTATTCTATGGGACAAATTATAACTCTCAACTGTTTGATTATTGTGGCGTGATTCTATATACATAGGGAGAGCCAGAAAACGTCACTTGAAAAATATTACGTCGTTGTAGAAATAAATTTTTACCGTAATAACGTTGCTGTATCATTTATCAAACCACTTGATCTTTATTGACCTTCATGATATTTGCTTGAAAAAAGCTGCAATTAATTGTCACAAGATTGCACTTTTTCTCTTCAAAATATGTCTGTTAGGCTGCGTTCCTGCCTGCCTGCATTCATGCATGCATACATGCATGGAAGAATGTATGCATTGACTTCATTATTATTATTATGCTTCATTGATGTATGTATGTATGTATGTATGTATGTATGTATGTATGTATGTATGTATGTATGTATGTATGTATGTATGTATGTATGTATGTATGTATGTATGTATGTATGTATGTATGTATGCATGCATGTATGCACGCACTGACGCATTCACTCACGTACGTACGTACGTACGTACGTATGTATGTATGTATGTATGTATGTATGTATGTATGTATGTATGTATGTATGTATGTATGTATGTATGTATGTATGTATGTATGTATGTATGTATGTATGTATGTATGTATGTATGTATGTATGTATGTATGTATGTATGTAATCGACTTTGTTTATATAGCTGTATGATTCTTGTTACCGATGTTACATTCCAGGATTATAAACAATATGATATAAACTCTAGGTCGCTTTCATTTTAGTTGGCAGCTTCCTTGGATTTATTCCTTCTTCTCGATTTCTCCATTTAAGAACAAACATCATTCTAAAGCATGTTGATAAAGTCATCGTCCTATTTAAAATGATGATCGGTCGCAGTACGTGAGAGCATGAGCAACTAAAAACACTTGGTACACAGTTTAAATCTCTCTGGTCTTCCGGTCAAAGTAAGGTGGAAAGAAAACTTGAAACTAGATATAAAATGTACATAAATCCTGTTGATTTTGGTGATTTTCCTCTCGTGGAGTGAACAACAATAGATGCTAAGGCAAAGGCCAACAATATTCCGATTTTCACTTATCCCTTACGCAGTCAGTGTTATGCATAGTTATAGATTTGTTATTTTTGGCACATGACTGTATCTATAATGTGAAATAGTCTATTACGGCTGCAAATTTTCTTGATTATCTGTAATGCTTGTTGCCGTTTTGGCACACTTGAAGTTAAATTAGCAAAGTTCATATAGTCGTAACATTTTATGTATAAAGAATTCCACGAAAAAAAAAAGCAACTGCCATGTGACTGGCAGGTACGAAATTCAGTCACACAGTGACTAGCCCGAGTGTCAAAGATTAAGGTACCGCTTTTTTCTGCGTATACTTCTTTACAGGGTCAGTACTGTTACCTAAAATTAAATATTTTTTATGAAACTGTTAAACCAATTGTGTGCGCGTGTACATGACTTTTCTTTGCTCAAAGACAAGGCAAGTAAGTTCTTTGTTTTCAAAAATTGAGTTTGTTGTGCAGAAAGCTGTGTAGTCTTAAAAAATAAACCAGGACTTATATATTTTTATGGGTTTTGTTTTTTGTTTTCTTCTCAAAAATACGAATAAAATACCCTTAATACAAGTATGCATCGCAATACCGTCATCCGCTCACTACTTACTTTTGCATGTACAGATCGATTCATTTGCTAGTTGGTTTAAGAATGACTAAAAACCTCTGATATTTATAAATTGTTTATATAGAGAGATGTTGAACTAATTAAATCTAAATTCAAAGGTTCAAATCAGGTATGTAAATGCAGTGTTGTAGAGCTGATTAGGGAGAACAGAAATACAAACTGACAGTAGGCTCCGATAAGAAAAGGCATTTTGATAACTTAATAACCGCATTGAAAACTTAACAACATTCAGTAATTCCATTGGAATAGGTGGCGCTCACCAGTTATTATGTACTTTTGAGAGAGTGATGTATGTAAGGTGAAGTTGTTTGCATTTTAAACATGCACAGTGCAGAGAATGTTGGCATACCTATATACTACTTTCATGTAATGTGGATGAAATTTCTTTGGATATTGTACTTTTGGAAATTTTAAATGATCTTGGGACACTGCTAACTAAAATGACTGCTCCCTTGTGCTCCAAAAATCAACCTAAATTTGTCTAAAGTACACTATTCTTGGCAGCTATTAAAATATGGAAAATGAATTTTGCCAAACTAGATAATACCAGCTTCTAAAAGTGCAATGACTGAATTACCAAATACATAAAATGTAAAAAAAAGTTATCGGCTCTTTTTTTTACAATTTACCTCTGAAGTTGGAGAAGTGAAAATGAGCAAGTAGAGCTAGCACGTTTTTGAAAGGTGCACATCTGGAGTAAGGCCAAGCTGTATATTCTCTAACCCATATTACACCCATCAATCATACATCAAAATAAAGGGAATTAAAGGTTCTTTGAACAACACCTAAGATATACAAAGTCTCTTTTAAATAACCAGTATAACTAGTGAGGCAACCCGGGGAAACTCTTTTTCTTTAAAATTTTAACCCTATGCTAAATACGAAACTGTAGAGCGCCACCTTAAAAACAAATATAAACATTTATGAAATTATTTTTCTTATTTTCATATTATTATGTATGATGTTCTGAGTAAAATGGTACATTAACAATGATTTTATTCATGAAAATAAGCTAATTATGCTTATTTTTGCTCTAGCATACATAATTTGATATGAGGCATGTTTGGGTGAGTAGTGACCTTCATTATGGGGAAATTAGAAGTCTTAGAATATATGAATAAAGTCAACTTAAATTGAAAACTGTTGCATTAAGTAAAAGAAATCCATAGTGAAAATGTTTTATTTCATTTATTTGCAATGAAATTAAAAAATAAATGATAACAAAGCAAATTTGCTTTCTTCCATATCAAAGAATTAGTTAATATTTACCCTTTGACCTTTGACCTTTATGAACCTCACCTGTTATATCCCTTTTATAACTGTAAAATTTATTGTTGACATCTCAGGAATAAATATGGCTAGTTTCATGTTCCTGTCTATCAGCATAACACTGGTTGCTATGTTGACAAAATGCAATGCGCATTTTTAAAATAGTTCACTTTTTATCATAAGGCGGGGGGGGCTGTACCGGTTTAAGACTCTGACTCTAATAAATGCTGTTCTGAGGGGGGAAATACATGACAATTATTACAAAGGACTGTTTTGATGCTTGCGACTTAAATATTTCAGTCGTACAATCAAAATTAAATCATACAATAATAATACCTATATTCTCTTTATGGTGGCGCTCACCAGTTATTATGTACTTTTGAGAGAGTGATGTATGTAAGGTGAAGTTGTTTGCATTTTAAACATGCACAGTGCAGAGAATGTTGGCATACCTATATACTACTTTCATGTAATGTGGATGAAATTTCTTTGGATATTGTACTTTTGGAAATTTTAAATGATCTTGGGACACTGCTAACTAAAATGACTGCTCCCTTGTGCTCCAAAAATCAACCTAAATTTGTCTAAAGTACACTATTCTTGGCAGCTATTAAAATATGGAAAATGAATTTTGCCAAACTAGATAATACCAGCTTCTAAAAGTGCAATGACTGAATTACCAAATACATAAAATGTAAAAAAAGTTATCGGCTCTTTTTTTTACAATTTACCTCTGAAGTTGGAGAAGTGAAAATGAGCAAGTAGAGCTAGCACGTTTTTGAAAGGTGCACATCTGGAGTAAGGCCAAGCTGTATATTCTCTAACCCATATTACACCTATCAATCATACATCAAAATAAAGGGAATTAAAGGTTCTTTGAACAACACCTAAGATATACAAAGTCTCTTTTAAATAACCAGTATAACTAGTGAGGCAACCCGGGGAAACTCTTTTTCTTTAAAATTTTAACCCTATGCTAAATACGAAACTGTAGAGCGCCACCATATATTAACAGCCCATCACAAAGTGTATATACAACTGATATATCAAGCATGTATAATATACATATCATATATGAGCAGCTTATAACATACATTTCAATGAGAAACATACAGCACATAGAGCAAATGATTCATCTGACATGTATAATTTACCCATCATGCTAATCTTGGTACCAATCGTATAGGACGAAAGGTCACACTTCCTATAACTTCTTCAAACAAATCAACAAAATATTATCTGGGAATGCAAGAAAATTAAAAGTAATAAATACAATAGATCTAAATAAATTGTGTATACAAGTACTCTCGCAACATGTGGACACAATTAATGAAAGAGTGATCAACTGTTAAAAAACAAAACAATAAAAACAACAAAACACAAAGGCATTTATTCGATACCACTCTTATATTGCGCAAATACATGACGTATATTTTAAGAAAGCCAATTAATGGATACTTCGTACCTGTCACTCGAACCGGGTACATAAATTATTTTTGACCTATCAAAAAATGGCATCGAATTCAGCGTAATTACAAGTTGCTATCCGCTACATTTACTCATAAGCAACAGTCGAAGTTTGTTTACTGCTTTATTACAATGCGAGGGATTTTTAAACATTACTGAAAAGTAATCCGAAAAAATTTAATTGAATTTTTTTAAATAATTTTGTTATGGAGTAATTATATATCTTAACTTCATTAATATGTGAAATTAAAAAAAGTATTTTTATATGCATAAGTATGAATTATTAGCAGAATAATTTTACATATTTAATTCCTTAATTTTCACATGTTAAGAATGTATCCTCTTATTTTCGGATGCGCAAGTATAAGATTTCTTATTATACTATGCGATGCTTGTTTGAGTGTGGCTATAAAAGGTGTACATCCAGCATCAAAAAAAATACTTTGCGAGCTAGAACAAATCAATAGAAACCTCTTTACATTTTAGACGCCGTTCGCGTCTCTGAAGTTATTTTCCCTTACTTCCTTGACAACAACGATAAGCCCACATATAGTAGAATAACGGCCAATTTCTACTATGATCCTGGTATGAATAAATTCGAGACAATCTGGCTATGTTGAGATGAAAATCAGCCATTGAATAAATGCGACAAGAACAACAATTAAGTAAATGCTACATCATCAGCCACGGAATAAATACATGATGGCTTAAGCGATTTCTTCATTGCTCTTCATTAGAGAAAAAATTGCAATGTACATTTTCATTCAGAGTTCATCACTATCCTAAGGTTCATTAAACCAGCCATAACACAAACAATCTAAGCCATAATGACAGAGCTTCAATGGATTTAAATTGTTACCATGGAAATAGTCCATGGCATGGGCGTGGAATCAATATAATCACTGGCCTCCAAATACTCTTCTTTAAATGATTTTCTACTATCCCCATGATCGATGCTATGTACATTTCTTTAAGTTCCGTTTTTGTAACAATTTACAATGTCACCGTTTTCTGATGTTTTTTTTTTCTTCTTCTGCTTCTATACTCTATATTTTTGTGGGAATATGGAGGTTATTTTAATGTAGAGACCCTTTTGCACCATTATATAACGCACACACAAATGCACAGAAATCTGACTCAAAAATTACATTTGCGTAATCCAACTGCAGATAATTACCAACGCGTTTACTTCCACTAATAATTTGTAACTAAGACAACACGTGCTGATTTGTCGGCGCATTAGATGACGACATATCTCGGTTTACACTGTTCGCAGATGATGCGACGATATGTAATGTATTCTAGTAAATATTATTAAATTCTGTTATTGGTATTTATTATACATGAATTTATGTCATGGAAAGCTTTCAGTAACCCCGCTATGTGGTTTGATAAATTTACAATCGATGATAGCGGGCAAGGTAGCTCAGTTGGCAGAGTCGAATTCGTAATCAAATTGTCGCTTGGTTGGCTGCCTTAGTGTTGCCTTTGGAAAGGTACTTGGCTCTCGACGTTCTGTTGCACGTTCAGCAGCTAGCTAACATATAATTGGTGTTGGTATTTGAATAATAAATAGGCCTCCAATTTCAGATATGTCAGAAAGCTTCGGACTGAAATACAGATATAGAACTGAAAGCGACAGTCAATGGTGATGAGAAAATATTTTCAGCAAGTAATGCATGTAAATGGAATGAAAAGTAGATATTCATGCTTACCTACCAACCTATGTATGTATGTATGTATGTATGTATGTATGTATGTATGTATGTATGTATGTATGTATGTATGTATGTATGTATGTATGTATGTATGTATGTATGTATGTATGTATGTATGTATGTATGTATGTATGTATGTATGTGTGTATGTATGCATGCATGCATGCATGCATGTATGAGTCCTCATGCATGCATACACTTTTACCACATTATTGGCTCTATCATGATGAGGTAATTGGTGTTAAGTACTATTCCCCAAAGACTCAGATGCAGACCGACCACAGTAACGACAATCCATCAGTGTCTGATCTTACCGCAATTCTAATGAAACGTACGGACAGTACCCTTCCATTAACAACGAGGACACTAAGAAATGATGAATAAGTGAAAAGAGAATATGTAAAATAAAGAAGAAATCTTGACAAGCGTTTAAAGTTTGCAGATAAGAATATAAAAAGAGAATGGAACACATCGAACAACTACCAATGAAGAAATGTTTGGGTTTTTTTAATTTCAAAATATGCAGCCGAATAAAATATATCAACTGGAGATCTGATATTATTAGACATTTTAGTAAACAGTACTACTCCACTGTAGACTGGAAATGGTTAAATTATCAGTCGCCAGACATATGGTTCTCTGTTGGAAATAATTTAAAACTTATATACACTGATGAATTAATGGACTTCACGCCTTCTTAACTACATTACTTGCTTTCTAGCAATTAATTGGCATAAAATTTCCGGACATGGTAAAATCAATTCCTAGCCTACATGATGCATACATATCATTTCAGACAAATGAATGTACCCGTTCTCATTACGCAATTGCTTTTACATATGAACGAGTAAATTTAGATAAATTCATAAAAAGAAAATGGCATTCTTAGAATAATTGAGTCATATAACATTCAAGACAAATGAATTCAAACAATTAATTTCCGAACTCAAGGTAAGAGATTCATGAATTTAAACAAATTCCAAAAATAATTACAAATATATATAAATGGACATTTTTTATGGTATTCAGACAAATATGTTTCTTTTCGAGACCTCTTTCTTTCTCCGTGAAGCATATTCTCTATTTCCCTTCAAGGTCTAGCCTTCCTTAACTTCATAATACACGTCTCGTGCACAGTTTATTACGATAAATACTTGTTATTTGTCAATGCTAAGAACTTTTTCATTATTGCAGAATTTTAGGTTGACTACTGTCTCACAGGAAATTACTTAAAACATTGAATTTTTCTGAGAAACAAATACCCTCATTTAGTTTTGCCATTCAGTAATAGCTTAATCTAACTTCCACAAATTTGACACGCCCATCAAAGTTTGAATAAGTCTCTCTATTCCGCCTTTATTAATTTTATTGATAGCTATTTCTGTAAAAGTCATTTTATTACATTTTTTCCAAATGGCACAAATTGTCTCTTTACTGTCTCTAATTTGACATTTACTTCGACGTAAACCAAACTTTGCATCGCCTCTCAGTCTATTGAACCGTTATCCAAGCAGATTCTAATTAAATATTAATCATCGACCCTTACAAGATCAAGTTTGGAATTTAATGCGGAACTAGCCCATACATCAAAATTAATTTGTACGTGAAAAGCTGGCCGCGACAATATTGAATCATATATGTTTTGCACGAACATTTTTCATCGAAATTCACTATGTTACAAGCGGTGAAACTTAGGTCACTTAGGACTGAACGAGCTTCACAGAGAATAGACAAAATGTACCTCAGCCATTTCATGGTTTTCCTGATTAGAAGAAGTGTCCTATTTGCAAGAAGTTCTTCCTAATAACATTACATACTGGAAAACAAGAATGAATAGTAAAGAACATGTATTTTCACCAGAAATGATGGTAGGGACTCTCACGCTTCACCAGATAAATTCCGAAACTGATTGAGTTCATTTATGACCACATGAACTGTTTTTGGTACATTTGATTCATACTGCACAAGAAAATGCATTAAAAGGAAATAACTCATGTGACTTGAATATTTTTCATATGCATTATTTCAGCAAAGAAACATGCAAAGAAGCTGGCAGAAAGATGTTCAGGAAAAATTGTTTATAACCATTTTCGGAAATGAAAAACACCAGAGCCTAGCTTGTTTTAGCTATCAGCACATAAGGTTAAAAGGAGAGAAAGGCATATGTAAATATATTTTACAAGATGTCTTTCATTCATCCTAAAACAGTATAGTGTTCCATTTGGAGTCCCTGCCAGTAACTAAGTGAAGAACAAATTGATGACAAAACAGGCTAAAATTGTCATGACCACCATGCATGTATCACAATTTCAAGACAATGATAGGAAAAGACTCAAATAGGATAAACCTACATGTTATATGCTATTCTGAGAAACTCGTGTTGCATTGTAGGAGATTCACATTATAAATCGAAGCTGCTGAAATGGAAGTGCATCTTTTTCTGCGCAAGGGATGAAACATAAGAAGATCGAGGATCTTGTGATGTTGGGACATGTCTCATTCTGCATCGAAATGTTCTCACCAGATTTTTGTCACTTGCTATTCTTGTATTTGTGGTTTTTAATCTTGTCTTGAATTGGATCACCGTAGAAGAGTTATGGCACAATATATTCTTTTCACCGAATGGCGCCAAGTTGGCCCATATTATATAGGTCGCTATATCTTTCAGGGTATATCAAACAGTAATATGCGTCCTTTGGTTATTGTTTTCAAACAGTAATTAAAACATTTTTTTCTTTCTCCTACCTTTTGTGCTAAGTGGGAATAGTTTTGTTTTGCCTAACTCGAAACGTTGGCTGCAATTATTACAGACAGCATTCGTCCTGTGGCAGTTTCACATAGGAGAGAAGAAACGTTACTTCTCCATGATTACATTGAAATGACAGTTATTATTGCTAACACTGAAGATGCAAAAATGACTAGTTATAGTACTCGTACTAATCCTTATGCTCCTTCTAACGCTGATTATGCTACTAATAACGACGATGATGAAGATGACGCTGACGATTATGACGATATCGCTGATGATGAAGTAGTAATAGTGTTGCTGTTGTTGTTCCAGAAGAACAATCTACCATTTTAACCATAGATATATACAGAGCATATCAACCTGCTTCACAGTTTGCTTACAACTCATAAAATACGTTAAAACCCTTTAAAAATCACTAAATTCTTGATTTCTTGTTTCAGTTACTTTCAGTGACCTATCTAACCGCATCATCCAAGATTCAGAGGATCATGAGAAATGTTACAAACTGGTGAGTAATTTCATGCACGCAACAACAATATGTACAAGTCGCAAACTAAGTTGGATTCGACATATGTAGTTAGTTTCAAACAATAAAGTTCATAATTTTATCGTCTATAGTTTCCTTAGAATAGCTACCTGACAAGGTTAATTATTTAGGTTTGGTTCAATGATAGATAAATTTGATGTCCTTAGTTGTTTTAAAATAATACCATTTTTTGCATTGGTTGCGATTGAACAACCGTTAGAACTATTAGGATATTGTGATTTGTCAAGTTTTTAAATTCTTCTCCTGGATGTTTATATATATATATATATATATATATATATATATATATATATATATATATATATATATATATATATATATATATATATATATATATGTGTGTGTGTGTGTGTATCTCAAACTACTACTGACACATTTCTCCGATTGAATTGCATTATATATATATATATATATATATATATATATATATATATATATATATATATATATATTATGCAATTCAATCGGAGAAATGGGGTAGTAGTAATTTGAGATACTTAATTCATTTTACCTTGCTAATTTTCTTACTGGACAGCAGTGACTTTTAAGAGTCTAACATTCTTAAGATGTTACGTTAACTTTAAAATTTACAGAAAAGATATGCATTAAAAATTAAATGCATTTATTTGTAAAACTGTCAGATGGCTTGTATTATGACAAGCCATCTGTCATAATAGATGGCTTGTCATCTTGACAGTTTAATTTATTGACAGTTTAATTTATTTTATTTATTTGACAGTTTAATTTATTCACTATTTATTTTATTTATTTGACAGTTTAATTTATTCACTATGACAGCACAAGACAAACTCAAAAAAAGTTTCTGTACCGATAATGATAATTGTTTGTGTTTTTGCTGGTATTATTATTATTATTATTATTATTATTATTATTATTATTATTATTATTATTATTATTATTATTTCAGCTACAAAATAAATATTTTATTTCAAATATGGCAACAAAACCAACACGGATACTTACAACGGCTACCAATAAAATATATGATGAAAAATGGAAGTCGATGCAGCAGAGAATAGAGTTTGCTTTGGATAAATGCTCGAATTCATCAGATGTCAAAGACATCACCCACAGAATTCAGGGAATCGCATGGACGTCTAGCAACGGCAATATTGCCTATTGTGTGACGCCCAAAGTGGGTTGCACATACTGGAAACGTGTGTTTCGTTTCATCTATCGCGACTTTAATGGAACCCCCAAAACTCCAGCCGACATTCCTCGAATGTACACTCATTACGGTCCTTTAAAAAATATCAAGGTTTTTCATTTGTCGGAACCAGCAGCACGAACGAAGATGGCTTATATGAAAGCATTCATGTTCACAAGAGATCCTTACACGAGACTATGGTCAGCATATATTGATAAATATTTCTTACCAGATTTTTGGAGGACAGACGCAAAAAATGTAGTTTTAAGTATTCGCGAGAATGCTACTGCATATTCGAAACGCTGCGCGAATGACGTCACATTCGAGGAGTTCCTCACCCATGTTGTAAGAATGTCAGGGTCAAGGATGAACGAGCATTACGTGCCTGTTCACAGGTTGTGTAGTCCATGCCACATGAAATTTGACTACATAGGCAAACAGGAATCATTCAGTGCAGATACTAAATTTATTCTTGATGACTTAGACCTTGGATATCTAAATAATGATAATAAAAGCTTTGCGGATCACGTTATGGAAGAGTTAAAAACATTGATTACATATAATTTTAAGTTGAAAAGCCATCTTCTGTCTGGTTGTTTTCACGAACTTGATGTTGCGAGGCGCTTATGGTTGGCCTTTCAAATCAATGGTTATATACCGAGTGAAGTAAATTTTCCCAAAGCAGACTTAATGAAAGTGCGCCATCTTAATGAAACCGAGGCCGTCTTTACTAAACTAGTTCTGGACCAGCATAATTCGTCAAAGAAGTCATCGACAGAGTGGAAAGAACAGAGGAAGCGATTCTTTGTATCAGCATATCAGACTGTGCCTTTGTCTCTTTTGGAGGACGTGAGGGATGTTTTTCAGCTAGATTTTGATATTTTTAATTATGAATCGGAGCCTGAAGAACTCTTTTACAGACCTACTAGTGACAAGTAAAGCATCATGAAAAGGTTCATTTTGGTCTTGCGGAATACTAAATCAGATTTTAAACGAAGGACTATTTTGAATTTCCTATTTACTGTGGCTAATTTTATTTAAGAAATTTGGGGGTTTTTTTTCTTGTATGCAAAATGTAATACATCTAGCAATCTCATTTCGTTGTCTCAGCCAGGGTCCATCATGCGTCGTACATCATGTGACCGTCAACACTTGAAAGTTTTTGATATCTCTGAAAACACCAATGCTGATTTAACTTTGAAGGATACTTTCGTATCACATTTTCTATCAAAATTGTATTTGCGTGGTCTCTATATGAACCGATTTGTTGCAAAATAACCGAAAAAAATATTTTTGATCATCTCCTACAATACAATAGGTATGTTTTGAGCAAAACTAGTTGAAAAACTATCCTATTGGTATTGATGGCATGCTGAGCATAAGTTATTTATTTATTCATTTGTTTATTTTATATTTTTTCTTTTCAATTTTGTTTAATATATATTTATTAATATCTTTTTTAGGTGAACGGGGTCGTTTCAAAAATTGGTTTGGCTTTTATGGCAAATTGAAAAGATTATAGAACGCCCAACAGTTAAAAGTTGATGAGAAAAATATTTGAAATCTATGAGCCGTAAATGAAACTGAGTAGTAGCGAGCGAGCTGTAATAATCGTGATTGAGCTAGCTAGAGAGATTACTTAAATAGCTGGAGCCATCATGGAGCAAGATCGAAAGATCATAGGGTGACATGGCGAGATCATGGAATAAGCTGCAGAGATTGCTGAATGAGTTGCAGAGATCACAGGGCAAACATGAGCTCTCAGATGGCAAGCTGAGATCTCTTCTGCTCGCCCTATGATTACTCCATCTCATCATACAATTACTCGGCTCATCCTACGATTACTTCTCATCTCGTCATACGATTACTTCTCATCTCACACTACGATCTCTTCAAACGCATCATACGATTACTCTAACTCAAACTACGACTACTTCTTCAGTTACCCTACTATCTCCCGAATCTCACCATATAATTATTGCAGCTCGCCGTAAGATTACGTAAGCTCACCCAACGATTACTTTATCCCCACCCTACGATTACTTCAGATCACGCTACGATCTCTCCAATCTCATCCATAACTACAGATAGAGAGAGCAGTAATGGACCAACTAGAGTAACCGGACAAACAGGAAAACGTAAACAAGAGAAGATGAGCTGGAGTAATGGAGAAGTTGAGGAAAAGAACTAGAAAGATTTCGAAACGGAAATTGAAAAAGGTGTAAATCTATCAGTGATTTAAAAGTAAAATAAGAGAACGAAATAAAATCAAATTTACAAACATAGACCAAACACTTTGATTTAGACAAATGTACTATTTTCAAAACAACACTTGGTAGCTATGTAGCCAAGACAGTTATTTACGAAATTAAAAATTACATTATTGGCTTTTCTCCATCTGATTGGGTTCGAAACTACAGTTTGTTTTGCACGTACATTATGATGTATTAGCCTCCCCTTTCCTGTTATGGTCAAATTAAGTTCGGTAAGATTCTCCATAATATTCCAGAGACACATTACACACAATACCGGTACTTCAAATGAGACGGGGTCTTATACGTGTACAGCACAGGTATGTTTTTTTTTTGGGAGGGGGTGTTTGTTTTTTTTTTACCAAAATTACTTCTTGGATTTTGGTTCACTAAAAGATGTACCGAGCCCCGCCGTAAAATAGTTGTCTTTACAAAAGTTCTAGCTCTATAAAGCGGACACCTCTATCATCCACTTCTTCCGTTTAAACACATATTCTTAGCCATAAACAAAAAGCTTATTTTTTACCGTCTTTTTGTACATATCTAAAATACCGTTAAAACTATATTCGATATATGTGTTTATCAAATTTAAACCAGATAACTTGAGTGCAAATCGATGTCAATATTTGAACATATACCGCAGTGACTGAATAGAAAAGGTATGTTCAACTGCTTGAAACAGACTCTGCAAATTTGGTCCTGTTCATCCGTATGTCTGTAGTCATTCCCAAGCACTTGACGTAGATAATTGAAATTTAGCACGAATGATTTGATTATAGGTAGATAATATTAAGTTATTTTTTTAATATTTATTTTTAAATGTGTGTTTGTTTTAATTTTGGGGGTTTTTTTTGTTTTTGGTTGGGGGGGCTTTAAAGAATTAGACTTGAGGGAATGTCTTCTTTTTAAAATCCGTATTATTTAAGCATATTAAATTCAGTAGGCGTGGTCTTTCTAATTTTTTTTAGTTGTTGATGATTTAATTAGGTTTTACCTGTAATTTAATCTAATCTAAAATGTTATAACTGATTAGCTGTGATGCAAATGAAACTCTACATTAACTCGTTATTGACAGCTAATGATATGTTTCTTTTATGGTTGAGGAAGACAGAGAGCTCACTGATTAAATTTCTTTATATTAGCTAACCGACTGAACTAACTTGACTGCTAATGTTAGAATTTAGTTTCACGGTGCCTTTTACATAATATGTTGTTGTTGTTGGGCTTAACGCCATCCCCCAGCACACGATAGGCTATTCCTGGCGGCCAGTATTTACATAATTTGACTGTTTTTCCCCTTATTTGTTTAGTTTCTTGGTCTTACTTGAATTTTAAATATTCAGATTCACACACACACAAACACACACACACACACATCTCTTCAGTTTACGTTTCCATATTTCTCAAATCCTCTCTTTTTGTTTTTAATTATTTAAGCACGCCTACTCCCACTTGCCCTCCATTACTTCAGGACGCCCTCACCTGCTGGCTCTCAGTTACTCTTGCTCGTTCCCTCTTTCTGGCCAAACGATCTACCCAGCTCTTCGTATCTCTCTTTCCACCTCGTAAAATGATGACCAGTCTATCACGCACTCTTACACTTATTGTTGATAACTACCACTCGATCAGGAATAAATTTTCTCATCAATTTTGAACGATTTGACGTTGTATAGGAAATAATGTGCTTTTTTATGTTTACCTCTACGGAACCACTCGGCCAGGTTTCCTTTTGTAGGATTGTTCCTTTAATCTGCATGATCTGTATTTTTGTACATCAATGTTACATCTTTGGTAGTCGTCCAGTCAATCTTTTTTTTTTTTGGTGGTGGGGTTGGGGGAGTTGTCTTCTTATTTTGTTGTTGCTTTTTATAGCAATCAGGTGGAGTTCATATTTATTAACTCTCGAGCCATTCTTTTTATTAAACTCAGAATGGACCTTATAGCTTATTCTGACAGTTTGATATTAGTTTGTATCCATCCCAGCAGTCATTTGACTTCCATCGCCACCGAATGGAAATTGTATATATGACAATTTTAGAAAGAAAAAATAACAACTGTGTGAATTGGATTGTGGGAATGTTTCTCATGACACTCCTTACCAATATTATATTATTGGTAGCATCCCTAACGACCGTTAGGCTTCTACAGCAACCAGTTAGAAATAATGTTTTTGTTATTTACTTTAAAAACCGCTATGCCAATTACGTAGATTTTCATTTACTGCTGAAAAGCTTTCAATTGGTCGCTAAATCCGAAATTAGAATGTACTGCCAACCAGTCCTAAGCTAGGACTTTAGGGAGTCATTAATGAATCATTGCCTGGGTGTTAGGCTTATCTGTCTACGTAGTGGAGTGGTTCCCTGATGGCTTGACATTTGACAATGTTTACATTGTAACATGTGTAAATTCAGTTTCACTATATAGCAAATCATATTCTCGTTTAAAGTGCCAGAATTTTCAAAAGAATATATTTGATGTTATAAAATAATAACTATAATTCGCAGGCATGGTAGCTCTGTTTTGGCTATTCTTAAAATTCGATTAAGCTTTGTGGAAAGATTGATCCCACATTCTTTTACAACTGTGAAGGGATAGGGTTGCCTCGTTGCAAGCAACCGCGCACAGTACTGGCAAAGTGCAATAATACTTATTAGGAAAGTTTGATATGATATTTTGTACCTATTTTTAATTTTTGTTTTTCTAGGCCGCCCATTATTGGCTTCTGCAGACCGCTGGACTAAATTTATCAACCTATATTGATCAATAATAGTACGCTAATAGGCTTATCTTAAACCAAATGCGGATTCTGGACCAGAACTCCAAAATAAATATATTTTGACATTTTTTCATAACCTCAGAGACCCCTCTCCTTAAAAAAGCACCCTCCTCCTCCAAATTTTTAAGTAAGATAGTAAGCTGATCCAGAGACCCCCACCCCGAGGATTTGTCGGAGAAAGAATAAACCTTTTATGCTAGGAATCTCATATTGAACGATGAAATATTGTATAATAAGGGTTATTATCCATTATCAATAAGACATGTTGGATTTGATCTAACAAACAGATTTTGTAAGAGATTTGATTCAATAAAATGAGCTTCATGCTATACTGGCATAAAAATTAAAATTATAAGCGGCTGTATTAAAAGAGTTGGTTACTATATATCACCAAAACATGGGTCAATATGGTTATTTGCAACTGAAAATGACGAACGAATGAGAGGTTTGTCAGTTGATTTGATGACATTTATTGACAATATGGTTGATATTTTATTTGATAATATTTCTAAACTAAAAGACAAAAATTAAACAGCAGCGATGACGATTGGTCTACCATGCCACGGTTGGTAAGTTCAGCCGGTAAAGCTCACGATGTCCTAAGAGTCCCTTTCATAGACATACCCCCTCCCCGGCGAATTCCTAAATATCCGAAAATAAAACTTTTTAGAAACTCGGAGGACTGTCTATTTCAGGCACTCCAAGCATACCCCCAGGCGAATTCCTAAATATCCGGAACCGAACCTTTAGAAACTCAGAGGGCTATCTATTTCATTGTAAAGATTGTCTTATGGTTCACAGGTACTTTATAAGACATTTTTTGTCCGGCGACATTCTTTCTAAATGCTCTTGTATGGGATACCTTTCGTGAGGTCACAAGGTCGCGAACTCACATCATCCTGCTGTTTACTTTTAGACGATACAAACACAAAAACTTATCCTAAGGGAAGACACGACATATATTTACCTTAAGAGACAACAAACATACTTTCAACGCTTGAAAAAAAAATTGAACCATGACTTAAAACAAAACTAAATTCTTGTAAAACGGCAAGTATCACTTACAAAAAAAATCACTTGATCAAATGCGAGATGTGAAATATGATATGGACGATTTAATATGGGAGTTTCGTATGATTGACAATATGTTAACGGATATCCTAACAATGAGAGTCAGCAGGTATGAAAAAGATTATCACAAAATGTGGTTACAACAGTAGTAGAGAATTATCCATAAATGAGATTGGATCATCTGACCAACTGTCATTTTCAGTTGCGATGTTCTAGCTAAAAAGGTGTATTCTTTCTCAGACAAATCCTCGTGGATAGGGTCTCTGAGGTGGGAGGTCTCTGGTTTGGATTAGCTTTCTATCTTACTGAACAATTTGAAGGAGAAGGGTGGTTTTTAAGGAGAGAGGTCTCTGAGTAGTGAAAAATATGTCAAAATATATTTTTTTAGTTTTGGTACAGAATCCGCATTTGGTTTATGTGCCGCCTATTAGAATACTACTTGATCCGTCAATTGCGCTAACAAATTGGTTTTTCACTATGAGTCAGGTGAGCGATTTCAGATCATCTCGGACCTCTTTTTACCAGTTGAATTCCATCTTCCTATAAAAATGTCAATATGTTAGTAAAGCGCTGTGATATATTGGTTTATTTATACATACATACATACATACATACATACATACATACATACATACATACATACATACATACATACATACATACATACATACATACATACATACATACATACGTACATACATATATATGTGTGTATGTGTGTGTGTTTGTGTGTGTTTACTTGCTAATGTAGAGCAAATTTTATTCGCTGATTATCTAGTCGAAACTAGTCATTGCATTTTTTTCATATATCATAGAAATAAATTATCTTATTAATGACTATCGGTTATCTGTACTGCAGCCATGTTCTTCTGCAAAGTTCATAACTTTGTCATGTTTATTTGTCCACTCAGATAGAAAGTGACTGACACATATAAAGAGACACACACAGGGATAGAGAGTGTGATGGTGGAGAGAGAGAGAGAGAGAGAGAGAGAGAGAGAGAGAGAGAGGTATAGACAGAGAGAGACGTGTATAGACAGAGAGAGACGTGTGTAGACAGATATAATAGAGAGACAGACAGGGAGAGAGACAGAGACAAACAGACGTGCAAAGGCATGCTGTTGGAGAGAGGAGTGGCAAACTAACACAGAGAACTAGAAACCATTGAAAACAGAAAGAGAGAATCAGACAGAGAGAGACAGAGAAACAAAAGTGAGAGAGAGGCACACACACACAACGAAAGAAGCACAGAGAGACAGACTCAGATAGGCAGACACACACACGCACACAAACACACACACATAAACACACAGATGGGAGAGAAAGAGACAGAGAGAGATAAACGTAGATAGAGAGAAAAGAGATACGTAGAGGCTAAGAAAGGGAGAGACACCGTGATAGAGAGACGATGTGAGATAGACAGATGGATACACACAGAAAAGACACGTATGGGGAGAGAGTCACACACAGAAAGAGTGACATGCAGATATATAGAAATAAACACTTAGAGAACTAGAAACCATTGAAAACAGAGAGAAAGATAGAGACAGAGAAACAAAAGTGAGAGAGAGAAACACACAACGAAAGAAGCACAGAGAGACAGACTCAGCTAGGCAGATACACACACACACACAAACACACACACACACACACAAACACACAGATGGGAGAGAAAGAGACAGAGAGAGCAAAACGTAGAGAAAAAAAGAGACACGTAGAGGCTAAGAAAGGGAGAGACACCGTGATAGAGAGACGATGTGAAATAGACAGATGGATACACACAGAAAAGACACGCATGGAGAGAGAGAGAGTCACACACAGAAAGAGTGACATGCAGATATATAGAAATAAACACTTGTAGAGAGATAGAGAGAGAGATGCACATAAAAGGAGAGACAGAGACACAAATAGACATACACTGGGAGAGGGAGAGACACAGAGATAGAGAGATGCATAGACAGACGCAGAGACACAGACGCTAAGAGGAGAGGGAGCGAGAGACGAAGAAATTTAGAAACAGATAGGCAGAAAAATGCATCGAGAGAGAAATCACAGAGACGAGCATACAGAGAGTGACACAAAAAGGATCGACAGGGATAGTGAGAGAGGGAAAGAGAGAGAAATCAGTATTTTAATTACCTAAATACTCGTACCAGTATTTTGATTAATCTCTCTATAATTCCACTCTCCCTCTAAATCTTTCTCTCTCCACATATCCCTCTCCTTTTATCCTTCCGTCCATCTCCCCCTCCACTCCTCTTCTTCTCCCCTCCCTCTCCGTCTCTCCATCTTCCTATTTCCTTCTTCTGCTCTACTTTACACACTCAATCTCGCCTCTCTCTCATCCTCCCTCTCTTTTTAGCTCCCATTGCCTTTCCTTTAGATTCATCCCTCCTACCCCCTCAGACCCCTCTCACTAGCCTTCCCTCCTCTTCTTCCGCTTATCTTACATACTTTGTTATGGTTTTATATCTTATTTTATTATAATTTATACCTCTAATGTTATAAAAATTATCTTTATGACTGTTTTAGCTTATATTTGGAAATGACACGAGCTCTACGTAACCCTAACCTCTCTTTTTAAATAATCATTATCACAGGTCATCAGGTTTTCTAAGTAGGTGCTTTCTTTTTTCATTTCTTCCTATGATGTTCATTGCTCATTTTATGAAAACAAATGTTTCAAGGTTTCTCTAGTTTTTGTATCATTATTCATATTTGTTTCAATATATATATCTACTTTTAATGATAGCAGCAAGATTTGATGACTGAACAACATCGTTTGTATCAGTCTAAAATGTGTTTAAGACACAATTTGTCAATTATATCAAAGTCAGTTAAGTGGTGTTATAAAAATCTAGTTAGATTTTACTAGTTCTGGTAACAACTGCCATGCATGTTGTAATATTTGTGATCATTTATATAACCTTTAATGACATTCATGCGAGAATGCTCTTTGTACATTTAGTTAAATTCTGTTTCATTTTTAAAGCTAGGAATTTTCCTTTTTCTTAATGATGGCAATATGTAATGGCAAACTGGCATTATCTGTACAACTTTGAAGGCCTTTTAACCAGAGTGTTTTCCGTCAAATTTCTATCTATTTTTGTAGAGCAGTTTCGGAGTAGAACTCATTAAATGTTGTTTAATTTTAGTAATGGAGGGCATATATGCGGGTTGATTGGAATGGTAAAACTGTAGATAATCTGTGGTGTCAGATTCTTCTGAGTGCTATTCGAGAATAAATCATTATTAGTTTCTCTTGTTTTAGTGATGTTACTAGGTTTAGATTTGTTTTAGTGATGTTGCTACCATATCCGATGGTAGATCGGCATCATATGTATAAGAATGAAAACCGTGCCTGGCAGAATGTTCTCTGTCAAACGTGATAAAATTATGTTCAGCAGTTTCTGAACTGGCAATTCATAGTTTGTGTTTTTTCAAGTATAGCTAATTGTGGCCTTGGTTTACCATGTATTGGCATGAATAAAGTCAAATTTGAATGGCCTGCATACCAGGCTGATTTCGATGATATTTGATAGACGTCTGTGGAGCATTTGTCTTTACAAAAAGGCATTCTAATGTTTCCAATGTTTGGAAATAGTAGCTACATTTGATGCCGTATCGGCATCATTTTGAAAGAAATGGAAGAAACATTCATGTCACTAAGATTTCTGTTGAATTTGGTCAAGTTCTAGTATGTAGTTCTTGAGAAGTCATTGAAAGTTTATTTTTTATTGCTAATAATAGTGGCCATATTTTAAGATAGATCACCAACATTTGACGAAATTCCAAAAACCATGCCAAAATGCTTGTTTTAAATTTATGTTTAATTCTGTCATGTGGATTTTGGAAAAAGTCATTTAAAGGTATTTTTGCTTTTAGTGATGGCAAATACATTTGTTGCCGGAACAGAATAAGTGTTAATTTTGGAGAGCGTCATGCCAGAAGGTTTTCTGTCAAATTTCGTCAAATATTGTTTCGCGGCTCTTGAGAGGTTATTTAAAAGCCTGTTCATGCAAGAGTAAGGTTCAACATTACTTTTTAAAGAAACATAACGCTTTCCATCAAATTTCATCAAAATATGTTTAGAAGTTTATTTACAACTTATTCAAATGGTTTTCTACCAATAGTAAATAGTGACGATATTTGACAGGAGATGGCATCAACATAAAACATTTTAGAGCTCTTCCTGACAAAGTGCTTTGTTAATTTGGCCAAACTATGTTGAGCAGTTCTTAAGAAGACATTTAAAGGTTTCTTTTTTTAGTAATGGATAACATATCTAATGAAAGATCGGTTTAATTTGAACTTATTTCAAATACCCTTAGGTCAAAATCTTTGTTTTAATTAGTTAAAATTATGTTTAGTATTCCTTGAGAAGCTATTTTTAAAGGCGCACATTTTGTAATGGTGACAATATGTAATGGCATATTAGAATCGTCTACTTTTAAATTTAGTCAAATTCTAATCAATTGTTTTTCAGAGGCTGCAGATTGTGGGAATTGTTATGGTTGGGATAGAGTGCTCAGAATGTTTCATTTAAACTATCATAGAAGTCCCACCCAGGAAGTTAAATTTAGTGAAAGCTCCGAGCCCCCAGTCATCAATGCCGACGGGTAGATGGCTAAAGTGGTTGAAATTCAATCAGTAACAATTTAATAACAATTCACTAACCTAATGACTCAAATTTCCAATTACACTACTTCCGCTCGACCCTTTATTAAACCTATTACATCACTTGATTAGCAGTATGAAATTGATTCCCATCTGTTCTTGTAATTCTACTCATCTGGTGTATATTCTCTCTCTCTCTCTCTCTCTCTCTCTCTCTCTCTCTCTCTCTCTCTCTCTCTCTCTCTCTCTCTCTCTCTCTCTCTCTCTCTCTCTCTCTCTCTCTCTCTCTCTCTCTCTCTCTCTCTCTCTCTCTCTCAATTGCTTTTCCTCTTCCTCCTCGACTTTCTTAAGACTCTTTATCCTCCTCAACTTCTCCGTACTTCTGCTCCCCTTGAACTTTCTCTACTCTTCTGTCGACTTCGTTGACTGTCCCTGCTACGGCTTCAATTCCATCTGGACCCAATGGAACCAGAAATTATGTGTCCCCAAAAAGATTCCCTTACGAAACTTTGTCTTTCCTTATCATCTAACTCTAAGTTTTGCCGCCAAATTACAAATTATCCTATAGATCTACAATCTCTCTAGGCGAATACTTGATTTTCTCTTACGCGTCTGAGGTTTCATTTGGATCGGAATCGTAATCATGCCATCTATCTCATTTCCGAGTGGATATCGCCGTAAAACCGATCCAATCAAACTTAGCGGCCAATGTCCCTTTCGCTGTTTGGCAACGTGGGGACTGATAAGAATACGATGTGGACTTTCTTTTAATCTTTGGACTAATTTTTAACACATAGGTGTGATAACTGCAAGCCTTTGTTTAGATGGTGTGATCTATCGCATTGGCCGATTCAATATTACGATTTCCAGCTGGTCATGTAACCTTGCATAAGAGTTTAATACTAACCCGCGGAAATCTTTTGACATCAAACACATGGTCGCAATAATATTCCTAAGACAGATTATAGCTTATACATGATTTTATAGCTGGGGCTTAACAAACGTGACACAAATAATAACTCTTTTAGAAATAACTTATTCTGAATGATACCGGTATATATGAATTTATAGAAACGGATAGGTCACTTAGAAGTTAGTTTGCATATGTAATGAAGTAAAGGAAATGATAAGAATGTAAGAGAAACTAATATTGATCTATGTTTCACCTACATTGTACTTATCCGTGCCATACAAGTCATTTATAGGTGGTAAAAACCGTTTAACAGCTGAGTGCAAGTTAACCGAGTTCATGGACACTGTCATTTCTGGATAACGATTTGCGGTATAAAAAATACGGTGTACTGCAAAATAAAATCCAAGTTCAACAAAGGTGCTTCCGTGCTATGATTTTTTTTAATTCACAATACACCTGCTAATGACTGATGCCAATCTGATTCCTCCGATTTCAGATGGTTTTAAAACTAAAGAACAGAAGGGAAACTATGATGGAAAATATAAAAAAGCGAGCCCTTAACATTGAAGATACCCCTTCCCAAGGCATACATTTTGACTACAAGTAACGATGTACAACTGTACCAGGTTTCATCCTTTAATCGCAAATACACAACATGGAAAAGAAGGGAATTACACAACATGGAAAAGAAGGGAAACTGTCTTGGAAAATGAAAAATAATGAATAATTTCCATACTATGGAAAATATTGCTCACATTTTGAAGTGCAACACCAAGTATTGGTATATCAGTATACAGAGCTTCGTAAGCTATTTCAAACGGCTTTGAGATTTTACACCATAAGGCTATTGTTGTATACATGGCACCTGATCGCTGTATAGTGCATTATGTTCTAGCAATGTAGATATGAAGATGTGAGTGGAAGGCAAGGTTTTGTGGAAAATGTAGCATAATGCGTTATGGCCTTAATCCTGAAGATAACACCCACCACCCACCCCTAATACGACTGATGACACAGTATTGGATCTGAATGCCAAGCGTTTCGTTCCTTTATCTCGAATGGTTTTAACGTTGTATCATGGAAGAAAAAGTGGTGGATGGATAAATTGATACGTTCAGAATAATGTAATAACATAGCATTTTGTTTTTGTTTTGTTACATATTTTGGTCTCTTTTCTGCACTTTTAAGTAATGGGATACGCATACGTAGATTGATGCAAATAGATTGATGGATTTGAAGACGACAGCAACCATGTATGGTCCAAATGAGCTACTCTCGTTAAATTAAAATGAAATAATAATAATAATAATAATAATAATAATAATAATAATAATAATAATAATAATAATAATAATAATAATAATAATAATAATAATTATCATCATCATCATCATCATTATTATTATTATTATCATTATTATCATTATTATTATTATTATTATTATTATTATTATTATTATTATTATTATTATTATTATTATTATTATTATTATTATTATTATTATTATGGATGAAAAAGCAGATACTATGTACCCAAATTTTAAAATTTGGAGGATAAAAATCTCATTAAGGGTTTGTAAATGACCATGTAGTTCAATGATTAAAAAAATATAAAATCTTTAAATGTCCCAATGCTTTAATGAAACCAAGTCTTTCAGCATGTAAATGTTCACTAAATACCTTTCATATAGGGAAAGAAGTTTCCTGTACAAAGTGAAAATTCTTTTGCTATTCCTGCTGGACTTGGCGGATCATTCATCAAATGTCTTTAATATTTACATAAAGAATGAGACGAGGTAGTGTTTTCAAAAAGACTCCATATATTGGATTGTTCTTTTCTTGTGATTTGTTGTCTTATTTGTTTGATAGTATTAGTTCATTTTAAATTTCTTGTTGATTTGCTTTCTGGGGTGAAAGATGCCATGTGGGTTATTCGCAAATATCTACTTACGTTCTTGTGCGATCAACATGGAAACTATTGCATGTGTAGTCTGTAAATTAACTGCACAGCAGGAACAATGGAAAATCTTGTATGCCATGTGTTATCATCAAATAAAATCATATCACTGCAAAACCGTACAGATCGAATGCCAAATTGACGATTCCATGCACAAAGTCTCCAAAAATTTAGTAATTGGAATATAAACAAGACACTAATGCCCGGGAAAAAAATCAACACGAAAATCTCATATATTAATTAACTTCATTCCTAGCATTTCATATTCTAATTTAGTTCCTATCTGATTGAAAGACAATGTCGCAGGTCACTTTATAATCATCCTCCTGATTTAATTACATGCCAGTTACATGATTTTGCAGGTAATAATGTTGCAGGAAAAGAGCGAAACGTATAGAATTTAATGTAGGTCCCTATAGTGTAAACGTTACGTCACAGCGACCTAGTTTATTCTAAGTGGTATAGTACTCCTCTTTAAAGATTTACATGAAAATTAATGTTGCTGTACGAGAAAAAGTTTCTTAGAAAATGACTTGAACCCCAGTCTTATGCACAAATTTTTATCACACTTGGAATGAGGAAGTCTTGGCGCTCTGCAGAGAATGATAGACCAGCTTGTACGTGGCATAAAAGAAACTGACAAGACGCCAAGAGAGAATATCATGCAAATGAGGCATTGCTGGTATACCGGTACCTCAAGTGAGTTTTGCTAAGCTGCCAATGTGCACAGTAGGACAACCAAAAGTTCTGAAATGAAAACCTCAGGAAATCATTTTACGCATCATAAATGGGGGATGGGGTGTGTGTGGGAAAGACCTCCATTTCAAATAAAAACAATATAACTGAATTTTAAAACAGAATTACACGAAGTTTGTGAATCAATATTTGTCCATCCCTATTCTTATATTGTTAATGATACAGTACTTCTTAGTTTTCAATACAATGTTCCCCATATTATTGTCTACACGAACAGAAGATTGTTTTAACTGAAAGTCTCTAAATCATCACTGTGCAATTTTTTTGCCATAAAGCTATGAGACTTTATTTCATTTATGTTTTCGAGGCGAATTTGTGAAAACGGTATTGATAAATACAGACATTACCAAAAGTTATTTTGAGATACTCTAAGCTATGATGTCGTAGCCTCGACAAGGTCTACGAGGTAGAGGAACTCATATTAGTACTAGAGATTGACTGTACTAAACCATATGTATGTCCTCACCTGAACTACTTCTCGAACTTTTTTCCTTCTTTTTTAAAGATTCACTGCTTCTCCCCCTTTAACTCTGTAAGAAGAAAAAACGATTAGAGGTTTGGTTTTCTCTATAAAAAGAATATATGATTAGAGGTTACGGGTTGGGGGTAACCCCATTTTACGCACATAATAGGTTATTCCTGGTGCTCAGTATAATTGGCGGAGGTAAAACCTGAAAAGACAAGGGAAGAACCACTTACTCCCAGACAGCAGTGAGATGTGGAAGTGATTCGTAAATGCAAGCGCCTTTGGCGACTCGCCTGCCTATCCTGAACCTCATGGAGTAAACGAAGCCAATCAAGAAATATTCGATATTCACAATTATTTTTTAATCTGTACAGGATGGCAAAACCTTTAAAATGTCCAGTTTGCTACCAGTCATTAGCCGGCTATTGTATTTCGACTAATTAATTATATGCAACCATACAACACGGCGCAACAAAATGATGAAACCTAACTGAGGCGGATAATTGTTGATCTCCCCAGTGAATTCGTTGCATAATTGGATAAGAATTCATAATATAGCCTGTTAAATAAATAATTTCCTCCAATGTAAATGTTATAACTTTCTGACTGCTGTATTCATAATAATATGCTAATTACGTCACGGAAATTTATTGAAGCTTCAGAAATTAAATTATAATCGATATGTTTAAAGTTATACGTTTCATGTGAAACGATATCCTGTTTGGAACCGTTAAGTAGGCAATGAAACAGAATATCATTTTTTTAAAAAAAAACTGATTTTATTATGATACGTTTCAATAAAGTTCTCTAGGACGAATTCATCTTTCTGGTTCTCGCAAACAGTTCCATGGTAATCACTATGCATAGATCTACATATCTTTTTTAATGGATCGTGTTTTTGACATTTAATCCCACATTCAAATAATCAGTTTCTGATCTAAATATGAAGTTTTGTTTTATAACCATCTACATTACCTCTGATATTTTTGTTGTTGTTGTTGTTGTTCTGGTGCTTAACGCCATTTTCAGCACACGATAGGCTATACATGGCAGCCAGTATTAATGGTGAAGGAAGAAACTGGGAAATCCGTGGAAAGAACCACCGACCCACGAAAAGCTACTGGCAAGCTTTCTCACATATCCACATTCGCCGAATCTTAGACTCGAATCCACGCAGAGATAAGATGGCGGTGATCCGTAACGGAGAGCGCTTTAAAGCCAGCGGAATTCACGTTGGACGGTATTGGGCGTCAGCGATCAGCATTCCAGAGATGCAGCAGTTTAGTTTAAATCGGTTACGATAATATATAAAAATCGGTTAAGATAATATACAACACTGTTTGCTAGTCTAAACCTGCTATCGGACAACATAGCTTGAATACACCACAGGAGTCTGCAGTTTTATCAATAAAGCCCATTTGTACTAGCTTTTTCTCTGCAGTAAATATGCGTTCCTCTGCAGTAAATATGCGTTAGGGTCTAATAATCGTTCCGAACTCGGCGCAGAATCTGGGTCCATCATCCGTCTAGGCTCTAATATTTGAATATGATGACGTCATCAACCGTTATTTGTACTATCAGAACTTTAACTACACATTTCTGTTCTGGAAATTGATACAAAATTTATACAATGATGCAATCTGAAATAAAAGTTAAACATTTTATTTTGTAAACTTAGTTTCATGACGTTATTTAGCCTGTGGTAGAAATGGGCTGTTTCCTCAAATGGTTCACGTTTCCTGGGTTTGTGACCGTAATGGTGAAAATAAAGGTTAATTCGCCGGATTGGAATCATGCGATGGTCGTCTGAGAGTGATGAGAAGGTACGTTACTGTTGTTTTTTTTAAATGGATATGTGTACTTTATCAGTCTTCGTGCGATTCTGAATGGATAAAAAGCGCGTGAGAAAATTCGAATCGAGCGGAGGGTTGTGGTCGAGTTGCATTCCTAATTATTTTATAATACCGTTAAGGTGATTTCATGTAATCAGAAATTTTGTCGTGCTTTATTGATAAAACTGAAGACTCCTGTGAATACTCTGACACCGATCAATCCGTTATGCGCGATGTAGGCAACAAGGAATTGGGGAAAGGACAGCACAAAGGCGAAAACAGATCCGGAACATGTCGCAGTTTGTTATTAGGAAATACTTGCAACATCTGTTAATCATTGTGATTAACACAGTCTACCAAACATCGGTCGGATCACATTTTTTCCTTCCAGTTCAGTGTCGAAAACTGTTGTAACAGTTTGTTGTAGAGCATCTGTTTCCTCTCTCTCTCATTTTGTTGGTGATACAAAAGGAGTTAGATTACGGCATTATTGGTATTGATTTTTAGATAATTGTTTATTCTTTAGAATTTGAACATTATGATGTGGTTCTCTGTTTATATTTCTGGACAGCATCGATACTGCTAGGTAAGGAAAATATGTGATCCATTGCAATCTGCTTTGTATACAGTCCAGTCTCTCAAAGAAGTTTGCCGGATAGGAACTTCACCACTAATGCGTCTTTGAATGTATTTTTAAAAAGATATGATTTATTATGATTTGAACAAGGTGTAAAGTTCAGTACTTAGAACGATATGTAGAGACTTTCTTGGAGAATAAGTACAATCTTATTCCAACTAACGATGTAATTTCACCATAGCTACACATATTCATCGAATTGTTGAGTGATTCGTGCTCGCATGCAAGAAACCGCATGATACATAAATGCATGATGACATCGGTCCATCTCAAAAGTAACATAACTGCTTGGTTGCATCCACATCCAATAACTAAAACTTTATTTGATTATTGAGATAACATTATTCATTTAAAGTTTTAAATCATAAATCGGAACGAGTAAAATAATTTACATGAAATTAAACATTTGTAACATTTCTGATAAATTTGTACCCGTTTTCTTGTGCTGTTTATTAGCTGTTATGCCGAGCCGAGATCAAACAGAAGTTTAGCTGTTACAGGTGCCACAACTGCAGATCCTTATAATGTGCATTATAATCCAATAGCTACCTCCCCTACATTACAGTCTGCAATACAGTGTATTAGATGTGAGTTAATACGTGTTCTCCCGGATGTACACTAATTAACTTGTCTATGCTACATTAAATCCAATTACTATTAATTTCATCATCGGTATGAACAATTAGTATCCACTATCCACAGATATTCATCAAAATATTAACATCTATTATAAGAATCACTATATTTTATTTTAATTTACAAATATAATTGGAAGGAAGCTTATGTCTCGTGCATGGATTGTATTTAAATAAATGTTTATACATTTTAGAATAGCTTTGAAATTTCAATTCATCTTTCCTAAAAAATATATATTTTGGTGAGTCTTTTTTCAAAAGATTATAAAATATAACGTTTTCAAAGTAATATTCTCTAGTTTTAAACATTGTATATTTACATCACACAAGAATGCAAGCAAAAAAGAACATCTCTGAAACTCTACTAATATTTCTTTAAAATATAAATAAAATTTAATTTAGTGGTAACTTCTTTGTTGTAGGGTTAAACTGAATGCCTGTGGACTTTATCCTGTTTTATCAGTGGAGATGCTTATGATCACATTAATACAGATGCAAATAGCGAACTGTAAAGATACCTAGCATCATCGCAGAATTAGATATAACATAGTGTTGCTTCTTCATTCTAAAAGGACTTTGCTTCAAAGCAACAAGTCTTGTCCCAAAGAGACAAATTCAAACGTTATAATGGGAATCTCGCATTAAACTGTATACCGCATACAACTAGATTTAGGTTACGTTTGCATATATTTTAACATTGTACTTAATTCAGCCTGAGATAGAGTCCTCAAGCTCTTTTAAAAAACATATACATTCTATATATGAATTGGTATGTATCACTGACTGTCAGTAAAATATAAGGTGTGGAAAGGTAATTTTCACGTACAGAACTGATAACGCTACATAATTTATTACAATCAAAGAGCAAAAATTCAATTCATTCTACTCAGCGTTAGGTATTAAACTTGCATGAAGCAGAGTTGTGTTCCAAGTAAGAAAATCAATACCTCTCTGACTTTAGCATCAAGCCTTAGGGAATTTAAATGTCAACGGTATTAAGTTTCATTTTATAGCTAATAACAGACGGACACATCTTTAAAATAAAAAACTGGTTGCAATAACATTACTTTGATCCAATACCTGGTCATTTTTAGAGCGATCACATAAGTATAAAGCACATAATTGATATACATCTGAATGTCATCAAATGTAAATTACTTTATTCACTTCCTTCGTATTGTTTGTAAGTGCACACTGATACGTTTTACCCCAGATCAAAGCATGAAGTTATCATACCAACTAAGTATTTTAAGGTATAAATTTAGTGAATATATCATACCGGAATGAATTTTCAAATAGTATATGCGTATCGCATGACCTTGATATGATAAATCGTGAATTTAATGTAATGTAGACCAAAAAAACGGGGAAGAACTTTTGCTTTTCCGGCCACCTATGTATTGCAGGGTATTAATATATGGTTCATATGGTAAGAATTTTTAGAGTCAACACATATTTAGATATACGTATGATACAACCTATGTCTGATATGGTACGAATTTAGGGCGTATCTCATACTGGGAACGTACTAGCAGCCAACGATGGACGAAGCACTACGGAAGAAGCGTCATAATTTGGCCTTGCGACTTGTTGAGCTAAATAGAAATATGACTAAACTATACAGATATTACTGGTTTTTATGTTTTGTTGAACATATGGATATCAATATTAAATAGAGATATATTGCACTATAATACATGATAATATTGTGCTCATGAATGATTTTACTATGTCTATAATTACATATATTTCTATCTTGTGTACATATCACGAACAATGCTGATATTTATACGGTGCTCATGAACGATTTTACTATGTCTATAATTACATATATTTCTATCTTGTTTACATATCACGAACAATGCTGATATTTATACTGTGCTCATGAATGATTTTACTATGTCTATAATTACATATATTTCTATCTTGTGTACATATCACGAACAATGCTGATATTTATATTGTGCTCATGAATGATTTTACTATGTCTATAATTACATATATTTCTATCTTGTGTACATATCATGAACAATGCTGATATTTATATTGTGCTCATGAATGATTTTACTATGTCTATAATTACATATATTTCTATCTTGTGTACATATCATGAACAATGCTGATATTTATACTGTGCTCATGAATGATTTTACTATGTCTATAATTACATATATTTCTATCTTGTGTACATATCATGAACAATGCTGATATTTATATTGTGCTCATGAATGATTTTACTATGTCTATAATTACATATATTTCTATCTTGTGTACATATCATGAACAATGCTGATATTTATATTGTGCTCATGAATGATTTTACTATGTCTATAATTACATATATTTCTATCTTGTGTACATATCATGAACAATGCTGATATTTATACTGTGCTCATGAATGATTTTACTATGTCTATAATTACATATATTTCTATCTTGTGTACATATCATGAACAATGCTGATATTTATATTGTGCTCATGAATGATTTTACTATGTCTATAATTACATATATTTCTATCTTGTGTACATATCACGAACAATGCTGATATTTATATTGTGCTCATGAATGATTTTACTATGTCTATAATTACATATATTTCTATCTTGTGTACATATCATGAACAATGCTGATATTTATATTGTGCTCATGAATGATTTTACTATGTCTATAATTACATATATTTCTATCTTGTGTACATATCACGAACAATGCTGATATTTATATTGTGCTCATGAATGATTTTACTATGTCTATAATTACATATATTTCTATCTTGTGTACATATCATGAACAATGCTGATATTTATATTGTGCTCATGAATGATTTTACTATGTCTATAATTACATATATTTCTATCTTGTGTACATATCATGAACAATGCTGATATTTATATTGTGCTCATGAATGATTTTACTATGTCTATAATTACATATATTTCTATCTTGTGTACATATCATGAACAATGCTGATATTTATATTGTGCTCATGAACGATTTTACTATGTCTATAATTACATATATTTCTATCTTGTGTACATATCATGAACAATGCTGATATTTATACTGTGATCATGAATGATTTTACTATGTCTATAATTACATATATTTCTATCTTGTGTACATATCACGAACAATGCTGATATTTATATTGTGCTCATGAATGATTTTACTATGTCTATAATTACATATGTTTCTATCTTGTGTACATATCATGAACAATGCTGAATTTCGTTACTGTCAATTCATGTAATCTACTGGCTGAATAGTTAATTATTCTTCATTTTGTGTATCGATCTATCACAGTAGAGGTTTTATTGTGGTCCAGCATGGTTTCATTATATATTGTGTTCATGAATGATGTTGCTATGTCTATAATTACTTGTTTTCTATCTTGTGTATGAACAATGCTGAGATTCGTTGCTGTCGATTAATGTAATCTCATGGCTGAATAGTCAATCATTCTTCATCTTGTGTATTTCATTATCGAGCTTTCATATTAGTGGTTATATTGTGGTCATGCATGGTTTGACTCTGTCTTGGCGGTCGGAGCCCAAAATTTCAAGCACTTGAGCTTCATTATGTGTAAAATAAGGGTAAAGAATGCATTAAGTGTGCATAGAAAAGATGTGCCATTAGAGCAGTAACTTTGATAGACATTTGTATACCTTTTGACTGGAATTATGTTTTATTTATATTTGTTAATATATAATCTAAATCGAAGTCACTAAAAGTGGCCTGCAGCAACGGTAACTGCGACCGAGACAGTTGGCGACTAGAGGAAGGCCAGTCGGCAACTTTGCGACCAGTCGGTGACCAAGAACGCGACGAGTCTGCGACAAATTGCGACCAGTCGGCAACCGAAACTGCGATAGTTGGTGACCATACGACAAGTTGGCGAGTGCGACGGAGTCGGAGAGCCTACAACCAGACTGTGACCAAGTTGGTGACACCCAAGCAGCCAGGAATAAGACGGTATCCCGCTAAGGTAGAAATCTGTCACACTTTGGAAAGCCAGTCGTCAGATTCAGCTGAGTATCACTCCTAATACAAGACCTATCATAAAGAACCCCAAATAGAGAGACTCTGGGCAGTGTAGCCGAGGGAGTGTTCCGTTGCAGTACATATTGGACTATTTAAGAGTATTTGAATTAAAAACGACATGTTAGTTTGTAAGTTACAATTGATAACTAATTATCTATGTTATTGTACCAATCATATTCAAACAGTTTTCATTAATTACATCAGATATAACAATAATCTACACACGGCGAGGTCTAAAGCGCTCTCCGTTACGGATCACTGCCATTTCACATTTTTCTGCGTGAGTTCGAGTCCAAGATTCGGCGAATATAGATATGTGAGAAAGCTTAGTAGTAGGAGAAAGTAAGAATCCGAGCTCAACAACCCCCTCCAGACCTCCAAACAAATACAAAATACCTAGGTAACGTAATAGAAAACCTATTGCAATCAATAATTGCGTTAAGAATCCGAGCTCAACAAATACAAAATACCTAGGTAACGTAATAGATCACCTGTTGCAATCAATAATTGTGTTAAGAATCCGAGCTCAACAACCCCTCTAGACCTCCAAACAAATACAATAGAACACCTGTTGCAAAATACCTAGGTAACAGGTAAAATTTAATTACGTGATCTTCCAGAATAAGCAGAATGATATGTCAGACTCAATTTTCCAAATCATTACGATTTAGCAGAGCGTGGCGATTGTGGACTAAATTAAGCATTAGAATTCCAGTAAGGTAAGTGGTATTATACCTCATTACCAACTGTTAATGTCTCAACTGTAGATATCAAAAATATTTCATTATCATGGTGATAGAGGCTAAACTTTATTTTACCGCTGACATAACGACGGGACTCAAACAAATCTTTTATTTGTGATTTGTTAAGAGGGTATTTTTTGTCGATAAAATACAACTTTGACCGATCAAGATCAATTGTAAGTTTGGTGTATTTTTGCTGACTAATCGGACAGTGAAAGTTGTTAAATTCCGCTAGCAACTTTTGATACAATTGTTCGAGATAATTAAAATACTCGCTGTCATCAGATCTGATGAGCGAAAGTTTTAACTTGTCACGAGTACCACTAAAGCATATGCCTGATGTTTCATTATTAATTTCAACTGTCAATGGTTTGCCGTCCATCATTAGATATTTGATTTTGCTACTGTAGCTATTTGTTACTGTCAAATTTTCAAACATTATTTTTAAAGTTTAGATAAAATTTTAGTTTGCAAAGATAATGTCAAATATATCTCTATCATCATGACAATACCCAAGTGCAAATGTATCTACCCCATTTTCGCAATAACGTTTATCATCAAAATTGCTCAAACCGCGTTTGATAAGGACATCTGTTTCGAGCTTATGATGATTTGTCCGAATTGACATAGCTCTTATAAAACTAACACCGCCATCAAGCGCGTACTTGTAGTCATCAAATTTTATAAACTTTTTAACAAAATCACGAGGCAGACCTTTTGCTTTTTTTGTTATTTTATTATTGTCTAACAATACGGCATACATTTTACTACGTAATCCGATAAAGTATTTGATAGCGCTCGAGTTCATTTCATCTTTGAACTTACCAATAACCTTTTTATTTGTGTCGTCATGAAATTTACTGTCACGTGGGTAATCAGAAAGATCAAACAGATATCTATTATCATGCATATCCTGATAGATGTCCTCACATTCGATTTCATATACGAGCGAATCAGTATCAGTAAATAATAATCTACTAGCCGGCCATTGATTTTTAACAAAATTATAATGAAAATCATACATCAGCCACTTTGATAAATCTAACACTGAAGCTCCAACGTAGATCGGCTTGTTTAGTTTTAGATTTGTTTTTCTTCTTTGTATCGCAACAAGATTCTCATTAAATATTTTCATGCTCACAAAATCATCGTCTGACACAAGTTTGTTTCTGCGATTGACATCATTGACTAGTTCGATATTTACGCGTTTCCTAATATTCTCCATCGTCTTACCAAAAACAGAATTGTTCATCAGTTTGAAAAAGTTTTTCTCAAAATCAGTTTTTGCTGCAGCTCTTCTTGTAGTGTTTGAGTTAATATAACCTCTCATCCACGGCGACTGATTAAATTTTAGTACGCGATGAACTTTTCTCAACACGAGACCAGCATCGACTGCTTGTTTTAAAGCTTTGTAATGCAAAACATAATTACGTTTATGAAGCAAATTTGGTACTAGTTTCTTTACCATGGAATGTTGCCTTGGTGATGCTAACGCTTGTTGTTCTTTTGATAACAAACTATAATCTATAACCATCGATTCCGCACAGAAAGGGTAATCGTTATGCAATTTGTGTAGCGAAGTTGGATAATCGAGATCAACTTCAACGAAATACGAAACATCGTCGGGTATCTTTTTTTCTGTCTCTGATAGAAATTGATCAGCCGTGATCCAATGAAAGCCACCAAGAGGCATTGGTTCTGCCATCGAATACCCGTACAAGTTATTGCAATCTAGATAAACTATATACTTCGAAGGAAGGTCAGGATTATACTCTTTCAAATATTTGTTGTTTGCTTCAGCATATTTCTTCGTTATCACGCTAATACCGCCTCGGATACCTTTTTCAATAAAATTGAACATATCAACATCAGTCAGTAATTCCAACCTTACCTTACTAAACTTTAACAGAGCATCCCATGACAGTCCGGGGGCAGAATAATACCAGCAAGGATCTAGTCCGTAATTATTATAACTCACTTCTCGAAAACTTTCAAAAACATCTGCTAATAATAACACGTCAGTTTTCAAATACAAATCGTGATAATCACCAAAAGTCTCACAATCAAACTCTTTCCAAATATCTTGTGCATACTTGTACTCGTCATCAGTTATATTTTCTTTTTTAAGTTGCGAGTAAAATTTGTCTTTGCTAGGTAAAGATGTTTCATCAAATTTACTCCAATAGTCGAGATATTCGTATGGAAAAACTCCTTTTTTAGCTAATAGATTAAATTTATCTCCAAAACAGTCTCTTAGGTTATTAAATTTACTACAACCTTTTACTAACTCATCTAACGAGTCTGCCATAAACTGCAGGCTGTCAATAAAACGCAATTTACCTAGCGTAACTGACATGTACTTTTCAAAATTATTTGGGATGCATTTGATGATGTTATCGAGTTTTAGACGAGATTTTATATCAAGATCACCAAAAGCTTCTACTATAATGTGACTATCATATCCTCGAAAATTGTGAAGAATAACTGGAATAAAATCTGGAGCGTGAAATTTTAAATTACACTGGTCATGAGCCGCTCCACGATACTGTCCGGTCAAATGGCAATGGTCACGTACTTTTTTGTTGTCAGGGTCAAAAGCTTTTTCACAAATATAACAAATTTTCGCTTGCTCGTGATCAGATTCTTGTTGAGGTGTTAATTTTAACATTGGAGTTACTTTTTTCAAACGATAAGTAATATTATCAACTTCGTTAATCAACTGCTTGAGAAGCCAGACAGCTGGATTTTTACCTCGATATAATTTGATCGGTTTAGATAACCTCGAATCAGCGCAACAAACTACCTTGTACGCTACTCCACATGGAACATGATTTTGAATTTTTCTTGTACTCGATTGGTTAGGATCATTTTCTACGCCAAGTACAGGTTGAAGTAAGCATTCGAAATCGACGTATATGACGAAAGGAATTTTTAGTTTATGATTATGATGGACAAACTGTAACACGCTATCTTTTTTAGATGGCATTGTTATTCTTTGTACGTCACTACAGTACTGCAAATGCTTTTGTAATGTTTCATTGTCTCTACAACCGTGCAAGCAGCGATAACAAAAGAACTTTTTGTTGTTATTTTTATTATACTGTCTTCCAACTAGTCTGTTAAAGTTTTTGATCCAAACGTAATGATTTTTATAAAACAGTAAATTGATAGTCGATTGTGAAGCTTTTTCTGAAATATACCTCGGATAGACATTTTCTTTTTCATCTAATCCGAAAACGTTAATCGAAATATTATTTTGCTTTTCAAACTTTGGTATTTGATTTTCTGCCACTGGAAAGTCAATACCAGCACAATTTAATCTTGACACGTGACTGATATACTTCTCAACACGATCAGCATTTTTTTCTGCTGGAAATAGCGCGGAAAGAACAGCCCATTGGAAACATTTGCTATCGACGTTTTTTATGTTTATACAGCACTGTTTATTTTTTATTTTTGGTGGCAGGTCGATATACGAACTACCGCGTAATGCGTCATATTTCATCGTGTGAAACAAAATTTCCTTGATCATTTCAAACTTCCAACCCGAACCTAATTCGGTAAATTCTTCTATTTTTTTCCAAATTTCTTGGTGTATTTCATTAGATAGTGACAAAAGATCACTACCAAGTAAAACACGTCTAGATTTTGCGTTGATGTAAGGGTCTGCAATTTCCTTGTTAGTAGATTCTTCCGTCACAAGTAGTTTTGAAAATATAACGTGATATTGCACTAACAATCTTAGACCCTTGTGTTTTTCAAGCTCACGTTTTACAGTCGTCTGTAGGAGATGAAAGAGATTTGTTTCAGAAAAATTTACTAAAACGTTTTGATTATCAAACTGATAACTATTGTCAAAACCTGTAAAAGCAGTCGCTATTTTATCAGGTTCTCCCATAAGACTTCTCTTGGCTATATCACGCAATTTCAACATTATTATATTATAATATAATCTCTAATTGATAATTTACCGCACACTGCGCATGCGCTAGAAAAACAATTAGAGATAAAAAATATCACCTATAATATAATGACAGTAAATCTGACAAGCGCACGTGAGCAAGAGGTATATCATGTTTATCCGAAGTACAATCTGTACGCTGGAAATGCACTTGGTTCGGTTATTAATATCATTACTGGAATATCTGTTGGTAAAGCAACGCCAGCGGGTTATACGATTAGTGTAAAGGGAGATAATACTGAAAGAATTACGATGTTTAGAAAAGATTTTATTTACATGTTATTTTGCGATGACATTCCAGAGGGGAAACGAGTATATCATTATAACGGTAAAGTCACTGATGATAATATTGAAAATTTATCCTTACAAGATGAGTTTCAGCTGCATCCGGTCTTTGATTTATACGAGGCTAACGATCGTGGTATTATAAGAAACAGAAAAACTAAAAAAGTTCTTAATAATATGAGCAATATGGGATATATTAGTGTGACTGTTAGAGGAACATCGACAGATCGAGTTTGTTATACTGGTCATAGGTTTGTTTACGAGGTGTTCAACGGATCTATACCCAATGGTCTGGTTATTAATCATATCAATAATGTAAAAACAGACAATCGATTGGAAAATCTGGAGCTAGTGACCCAACAGGAAAATGTGAGAAAAGGACGAGGTGGTGGTATTAATTTTAGATGCCCAATAAAACCTGTTATTTCGTTAAACCTTGAAACGGATGAGGAGATCAAATTCAAATCAATTACAGCTGCGGCGAAATATTATAATATAAATCCCAGAGCAGTAAAATTTGTAGCTGATGGAGCAACAAAATCAGCTTTTTCAAACAAATATGATGCTAGTATTATTTTTAGATATAATGATTAATAATATTTTGTAATTCGGTTTTAGTCAAACAATGATGAGCAAATGCTATAATATCATCGCAATCAAATTTTAGCGTCGTTACTGCACTTTCATTAATTTTATTTTTTTCTGCTTCTGTTAGTAATATTTTATGAGAATCACCTTGCATTACAATAACGTCAACGGAATATGAACTATAACCTGACAAGCATTTTCTTACCGCTTCAGTCAGTTCGTGGTAGTTTATTATATTAACTTTTTGGTGATATTTGACCTTGTCAGTCATCTTATAACAACAAATTAGATAAAAAGTATATTATAATATGGATATGATGAAACGACTTGCTAGCGATAAGGTCTCCACAATCTCTAATGATATGATAGACAAATCTGTTGGTTATAACGAAGATGATATTTTATATAACAACGAGTCTGATGATGATGAAATAGTCACCGTCGTTAACAGATATAATTATAGCAGACCAACCACTGGAAAATATAATGTCAAGTATCACATTGCTAAAAAAATTATAAAATTTAATTTTACCGTTACCGAACAGCAGGTATTTTTACAGTTAATCAGACCTTTTTTAAACATCAAAATTCCAGACCGACAGAAAAATATAAAATTTGATTTCATCTTTGTTAAGATTTTTAATCTTATGACGATCTCTGACGATCGCAGACAATATCTAATATCATTATGTAAACCAGTAAAATGCAAATCTATCAAACGAAAGTATGAGGAAATTTATAATAGCATTATCTCACAGTCGATAAAATCGACCGGGTTGGAATCCAGCTGTTAAATTTATCACTATACCCACGCCATTTGACTAAACTTTTATCTCCTTTTTTCCTAATCACTTTTTCGATAATGAAAACATCTTGTTCAGTTTTTTGTAGTTCTTGTTCGTAAAAACTACCTACTATAGGTTCACCTGCCAGATCTTTTAACGCGTACGTTACAGGTACTGTTAAGAGTACTTTATCAACAACAAATACTTCTTCGCTCCAGTTTGGAGTAAATCCTTTTTCAAATATCTTTTTAGTCAAAGAGATTCTAACTTTATCACCGACCTTAAATTTATGTCTGCGGTACATGTTTTCGTTTGCTAATATTGGATTTTTGATAGCGTCATTGGGTGACATTTTGATGGTTCGATGTTTCGTGTTATTATATTCGCCTACGATTTGAGAAAGGTCATCGATGTACCTGTTGGTGTTTTTAGCTGTCATATGTTTGTGTAATTTTTCGTTTAACGTGCGATTAAATCTCTCGACAACAACGCTTTTGCCTTCGTTTCCTGTAACGTATTTTTTAATATTATTTTGTTCTAGAAACTGCTCAAACTTTTTGTTAAAAAACTCGGCTCCATGATCAGTCCAGATTTTGTTTGGTTTTCTTTCAGTACTCGTTATTATTTGTTTTAACGCATCAGTGATTGACGTTCCTGTTTTATCTGAAACTGGCACACTAAAAGCGTATTTGCTGAAAACATCTATAACGTTAAACAAATACTTCTTTGGAGCGCCATCAGCGCCAACGTTAAACTGAGCCATATTAGATACATCTACCAAATCTATTGCCCAGATATCATCTACAGCGTTTGCAACAACTTTGCGTCTCGGAAACTTTTTTTTTTAGGTCTGTGTAGTTCGACTGCAAGATCATCGTATAATTCTTTTCCGAGTCGAGACTCTCCGAGTCCGAGTTTATATTTTGCTCCTATCATTCCTTGAACAAATCTTCTATCAAAACGTTCTCGTAGATTTGTTGGCTCCATATCATGTAATTCGTCTAACATTACTTTATCACAATCTGCTTTCGAGTTTTCATGATCACGATAACAGATATCGTGACGCATTGCTATTGCATCCACTTGATTATAAGGCTCTTGTCCTGGCAATGGATTATCGTTTTCATCTAGTTGTTGATCTAGCGGATTCCACGGACCTGTATAACGATGACCTGGCAAAGTCCAACCGCCTTTTGGTTTTGGTAATTTTCCAATAATTTTATGTATATCTATACCTAACCCTATTATTTCTCTGTTGTTACAACGTTGACAGTACGTAATGATTTTATCTTGTTCTATGCAAAGATCTTTGTCACAATCACAATTGCATTTCATTTTATTTTATTTTGTTTCATAAGATTAATCGTCGATCAAGATAACTCTATCAACGCTAGATCCTACTTGTTTTTTCAAAAACATACTTTTCTTTCTACCACAGATTGCACAAATACTTTTTAACATCATTCTATTATTTTTCGTTTTTTCCGTCATCTCATCCTTGTTCTCTGTTTTAGTTTTGCATTTGAGACAGTATGTTGACATTATTATATCAAGGAGTTTAGATAAAATTGATTGCAATATTATCATTCGCATGAGAAGGAAGCTCATCAAATTGTAAAATAAACTTTAAAAAGTTTTTACTTCCAGAGCTTTTACTCCCAGAGCTTTTACTCCCAGAGCTTTTACTCTGGTGCATTTGTCTGACAAACATGATACAATAATAACCACAAGCTGATGTTCCAATCGGCTGTAGTTGATTAGACGAATAATTTATTTTATCAAATTTTTTAAAAATATATTTTTTTATGAGATCGCTTGGAGGAAGTCCGAACGAATCAAAATAATTGTTATCGTGGACAGCAACCCAGTGGGTGCCAGAGCCATCATTGAAGTTTTCAATATTTACAACACAAGAACCGCCTGTTGGTACGTCATCGAGTTCATCTTTGGAAAATACTCCTCGAAATCCAACAACGTCCTTCAATTTTTCAATGATGTCAAAATTGCTCAATAACGTCTGGTCCCTGGTAGAGTTAATCCGCGTCCGATTCCTAGTAAGTTTGGCAGCAGACTTCCCGCTAGTCCCGCTAGAAGTGGAGCGAAAGGAATAATTCCTCCTTGTTTTGTTTGTTTGCGTTTTGTTGTTTTCTTTTTTTTCGATGATTTTGTTTTTTTCGTTGGCATTTTATTTTATACTGTTACATAAAATTAACGATAGATTTGTTTGATACCACGACCTTCGACTGCTTTCTTCGTTGCGCCAGAGACTGCTCCTGACGCAGCCGCAAGTCCAAGTGTACCAAGTACTGGTAAAACTTTGCTAGCTATTATTGATAACGCTGGTCCAAAAAATCCACCTTCTTTTGACATTGCAGTTACCTGAGAAACAGATAATTTCAGCACAAATGGTTTTCCTTTGTCGAGTTTATTGATTTGTTGTTGCGTTAGCATGACTTTTACTGCAATTTTATTTGAAGTTTCCGGAGAGATCATCAAAGAAACAGAGCTGCGTTTAGCAACAGCTGCTGATAATTTTTCAACTTGACCAGATGTTAGGTATATTTCTCGAGTTGTGTATTTGGTTTTCATAATGTTATATCCAAGTTGTTAGATTAAACTTGTACTGTCATTCTTCCTTTGATTGAATCGATGGTCAGAAATCGATCACTAACCAATAGCGCGTATACGTTATACTGTTCAGCTGGCACATAGCCCAGTGTCCACGTGACCTCAATATCTGCAGTCGATCCCACAACACGCTCCAAATGTTTTGATACGTCAAAATAAAAGATGGGATAGAGCGTTCGAAACTCTTCTATTGATATTTGAGATCCACTGTCCGCGTTCTGATATTTTTGCATTGCTTCCATAAGATACATGTACGGCCGAGAGATGTTTCTGGTGGCGTCTATGGCAAAATTACATTCGATTGCACGTTCGGGATACTGTTTGGAATTTACTCTCACAAATATTCGTCTAACGTCTGGGTTATCGAATATGGAGTTGTTCATTTCCTGATGGTTACGACGTGCTTGTCGTTGAAATACGACGAACAAGTGTCGCGGTAGTTGTTCGCTGGGCGTGGTCGTTACACGCCACGTGTAATCAGTCGCGTTGGGAATGGCTGTTTGATAAATCCTGTTCTGTTGGAAGTGTATCTTTTTTGTAAAGGTGGCTAGTAAAGATTCGAGCTCCATCATTTTAGCTAATGAAGGGACAACCCGAGGCATCCACAGTGCTAATCTTGTAATAGAAAACTGTCCCTCAGCCACTCCATCGGCGTGTATTATACAATCGTTTTGATCAGCTCGATCTAATATAAGCGTATGTTTTATTCCTCGAAACACTTTGTTATAATCACGGCAAAATCCAAAGATTGTACTTAACGGAAGCATCATCGTTATTTGGCGAGATTCTGCGGCAAACGCTTTTCGTTTAGCAAATCCCTCGTTATACTGCTGTCGTCTTATATTTGTAACGGCTAACCTGATCGAATTACCTATCGTAGCGACATCATTAGCAGCAGGATTGGCGATAAGATTATTATTATCAGCAGCAGGATTACCATTACCAGTACGAAACTCACTCGAAACAGCTGTCCCGAATGAGGTATCTTTGAACCACATCATATTTGTGGCTATTGATCTGGAATAGTCATCGCTAAACGAAACGATGTTTAGTATTGTACTCGCTATGGGTAAGTGCATCGAAATATCTTCTACGGTTTGATTGGCCAGTTGGTATCGTGCACTCTTAAACAAACTCCAGCCATTATTGACGAGAGCGATTTCTGCATCAGCTGCAATATCACCACCTATCACAGTTAATATTTGGCCACGCACCTCTAACATTGCCTTATGGGGTAGTAGAAACACGTCCTCGTCTCTTGTGTTAAAAGTTCTAACTCCGGTTTTATTCGGTTCGTTCGAGTTCTCATCGAGATACTCGACATACTCTAATTCTGTTACAGCATCGTCAGTATCAATTTCTTCTGCAAAGTCGAGATAGTTTTTAGCTCTGACATTTATTTTATAATCGTTACACAAAATTAAAAGGCAGCAGGGGTCATCGGCGCTGTTTTCTTTACAAGTTTACGTACTATTTCTTCACCACTCGGCGACAGTAATTTTTTTGTTGTAGCTATCATAGCTCGTTTTGTTTCTTCTGTTGGCGCAATATCTGATATTACTCGTTTTATTTCTGATGGGGAAGGTCCTTTAATCTTATCAGCAATCTTTTGCCCTACTGCAGTGCCTGCTGAAGATGCCGCCCCTGTAGCGAAAGCTTTACCAGCGTCAAGTGCAATGGGCGCTACTTTACGCGCGATTCCTGGAATATTCTCTGCAATTGTTGTAAATATATTTCCAAAAAATCCACCTATGATTTTTCTTCGATAAACTTTTCTTCGTCTCATTTTATAAAATTATGTACACAAAATCACATGCCTAAGCAGTGCGTAGGTGTAAGTAATACGTGACTATCTCGTTGTTCACGTCTATTCTATTTGTCGTCCAGATTGGTCTGTGAGTTGCATTGTAATGCTTGTAATTTGATTCTCCGGTGTTATTGGATAGTAGATAATCTGTCGCGGATTGATTTGCATTAGAGAACCTGGTGGGACTTCTGGTGAGAAACTGTAGATCGTTTGCCCGCGGTTGCCTTTTGACGTATAAGATCCAGATGCGATAGAGCAATTGATGAGTATTGTATTTACTTCTGTAATATCTACTGGTAGTTCTCCATCAAATGTCAAAGATTTATCTTCACCGGTGGTATAGTATAAAACTCTAGTAAAACCTAACATCTTTCCAAAACTTCTTTCTTCAAAGAGGACTTTCATATTTCTTTTCACTGTTATCCTAGCTCGTAAGGTGTTATAATTCGCCGCTAATTCAAAATTGTCAGCATTCCCACCAGCTTTTGTTAGAAGCTCTTTTATTGTTCTGTTTAGATCAGTAATGTTATAAGCTCCTTGTGGAATCTGATCTGTAGTTTGTATTGTATATCAATAAACTCTTTTTGTGATGTTGGAGATTGTTTAACATTAACGATTAAAATTTCATCATTAATCCCAGTTTTAATATTCGGCATGGCGTTCCAACAAGTACAAGAAATTAATCCAATCTCATACTGTTTTGCAGGATCTAGTTCTATTGGTGGGTTGTAATTTACTGTAAAATTTGCGCTGTTTCCTGTTATTTGTGACGAATCAAGCAATAATGTTGTTTGCATTATACTAATATTTTAGATAAGATCGCGGTGTAAAATTTCGTACTCAGATGATGTTAGTAATCCATTCGATCTTAGATGATCAAGTATATCAATAATTTCGTTATCAATCTCTACACTTTCATTACCAGCTTCTTTAGAGGATATCAACAGCATTAGCCGATCGACTATGTCTGCGTTTGATGTAAATATTTTCACACCTTTTCCTCTTTTTCCTGGTAATCTTTTATCTCGCATGTTTTCATATTGTTTGAGGTTTGAGTAGTCTTTTAAAATTCCAACCTTTACTATAACCTCCTTCTTTATTTCGATATTGTAATGATGTTTTTAGTAAAATTTCAGCCATAATTCCTTCTCTAATATGATCAACTAATGTTAGAATATTTTCTTCATCTTTTTCATCTTTAATTTCTTCATCAGCACGTGAACCATTTTTTATAATTTCTTTTAATTTTTCCATCAAATTATCATAGTTTTCTTTTGACCAATCTCGAATACTATTAATATTAGTGATATCATATTTTTTCATAAACTCTTCATACTCAACATATTCTATTTTAGACCTAGCTTGTCTTCTGTAAAATATGATAGTATCCTCAGGAGACATTATTTTTATCACACTTTCTTGTAATAATTTTTGTTTCTCAGTTAATTCTTCAGTTTGTTCTGATAATTTTTCCATCATACTTCTTATCTCATCTGGATTAACCGTCAATCTTGTTATTGCGTGTTGAAGTTCAAGAGGATTGTGGATTGTTCATTAGCCTGTCAAACTCAGCTTGTCGTGCAGCAGGATCAGCAATGTTTCTTACAAGTTCGTTTACAATTTTTACAGTTTCTTCTTTTGATCTTTCTCCAAGTAAACCAAACAAACCCTTTTCTTTCATTTTTGCTAGTTCTTCTGGAGATGATGTTTGTATTTCTTGCTGCTTGCCAAGCATCGCCTCAGTAACAGGTTTGAAAAATTTGGTTCTTTCTTCTTCTGCTTGAACTTGTCCACGTCGAGCTTCTTCCACCTTTTTCTTAAAGCCGCACGAGTTTCGAGAAACTTTTTTAGTAATTCGATTTTCTGTTGATGTTTGTCCATTATTTTTATACGCTTTACAAAATTATATCATAGAAACGTCTCAAGGCAACAACGAAACATCTTGGTTGGATCACGCGCTAGCTTGTCAAATAAAAAGAAACTATATCGATCTTTAGTTGCTCGATGATATAATTCGATAAATTTATTTTATCTTTTGTAACATCACCACATTGTTCGTTTGCAATATTTCTCACATCCACATTATCTAGTCCGGGAAATAATATGAAACAACCCGTATTTCGCCTAATAAACCTATCAACATTATAAAAACCTTGGGCAAGATAAACAGAATTACATCTTTTATTATTGTTTAGCGGAATATCAAATTCAAAAGACGATTATCATCATGCTCTTACAATCGAGGGTTCATATCACGGGAACTAGTTCTTCTGGTTGTTTTATCAAAAATATATCATCACCAAAGCCCAAGTTAATCACGATAACTGTTTATCATTATACTCGTTTAATAATTTGTATTTTTCTTGTGTGGTTTGATGGTGTAAATATCCCCCTTAATCAAAGTTTAAAGTTAATATTGAGTAAAAAGATATAAAATAACAAATTAGTTTTACTCAGATCCATTTTCGCACCAACAATAAGATAATGACAGTCTGTAAGTTTCATTGTTAATGTTTATGCTTCTCCTATCGCTCGGTGGTCAAAGTTTATTAACTTCGCCATCGTAAAATTTATATGTATTTTAAAATCCAACTATTTTTGTGTAGAACGTATGTAATAATGATCTACTATAGCAAGAATATGGAACAATCGCAGTAGATTTATTAACAGAAGTTTACCAGGGTGAATTAACCAATTATCAACTCTTGATAAGCACAAAAAAGAATCTCCACAATTGGATAAACTTTGCAAGTGTGAGATCCATATGCAGTTGTAGTTTTCCCAGGACTAAACAATGACGATTAAAAGACGAGTAATGTACAACTATCAGATGTACTATACTAAAGTCCTACTGCAGTTTTTCTAATAATATAGCTACTTTTAATAAACAAGGTAAGATAAGAAGATTCGGGAAGGTCATATAACGATTATGTTAGAAAAGCAGGTGATTTATTTACGGGAAACATTGTTATGAACCAGAACCAAGATCACATACCTTTGGAAACCCAACTGAGGACAAAGACGCTGCTACTAAGAAATATGTTGATGATCCAGGAATCAAAGTACGTGTCGGATGCATGGCTGGAATAAGCGTATGCATTTCGCAACATGCCAATAATGGCATCAATAAACTTAGGAACACCAAAATCATGATTTTGATGCTGTAACAAAGAAATATGAAGATGAAATCAACAATGAAATCACCAAGTTACAAAACTGATTTTACTCAAACACTTCACCACGTCGTTATAAATTTTTCGCAGAAACATAAACAAAACAAACATTAACGAATTTTTTTGGAAGTCCGCATCTGTTGTATAGTACACTCGAATAATATTAACACAAAACTCACCTGATATTATTAGTGGAAATTCCTAGTATTGGTTGAAAAACAAGTAATATTTAAAATCCTGCACATCCGATTAAAAAATATAGACTATATCTGTTGCTTCTGGAATGTCCTACTTGTTCTCCCGCAAAATAACAACTCTCAAACATACTGCAGAGTCACTGGTGGGTATAGATAGTCCGTGTTTGACAGTGTCGAAGGTTTTAATATAAATACATTTATTTCCATGGGCGTCACTCGACTGATAATTTCCTCTGGAACCGAGTCTATTGTGTTTAACTAAGATGATTGAGAAACTTTTATGCTAAAACTGAATACATAGAAATGAACTGCTGCTTCGATATTGGTATGTTTGTCTGAATTTGTGGCTGAAACACCTCAACTAGTTGTACTTATCCAGCTTGAATATGTGAAATAAATTAAAAATTTGAATGAAAAGCGTATAGTTGAAATCATACCTTTCAAAAGATATATCCAGAATTGTATGTTTCACGCACTAAAACAATACTACAATATTATCATAAAAAAACTTCTGGTGCTTTAAAAAATGCTTACAAATATTCGCAAAGGCAAAACTAAAATGGTAACGAGTAATATCAGATCTAACCTTGTAATACTAATCTGGCATAATTTCAATGGTATACAATTAAACCCGCTTTTTAGTTAATACATATCATGAATCTGCATAGTTTCTCTGATACACGCAGCTTGTAAAAGGAATTGACCTAAAATTATTTCATAAAAATTGCACGGCTGCTTAACATCATATTTCGCACTTACAAACAAACTACTTGATCAAATAGATCTTACCTACGAGGAGTAAAATGCAATAGTATCGATTAATTACTTGAATTTCGTATTATTGACAACATGCATTACACAGTGGCGATATATGTTAAGACCCATTAGGTATCAACAATTCCATTAAAAGTTATTTATCAAAAGAAGTATGATAATAACATAAAATTAATATATACCACTTACCTTAGTTGAATTCTATCTTAATTATTAAGTCCACAATCGCCAGTGCTCTGCTAATCGTAATGTAAATTTGGATTTAATTGAGTGCTGACAATATCCATGATTGCTTATTCTGGGAAGAGCCGTAATAAAGAATACCTGTTACCTAAATAATACTAACCGTTTGCAACAGATTCTATGAATTTATTTAGTTAGGTCTAATGAAAGGTTGTTGAGCTCAAATTCTTAACGGCAATTATTGAGTTAATAAAGAAAAGTGTTTCTAAAACGTTGTATTTACCTTTAGCGTTATTGGGGAAAGGGTTGTTGAGCTCGGATTCTTAACGCAATTATTGATTGCAACGTTTTTCCTATGACATTCTACCTAGTATTTTGTATTTGTTTTGGAGGAAATTTTTGGAGGGTTGTTGACATCGGATTTCTTACTGTTTTTCCCACGAGTAGAATTATAAATGGTTTTCTTTTCGATTTAACCGCCGAATCTTACGTATTTGGAATTACAGACATGAGTATCTCAGATGGCAGGCAACTTTCGAGTCTACTTGAGCCTAATCACATGAAACTTGCAGCTGGATTTTAATATTATAGCAAATTTATATGCGAATTATGTATGTCACATGTGATGTATTAATAAAGATTTTATAGAGAAAGTAGTAATATGTTATTGAGGAACACTACAGAAAAACTTAAGAATGCAGAGAAATGTTCATTTTCAGCAACAACAATAACATGCAAACGCGCATTAAAAATGGAATAGGTAGTGATGCATGCATTTATGCCTCGTTTTGTCATGTAATCAACTTTCAGTCCTGACTTTTGAATTATACACCATGTACAGATGTATGAATCTGGATATGAAAACTCCAAATATTACTTTACACCATGTACATTTATGTAATAAAAAAAAATAGCTGTATCATAATATTATCTACATGGTAAATAACAATTATACGTGTTGTCTATACATATGCAAGTCCTATCATACCTCAATATTAATATCTCATTGGCTTTGATACAAGGATTATCCTTACTAAATTCCTACATGAACAGGCATCTGTAAGCTACTCAATTCATTAAGATCATAAAACTGTTATCTCCTCTGCGATTAGTAATTTCAATATGCTAAATTGTAAAGAATCAGTCCTAATGGATCAGCATTATGAAGTTTAATGAGTGTTACCCTTAAACATCTTGCTTGGCTAATATTGAAATTAATCTTACGAGCCAATTATGTTATAGAGAGATAAAGAGAGACGATATATATAATACAGAAGTAGAGATTAGAGAGATGTATACGAGAGTGAGTATTACAATATATTCCCGCTAAATGCTTCCATCTTATTACCTCTAATAAATAATTACATAAACACCGACTTGAATAACTTAGGACTCAGTTAACAGTACACTAGTATAATTACATCCAGTGTAAATACCTAAACTCTTTCTTTAGACCAGTTAGTTTTTTAATGAATGCACTAAAGCACCATATTTGCCGCCTCCTAGGAATCATTTGTAAACTCTTAAAATAATTTAGGACTCAATTTGCCTGAAATACTTAAACGAGTCAGTAATAGATTCGCTACAATTGGCTTTCGTTTCTGAAATATAAATAGTTTGCAGTAAATTACAGTGCATTCTGTTAAAAAAAAACCATTTAGTATAGTTTTTTATCAAGTAAATTCATCTGGATCAACACCATGTAAGGCTATTATAACACTACTTTCGCGCAAGTTCTTGATGTATCAACACGACCTATTATTGTAGGATTTCTATTTTTCCGACATGTTCCGCGTTGAAGAGTTATTAATGGTTTGAATCGATTCATTTTCCAGTTAATGGTTGGGGGGGGTAGACCAACCCAAATCTAAGTTCGAGAGCAATTAAATTACTGCATTGATTTAAATCCCTGAACACTGCAAAACGACAACGACACAAACGACCAATGCGCTTGCAAATAGTTATCATTCGCAATTATTAATAAATAGTCGATCCTCTAGCCGTGTAAAATATTTATGATTATATGAATACATTTACCATAATAAAAAACTTTCTGTTAAAAGTTTCTAAATTGAGATCTAATAAAATTTATCAGAACTTCCAAATTTTATCAGAAGAATTTATTTATAGGAACACATTGTCCATGTACTTGAATTATAATTATAAGTTTAAACATCGTAAAAACCATTAACATTACAGAACCAATTATGTCAACGTCTGTGGTTACTGCCTTAATAATGTTTGAACATATAGTTGAGCCCAGTTTGACACCTCAACCAAAACGTTGGCTGGCCAATTTGTAATTTGAACTTAAATTTCCATTATACCTGACGACTATTTTAAAACTACAAGAAAGTTGACCAAAGCGGGATAAAAATATGGGTGCACTAATAAATGGTTCTTGATGGTAAATAGCCTTGCAACAGACAATTGCTTTGTATATAAAGCTGGGATTTTTAGATACTTTTCTGTACAGAATGCTCAGTTTGTGCAGTAATAATATGGTGGATTTGCAGAAATTGAACAATTTAACTTCGGGATAAGAAAACTTAAGCCCCCGATACAATTACTGGTGTACCTTGTAATTAAATACACTTATCTGGAAAGTATTTTTGCACATGGAATGTTGTTTGTTATTTGTTAAATGGACTGATTTTATATTTAAACAGGTGATAAACGCCATCAGAGGCTACAAATCCCCCCCATATGTTCCATCAGAAAGGTTGAATGGATATTTTACAAACTGCCATAATTTAACATTTCAATCCCCAAAAAGCAAAAAACAAAAAAACTATCGAAAATGTTAATCATGAGTTTAAAAAACCTGATTGATGCATGCAAATACGACCACAAGCAATTGATAAGAACCTTAGATAAAAAGATCCCTTTTTTTATTTTTTTAATTCCTTACTAACAGAATTAGTCTATAGTAAAATATGTCTTAGTTAAATACAAACACAAAATTCTTAAAATGTGACAGTGTATCGATTTTTTCATTAACTAAATTGTATTTAAAACTGAAACATTAAATTGTAACGGAATGATTATAACATATATTTGTCATTTTCTGACATTTGCAAATCTGCAAACAGTCTTATATCTTAAAATAGCAGAATATGGCAATAGCCTATATCCAATGATTCACCTCTAAGAACATTCTGTAATTACTTCCATCGGCGATGTATCATCTCGAAATATCAAACACATACATTACATTTATTGTAAACAACAGCATTGTACATAATACCTAGTTTAATACAATATTGTTTGCACTTCATGCGTTATCATTAGTGCCATTCATGCAACAATTGAGTTAAATACATAATAAAACCTGACATTAGAATCCAATGTTTTACTACGCATAATCAACAAATGATTCATATACAGTCCATGCCCAAAATATACGATTCTATACGTGATATTGATAAAATACCAATTTGCCATGCATTATTCTTTTGAAAATATATTATCAAGTTAATCATGGATTCATACATACCTATACATTGTCACAACACATTACATCATTCTAATTCCAAGTATGTGTAGCATACAATAATTGATAACATTCATTTTTATCACGCACACCATGATTATATCTCAATATATTAGTCTATAGAATATCATAAATCTATATATCATAATTTGTTCATCAGATAAATCCTGAAGATTTAAAATAATTTACAACTACCACGTTAATTCACTAAAATAAACTACGGAAGGGCAAGTAAATTCTATAATATATCTATATTTTAATCTTGAAATATGGATATGCCAATATTATATATATGTATATATAAATATTACAAAAATAATTTTGTTACTTTCAATACATATGTAAATGACATACTACATATACATAATAGAGATAATTATCTTATTATTGTAATCTATAGATAAATATCAATATACATAGTTCCAAGATTATGTAATTAAGTCTTGTTACTATCATTTAGTTTTTTTGGGATCCCAATTTTTCCAATCTGTACTATAAGCATATCCTAATTTGTGGGCAGAATCTCTTTTTAAAAATATCTGGAAATATAGTGTGTTGTGACCTGATTTGTGCCTATACAAACGAGTTTCTTGATAACAAAAAATAAGTACACTTCAATATTAACTTGCTAAATCTATTTGCATTGAAAACCTTATACTCAAAGCTCATTTTGTATTTTAATAAACATTGGTAAATATACAACTTTTAAGTGAAAATTGTACAACTAATTCCATCGACATTTATTAGTTGCTGGTACAATCGTTTATCAGCTACCAATCTTTATGAATCATATAACTTGAAGCGTTTTATCTTTATCACAGAAATGTTTTTATTTGATAAGTCTATACTATTTGTCTCTTGAATAAATTAATTTCAAATATTTAGTCAGGCTTATCCTGCTACTCCTGACATTTAAAGGGGGTATTCAGTATGTACCCAGCTTCTGTTACATTAAAATTCTATATATGTTTGAAGAAATGTTGATATCCATCACACTGTGTCTCCTAAATCTGTTAAATCCTAGATTCTTTACTAATACACTTTTCGAACCATAGGAATTTTTGTAACTTTTTAAAATCACAAGATTTCCAAATTGGTCATCAAGGCAGATCAATCTCTGTTTGATTAACACAATCAGAACACTCTACAATGTGCAACTTTAAATGTACTGGTTGTAGTGTTACCAAATGATGTATTTGCATCGCTTGTTATTTTACAATTTCTTGTATGCTGAAATGTTTGAAATTGTAATTTTACATAACATGAACAATAGAGCCCTCCATGGTTATATAAATAAGCTGACAAAAGATTAAAAAACAACTGACCTTCGGCATTTTGCAATTATTACCTGATTTACACGATAGAAAACTAATATTCAATGCCATTTATTTAAGATTTTTATAAGAATATGACTTCCACTTTTTCAGTTATTAGATTTAGAATACTAGTTCTTTGCTATATTTTAGAATTATAAACCCATCCAACCTTTTCATAATTAAAGTTAATCTTTTTAACTTACAAATCAAACTGACATACTATGATCAAGTGCAGTTGACCGTTGGCTATTTAGTAGTCTAACTTTTTAGAAAGATACTGTACTAAATGACTAGCTAGCCATCATTAATAAATATTCATGCGATTTTGAACAGATTTGTTCCTGAAATACTAAAGATAACCTGATTTGATGAATACTTCAAACATTTAAAATTAGTTAAACGAACCCACATTGAGTCCATTTTATACCAAATTGACAAAAAACTAATTTTCGATTAATTCCTAATTATATTACTATAGTCATGAAATTTGGTATTTTAAGCCTTGAATTTATAATTTGATAAATACAATTATACTAGCAATGACAGAATTTTTAATGTTGTATTTTCACAAAACCAAAACTGTTTATTGTCTTTAAATTTCAAATGCCAAATAATTTCTCACAGAATGCCGGTTTAATCAAATCAATTTTTGTTATTATAGGAAACAAATTTCAGAAGACTTGTTTTGAATTATTTATTCATGGACATTGGTAATAGATTACAAAGGGGTAAAATGGCTCTTCATATCTAATACAGTCTTGTAACGACATTGTACATATTAATTACAGATTCACTTCATTATAAAAAATCTACAGTCATTAAGCCCCAAATTTAATGGAAGGATTTTGCTACAAATCGTTTCTTCTAAATTGAACTACAAAAAGATTCTAATGACAATACTATAATGTACAAAATTTTTTCTTAAGTACGTCTTTGAAACATAAGGAAAATTATTTGCCTTGTTGAAACATCTGTAAAATTTTGTCTGATTCAGAATACTTGTTAGTGAAGATATTAGCATGAATGACTTTCAAACTTAAACAATGCATTCAAAGTTTTTATAAAATGAATTTCATATGTCCCTGCAAATTAACCATTAAACTGTATAGAAACTGCAGTATATATGTAATTTGCAAACTCACATTTAAAATAATTATTTCTTTATAATTATGATTTCTAACAAATTCCATACATGTCATTCGAGTAACAATACAATTCTTTTAATCATGTTACCATGTAATTAATTTGTGTTAATTTCCAAAAAAAACTTACTATAATACAGTTGACTAATATATGTTTATGATTTTAAAATGAAAACGATTTCTCGTAACAATTAACATGCTTTTACATATATCAGATTCTTATTTAACTTCATGTAGCCAACATAATATGACACGCACTTGAATCAGTGATAGTAATTAACGAAATTGGCAGTATTTTGAATACATACTTAAGAAATTTGAGTCTATTGAAACTATGCAAACAAAATGTTTAGTACCCGAATAATAATGGAACTATGCAATGTCCGTTACAAGTGTTAACATGTATTTCCGCCCAACAGGTTTTGTAATATTAATAAAGGAATCAGAAAACAGGAAGATTTTATGAAATGTTGGATATCTATATCTCATTTAATGTTACCAAATTATACAGTTGCAAACTGAATGTTTCAGTGTTTAATTTGGCACAACGCACAGTCAATTTAGTTTGACTATTAATATTTGAAAACTGTTTCTGCATACATGCTCCAATGATAAGTTTATCTCCAACTCTTTTTACCACTGATCAAATTAATAATAATGGTTTTCCTATACAAGAATTGTGTAAATTAGCCATTATTTTTCGCCCCAACATTATGTTTCAAATCACGTATAATGCAAGGGTTTTTAAAATTGACACCTGTAACAATTAATGCATGTAATAGTTGATTAGCAAAAACAATTATTAGCTAGGCAATTGTGCCCAACTGAAAATTCCTAACAAGATAAATAGTGAGTTTCAAAATATAATGGAAGTATTCATAAATACAGAATAGACGTCAAATGGTTGTTAAACTTAATAAAGATCAAGGCCTAAACTTAATATTGGTCAACTTAATACATGTATACAATTGCTACTAGGTAGCAAGATCATAACTTTTACAATTTTAGTATTGAAATATGTATTAAAGTATTTTTGATCATCACGACTTGTGCAAAAGTATTGGTAACTTTTATTTAAATAACAGGCACTCATATAGAGTTTGTTTGTAAAATTGATCATGGATATTACTTTTCAGGAAAACATTTTCTCAATCTCCCTTTACTTAAATATGACAAAATGTGAATAGACACACATGCTTGCCATTGATGTTAATCATAGAATGTTCTTTAGATAGACCAATGCTTTCAGAGTAATTGAGTCCTCCAAATTAAATTAATATAATTTTACGATTACTGCTAATCTTATTATATTGACTAAATTGGATATGCATCTCGAATTATATGATAAAACTAAATATTTTAACTAATGTTAATGCGGTGTCAAAAGTTCAAAATCACTAAAGAAATATTGGTAATGAAATCCAAACGATTCTTATCATACATTTTAGTTAATTACAATTTTCTATATAATTACTAATGGGCTAAATATATATGAAGTCTCTATATATTTTACACTATGAATATTTAAGTAGACCACTTGTCTGGCGTGTTAAATTATTAAAAGCAAGGGACATCAATGCTGATTCGATGATAAAGATGTAGAAAAAATGTTCGGCGAAGTTTGATTCCAAAGTTCCCAGTAACTAATTTCTAAGGATTTCCGACTAGCTTGAGGAAATATGACTCAGAAAACAATGCTGAAAATCTAAAAGCATGCCATTTATAGTACCAGTAGGAGAAAGTAAGAATCCGAGCTCAACAACCCCCTCCAGACCTCCAAACAAATACAAAATACCTAGGTAACGTAATAGAAAACCTATTGCAATCAATAATTGCGTTAAGAATCCGAGCTCAACAAATACAAAATACCTAGGTAACGTAATAGAACACCTGTTGCAATCAATAATTGCGTTAAGAATCCGAGCTCAACAACCCCTCTAGACCTCCAAACAAATACAATAGAACACCTTTGCAAAATACCTAGTAACAGGTAAATTTAATTACGTGATCTTCCAGAATAAGCAAAATGATATGTCAGACTCAATTTTCCAAATCATTACGATTTAGCAGAGCGTGGCGATTGTGGACTAAATTACGCATTAGAATTCCAGTAAGTGGTATTATACCTCATTACCAACTGTTAATGTCTCAACTGTAGATATCAAAAATATTTCATTATCATGGTGATAGAGGCTAAACTTTATTTTACCGCTCACATAACGACGGGACTCAAACAAATCTTTTATTTGTGATTTGTTAAGAGGGTATTTTTTGTCGATAAAATACACCTTTGACCGATCAAGATCAATTGTAAGTTTGGTGTATTTTTGCTGACTAATCGGACAGTGAAAGTTGTTAAATTCCGCTAGCAACTTTTGATACAATTGTTCGAGATAATTAAAATACTCGCTGTCATCAGATCTGATGAGCGAAAGTTTTAACTTGTCACGAGTACCACTAAAGCATATGCCTGATGTTTCATTATTAATTTCAACTGTCAATGGTTTGCCGTCCATCATTAGATATTTGATTTTGCTACTGTAGCTATTTGTTACTGTCAAATTTTCAAACATTATTTTTTAAAGTTTAGATAAAATTTTAGTTTGCAAAGATAATGTCAAATATATCTCTATCATCATGACAATACCCAAGTGCAAATGTATCTACCCCATTTTCGCAATAACGTTTATCATCAAAATTGCTCAAACCGCGTTTGATAAGGACATCTGTTTCGAGCTTATGATGATTTGTCCGAATTGACATAGCTCTTATAAAACTAACACCGCCATCAAGCGCATACTTGTAGTCATCAAATTTTATAAACTTTTTAACAAAATCACGAGGCAGACCTTTTGCTTTTTTGTTATTTTATTATTGTCTAACAATACGGCATACATTTTACTACGTAATCCGATAAAGTATTTGATAGCGCTCGAGTTCATTTCATCTTTGAACTTACCAATAACCTTTTATTTGTGTCGTCATGAAATTTACTGTCACGTGGGTAATCAGAAAGATCAAACAGATATCTATTATCATGCATGTCCTGATAGATGTCCTCACATTCGATTTCATATACGAGCGAATCAGTATCAGTAAATAATAATCTACTAGCCGGCCATTGATTTTTAACAAAATTATAATGAAAATCGTACATCAGCCACTTTGATAAATCTAACACTGAAGCTCCAACGTAGATCGGCTTGTTTAGTTTTAGATTTGTTTTTCTTCTTTGTATCGCAACAAGATTCTCATTAAATATTTTTCATGCTCACAAAATCATCGTCTGACACAAGTTTGTTTCTGCGATTGACATCATTGACTAGTTCGATATTTACGCGTTTCCTAATATTCTCCATCGTCTTACCAAAACGGAATTGTTCATCAGTTTGAAAAAGTTTTTCTCAAAATCAGTTTTTGCCGCAGCTCTTCTTGTAGTGTTCGAGTTAATATAACCTCTCATCCACGGCGACTGATTAAATTTTAGTACGCGATGAACTTTTCTCAACACGAGACCAGCATCGACTGCTTGTTTTAAAGCTTTGTAATGCAAAACATAATTACGTTTATGAAGCAAATTTGGTACTAGTTTCTTGACCATGGAATGTTGCCTTGGTGATGCTAACGCTTGTTGTTCTTCTGATAACAAACTATAATCTATAACCATCGATTCCGCACAGAAAGGATAATCGTTATGTAATTTGTGTAGCGAAGTTGGATAATCGAGATCAACTTCAACGAAATAGGAAACATCGTCGGTATCTTTTTTTCTGTCTCTGATAGAAATTGATCAGCCGTGATCCAATGAAATCCACCAAACGGCATTGGTTCTGCCATCGAATACCCGTACAAGTTATTGCAATCTAGATAAACTATATACTTCGAAGGAAGGTCAGGATTATACTCTTTCAAATATTTGTTGTTTGCTTCAGCATATTTATTCGTTATCACGCTAATACCGCGTCGGATACCTTTTTCGATAAATTTGAACATATCAACTTCAGTCAGTAATTCCAACCTTACCTTACAAAACTTTAGCAGAGCATCCCATGACACCCCTGGGGTAGAATAATACCAGCAAGGATCTAGTCCGTAATTATTATAACTCACTTCTCGAAAACTTTCAAAAACATCTGCTAATAATAACACGTCAGTTTTCAAATACAAATCGTGATAATCACCAAAAGTCTCACAATCAAACTCTTTCCAAATATCTTGTGCATACTGTACTACTCGTCATCAGTTATATTTTCATTTTTAAGTTGCGAGTAAAATTTGTCTTTGCTAGGTAAAGATCTTTCATAAAATTTACTCCAGTCATCGAAATATTCGTATGGAAAAACTCCTCTTTTAACTATTAGATTAAATTTATCTCCAAAACAGTCTCTTAGTTGATCAATTTACTACAACCTTTTACTAGCTCATCTAACGATGCTGCCATAAACTGCAAGCTGTCAATAAAACGCAATTTACCTAGCGTAACTGATATATACTTTTCAAAATTACTTGGAATGCATTTGATGACATTATGAGTTTTAGACGAGATTTTATATCTCAGATCACCAAAAGCTTCTACGATGATGTGACTATCATATCCTCGAAAATTGTGAAGAATAACTGGAATAAAATCTGGAGCGTGAAATTTTAAATTACACTGTCATGAGCCGCTCCACGATACTGTCCGGTCAAATGGCAATGGTCACGTACTTTTTTGTTGTCAGGTCAAAAGCTTTTTCACAAATATAACAAATTTTCGCTTGCTCGTGATCAGATTCTTGTTGAGGTGTTAATTTTAACATTGGAGTTACTTTTTTCAAACGATAAGTAATATTATCAACTTCATTAATCAACTGCTTGAGAAGCCAGACAGCTGGATTTTTACCACGATAGAGTTGGATTGGTTTAGATAATCCTCGAATCAGCGCAACAAACTACCTTGTACGCTACTCCACATGGAACATGATTTTGAATTTTTCTTGTACTCGATTGGTTAGGATCATTTTCTACGCCAAGTACAGGTTGAAGTAAGCATTCGAAATCGACGTATATGACGAAAGGAATTTTTTAGTTTATGATTATGATGGACAAACTGTAACACGCTATCTTTTTTAGATCGCAAGTTGAATCTTGTTAAGTCAATACAGTACTGCAAATGCTTTTGTAATGTTTCATTGTCTCTACAACCGTGCAAGCAGCGATAACAAAAGAACTTTTTGTTGTTATTTTATTATACTGTCTTCCAACTAGTCTGTTAAAGTTTTTGATCCAAACGTAATGATTTTTATAAAACAGTAAATTGATAGTCGATTGTGAAGCTTTTTCTGAAATATACCTCGGATAGACATTTTCTTTTTCATCTAATCCGAAAACGTTAATCGAAACATTATTTTGCTTTTCAAACTTTGGTATTTGATTTCTGCCACTGGAAAGTCAATACCACACAATTTAATCTTGACACGTGACTGATATACTTCTCAACACGATCAGCATTTTTTTCTGCTGGAAATAGCGCGGAAAGAACAGCCCATTGGAAACATTTGCTATCGACGTTTTTTATGTTTATACAGCACTGTTTATTTTTTATTTTTGGTGGCAGGTCGATATACGAACTACCGCGTAATGCGTCATATTTCATCGTGTGAAACAAAATTTCCTTGATCATTTCAAACTTCCAACCCGAACCTAATTCGGTAAATTCTTCTCTTTTTTTCCAAATTTCTTGGTGTATTTCATTAGATAGTGACAAAAGATCACTACCAAGTAAAACACGTCTAGATTTTGCGTTGATGTAAGGGTCTGCAATTTCCTTGTTAGTAGATTCTTCCGTCACAAGTAGTTTTGAAAATATAACGTGATATTGCACTAACAATCTTAGACCCTTGTGTTTTTCAAGCTCACGTTTTACAGTCGTCTGTAGCAGATGAAAGAGATTTGTTTCAGAAAAATTTACTAAAACGTTTTGATTATCAAACTGATAACTATTGTCAAAACCTGTAAAAGCAGTCGCTATTTTAACAGGTTCTCCCATAAGTCTCTTCTTGGCTATATCACGCAATTTCAACATATTATACTATAAGTCTAATCTCTAATTGATAATTTACGCACACTGCGCATGCGCTAAACAACAATTAGAGATAAAAAAATATCACCTATAATATAATGACAGTAAATCTGACAAGCGCACGTGAGCAAGAGGTATATCATTTATCCGAAGTACAATCTGTACGCTGGAAATGCACTTGGTTCGGTTATTAATATCATTACTGGAATATCTGTTGGTAAAGCAACGCCAGCGGGTTATACGATTAGTGTAAAGGGAGATAATACTGAAAGAATTACGATGTTTAGAAAAGATTTTATTTACACGTTATTTTGCGATGACATTCCAGAGGGGAACGAGTATATCATTATAACGGTAAAGTCACTGATGATAATATTGAAAATTTATCGAGTATATCATTATAACGGTAAAGTCACTGATGATAATATTGAAAATTTATCCTTACAAGATGAGTTTCAGCTGCATCCGGTCTTTGATTTATACGAGGCTAACGATCGTGGTATTATAAGAAACAGAAAAACTAAAAAAGTTCTTAATAATATGAGCAATATGGGATATATTAGTGTGACTGTTAGAGGAACATCGACAGATCGAGTTTGTTATACTGGTCATAGGTTTGTTTACGAGGTGTTCAACGGATCTATACCCAATGGTCTGGTTATTAATCATATCAATAATGTAAAAACAGACAATCGATTGGAAAATCTGGAGCTAGTGACCCAACAGGAAAATGTGAGAAAAGGACGAGGTGGTGGTATTAATTTTAGATGCCCAATAAAACCTGTTATTTCGTTAAACCTTGAAACGGATGAGGAGATCAAATTCAAATCAATTACAGCTGCGGCGAAATATTATAATATAAATCCCAGAGCAGTAAAATTTGTAGCTGATGGAGCAACAAAATCAGCTTTTTCAAACAAATATGATGCTAGTATTATTTTTAGATATAATGATTAATAATATTTTGTAATTCGGTTTTAGTCAAACAATGATGAGCAAATGCTATAATATCATCGCAATCAAATTTTAGCGTCGTTACTGCACTTTCATTAATTTTATTTTTTTCTGCTTCTGTTAGTAATATTTTATGAGAATCACCTTGCATTACAATAACGTCAACGGAATATGAACTATAACCTGACAAGCATTTTCTTACCGCTTCAGTCAGTTCGTGGTAGTTTATTATATTAACTTTTTGGTGATATTTGACCTTGTCAGTCATCTTATAACAACAAATTAGATAAAAAGTATATTATAATATGGATATGATGAAACGACTTGCTAGCGATAAGGTCTCCACAATCTCTAATGATATGATAGACAAATCTGTTGGTTATAACGAAGATGATATTTTATATAACAACGAGTCTGATGATGATGAAATAGTCACCGTCGTTAACAGATATAATTATAGCAGACCAACCACTGGAAAATATAATGTCAAGTATCACATTGCTAAAAAAATTATAAAATTTAATTTTACCGTTACCGAACAGCAGGTATTTTTACAGTTAATCAGACCTTTTTTAAACATCAAAATTCCAGACCGACAGAAAAATATAAAATTTGATTTCATCTTTGTTAAGATTTTTAATCTTATGACGATCTCTGACGATCGCAGACAATATCTAATATCATTATGTAAACCAGTAAAATGCAAATCTATCAAACGAAAGTATGAGGAAATTTATAATAGCATTATCTCACAGTCGATAAAATCGACCGGGTTGGAATCCAGCTGTTAAATTTATCACTATACCCACGCCATTTGACTAAACTTTTATCTCCTTTTTTCCTAATCACTTTTTCGATAATGAAAACATCTTGTTCAGTTTTTTGTAGTTCTTGTTCGTAAAAACTACCTACTATAGGTTCACCTGCCAGATCTTTTAACGCGTACGTTACAGGTACTGTTAAGAGTACTTTATCAACAACAAATACTTCTTCGCTCCAGTTTGGAGTAAATCCTTTTTCAAATATCTTTTTAGTCAAAGAGATTCTAACTTTATCACCGACCTTAAATTTATGTCTGCGGTACATGTTTTCGTTTGCTAATATTGGATTTTTGATAGCGTCATTGGGTGACATTTTGATGGTTCGATGTTTCGTGTTATTATATTCGCCTACGATTTGAGAAAGGTCATCGATGTACCTGTTGGTGTTTTTAGCTGTCATATGTTTGTGTAATTTTTCGTTTAACGTGCGATTAAATCTCTCGACAACAACGCTTTTGCCTTCGTTTCCTGTAACGTATTTTTTAATATTATTTTGTTCTAGAAACTGCTCAAACTTTTTGTTAAAAAACTCGGCTCCATGATCAGTCCAGATTTTGTTTGGTTTTCTTTCAGTACTCGTTATTATTTGTTTTAACGCATCAGTGATTGACGTTCCTGTTTTATCTGAAACTGGCACACTAAAAGCGTATTTGCTGAAAACATCTATAACGTTAAACAAATACTTCTTTGGAGCGCCATCAGCGCCAACGTTAAACTGAGCCATATTAGATACATCTACCAAATCTATTGCCCAGATATCATCTACAGCGTTTGCAACAACTTTGCGTCTCGGAAACTTTTTTTTTTAGGTCTGTGTAGTTCGACTGCAAGATCATCGTATAATTCTTTTCCGAGTCGAGACTCTCCGAGTCCGAGTTTATATTTTGCTCCTATCATTCCTTGAACAAATCTTCTATCAAAACGTTCTCGTAGATTTGTTGGCTCCATATCATGTAATTCGTCTAACATTACTTTATCACAATCTGCTTTCGAGTTTTCATGATCACGATAACAGATATCGTGACGCATTGCTATTGCATCCACTTGATTATAAGGCTCTTGTCCTGGCAATGGATTATCGTTTTCATCTAGTTGTTGATCTAGCGGATTCCACGGACCTGTATAACGATGACCTGGCAAAGTCCAACCGCCTTTTGGTTTTGGTAATTTTCCAATAATTTTATGTATATCTATACCTAACCCTATTATTTCTCTGTTGTTACAACGTTGACAGTACGTAATGATTTTATCTTGTTCTATGCAAAGATCTTTGTCACAATCACAATTGCATTTCATTTTATTTTATTTTGTTTCATAAGATTAATCGTCGATCAAGATAACTCTATCAACGCTAGATCCTACTTGTTTTTTCAAAAACATACTTTTCTTTCTACCACAGATTGCACAAATACTTTTTAACATCATTCTATTATTTTTCGTTTTTTCCGTCATCTCATCCTTGTTCTCTGTTTTAGTTTTGCATTTGAGACAGTATGTTGACATTATTATATCAAGGAGTTTAGATAAAATTGATTGCAATATTATCATTCGCATGAGAAGGAAGCTCATCAAATTGTAAAATAAACTTTAAAAAGTTTTTACTTCCAGAGCTTTTACTCCCAGAGCTTTTACTCCCAGAGCTTTTACTCTGGTGCATTTGTCTGACAAACATGATACAATAATAACCACAAGCTGATGTTCCAATCGGCTGTAGTTGATTAGACGAATAATTTATTTTATCAAATTTTTTAAAAATATATTTTTTTATGAGATCGCTTGGAGGAAGTCCGAACGAATCAAAATAATTGTTATCGTGGACAGCAACCCAGTGGGTGCCAGAGCCATCATTGAAGTTTTCAATATTTACAACACAAGAACCGCCTGTTGGTACGTCATCGAGTTCATCTTTGGAAAATACTCCTCGAAATCCAACAACGTCCTTCAATTTTTCAATGATGTCAAAATTGCTCAATAACGTCTGGTCCCTGGTAGAGTTAATCCGCGTCCGATTCCTAGTAAGTTTGGCAGCAGACTTCCCGCTAGTCCCGCTAGAAGTGGAGCGAAAGGAATAATTCCTCCTTGTTTTGTTTGTTTGCGTTTTGTTGTTTTCTTTTTTTTCGATGATTTTGTTTTTTTCGTTGGCATTTTATTTTATACTGTTACATAAAATTAACGATAGATTTGTTTGATACCACGACCTTCGACTGCTTTCTTCGTTGCGCCAGAGACTGCTCCTGACGCAGCCGCAAGTCCAAGTGTACCAAGTACTGGTAAAACTTTGCTAGCTATTATTGATAACGCTGGTCCAAAAAATCCACCTTCTTTTGACATTGCAGTTACCTGAGAAACAGATAATTTCAGCACAAATGGTTTTCCTTTGTCGAGTTTATTGATTTGTTGTTGCGTTAGCATGACTTTTACTGCAATTTTATTTGAAGTTTCCGGAGAGATCATCAAAGAAACAGAGCTGCGTTTAGCAACAGCTGCTGATAATTTTTCAACTTGACCAGATGTTAGGTATATTTCTCGAGTTGTGTATTTGGTTTTCATAATGTTATATCCAAGTTGTTAGATTAAACTTGTACTGTCATTCTTCCTTTGATTGAATCGATGGTCAGAAATCGATCACTAACCAATAGCGCGTATACGTTATACTGTTCAGCTGGCACATAGCCCAGTGTCCACGTGACCTCAATATCTGCAGTCGATCCCACAACACGCTCCAAATGTTTTGATACGTCAAAATAAAAGATGGGATAGAGCGTTCGAAACTCTTCTATTGATATTTGAGATCCACTGTCCGCGTTCTGATATTTTTGCATTGCTTCCATAAGATACATGTACGGCCGAGAGATGTTTCTGGTGGCGTCTATGGCAAAATTACATTCGATTGCACGTTCGGGATACTGTTTGGAATTTACTCTCACAAATATTCGTCTAACGTCTGGGTTATCGAATATGGAGTTGTTCATTTCCTGATGGTTACGACGTGCTTGTCGTTGAAATACGACGAACAAGTGTCGCGGTAGTTGTTCGCTGGGCGTGGTCGTTACACGCCACGTGTAATCAGTCGCGTTGGGAATGGCTGTTTGATAAATCCTGTTCTGTTGGAAGTGTATCTTTTTTGTAAAGGTGGCTAGTAAAGATTCGAGCTCCATCATTTTAGCTAATGAAGGGACAACCCGAGGCATCCACAGTGCTAATCTTGTAATAGAAAACTGTCCCTCAGCCACTCCATCGGCGTGTATTATACAATCGTTTTGATCAGCTCGATCTAATATAAGCGTATGTTTTATTCCTCGAAACACTTTGTTATAATCACGGCAAAATCCAAAGATTGTACTTAACGGAAGCATCATCGTTATTTGGCGAGATTCTGCGGCAAACGCTTTTCGTTTAGCAAATCCCTCGTTATACTGCTGTCGTCTTATATTTGTAACGGCTAACCTGATCGAATTACCTATCGTAGCGACATCATTAGCAGCAGGATTGGCGATAAGATTATTATTATCAGCAGCAGGATTACCAGCACCAGTACGAAACTCACTCGAAACAGCTGTCCCGAATGAGGTATCTTTGAACCACATCATATTTGTGGCTATTGATCTGGAATAGTCATCGCTAAACGAAACGATGTTTAGTATTGTACTCGCTATGGGTAAGTGCATCGAAATATCTTCTACGGTTTGATTGGCCAGTTGGTATCGTGCACTCTTAAACAAACTCCAGCCATTATTGACGAGAGCGATTTCTGCATCAGCTGCAATATCACCACCTATCACAGTTAATATTTGGCCACGCACCTCTAACATTGCCTTATGGGGTAGTAGAAACACGTCCTCGTCTCTTGTGTTAAAAGTTCTAACTCCGGTTTTATTCGGTTCGTTCGAGTTCTCATCGAGATACTCGACATACTCTAATTCTGTTACAGCATCGTCAGTATCAATTTCTTCTGCAAAGTCGAGATAGTTTTTAGCTGACATTTATTTTATAATCGTTACACAAAATTAAAAGGCAGCAGGGGTCATCGGCGCTGTTTTCTTTACAAGTTTACGTACTATTTCTTCACCACTCGGCGACAGTAATTTTTTTGTTGTAGCTATCATAGCTCGTTTTGTTTCTTCTGTTGGCGCAATATCTGATATTACTCGTTTTATTTCTGATGGGGAAGGTCCTTTAATCTTATCAGCAATCTTTTGCCCTACTGCAGTGCCTGCTGAAGATGCCGCCCCTGTAGCGAAAGCTTTACCAGCGTCAAGTGCAATGGGCGCTACTTTACGCGCGATTCCTGGAATATTCTCTGCAATTGTTGTAAATATATTTCCAAAAAATCCACCTATGATTTTTCTTCGATAAACTTTTCTTCGTCTCATTTTATAAAATTATGTACACAAAATCACATGCCTAAGCAGTGCGTAGGTGTAAGTAATACGTGACTATCTCGTTGTTCACGTCTATTTGTCGTCCAGATTGGTCTGTGAGTTGCATTGTAATGCTTGTAATTTGATTCTCCGGTGTTATTGGATAGTAGATAATCTGTCGCGGATTGATTTGCATTAGAGAACCTGGTGGGACTTCTGGTGAGAAACTGTAGATCGTTTGCCCGCGGTTGCCTTTTGACGTATAAGATCCAGATGCGATAGAGCAATTGATGAGTATTGTATTTACTTCTGTAATATCTACTGGTAGTTCTCCATCAAATGTCAAAGATTTATCTTCACCGGTGGTATAGTATAAAACTCTAGTAAAACCTAACATCTTTCCAAAACTTCTTTCTTCAAAGAGGACTTTCATATTTCTTTTCACTGTTATCCTAGCTCGTAAGGTGTTATAATTCGCCGCTAATTCAAAATTGTCAGCATTCCCACCAGCTTTTGTTAGAAGCTCTTTTATTGTTCTGTTTAGATCAGTAATGTTATAAGCTCCTTGTGGAATCTGTAGTTTGTATTGTATATCAATAAACTCTTTTTGTGATGTTGGAGATTGTTTAACATTAACGATTAAAATTTCATCATTAATCCCAGTTTTAATATTCGGCATGGCGTTCCAACAAGTACAAGAAATTAATCCAATCTCATACTGTTTTGCAGGATCTAGTTCTATTGGTGGGTTGTAATTTACTGTAAAATTTGCGCTGTTTCCTGTTATTTGTGACGAATCAAGCAATAATGTTGTTTGCATTATACTAATATTTTAGATAAGATCGCGGTGTAAAATTTCGTACTCAGATGATGTTAGTAATCCATTCGATCTTAGATGATCAAGTATATCAATAATTTCGTTATCAATCTCTACACTTTCATTACCAGCTTCTTTAGAGGATATCAACAGCATTAGCCGATCGACTATGTCTGCGTTTGATGTAAATATTTTCACACCTTTTCCTCTTTTTCCTGGTAATCTTTTATCTCGCATGTTTTCATATTGTTTGAGTAGTCTTTTAAAATTCCAACCTTTACTATAACCTCCTTCTTTATTTCGATATTGTAATGATGTTTTTAGTAAAATTTCAGCCATAATTCCTTCTCTAATATGATCAACTAATGTTAGAATATTTTCTTCATCTTTTTCATCTTTAATTTCTTCATCAGCACGTGAACCATTTTTTATAATTTCTTTTAATTTTTCCATCAAATTATCATAGTTTTCTTTTGACCAATCTCGAATACTATTAATATTAGTGATATCATATTTTTTCATAAACTCTTCATACTCAACATATTCTATTTTAGACCTAGCTTGTCTTCTGTAAAATATGATAGTATCCTCAGGAGACATTATTTTTATCACACTTTCTTGTAATAATTTTTGTTTCTCAGTTAATTCTTCAGTTTGTTCTGATAATTTTTCCATCATACTTCTTATCTCATCTGGATTAACCGTCAATCTTGTTATTGCGTGTTGAAGTTCAAGAGGATTGTTCATTAGCCTGTCAAACTCAGCTTGTCGTGCAGCAGGATCAGCAATGTTTCTTACAAGTTCGTTTACAATTTTTACAGTTTCTTCTTTTGATCTTTCTCCAAGTAAACCAAACAAACCCTTTTCTTTCATTTTTGCTAGTTCTTCTGGAGATGATGTTTGTATTTCTTGCTGCTTGCCAAGCATCGCCTCAGTAACAGGTTTGAAAAATTTGGTTCTTTCTTCTTCTGCTTGAACTTGTCCACGTCGAGCTTCTTCCACCTTTTTCTTAAAAGCCGCACGAGTTTCGAGAAACTTTTTTAGTAATTCGATTTTCTGTTGATGTTTGTCCATTATTTTTATACGCTTTACAAAATTATATCATAGAAACGTCTCAAGGCAACAACGAAACATCTTGGTTGGATCACGCGCTAGCTTGTCAAATAAAAAGAAACTATATCGATCTTTAGTTGCTCGATGATATAATTCGATAAATTTATCTTTTGTAACATCACCACATTGTTCGTTTGCAATATTTCTCACATCCACATTATCTAGTCCGGGAAATAATATGAAACAACCCGTATTTCGCCTAATAAACCTATCAACATTATAAAAACCTTGGGCAAGATAAACAGAATTACATCTTTTATTACGTGATAGTGAAAAATATGATCTAATCTTGTTCATTTCCTCATTGTTTAGCGGAATATCATCAAAGACGATTATCTTATGCTCTGACGAATCGAGTTCATTCACTGGAACAAGTTCTTCTGGTTGTTTTATCAAAAATATATCATCACCAATGCCAAGTTCATCACGAAGTTTATCATTATACTCACTTAGTAACTCGTATTTGTCTTGTTGGGGGTTAATGGTGTAAATATACACCTTATCATAGTTAAAGTTATTATTGAGTAAAAGATTTAATAACAAATTTGTTTTACCAGATCCAGTTCGCCCAACAATAAGATAATGACAGTCTGGAAGTTCATTGTTATGTTTATGCTTCACCAATCGCTCGGTGTCAAAGTTTATTATCTTCGCCATCGTATAATTTTATGTTATATTAAACCAACAATTTTGTGTAGAACGGTATGTATAATGAGCTACTATACAAAATTTGGAACATTAGCAGTAGATTTATTAACAGAAGGTTACCAGGGTGACTTATCCAAGTATGCGACTCTTGATAAGCTCAAAAATGAAATCAACAATTTGTTAAACGTTGCAAGTGTAGATCCAAATGAAGTTGTAGTTTTCCAGGACAAACAAGGACGATTAAAGACGAGTAATGTACAACTATCAGATGTACTAGTACGAAATCCTACTGCAGTTGCTAATAATATTGTTACTTTTAACAATCAAGGTAAGATAGAAGATTCGGGTAGGTCAGTTAACGATTATGTTAGAAAAGCAGGTGATTTATTTACGGGAAACATTGCTATGAACCAGAACAAGATCACATACCTTGGAAACCCAACTGAGGATAATGACGCTGCTACTAAGAAATATGTTGATGATCAGGAATCAAAGTACGTGTCGGCGCATGGCGGTATAATGCGTGCATTTCTCAACATGAACAATAATGGCATCAATAATCTTAGAACACCAGAATCTGATTTTGATGCTGTAACAAAGAAATATGTTGATGATATCAACAATGATATCACCAAGTTCAAAACTGATTTTACTAATCACATCACCACGTTTTTAAATTTTCGCAGAAACATAAACAAAACCAATAACGAATTTTTTGGAAGTCCGCCGTCTGTTGATATTACACTCGATAATATTAACACAAAACTCAACGATATTATTAGTGGAATTCCTAGTATTGTTGAGAAAACGAGTATGATTAAAATTCCTCACAAGCAGATTAAAAATATTGTCTATACTGTTGCTTCTGGAATGTCTACTTGGTCTCCGCAAAATAACACTCTCAAACATACTGCAGAGGTCACTGGTGTGTATAGATTGTCCGTGTTGAGCAGTGCAAAGTTTAATATATTTACATTATTTCCATGGCGTCACTCGACTGATAATTTCTCTGGAACTGTGTCTATTGTGTTAAACAAAGATGTTGAAGAAACTTTTATGCTAATAGCAGATGACAAAAAATTAACTGCTGCGTCATATTGGTATTGTCTGGAATTTGTGGCTGAAACACCTCAACTAGTTACTTAATCAAGCCTGAGATTATGTGAACAAATATTATAATGAAAAAAAGTATAGTTGATTTCAATCATATTTCAAAAGATATTCCAGGACAGGATGTTGACGCACTAATACAATACTACAAATATTATCATAAAAAACTTTGGTGCGTTAAAAAATGCTACAAATATTATAACAAAATACTTCGAGTAATATCATATCTACCCTTGTTAATGACTAGTTCTGGCATAATTTCAAGTGGTATATCATTAAACCCGTTTTTGTTAATCATATCCGGTGTTGGTGTTTCTCTTACAGCAGCTTGTAAAAAAGTTGAACCTAAAATTTTGATAAAAAAGCACGGCTGCTTAACATCAATTATAACTTACAAAAAACTACTTGATCAAATAAGATCTTACCTACGAGGAGTAAAATATAGTATGGACGATTTAATACGTGAATTTCGTATTATTGACAACATGTTAACAGATATTCTACCCATGAGGATCAGCAAATATGAGAAAGATTATCAAAAGAAGTATGATATAACATAAAATTTTATATAATACCACTTACTTTACTGGAATTCTAATGCGTAATTTAGTCCACAATCGCCACGCTCTGCTAAATCGTAATGATTTGGAAAATTGAGTCTGACATATCATTCTGCTTATTCTGGAAGATCACGTAATTAAATTTTACCTGTTACCTAGGTATTTTGCAACAGGTGTTCTATTGTATTTGTTTGGAGGTCTAGAGGGGTTGTTGAGCTCGGATTCTTAACACAATTATTGATTGCAACAGGTGATCTATTACGTTACCTAGGTATTTTGTATTTGTTGAGCTCGGATTCTTAACGCAATTATTGATTGCAATAGGTTTTCTATTACGTTACCTAGGTATTTTGTATTTGTTTGGAGGTCTGGAGGGGGTTGTTGAGCTCGGATTCTTACTTTCTCCTACTACTAGCTTGCCAAAAGCTTCTCATGGGTCGGTGGTTCTTTCCGCGTATTTCCCGGTTTCTTCCTCCACCATTAATACTGGCCGCAATGTATAGCATGTCGTTTGCTTAAAAATGGCGTTAAGCTCACAACAACAACAACAACAACAACAACAACAACAACAACAACAAGAAGAACACAGCAATTTTCTTCAGGACACACGGTACTAATGGTATGGAAAAATGGGAACCAGATTGGATATGGGTTATGCAGTATATATGGGTTTATCTGGCCAGGATTGGTTAATAATGTAAGTTATGTTTTAGAAAAATATATATCTTTTGAGAGCTCGTCCTAGCTGTAAGTGAAAAAAAATACATTGTTTTATTGATGGAATTTCAGTTCTTGAGCAGTCTTGAGTTTGGAACACTCATTACTAAAATTAGCACCAGACTCTTTGGTGCGGAATTGAAAGCACATGTTTCAAACACGTGCAAGTCCAGAAAATTCCGCGACTCATATCCTTTCCTCTACACAGGAGCTGAGGTCCAGGTTTCATCTATACTTATAAATATAGTTTTGATGATGGGCACTCAGACATTTTAAGTTATTGAATTTTTATAAGTTTGCTATGGGAACTGAATTAGTACCATGATTACTTCACAGGTGTGATTATACGCAATATTGAGGTGTCTTGGAGTGTTTATTGAGACCGGATGCACATAAGTGCCAAAAACGTAAAGTTAACCAGCATTTGTCGCTTTCCGAGAAGAAACATCGAATATCTGACAGAAACCGAACGAGACCTATCAAGGATTTGTTTTGGGGACCAGATTGATGTCACGTATCTGCCAGATGCAGCAAGACAGAATTACACATTTCTGTCTAGATTTCAGCATTCCATGCTGCCGTAGTATGAACTGTTATTAGGCAGCATATCTGCTGGTGCATCAAGTAAACTACATCATTCATGACAAGAACCTGAAAATCCTCAAAAATAATAATTTGTAATTTGTATCTAAAATGTAAAAATAATATATCTTTTAAGAAAGAATAGGAACATGCGCTTATTCAAATTTTATTTATCTTCCATCAACGAATTCCTCTGTAAAATAAAAATGGATCAAAAATACACATGGTTTTTATTTTGACATTAGTATTAAGAGTTACATCACAGCTAGAACTAATATTAAATGTAGTTTAGGTTAAGAATAACAGCTCAGAATTTTAGGGGAGTTTTTCTAGAAGTCAAATACTTCTGCTTTGGGATCAAATAGGATTGACTGATTGCAGACGAAGATAATATTTAGACAAGAATATTATCCTTGTATCATCATCAGATCATATTTGTTTAGCATAGAGCGGCACCCACATTGAAACCCGGTAATGAAAAGAAGTTACTTGATGAATATACATTGTAAAAGAAGGTCTTTATCATTCACACACACACACACACACACACACACACACACATATATATATATATATATATATATATATATATATATATATATATATATATATATATATATATATATATATATATATATATATATATATATATATATATATATATATATATGCATGTCTGTTACAATTTTAAAGTTCATTCATAGTGGTTGCCAATAAATAATCGAATCATATGTCTCATTCGGTAAGCAGTCTTGACAAAAGTCTTCAGACTTCTTATGTTAAATAAACTCTTCAGCATACAATGAATAATGCATTAAGCGACAGTATTATTCTAAACAAAGTTGATACATTCATTGCTGGTAAAAGTAACATGCATAACTGTCTCCCACAACAACCATTCTGGTAATCTTGTGTCGAGGATAACCACCACAACGCATTGAACATGGCTCCAATACATTAAAGACAAGGCTGGGCTGGAACTGCAACATCTGTATAAACAGTTCCCTCAGCCGGTCTGGCTCAACACTTCGTATGATCTTCTGGAATTTGTTTAAGAGATTAAGCATATTCAATCACGGTATGTATGTGGTACAAAAAGCTTGAAAGTTAAAGTGATGATACCATGGAAATTTCAACATTTACAGCAATCATGTATTTATATCAGGTTTATATTTTTGCAAGTCCACCTTGGAAACAGAAATGACTGCAAACATATTGGAAGAGTAACTACCAAAGTTTTTACTCTGTGTGTGTAAATGGATGCAGTACTGGGTTTTTATCAGAACTAATATTCACAGGCAGCTGCTACACATAGCATGTATACAGAAAGAGGTTTCTGTAATGTGGCATCACATTCCTGTCAAATTTTTAATGCCATTAGTTATATATATATATATATATATATATATATATATATATATATATATATATATATATATATATATATATATATATATGGTAGATATAAACTGTAAACTTCGGCAATAACATGCTGAAGTGATACACAAAAGCTATTGAAAGAATGAAAGAAGTTTCAAAATTGACATTGCATCAAGTAAACATTTCCTATTGAAGAATCATTTGCAGTAATCACCAGTTCAGAGGTGAAACAATTGAATGCCAAGCAGATTCGGAGATTGAAACTCTTACCCGAAATGTTATATCAAATATGAACTAGAAATTGGCATGGTAGTAAACACTGGTAAAACTAAACTACTGCTTATCTCAAAATGGCAAAAAAGAACAAATCTTGGAAGTGACAAACTGTGACATGGAAGGATAAAAATTTGAAAATGGTCTGTCATGTAAGATTATTTAGTGTTTTGGTGGATAATGACCTATCATGGACTGAACATATCATACACATCAGTAAAAAGGTCAATTCAAGTTTATGGCTTCTCAGTAGGATACGTTTGTAATACAGTATGAGGTAATTCAAATGACAAAAACATAACAAAGAGAGCAGAACTTCAAACAATATTCATGCTAATTGATGGTCCATACCAACGAGTACAAAACCATCATCCAAGAAGCCAGACTCTACGTGTTTCGTGTGGAAGTGTTGCATAAAGTGGGAAATTACATCAGTCTTGATGATCTTCCCACTCAGATTCAACACGATAACTGTCTGTTTATCAGTCAAAAAGACAAATTGGACGATTATCTGGATGACGTTTGGAGAATAATCTAGGAAAAAGCAGTGTCTCATCAATGATATAAAGACTTCCATGATCATGGAAACGATGAGGAAAAAAGATCGATGGTTTTGTGACCGTTATGGCTATATGTTGTCTTGAGCTAGGAAACGTCGTGTACATCAACGTCCCAATGACCTTCCTCAGTGGAAATCTAACATGACTTCTCAACGTTGTCAACATTGTCAAAAATAATTTGTTTGTAAAAAAAAAATGTATTGTTGTTGGTTATTTGTTGCTTAAGTAAACAGATGTGTTTGATGTTATATGATGTGTTGGCTGTTTGTGAGTTTAAAAACAATATTGTGTGTAAAACAAAAACGTGTCTGCTTTAAAAAAAAGACAAATTCAATAATGCTCTTTGACTTCTCTCTCTCTCTCTCTCTCTCTCTCTCTCTCTCTCTCTCTCTCTCTCTCTCTCTCTCTCTCTCTCTCTCTCTCTCTCTCTCTCTCTCTCTCTCTCTCTCTCTCTCTCTCTCTCTCTCTCTCTCTCTCTCTCTCTCTCTCTCTCTCTCTCTCTCTCTCTCTCTCTCTCTCTCTCTCTCTCTCTCCCCCATACAATGAAAACAGCTATATAGCATAACGACACTAAAAATCAGTAGAGATGTTTTCTATCGCATCTGCGCTCAAAACATATAAACCGTGGTAGTCTCTAGAATTACCATTGTTTGATAAGTCAATCTCTTGAAGGCAGATTACGTCTGGTTTGTAGGTGGCCTTGGTGATTGCTGGTTGTAATTCTAACTGGTTTGCATATAGTCCTCTACAATTACATTTCCAGATAGTGAGTTGTATTGTGATATTGTGACGATTTGTATTGCTTGGTCTGTTTCGGTTGTCTTCCATAAAGGTACCGTTGGTTTCTTATGGGTTAGAGGGTTTGCTTGCACAACAATATTAATAGGTGATGGATGTGATTTTATCCAACAGTACGTATAGCGACTGGTACACATCTTCTCTGTTGACTTTATTATGTTGTGCTTTTTTATTTATTTTCTGATTACCTTTACTATTTGGTTATGAGTATTGTGGTGATGTAATCCGACTTATTGTTGTTGTTGTCTTGTGTAGCTGCTGTGTATTGCATGGGGTAGTGTTGTGAGGTAACCACCTGGTTGGCTTTTGTCCTGATTTGAGGGTTGTGATTGGTTATGAGTGTTGTGTTGATGTTATCCGACTGATTGTAGTTGTTGTTGTTGCTGTCTTATATAGCTGCTGTGTTGCTAAAGGTAGCGTTGTGATGTTACCGCCTGGTTGGTTTTTATCTTGACGGCGAGGGTTGTGGTGTTGTCGCGAGATTTGGTAGACTGGTTGAGTTTTTAAACTAGTTGTTGACAATGATGGTTTTTCTTGGTGGTGCATGTAATAGGGCGGGTCTTTTGATGGCGTCTGTCGACTTTGTGGTTTCCTTCCATTGTCGTTCAGACTTGTTTGAGTTGGTGTAGTTGGTGCACATTTGGTGGTCTGTTTAGCCGAAGGGTTTCTTATTTTTGTTGTGGTCGTGTCTCCGTTGTTGTCCTTGGCGGAATAATGTTTCTGTTGTCATGATCGTGTTTCTTCTCATTATAGTTGGGGTTTCTTCTTCCATTAGTTGTATAATCCTTTGCTCCCTCACGGTATATGGACATGGTGTTGAGAATGGGTAATGTTGTCATCTACAGTTAGCACATTAGTAGGTATGTGCTCTGTGTTGTCATAGGTGCTGTCCACCGGATTTGTGGCACCTTGCATTATATATGCATGCTTATGTGAAGTGCCACCATCTTTTACATCTGCTGCAGAATCGCGGTTTGTTAATGTAGTTGCGGATTTTTATGGTTCTACATTGATGTCCAACCTTTATTGTTGGTGGTGATAGATCCTTGAGCACTAGCAACACTGTTGATGTTTCCGTGACCAATTTGTTTCTAAGTTTAGGCGTCAGGCTGCATGCAATAATTTGTTTTTCCAGGTTAGCCTGTAGTTCTGACGTAGATATGGTTGTCAGTGGGCCTGTCAGTTTAATTGCAGCTTTTATCCATATTCAGGTACATTGCTATTTTGATTCGGTTAGTGTTTGTTGTTGCTTTGTTGTTATTCTTCGCATTGTTGATGTTGGTTCTAATTGGTATATTGTTCATTGCCTTGTGCCTGTCCACTTTGACTCTGATGCCAGCTATTGTGCTAATTTCAATATATTTGGCCACATTGATTTGCCGTGCTGCAACATATTATTTAGTCTGCCTTGGTCTGATAATCTTGAATGTGCCACTGTGTTGTTGGCTTATTGCAGTAACCAAGATTTTCGTGCTTACCCATAGAATTTTTGACTAGCTGGTTATGAAGACGTTTAGATAGGTACGGTGGCAGCTGATTCTGAGTGGTTTAATTGTTTGTTTGTGAGGGTAGAGCCTTAATGTGTTGTTTTCTTTAGTTTGGATAGGAGTAGTCCTCTTGTTGTTAGTGTTGTCCTTGTGGTGTTTTCATAACGATGATTTTGAATTTGTTTTTGTGTTGCTTTTTGGTTGTTGTATGTATTTCCTACGTCTGTAGTAGTTACTGTTTTGGGTTTTTTCCTGGTCCTTCATGGGATTCTTGCCCTTCGCTGTTTGTGCTGTCTCCTCATATTCTGTTCATTCTTGGTACGTGCGTTGGTCTACGCTTGTTTCCTTTTGGTCTACTTGGATTATCGCTTTTTTAATTCTTCCATTTGTATCACATTGATGTGTTCTAAGAGCCCTGCCTGCTGGTTAATATGGATGGTGTATACCCTCAAATTATGATGCTTATCGATGCATGCATTGTTGTTTGTGTTGTCAGTGATTGTTGTTGATTCACTGGTGCTAGTCTATGTATTGCTATTTTCTTATTCCATCATGGGTGTTACTGGCGAGTTAGATTGGGTGTCTGTTTCCTCCATATTTGACACTGTGTTGTCATTGTTGTCGGTGGTGGTAGTGTTTTCAGAGTTGTTAGTCTAGTCTCTATGTTTCTATATTCTTCTACCATATGTGCTAATGGTGAGTTAGCGGGGGTGTCATTCTGGTATTCATCTGCGTTGTTCGTAATTGTTGTTATGGTGTTGTTGTTCCTGTTGTCATTGTTGCTCTCATGCTGGGTGTCTGTTCATGATGGTGTATATGTGATTATTATTTCATAGCTTTGATTATCTTACACCCTGTTGGTAGTTTTTTCTTTGCTCTCCATGTTATCTATTTCCACTGCTAGTGTGTTTTGGATGCGTATTTGTATTGCGAGGTTTTTTTCTTCGCCCTGGCTTTAAAAACATCCTAAAGTGTTATAAATTATATATCAGATAATTGTGATTGATCTAGTAAACCTTCTTTATGTGTTAGTAGGTCGTGTGCTATAATTTATTTTGTCGGCGCGTTCAAGAATGTGCAAATTAAAATCTCCCTGGGGGTTGGCTCTGCTGAAAGTTAACTTAGTACTATTTTCTAGCCGTTTGGAGGTGGGTGTGCTACGCTTTTTCCCAGTGAGCTTTTGCGTTTTCATTGGTTGCATTTGCATTCTAATTAGTTATGTTTTCTTGTTTTTGTTGCGGGTGATTTTTCTTTTTGTTTCTTTGCCCACGTTTTATTAACTTGTACTTGTCATGCCTTGGGACGGGTTGGCTAGAGGAGACAATACCAAAACTAAAATAATACAACCTTAACTTCCACAAATACAGAACCAACGGGAATAAAGGAGGACTGGATATATATATATATATATATATATATATATATATATATATATATATATATATATATATATATATAGTTTATTTCAAACAATACTATCATACAGGTTATAGAAAATAAATTTGTACTCTACAGAATTTCGAACCCAGGTCCGCGAGTAAATGGCACCCATCGCCTTGCCTGCAGGCCTCAGCCCATATACCGTCACTACTAAGCACTGAGTCGGTGCGTAGCAGACGCAATCGCATAACGACCTAGTAAATAATTCTCATATATATATATATATATATATATATATATACATATATATATTTATATATTTATATATATATTTATATATATATATATATATATATATATATATATATATATATAATTATATATGTATATATTTATATATTTATATATATATATATATATATATTTATATATATATATATATACACACACACAGAGTCGTTCCAGATTCTATTGAAAGAAATCACGGTATATAGGACTTTTTTTTGTTACAAAGAATTATTAATGTATACCAGATAGAACCGACATTGCTATCCTGCTATCCCTAGATTTTGTAGTAGAATCTTGATAATAGTGGGCAGAATTAATAGTTTAATACAAACAATATTAGAGAACTTAAATTCGTACTCTACGGAGTTTCGAACCCACATATATATATATATATATATATATATATATATATATATATATATATATATATATATATATATATATATATATATATATATATATATATTAATAACACTATCATTAATACTGCAGAAATAAACACTACCACGAGCTCCTCGGAAAACTGCACCAAGGCATTATCATAACAATGGGGAAAAAAATAACGATTTACTACATCTACGACACAGCTCATACAAACTTCAACATCGCTCACGACGATATCCAACTCCCCAAGGATAGAACCAACGATAGTATTATCTGTGGAGACTTTAACGCACACAATCTGGAATAAGGCCGCGATCACATCGACAATACCGGCAAATAGGTCGAAACATTTTCCAGTGACAATCAACTTTTAATCCTTAATACTGGGTCACCCACAAGGAAAGACACCGCAACTGGAAAATTCTCCAATTTAGATCTCACTATAGCAACTACAACCATCGCACAAATCACAAGCTGGATTTTAGTACACCACAACACTCTAGGAAATGACCACTACCCAATATGCATCACTATCAACATGAATAACCCAAAGTAGCAACTAGGAAACATTCAAAGATGGAGAACGAAAAAACCAGACTGGGAACTATTTTAAGCCATCTTAAGGAGAAAACACATAGACGACCTACACAACACGGACACCAACTATTTCTACAATAGAATCATCCAGGTAATCAATGAAGCAGCACAAGAAAGCATACTAAAATCAATTTTCAAAACTAGCAAACCCAATCTATCGTGGTGGAATGAAGATTGCAAATCGGCTAGCAAAGAAATGAAGAAACCCCTAAATTGATTTACACACACCAAGCTATCCACAGACTTTGTCGTCTACGAACGTACAGAAGTCAAAGCTCGCAGAACCATCAAGGAGGTTTAAAAAGCATCATGTTAGTCATACTGCTCCAAACTCACACACTCCACTAAAACTAAGGAAGTGTTTGGACAAATATTAAAGTCATAAAAGGCAAAGCCCCTAATTCAACACCCCCACTAGCTGGAACTCAAAGCAAAAAAGAGAAAGCCGAACATTTCGCCATTTTATCAGCAACAACAACCATATCTAGGTTAGTGATTCAACGACAACAACCGGGATATCCACAACTTAGATTTTGAAATATACAAGCAACTACCAATCAACTTACTCAACCTTATCTGGAGCACAGGACAAATTCCCACATCCTGGAAACAAGCAATTGTTATAGCTATTCCAAAACCAAAAAAGGACCCCAAAATGGCCTCTTCATATCGCACAATCTCTCTAACAAATACCATTTGCAAAATCATGGAAACGATGATCAAATACAGACTCTGGCACCATTTGGAAAAAACAATCTACTCTTGGAAAATCAAAACGGATTTATGAATAAATGCTCCACCTTGGACCAACTTGTGCGCATAGAAGTCAGCATAAAAGTAGCCTTCAAAGCAACTCAAAAAAGGAACCGGCATTTAATAGCCTTATTTTTAGACCTCCAAAAGCCCTTCGACCTAGACTGGACTAAAGGACTCATAGCCAAACTCAACCAATATGGAATAACAGGACGGATGCACCAATGAATTTCATACTTTCTTACAGGAAGACAAATCAAAACCCGAGTTGGAGATGCTTACTGGACGACATACTGACTGGATAATGGAACCACATAAGGAATTGTTATAACCCCTACCCTCTTCAGCATTATGGTTAACAACCTAAAGGGTTATGTTCATAATACAGTACACCTATCCCTATTCCCGACGACAGCAGCATATGCAAAGCAGTGAATACTGACAACCTCAAACTCATCGCCAAGCTGCAGCAAAACCAGCTACTAACACGAGATGGGCGGACAACCGGTGATTTAAGATCTCTGGTACTAAAACCGTGGGAATGCTCTTCTTCCCCATCCCATAATCGACGCAAACCAAAGTATCCTAAACTGTACATCCAAGGAACGCGAGTACAATTCGTCAAACAAACATACTTCATGGGAATGCTACTAGACGTCAAGCTCAACAGGAAACCACACATCAACGAACTAATCAAGAGAGCACAACAGGACATCAACCTCATAAAACAAAACAAGAGAACCACATTGAGAACCGACAAGGAACAGGGGGGACTATGGCAAATGCCGGCTAAAAAGCATTTCCCTACCTAACCTAAATACACAAAGAAAATGGAAATCTAAGAAAACACATGAGCACTAGCAACAATATGAAAGTCAAGGATAACAACAACGACAAGGGAAACATGAGCATGGCAACAACTGCCACGCTCAAAGGGAGTCCAGACGAAATAACACATAAGGGTACCAGCAGCAACAAGGAAACTGGACTATGGAAACATGGGCCAAGATGAAAGGTGTGGCCTAAAAGAAAAATAACCACAAACACAAGGACATTAATGAGATAACCATTGCCAACAAAGCAGGGTATACAAAGCCGCAGTTGGTCACCAACAGGTCCAAGCAACAAATGAACATAATTAAGAGCTTAAGCAACAAAGTAGAATTATAAACTCTGTACATTTCATGAGATAGATTAAAACAACACTACCATGTCACCGCTTAACCAACGAACTAAGCAATAATCTGCAGAGAACTAACAACTAATACCAATTATGGGAATATATATATATATATATATATATATATATATATATATATATATATATATATATATATATATATATATATATATATATATAAATGTGTGTGTGCACATGCTCTTTAAGTTCCGAGTACCCCACAAAACCTCCACACATGCCACCAATAGAAAACAAAAAGAGCACAATATTAATTCTAAATTGACGAGTGATTGAAACAATCAAATATGGACTATGGAGACACAAGACAAGTAAGTAACACCTGGGGAGTGCAGATAGAGGAGACCAGGAAAGGGACCGTACATTCAACCTCCAATTGACGAACAAGAACCAGGTCTACCGGAAGCAGAACAAGGCAGGACCATAACTTGTATAGGGCAAGCATTAGCCTGACATTGCCGGTAGAACGGGCAAGAAGGACCAGTACCTCCACAGGGCAAGCACTAGCCGTCCAAATGAAATCAATAAACTTAAATCCTGATCTTCCCCTATGGCAAGCACTTGCCAACATAAGAACAAGCTCTGGCTCATTCCCACCTACCCGTGCAAGCTGTGCCACACAATTTGACAAGCACTGGCCCACCTCCCTGTGCAAGCTCTGTGGAATACTGGCATACCGGACAAGCAAACAAAGCATGGCAATGAGTGAAAAATTCATCTCGTAAGAAGGTGTTGTTGTCATACCACAAGGCCCACAACTCTACTCACTCTCCCCTCCTACTCTCATACCCCTCTATTTCAACCCTTTCTTCACCATCCCCTTTCCACTAACAAAAAAAAACAAAAGAGGTGATAGGGAAAACACACTAGCAAACACATGGGTGGAATCCTGAAAGCAAAAAGCCCCGTGTTGCAAAAGACTTTCCACAATAAGCCCTCAACTAAACTCCTTTTCACGCACTCTCCTCTAATACCCTAACTAACAAAAGGGCCAAAAACAGGTGTTAGGGAAAACAAGTAACACCTGAGTGGAATCTTGCGTACAACAAGCCTGTGTGATATGAAGATTTTTCTATCATAAGCCCTTCTCCATCTCCCTTCTATGCCACCCTAAACCCCTATTAAAACAAAGGGACTAAAACAGTTGCTAGAGGAAACATACTAGTAAACACCTGGTTGGAATCCTAGCAACAGCAAGCTTGTGTTGCTGACAGATTTTTCGATCAAGACTCCCCTTTCCCCACACTCCTCTCCTTTCTTTCTCCCGCAACCTTATCTATACGAGAGGCAAATCTATTGGCAATCGAAAGCCTCATTCGATTACACCTCTGCATATAACTACCTTGATCCTTTGGACTCTCTGCCATCAAAAACAACACCTAAGACTAGCAATACGTGACTCCAAAATCACAGGTTTGCTGACACACTCCTGATTGGTATAATTTTGACAATGGAAGTACGCTTAGTACACAAAATTCCAACTACATAAAAATAAGATTAGACAATCAACTCAGAAATTAGGTCAATTGCACAGGTGGCTTACACAATACTGGGGAAAGGGAACGTCCACTAGAACAACTGGACAGAATTTGACATTCTCCTGACAGACAATTGACAAGTATGGATATTGTACATAAACGCGGTGTTTTTGGGGCATCTTTCCAAAACAAAGACCAATTAAATAATCTCAGTGATTGAGCATAAACTAGTCGCCAAAGATTTAAGTTAGCGTAGGCTACTTTAATAATTGTCAGTCAGTCAGTAGAGTGACCATCCATCCTTGACTCGTTTACCAATAAAGATGCCTTCAAGACTACTATTTTGAATGAAGCCTATGTGAATTTGAATCGCTTTAGGCAAATCCTGATGAGACAGAGAATGACAGGATGCTACAAGTGGTTGAAGACCTGATTAAAAAGGTCTTCTGAGAAGAAATCGAGAAGGGGCAAGAGGAATGGGTGGATAAGTGCAGAATAGAGAAACAGCAGGCTTTGTGGACTGCCATGTAGACACGAAATAGTTCTTCTTCTTCTTCAAAATCAGACCCTATGCTGCCGGAAAGCTTGCAACAACATCGGGACGCAATCTTAAACGATATAAGATTTCCATAACCCCGTCAACACAAGTCCTTTTCAGGGCTACCCTCAACCATCTAGAAAAGAGATAATAATCAATTTGCCAAACTATTTGTCTGTCTTCCTATGTTTGTTGCTTAAAACATAAAAGTGTGTCTATAAATACTTCGTTCCTTTGCTTTATGTGGAAAAGATAGACGTGTGACTATAAGCACTTCATTTATCTGACTTGCTAGTGTGTTTTTGATAGGTAGGAGTGGTAATACAGTGTTTGTAGGAGTGTTTGAGTATTTCTTTTAGATCCGCGCGTATTTCATTATGATATGGATATTGTTAGCTTTGTTGTTAGGGATGGTTTCATTCAGGTCCGCGCTTCAAACATAAAATATAACGTTCGTCAGTCTGGCCACCCTGCGTTCACTCGTTAACATAAGCAGTATAGCGAAACTTATTGAACTTCACACACCTGGAATATGCCAGGCGCATACTCGATGAAATGGCCACTGAGGTAATAGGAGAAGCTACCCAGCTGGAAGGAGAGGAATAGGAGAGGAAACAAGAAGAGGAAAAGAAGAAATATATAATTCTGCCTCATCTGCTGCTAACACCAGTGTGTATGGGGAAACCCATGTTAATTACACCACCACAGCCAGTACCAGCACTTTAACTAGTACCACCATCACAGCCACTACTAGCACCACCACCACTTCCAATAATACCAATACCAAGACGGAAAACTGGGAGAAGGCGTTGCGTATGCAGGAAATAAAAACTCCACAGCGTTTATGGTGTGGCATAGAAGAAGAAGGCAGAGGGAACAAATTTTCAGAATCCCAGAAACTAAATAATGGGGTTCTGAAGTCACTCAAGAGCCCTTTGCGCTCCCTACCACCCACTTAAATTAGGAGTAGGTTGAAAGCCAACGATGTGTCTGTGGTTCAAGGCCTGGGAGATGCACACATTAAGCGGGTGCATATGAAGTTCCATAATACAGCCCTTTTCATGGCTACCAAAACATCTTGAAAAGAGACTGTTCCAGTTGAAAACCATACAATTGTGTGTGTGTGCGTGTGTGTGTGTGTGTTTGCATGCATGCTCGTACGTTTGTGTTTGTAATTATGATTGTAACTATACGAGTACGTTTGTTTGCGTGTGTATTTGTGTTTGTATACTTGCTCGTATGTATGTGTATGTGTGCTTGTATGCGTGCGAATAATTTGTTTGTGTATGAATGCGTGCTAGAACGTTTGTGTGTTGGTGTACTTGTGTTTCTATGCGTGCGCTTTGGTTTGTGCTTATTTGTTTGTTTATTCCCTTAACAAAAACCCATACACCCCTTAACTGAGAAAACAAGAAGTTTGCTGTTAGTGTTGTTTTGTAGAAACTTTATGTTAGATTAGCCATCTCATCACTGAATTGTTTGGTAGGTGATATGGGAAGTTAAATAGAGGTGTTTTCTTTCACGTTCGTGCTTGATACACCAAATATTCAGACTTTACCATACCGGAGATAAATAAAGAACATGAATCAAGACTTCCTGATATCTGCTATATATACAGAGAAGAATTCTGGGCTATATTAGTAGCAATCAAACTGGAAGGCAATCGTAAGTTCCCCAAAATGCTAATAATTAGCTATTCGCTTATGGCTATATACTCCCTGGAAACCGAAGATAGTGAAGCTCTACAGTTTCGTATTTAGCATAGGGTTGGAATTTTAAAGAAAAGGAATTCTCCCATGTTTCCTCACTAAATATACTGGCGTTTTAAAAGAACAGACTTTGTATATCTTAGGTTTTGTTCAAAGAACCTTTAATTCACTTTATTTTGGTGTATGATTGATGGGTGTAAAAATGGGTTAAAGAGCATACAGCTTGGCCTTACTCCAGATGTGCACCCTTCAAAAATGTCTTAGTTCTACTTGCTCATTTTAACTTCTCGAACTTCAGAGGAAAATTTTTTTAAAAAAAAAAAACGATAACTTATTTTACATTTTATGTATTTGGTAATTCATTCTTTGCAATTTTAGAAGCTGGTATTGTCTAGTTTGGCAAAATTTATTTTCCCTATTTGAATAGCTGCCATGGATAGTGAACATTAGACAAATTTCAAATTGATTTTTGGAGCACAAGAGAACAGTCATTTTAGTTATCAGTGTGCTATGAAAAGTACAATATCCGAATAAATTTCAGCCACATTGCATGAATGTAGCATAGAAGTATACCAACACTCTCTCCACTGTGCATGTTTAAAATGCAAACAACTTCACCTTACGTACATCACTTACTCAAAAGTACATTATAACTGGTGAGTGCCACCAATACAACTTGAAGGGAAAATTTCTTAAAATAAACACGATTGCGTCTGAAAAATATGCTAAATCAAGATAAAAAAATATAATTTATGTGAAATGACAAAGCTTACTTAGCAACTAGAATGCAACTTAACAGCACAAACTATACTCATATCAACTACAGCACATGATATCTAAGAATATCGTTGCAAAATGGCAAACAGAATGGGATTTATGAGCCAAGGGTCGCAAACTGTATACCATGCAAAAAACAGTGCGCCGTAAGATCAAAGCCCCACCCCTCAAATTTTAATAAATATGACCAACGAATCATAAACAGAATTAAAACTGACAAACATCGCTAGCAGGCAGCATGGGGAGATATAAAAAAAAACAATACAGAAATAAATTTTAATTGGCCTTATTGCCAATACTGAGGATCTACACCACGTGTTTAACACCGACCTCCAATACCAAAAACAAAGGAAAAACTATTAATTTCCCTTAAAGCAATAGGTTGGTCAGACTTATTATCCAGACTTATTATACCTCAGTAACCCTAACCCAAATATAACCAACGATACAATTATATTCTTCTTTAGAGAGCTTCACAAAATTAGGGAAATGTAATACATACTCGGAATCATCACCGTAAATCATAAGAAGCAGTGACAGAAACAGTTACCTGACATTAGTCACACCAAAACGATCGAACCAGGTTGTGCGCGATGGGGCGGTGGCTTCGGTTAACGGCTCACTGAGAGGTATGTACCAGCCAATGTGGGAGCTAGAGCCATTTCCTCATCTAGGATCTCGTGGAACGATAATGAGGTTCGTTGGTCAATGCAATGCAATGCGACTTAGCAACTAAAATGCAACTTAATAACGCAAACTACACTCACATCAACTACAGCATCCCAGAGTTATACAGCATGATATCTAAGAATATCGTTGGAAAATGGCAAACAGAATGGGATTTATGTACCAAGAGTCGCAAACTGTATACCATACAAAAAACAGTGCGCCGTAAGATCAAAGCCCCCCTCTCAAGTTTTAATAAACATGACCAACGAGTCATAAACAGAATTAAAACTGGCAAACATCGCTAGCAGGCAGCATGGGAAGATTCTTTAAAAAAATCCAATACAGAAAGAAATTTTAATTGCCCCTATTACCAATACTGAGGATCTACACCACGTGTTTAACACCTTCCAAAACTACCAAAAGCAAAGGAAAAAACTATTCATTCCCCTTAAAGCAATTGGTTGGCCATGTTCCTATCCAGACAAATAATACCACAGTAACCCTAACCCAACCATAACCAACGATACAATTCTATTCTTCTTTAGAGAGCTTCATAAAATTAGGAAAATGTAATTCATACTCCAACTTGTCACCGAAAATCATAAGAAGCAGTGACAGAAACATTTACCAGACATTAGCCACACCAAATGATCGATAAAGTGATGCCTATGTCTCGCTATATATTTTGCGGAACTAACCAAAAGATCGAACCAGGTTGTGTGCGATGGGGTGGTGGCTTCGGTTAACGGTCCACTTAGTGGTATGTACCAGCCTATACTCGGGCTAGACCCATTGCCCCATCTCAGATATCGTGGAACGATTACGAACTGAGAGGTGTGGTTCGCCAACTTACCTTTCTGTACCTTACAATTCAACTGCCATATATACGGCATTGGGATTTGATTCGTCTAGCAATGCAATATGACTACAGGTATCCGAGTCGTCAACCATTTATCACAATTTGTTTCCAGAATACAATGACTTACAACTCCTCCTTTGTCTCTTCTAGAATACAGTGGAGACCAAAGCAAAGATTCCAAGCTCCAGAATTCATCTATCAGCTGATACCACCACACCCTAAGGGGTAAACTTAGTCCTTTCCAAGGCTTAACCAATTGCCTCATATTAAGAGATTTCACTTTGGCTTGAAATCTCGACTCAACAATACTAATGATAACGATAACGTGATCCTTTGACCACCGTTCTCATTTAAAACCACAGTACCTACCTCGGCTATCAAAAGTTATGTTTGGTCTCTTAGACTTATTTTTATTGAAATAAAATGCGTTCGTAATGTACTTTCAAAAAAATTCCAAGATAGAAAAATTTAAACTAAAATCCGTGACTCCAATTGTAATTGTGGCTGATAATAAAATTGATAATTGGATATACCTATCATAAAGACAGCTGGGTTGAATTTAATAGTATTAATTCTTGCGTTTCATGTTCATTCCGGCTGGCGTTTGGTGCCTCCTTCTGTGCCCTTATCCTCCCTGTCTACTCGGACATTAAAAGACGAGTGTGTGGGCCGATTCCCAGTGGTTTAAATCAGATGCCCCGAAGAGCATGTACGCAGGGAAATCGGGATGAGTGGGTGATGGGTCCATTCCCACTCATAATTGACTTTCATACAGTTCGAATGGGACTTATTGTCCCACGACCTGTCGGCTACATCTATCAACACTCTATGCCATATTCAAAACTAAATACACCAGCGTAGCTATATCATTACACAACAACATTATTAATGAGCATATAAGTCCGCCCAGACAAATTTGAAGTTGGTCGCGTGCTACACGTAAGTTTCGAAAGAAAATGACGTTTGGTCTACTTAAAATTGAAATTTGGATTAATATTGTTATTGAATGCGCATTGCAGCAATATTTCCATTTGATCTGGAATGAATACGTATCGGCATTTGTTGTCTATTAGACGCATTTTCGTGATTATGGTCTGGATTTATCTATATAAAGTAACTTTCATCACATTTCAGCAGCATCTCCCATTTTAATTGTATTAAAGTGTATTGACATCGCCGTGCTTGTTTCTGTTCTGTCATCGAATGATTCAGATCATAATATGGGAAAATGTGAAGTCTTTCAATTGCAATTACTGAAAATGAGTGCAGTAATGAGGATGTGACTGGACCTGGAATTAACTCAAAATTACAGTACAATTTCGAAATGTGCAATCAAGTCTGAGAACCCATGACATGCTTTACGTAATTCGGATTTGCAGAACTACTAAAGTATATTTTGAGAAAATTCAGTATGTCAAATTGTAAGTATATTTTTGCCATTTTTATTACCAGCTAAAGAAGACAGTTTAGTTTTATAACTTGCATGTTACTCTAAGGACCCCGTGTTTATAGCTTGCGTGAATCTGAAACACTGTATCAAAATAACGTGGAATGAGCCAAAGCAGTTTGTATGTCAGTCCACTAAACATCTGCTTTAGTTCATTCAGAAAGAAATTGTTTTTATTACAATAGAAAGTAGTTCTTTATTCGCAAGAATGCAGTGTGAATTGAACGCTAGGAGTTCGGTATCGCAAAATATTGTACGATTCTGACAACGTAAAGAAATATAATGAACATTTAATAATATCTGATATCAAACGGGTAATCAACCGAGCAAAGAAAGCGAGTACTCCCGACACAGTAAATAAAGAATTGATAAAATCTGTTGACGAGGAAATAAAGGTCATAAAAAGGAAATCTTAAAGAGTCGAGGTTGAGGAGGACGGTGACACGGATATAGCATGGCTACAAACTCTTGGGATACATAACATTGTTATGGACCCACATACAGCGAAGGACTTTGTCAAAGCAGTCACCTATGTAGCGTGGGAGTCCTTCAGTACCAGGAGACCTACAACCCAGGAATGGAAATTAGGGAAAAACACACTCAGCAAATGCTACATAGAAGCATTCAAGCAACACCTGACAATAACATTAATAGATGCCGCCGAGTTCTTGTCATTACTACATGAGTTCGATGTATTCTCGTCTCCGGGATATAGAGAAAACCAGACGGCTGAGGAGATATGCGACCATTAAACCTGCTGAAAAAAGCAACCCCTTTTAAGGCTATCAAATTGCTCCTTAACCAATGGATTCCAGTTTGGTTTGGAATCACAATTTGATCAAACCATGATTCCGACTTGATTCTTTTCCACCGTTCAAAATTCAAAACGTATATTGTATACCTAATATTGAACAAACTCTTATTATGTGGTAGTGAGTTATTTTTCATTCTTTTTCATTCTTTTCCTCGCTCGGCATCTTGTAGCATGACGGAGATGTGGAACAATTTCCACTCGTCTAAATATCGTATGTTTTGTTGTGACGTCAAAGTTGCCGACCAATCGCGACTGGCGTCTCATACTGCTTTGGCTGACACCTGGCACCGCTGTCGGTGGACTGCACAATTAAATTCACTTTACTGTGTGCTGGGTATATTCCCACTCAAGAAATCCTATAACTCAGATAGCTTGGAACTTATTGTTCCGCTACCTGACGGCTAAATTAACAGCACTCTTCGAGTTCATTAACGACTTGAGGTTGAGGCTCGAATTCCTTCCCTTAGGAATAAACAACCGGCTTGTGCAGGCATTAAACATTAATACATGTACTGATGTGCGCAAGCCACTATAATTTAAAACTCTCTCGCGCGCGCCAATCAACATCTTTGTTTTGTGTTTGTGCTTGTGCTATCTTTGTGTCTTGATTTATTTGATATGTCTATCACGTCCTGCCCCTCCAAGTGTTATAGCTTTTATCCGCTGTCACTGGTTTACCCGATTAAGGTCAACCACATACAACATTGTTGTCAATGTCCAACACAGTGACGTCACCCCACCTGTTTCATTTCCCTTGTCACTAAACCGATCCAATATTTTTAGTCGCTAAACAGTCAAAATATTTTTGCCGCTGTACACTCCCAATATTTCCCGTGATAAATTCCTCTTGTCGTCAAAGCGTCCCACGATATTTTTGACTGGGATTTCAATTGTTTCGATAGTATCCAGCTATACTACTATCATATAAAACGATAAATACTTCTTAACTATAATAACTATAATAACATGCTTAATCAAATCTGGTTAAGGACTTTATAACCAGCAAGTTGCTCGAGCATATAATTCATATGAGTGCAGGTTATAAAGCAAATGCTGCATGGAGATTAGGGGTCTACGTACACAAATCTCTGCTTGATTTTAGTTTTTCTTAAAGCTAAAAAGTAAATTCTGAACTTTTATTTTTACAAGACAAAAAGCGTCATATCTTCTGATCATTATATACCGTACATAATTTACAAATCATGTAAACAATTTACTGTGAACATTACCTATATTTATAAGCGACCGCGATATCTAGAACTTTAGCCAAAAATGGTTATGGACCCCAGTTGTAATGAAATTATGTGCAGATATTTGATATTTGTATCATGCTGACCGCTAGTACATGTTTGACCTCTTTTACAGCGAAATCAATGCCATTAATAAATATTATGCCATTCAACTAATATTACCATTGAAAAAGTCAAATGATACAATACCGTATATAATTTTTTTCTCAGAAACTTTGATATTTGGACTACATCACCAGTAGCCTCTGTACACGGGAGTGAATAATGTTTTGCTAATCTATCTTAACGAGCATACAACGGAAAACCACAAATTAAATATTCTGCATACAAAGATCAAATCCTAGGTTGAATGGGAGCTTTTTTACTTCTAAATCTTTGAAGGAATGTATCGTTATGACTAAAATTCCTTTGTAAATGGAATTTTAGTAAAAATTTGTTTTACAATTAATGATTCTCTACATAACAGTGTTTTTATAATACGTTTAATTCTACAATTGATTCTCAAGATTCAAAACAATTCTTGTGATACAATTTGTAAAAAGCATTAACATTATCGTCCTCCTTATTTCTGTTCGCAACAAGGACTATTGATATAGATAACAATTTTAGAATGCGTCTCTAGGCAATCAACATGTATTCTATTGAAATAAATATGTGCCAGATATTGACTAGAATTCTAGGAGAATCATCGATCTAAATTAGAGACGTTGCCAAATGCTAAATATTATCACTAATATGTAACTGGATAAAAACATATTTTACTGTCCAATATTTAGCCTATAATCAGGCTAGATGAAAGAAGAATGCTTAATAAAATTTCTTAAATAATCTGTTACGAGTGGCGGATTTTATTGCCCGCAAATTCACTTCGAAACAGAAACTATTAAATTAATAATATCGAAAGATAGATCAATATCTAATCGGTAATTGGAGATAAAAGTAACAGGTAAGTAAATAAAGAGCAGGAATATGTATATATTTGTTTCAGACGAGATAAAGGAAGAGATAATAAAAGCTGGCAACATTATTTAATATAAACTAACAGTATGTTTCTTTTCCTTAATTAATAAAATTATCTTTTTATTCGATGCATTTTAAATTATATATAAAATAATTATTTCAGGATTATTCTTCATTTAATGTATCAGTTCACAACATTTTAGTCATTGTGTTTGTCTGCTAATGCAATTTAATGATTGTTTAAATTACAATACCATATCTGGAGAGTCACAAAATATGAACGTGAAAATGTGTACTAAATCATAGATGCATAAATACACACACATACACACACACACACACATATATATATATATATATATATATATATATATATATATATATATATATATATATATATATATATATATATATATATGTGTGTGTGTGTGTGTGTGTGTGTGTGTGTGATTCCATAAACATTTAACAAATAATTGATTAAAAACAGACATTACAACTGTTTTCTTATATTATTCTTAATCCATTGAATTTTTGTCGTTCAAAATCTACTTGATTCTTAGATTTCAACTTCCTAATATCAAAGAAAGGGTGTGCATTTTTGAGGCCATTCGACCTTTTCCTAAATGGCCCAATTGCTTTTGCAATATTTTCTAGAAGCATTCCGTCCCGGTTTCCGAAGTCAATCACCTTCCCTACTCTGATAAATGCTTTGATTTTTCTTGGCTCCACAAGGCTTGCTGAAAGATGATCAAAGTTGACGATCACGATCTTCCTGTGTTTATCTTTCAAATACAGGTCCCAGGCATACTTCCATTCTATTTCAGTCCGCCGTCGACTCTCTTGGCATAGATAGCTCTCAGAAAGTATAACCAGAAAACATCTTGTTTTTCTCAAAATATTGTTACATTCTTCCTCAGCTATGCTTCCTGGCAAGTCATCCCTCATTGGAAGATAAATGCGATATCCTAAGTTTTGCACAAACGGTAAAAGAACCTGCTTGATCCATGCACGCATTTCGGCATTTCCTTCATCTGAGGATATATAAACACCATATTCAAATTCGCAAATAGAAGGGTCATGTCTTCGAAACAAAATGTTGAGTTCATATTTGAAATGGTAAAGAAGAAAAGATGGTACGCCGAATAACATAATGGCTGTGGCAAGAGAGATACATACGATTGCACTTGTAAACGATAATTCCTGGCACTCATTGAGAAGCAAACCTCGCAAGTGAATTGCTTTGACGCGTCCATGATTTTCCGTTTGACAGAATATAAAATCTGAATTGATCTGGCGAACGTCAAGCCAATCAGACAACCATAGGGTGTCGCAGTCACAAAACAATACCACATTTTGTAGGTCCATAGAATGAGATGGCATATACTGTATTATTTTAGGGAAATAATAAATCAATCCCCTATTCTTTACTAAAGATATATTTGTTGCGTTTCGCAACATCTTTATTGCTTCGCCTTCTACTCTTTGGAGAGAATTATTGTCTGCCTTCAAACCTGCCACTTTTTCGAGGTAATTCTTTGTATCTAATACAGATATTTCATTGTCACACACATTTAACTCATATAAAAATGATGTATTGGGCAAGTTTGGCGGCAGCTGTCTCAGACCTTTTCCTTGACAGTCAACTAAGAACCTCGATTTACTCGGCTGTTCTGTACATTTGCACTCAACTGGACAGTTTTCTTCAGCATCTCTCGTACAAACAAATAGTTCCAATTTTCCCTTTTTCACTAAATCTATGATAAGTTGTCCCTTTAGATTCGGTGGATTTTCACATTTGACTTCGAAATAATTTAACCAAGTTCTATTAATGACTTCTTCCGCAATTTCTAAAAATGGTTCCATGTGGCAGTCACAGGAAAAATTAGAACCTCTAAAATCGAATCCGAAATTAAGCATTGTTCCCAGCATATTCAAGTTTTTTACACCTAGTTTTGTGAAATCCGGAAAAGTTTGAAATGGATTGTCTTTTATATCAACCATACCAGGGCCGTAGGTATTATCGGGATCCAATAGTTGATCCAATACATTTGTTAGATCTGTTATTTGATTATGACTGAAGTCTCTTTTACAGAATGGCCCACTCATAACAATGTTTGTTATGTCTAATGATGCAAACTCATTATAACTTGCATATAGGTACTGGATGTTTAAATTGGGTCCAGCCAGCGAAAATGGATCAAGATGTTTGATCCTGTTTGCCGAGATGTTAAGAATCATAAGTTTTTGAAGATGAATGAACGTATTGTTGTCAATTTTGGTCAAACGATTCTTGCTCAGGTCCAGTTCCTCAAGATTTAGCAAGCACGAAATGTTACTAAATACACCTATCCGATTTTGTGATAGATCTATTCGAATTATATTCGGAAAGTTACAAATATTGGTCGGAAAATATCCCATGACACCATTTTCATGAACCAGACGAAAGTATTGTTCCGAATGAAAACTGTTGTTGGTTGTTAGGACAACTACTGCTCCGTTAATACTGGTATATTCCAAATACAGATCACTGAGAAAATTTGGATTTCTAGTTACGTTGCATCCAAAGTGAGTTGATATGAACGATAGAATAAAAATGTTTAATAATTCAAAATATGTACACCACATTTTCGAAATATATTTTTAACAGTTAATTTAATATGTCTAAGTTTAAATGCATGTGTAGAAAGTTGATCCTGGACTCAAATCGTGATCTCTCATCTTACGAGACATGCTTTTATGTTTAAAACGCTCGGCCGGAGAAACGCTCTTAGCAATGGTTTATGATTTAGCAATCGGCAAATTAACTTCCCTTTAGTTTCGTTGATTTATGACTACAATGAGACGTTAGGCTGCTTCAAAACCTTGGCCCAGTAGTTTAGAAATTGTCAAATGCTAGTATACTGGACCGATAAATATAAAGGTGGGGTTTTTTTGCCTGTAATAAACACTCTTCACAAAAAGTACTTAAACGTTTTGAAACCGATCTTTCTGTTATGCCTAGAGATTCTGTCTTGCAAGTAATAAAACAAAAAAACCCTGCCATTTAACAATCACCATGCTAGATATATATATATATATATATATATATATATATATATATATATATATATATATATATATATATATATATATATATATATATATATATATATATATATATATATATATACACACACACATTTCTAACGACTTGAAGCATAGATCCTGGTCATTAGTCTCATACACTAACAGCAAATCATGGTCAACGTTGGTCTGTTACTATCGTAAAGTAGCAATGGTGGTGATAATAGTTTCAAATGTAGTTTTATGGTGTGAGTGGGAATATATCATTGGTTCAAAGGATTAACTTAATGGGACGTTGTTGCCTCAGTGGGAAATGTAATGTTAAACATTTCCAGGGTGCTTGAGGTACAAAGAAAGATATTGCCTCTAACGGAGAGCTACTATTAACAAGATGCGTTCACACTGGCCTGCACCAGCAGTTTCCAATAAATATGGTGTTATTGTACTACTCACCATCGGCCACACCTACTGACCAGCAATCATAATTGCTAAGACGTGGACTTATCCTCCATCAGTCTCATCTACTGACCAACATCCATGCTTAATAATCAAGAGTGTTACGAACCAGCAATAGCATCACCTGCCCATCACTCATTCCTCCTGAGCAAGCGTCAGACCTATTGACCTGCATCAACATCTACTGAACCCCACATTTATGAACCCTAAATGCATACTGCTGGTTTAACAATACAAGACTAGTCGCGAATATATAATTATTATCAACTCAATATATGACACACGAAAGTATTACCAGACGTTGATGACAGCATCAGCAAGACAATATATTTTTAAGAAACATTGTGGTGTATTTTAATGGGTACAGGCACATACCCACCCTCTGGACAAATCACCTTACCAGGAAACATGAAAGATACGACATAAACCTTTCAACAAGTCTAAGTTTAAGCCATTTAGAACTTTTTAAAACATTTTAAATATACATTGAAATTTGTTGGCTTTGGCCCATTTAATTTTTTACGTTGGCTTCCCTTTAGTATATCAAAAAAGGACAGTGAGCGGTTAATATGTAAGATTTTCAAAGACAAGGATAATATGACGCCGAATGATCATTGTGATCTAAAGACCAATTGCACGGGGGAATGTGCTTTGTCACCTCACTTTCATACGATTCATCTCACACTGTTAATTCATTGCATTAAACGCTTCGGCAATGCACTTTTTTTCATATACCGTATTTTTTTAAAAATAGTTCGAACGTATCGGGACTAATTAAGTTTGTCGAGGTTATACGAACTCCCAATTTAATTGTCATAAATCTGTAACAACAGTTACAAATAGAGCTACACTATCATCACGTAATTGCTGAGTTTTCTGCATTTGACGATTATTGTGCTATTTTTTGAAGTACTTTCTAGCCAAGCCATAATTTTGCTGGTTAAACATTAAAAATTCCACAATTAATATTAAACATGAAGTAAGATGTCAAATTTTTTATTTTGCCTCATTTCAAAAATTGCCAATTCCAGAACATGTAATAAAGAATTATAATGATACCATGAAGAAAACAAGTTACAAGTTTAGATGTATATTTGTGACGGTTTCAAACCTTTCAAAAGTTCAAACAAAATCGTATATATTGAGAGTTGAGTATGTCCTATGTTTGAATTTGTTGGGTGGGTGGGTGAATTTTGTCAGATGGATTGGGTACTACAGCCCTATAGTATTACAAGACCTCGTTTGCTTCCATGAGAACTAACACATTATCATACATCATCTTATCACAATTGTACATTCATGGACGAATTTTGGAATAAGCTTACGCTGATATTAGAGAGTACATCAATACTAATGAATAATAAGGGATCTTTTTTAATTAATAGGATTAACTCACTACCATGCTAATAACAAATTTAGATTAAAAGTTAATTAATATTAATATAATTAATTTATAGTTAATTAATATAAATATAATTAATATTTTCAAGATTATTTCAGACCGGTTCCTACAAAAATAAACAGATTTGGCGCTAATTATGGAATTCTTAACATTTTACAACTTTGCCGTAATCAAGAGTGCGCCAATCCAGTCAATATGCAACATTTAAGCAGAGCTCTGTCCATAGACGCGCAGGTCAATATGTATCGCATAAACGAGTCTGCATATTTTTTATTCATATAAACATTTTAACTTGTTTATTACATTTCACCACGATGAGATTTGCACCTGACCTGTATGGAATTATTCTGTAACAATTTGAACCACAACGTTGTTTAGCAATGGCCCACACGTGACACCAAGTTGTAAGTCTATCTAAAAATAGAATATAGGCCCAGTTTCTGACAAACATATAAGAACATGGAGGGCCAGTACCATTATTGAAATTATAGAATACCAAACCTAAGAAAAATTAACTTTTAATCAATTAATTAATACAATAAAATATTAATTAATATGACTGAAGTCCATTTCATATATATATATATATATATATATATATATATATATATATATATATATATATATATATATATATATATATATATATATATTCTGATTTTATTGCTTCATTGTACTTTAAAATTTTATTTATTTTCACTTTTAATAACAAAAATTCATTTAATTAATTTCTACCAAATTCAACGAAATATACAATAGCATGTGTTAGAAATGCTGAGTATGAAACACCCCGATTACGAAATGACGTGTGCACACAACTGCCCCCTCCCCGCCAGTCAAATTTCACCAAACATATTATTGATGAATATTTTTTCAAGTGCCTGATAAATTAGAATATGTAAACTTTTAATCTTTTTATGAGTCCAGGCCCTAGAATCATTTATTTGACATCATGGTAATTATTTATATAACATCATGGTAATTATTTATGTAACATCATGGTAATTATTTATGCAACATCATGGTAAATAAATGATGATGTAGCTTGTGCTCCTACATGGGAAAACTTTTTTCCCAGTGGTGTATAATGTTTAAGCGCCAATTTGAAAAGGTTGTTTTGTTTTATTCTATTCATAATCGGCGCAGTTAAACAATTTTTATTATTAAAATGAACTTAGTCCTTATAAGTCACTTCCACCGATTTACAACTGAATCGTATTATTATTATTATTATTATTATTATTATTATTATTATTATTATTATTATTATTATTATTATTATTATAGGATATTTTCTTTTCCTACGTTAATATACATATTTCATGGAACGGTAAAAAAAAATGTGATTTTTTAAGGAGTGGAGAAGTCACGAGTTATAATATACCGTTATTGGTACCACAAGAAGAAAAAAATCCGGTATAAACATTGGAAAAGAAATGTTTCTTTTTATTATATACCAAACACGCTCCATAATCCAGATTAGACTCTTTCTGCAGCGCAGCAAGCTCACCTCATTTTCGTAAATTCACGTCGCTTTCATCGGCTTATAATATAATAAATGCAGCGGTAGAATTAGTTTGACCAAATCTGTCATTTTTTGTCATTTTGTAAACTATTTGGCCCTTTCTGAAAGCAATGCAAGTCCGATTCAGCACTTGGGTTTATCGATGTTGTCAAGAAAGTGTGGAGGATATAACTTCAGAGATGCGAACTGCTTCTGGTCTAATTTCTTTATCAAAGATTAATTTCCATGTCTGAATGTCAAGTAATTTTTATTTATTTGTTCTAGTAAACAAAGGATTCGTTTTTCTTGCTTCAGGTACATCTTTTGTAGGCACACGCAATCAAACGTCGCATGGCAAGAAAATAATTTGTATAGTTCCACGTGTGAAAATATAAGAATATATTATTCACATATGAAAATACGTGAAGAAAAAGTAAGAAAATTATTTCATCAATAAGTCTTACTCTTAAATACATAATGGTTAATATTGTTGAATATCACATATCTTTGCAGGGTGAAACAATGCATGGAGGCAGGAACAGTCAGTCCAATTTCCACAACAATAGTTTTTCACAACCATTATTTAAAAGTCCCCGTTGGACAACACACAAACGTTATCACTTAAATAAAGATGAAAACACCAATAAAGTTTACTGAACGCTGTATCATATGATTGTCGGAAAATAATATGGTCGATGCGTAGTGGATAAAAGACAGCATATACAGCATTTTAGCTTGCTAAACAACGCATTGAAATAATTTAGCTTGTTCCTGATATTTATAATAGAGCTTCTCTCTCTCTCTCTCTCTCTCTCTCTCTCTCTCTCTCTCTCTCTCTCTCTCTCTCTCTCTCTCTCTCTCTCTCTCTCTCTCTCTCTCTCTCTCTCTCTCTCTCTCTCTCTCTCTCTCTCTCTCTCTCTCATTTTGAACTGTGTTTTGTTTTCTTTGCTTTTGGTCTTGTTTTAGTCTGTATATGTTATCCTTATCATAACAAATATCGTCGTTTTTCAGCAAGCAGGTGCTAAAACAGAACATACCACGCCCAATAACGTAACAATTGACTCTCCCTGCATACTATTTCTACGGTGTATGACACTCTGAGCCCTTTCATAAAAGTTATAATAGAACACTTCATTTTTTATGCTCCCTCTTAAATACGTATTTCTGTTTACTTAGTTCCCGTACTGGGACTTGTTGACAGAAGTATTGTTTGCCAAAAAATATTCTGTACGCCCTTGCCAATAAGAGCCCGTAAAATTTAACATACCGTCACTGCATTTAAGCCTAATATATTTTCATTCGGATGATTATTGTATATCACGGTAAATGTTGATTTACCTGTATGGTTGCAATGGTGCTATTTTATTAGATTTTTTATCATTTTCTTTTGACCGCTGAATATATTATTGCTATTTCCTAAGATATTGTAAGCTTTTATGTACCAGAAATGGTTGTTGTTGTTGTTGTTGTTGTTGTTGGGCTTAACGCCATTTAATGGAGGAAGAAACAGGGAAATCACCGGAAAGAACCACCGACCCACGAGAAGCTAATGGCAAGCTTTCTCACATATCCACATTCGCCGAATCCTAGACTCGAACACACGCAGACAGAGGTGAGATGGCAGTAATCCGTAACGGACAGCGCTTTAGACCACTAGGCCACTCAGAGCCCCCACCAGAAATGGAATTCAAGGTACTAAAAAACTGGATACGTGTTTTTCTGTAGATAATTAAAATGCGGTGTACATCCGCTTTCACAATGACTTTTTTCCTTCTCAGTTTGATCAGCATAAACTTACTATAAAGTATATTTTATCGTAGTGAACTAACTTCCATCATATATTACCTTGATTATGTAACATTGTGCAGGATGAGTTTCATAATAATTGTTTTTATATAGAATGCTTTATTTATCTCAACTATGCTCTCCATTTTGTTATGCTTTTTGTTACGCACATAATAGGTTATTCATGGAGGTCGGTATAATTGGTGGAGGTAAAACCTGAAAGGTCTAGCTAAAGACCCATAGGCTGACTGTACACAATATCAAAGACCAAGGAACTCCATGCAAGAATATCAGCGCAAAATAGGAAGCCCAACCACCTTCCCAGAAATGCTAAACCCCAAACTAAACAAAAAATATAAACCTAACATGAAATAACGTCATCAACTACCTCAAAAAAATTAATAGATATAAACACAATTTTAAAAAATATAACAACAAATAATCTAATAACACCCCAATTACTTCAACCCCTAGACTAACTAATCAACTAATCTACTAACAACAGATCAAAGACGTACAACAGACAGACGAAACAAAACAAAACAAAACAAACAACAACATCAATGACTACCCTATCCACACAAGACAAGACAAAATCCAAGACCAATAAAACCGACTGATCGACCCTCACCCTGTTCTGACCGAACAGGGGTGCTTGTACATGAAAAGATTTTCTAACTGCCAATTAAAAGATTATCAAATACCTAAAACAAGCAATATGAACAAGGGGCCGGACGGCAGATATACAAAAAGAAGAAAACAATAAAGAATAACAACACCAACACAAACCACAGAATAACCAACAAGACTACAACAGCAACAGACGAAAACCCAACAAAGATGAAAAACCAAAATACAAGAAAAAAGACAATCAAAACCGGTTAACCTTCCACATCTCCGTTCCCAATAAGGGAGCTTGAACTTGAAAAGATTATCTAACTGCCAATGAAAAGATTATCAATCGCCATAAAACAAGCAATAAGAGTAGGGGCGGAAAGTCCGACAACAAGAGAAAAAAAAACAAGTAAAAAGAAAAATGTCAGATTAAACCACAGAGCAATAAACCATAACCACAACAGAAGAAAAATCCATCCAAGATACAGAACCAAAATACAGAACAAAACATTAAAGACCAGTCCACCTGCCCTTGCTCCATCCCCAATAGGGGTGCTTGTACATCAAAAGATAATCTAACTGCCAATGAAAAGAATACTAAGCGCCAAAACAAGCAATAGGAGCAAAGGACGGGACAACCAACAAGCAAGAAAAGAAAGCATACAAGAAGAAGAAAACAAAACAAGCTACAAAATAAACAACGAGATCCCAACAACAACAGATCTACCAGAATATAACTAAAACAGATGAAGATTTAACGAAACGCAGAAATAAATACACAGAAAAAAAACCAGAAAAGATTACTAAAAACTTTTAAAGACACCAACAAACAAGGGGCAAACAAGAAGCACTACCTGCTACCCCCGAACTCCCAACCCCGCACCAACACACAAAAATACAACCAAGACTATAACACACACGAACCCTAACCTCCTCAACCCCAAAAATTGAGTAACATAGAGCACTACTTGTCTCCAAATAATAATGAAAAAAGAAAACGAAAAGATTATTAAATAGCTTTCAATCAAGCCAACAACAAGAGACAGATAGGAAGCACTACCTACTGCCTCAAAATCCCCCAACCCCGCACTCACACATAAACACTACCAAATCCATAGCAGCTACGAGTTGCATATGCCACCACGGCTGCAAATACGAAAAGAAAAATGTCAGATTGTCACATAGAAAAGAAAAGAAGTATAACAGCTAACAATCTGCCATATTCACACACACATACACACAAAACTAACCTCCTTCCGGACAAGCGATACCACCCTCTTAGGAACAGAGGGTTAATACCCCCGAGCATCAACTAAAGATCAATTGGCACAAGACCTGAGTGTCCATTACCCAACAAGATCTTTTAGACCACTTCATTCAAAATATATAACCACTACATACCTACCTACAATAAATGGTGTTCATCACCTATCAGATTGATACCCCATTAATCCAAGAAAGTACACTTAGTACACAAAATTCCAACTAAAACAAACAACTAGCATTCAAAATTCAAACTCCTTTACTCCTCGATAAATTACACAGGTGGCTAACGCAACATTAGAAACCGACCTACCATTAGTATAACTGGTTATAATTTGACAAAAAAGCCAACCGTACTAACGACGCCCACTGCCGACTCCAAGGGAACTGGGTATTGACTGGGGGCCTTGCGGTTGTTTGTCTGGTGCTATGCATGCCATGCCCCTGCCGCCCTTTCCTCGCCCGGACATGAATAATTATCCGCTTGAAGATGTCAAATGTCTTATCTTAATGGAGTGACCATGGGGAAACCTGGGGGAAACTCTGGTCCGGCACTGGACCCCAACCAGTCGATAGGTGACTATAACAGTCAAGAAGAAGAAGTCTGGCTACCATTGTGAACCAGTTCACATTAAAAATGATCAGCAGAATAACTAAATTGTTGGAGTTGACAATGCACCTGGAGTATGCCAGGTGCATTTTAGAAGAGCTATCCAGAGAACCTATAGAGGAGAAAGACAGGATAGAAGAGGAGGAGAAGAAAAAGAAAGAAAAGGAGAAGGAAAGAATCCTGCCTCACCTCTTCATGAGACCTCAATACAAATGCGATGCGATACATTCGCGCCATTCACAATATGATTCCGGATCTCTTTTAACTACTACTTTTCCCCAAGGTGGAAAAGAATAAGAGGAATATATTCTGTATATCATGCATGTCAGTGTAATGTCCTAAGTCTCCGCAATTCAATAGATTCAACCTGCTTACTGAAGTATGTAAGCAACTGAAGAGGGAAAAGGGTAAATTATGGACATCGAACTACTCAAGGCAAATTTTCATATCTTCAATAGTAAAGTTTTCATAAGAAATGATCAGAAACCCTAGCCCTGCAAACACACATTATCAATTGACCACACATAATAAACAAAGAACAGTAGTTACCTCCCCAGCTACTGTTATATGAATTATAATAATCTCAACTTATGGGGTCAACCAAGTAGCACGACTTGGACCCCCATAAATCCCTATCCCCTCACTCATACATCAATACAAAATATAGCATCCAACACAATCAAACGGACAGTACAAAACCCCTCAAAACTATCCAAAACCCACATTCCTGCACCAACACACATTACCTGGTCTATATCATAAAACAGGTGCTAGGACTCATACTAGTGATACCTGGATGGGATACTGAAGTCTGCAGAACTATGTAGGTAAAAGATTTCCCATCATGACTAGGGCAATCAGGTAAGGTATCGCTCCAGCAACTATCAACTTAGAAACCTCCCACTTGAGGACCTACCGATCGGACAAACATTTAACTACTCCCAGGAGAGGAGTGGTTTTCCGGAAAAGCATTTACTCCTTCCATGATGGGGTAGGAATAAAACCCAGTCTTCATTTCAGTAAGGAAGACAAAATGTTTCCTAACTAGATCCTTTGGCCGGCAGTCTAAATTAACAAACCAAAACCTATGCCGTGCTAAAAGAAGAATTGGTGGTTCACACCTAGCTGATTGGTATAATTTATGTTACATTATATATGCTTAATAAACAAAATTATATCTCATTTTATTCCAAAATCACAACTCAGGATTATTTGGTACATTGCAGAGGTTACAAATACATGACTGGTATAAGGTTATCCTTAGTAAAACTGGATATGAATTGGGAAAACTACAGGGGCAGCCTAGAAGCTTGGCGACGGAGCCTTCTTGAGGAACTTTGCCAAAATCACAACAACCATATCAAATGGATGGATCCGGGACTATATAGTAGATGTATAAGGAGTGCCTGGCGGGTGAAGTGGACTTCTTCATTAATGGACCAAAAGACATTGTTCACTATAGAGCGAGTCGAATTTAGAGGGTAGGAATCGTGATTTGGGTTGGGCTCTCGCTAAGGGTCTGACAGTGCGACATGGACTCAGAGTCACTTTAAGGCCTCTCGACCTAACATGATCCTTTGGATAAGCGGTTAAATTAAACAACCAATCTAAATTAAGCTGTGATGAATATCAAAGCGGGTGACACTCACCTAACAGATTGGTAATTTCTTTGGAACATTATCAGTACGCTTAGCACCCAAAATTCTAACATCATGTATTCAGAATAACTCTGGGAAATTTGAGCAATTACTTAGGTGGCTAACATAACATTTGTATAGGAATACCCATAGGAATATATGATATTAATTTAATCTGATAGCCTGACTGAGATAAAGTTACATAAGCTTGTCTTTGGTGACTTGGGTGGGGCGGGAGCTGTGGCCTGGGAGGGAGATCTGGCTGCGGATCTGCCTGTGCGTTCGGTTGGAAAAACGGGCACGTACTTAAGGTCATTATAAGGTTCCTGATCCCAATAGGGTTCAGGAAAAGGCCTAGCTCTGAGGTCAAGTGCCCTCTTAAAGGGACTGCAGTCCAAGCCTGGGACGACTGTAAGCAGTCGTATAAGCCCTAGGACAATAAGCGACTTAAACACTCTGCGGTCGCGATATTCAACACTGAATAGTCAAAGATAGCAAGCAATTACGAAAGAATGTTGAGAATGCAGGAGGTAGCTGATACCTTAGCAATGTTGGAGGAAATGTTGGTGAGGGTAGAGTGTGGTTGCTATAGCCCCTATTGTGTGAAGATGGAAATAAATAATTTGATAAGATGTAAGGATATAATAACTGAAACGATATCAATTGAAAAGAAAGAAAAGGAGGGTATAGATGACAAAAGGAGGACGAGAGAATGGAATAAGAAAATTGAAAAAGAAGAGGAGAATGAACGGAGAAAGAAATAGATGGAGGAGAAGGAGAAGGAACAGCAGGAGGAGGAGAAGGAAAAGAAGAAGAAGACCAAAAGTGTAGGACAAAAGATTATAAACTGGAGGAAGAAGAGAAGAAATTAGAAGACATTAGAAGAACTCAAAGGCCCTTTTAAAGGCCACTTTTAATGCCTCGAAAAGATATTACTTTTAAACAAAAATTTGCCATATCTCTATCTCTGTGCTCTATGTCTCTATATATCTGTATTGTATGTATGTATGTATGTATGTATGTATGTATGTATGTATGTATGTATGTATGTATGTATGTATGTATGTATGTATGTATGTATGTATGTATGTATGTATGTATGTATGTATGTATGTATGTATGTATGTATGTATGTATATGTACCTCCCTAGAGTCGTAGTGATAACTGCACATATTTAGGTCAACTAGGTCAGCTCTTTGCTAGTGTTGCCATGTGTCCAGTACCGTGACGTCATGCCACCTGTGTCATTTCTATACAGGTGCAAGGTGTGCTAATACAAAAATTCCCATTGTCCGTATAGCAGCATAGGGTGTGCCAATTGTCCCTATAAATCCTGTCTCTTTAGCAGCCCAGGGGTGTTTTTAATGATAACTCCCATTGTCCCTATAGCAGCCCCATTCACTACTATCATGCCGCAGACCTATGGCATCAGGTCCCACCCAGTCACATTATTCTGACACCAGGCCGACCTGTCCTAACATTAACCTTTTAATGCTGAGCGCCATGCGAGGCTGCTGCTAGTACCATTGTATATAAGTCTTTGGTATGATCCGACCGAGGTTCGAACCCGCGAAATCCAGCATCCGAAGTGGACGCTCTAACCACTTAGGCACTAGTTGTTTATTATGTATCAAATGGGTCTTCAGAATGGATGGTATGAAACTAACCAATTACAGTGAGACAAATTGATTACAATGTATTTGTTCCAGTGCGCAAAGCTTCCCTTACCCATGACTTTATAGTCTAAATCATTACTGATGAATTCACAATTAGAGCTTAACATTATCTCGTCATTTGTTGGGTTTTTTAAATACATGGTATATCTCCTTTTAGCTCTTGTATCTTCAATGATTAACATAATCAGGAAGTTGCTCTAGATTTCGTTTTTTTTTTTAATATAAAATCATGCCATATATTACTGCATTTCTTCCCTGAAACAACACGACACAACATAACTGTCCAAATATTTAAACTGCAGTGGAAAGGGTCAGGGCAATTTGATTAAAATCTAATCTGAGCCATCTTACGTGGAGACCCGACCGCGACCGCTTAGTGGACATGTTCTAGTGACCTATGTTATTACCATTAGGTTAATTTTATTAGCCAAAAAGACGAAGTTTACATCTTCTCGTGTAAGATACTTATCAGCATAGGTGAAGAGCATAATGTGTGCCAAACGATGTTGTTCACTGTCAGGTTTCTGAAAGCTGCATTTCCATTGGCTAATTCAAAGGTCACTAGAACATGACCCTAAGAGATTGTTGTCAGAATTTTACTTAAAACAGTGGACATGTGATTTCAATCAGATTGGGGTCAGAGGAAACTCGGAATATACGGAGTTTGTGCATAAGGTGGAGCGCATGCAAACGTACACATTCATACACGTACGCACACACAAGAGTCCAGGTACATCAGTTTTTTTTTTTAAAAGAGGCTATTTACTCAATAAGGAGAACATTTTACCAGTGGTGAGGAGTGGTGAGGGCCTCATTTGAGTTTGATCTGAAATAATGGAGCAACTAAGGCAGACCGTCTTGCCCGATTTTGACGATCCATTAATACATAAAAATGAAAACGAGTACAGGTGTATAACATTCAAATTCCAGAAACTGAAAAGGGCAAGATGAGAACGATAAACCCCCCAAAAAACTCTCTCTCTCTCTCTCTCTCTCTCTCTCTCTCTCTCTCTCTCTCTCTCTCTCTCTCTCTCTCTCTCTCTCTCTCTCTCTCTCTCTCTCTCTCTCTCTCTCTCTCTCTCTCTCTCTCTCTCTCTCTCAATGCAAACGAAAAAACATCAAGACTTTGTATGTGTCAGATGGCTTAAAAATTGTCTTCTATACAAAGAAATAAAAATGTTATTAATCGCCCTGGTTGTTGTCAGGTCTTCTGACGTTTCAGAATTAAATTTTATTTGACAGTTCTGATAAGATACCATATGTATAGATATATGATGACGTCATATCATACAATATTTTTCTTAAAGTTCGTTACAATATGACGTTGAGGATGCGTTTTCTGCCTTAGCATTATCAGATGCCACATTTGTCAAGATATTTGAAGACAGTTAATTTAAATGCATATTTTTACGAAGTTGATACTTAACCCAACATGTGATCTCTCAAACGCCGACATCCGCGTGTTTGATCTAGTAAAAAACACGGACTCAGAAGTGTTCTTAGTAATGATATATGATCTAGCAATCGGTATCATTTAACTTCCTTTGCCTTGAGTATCTGTCTTGCAATTAATAAAAGTTATATAACTGTTAAAAGCTACAACAAAGGATCAACCTTCATGGATCTGATTGGTAAAGATGCCTGATCGCAGAACACTTCTCTTACACTGGCCACACTTTCAGTGATATAACACATATTGCAGTTGCTCTCAACTCTAACTAGAGTTCTGAAAAAAGAAAGAAAAGGAAACTTACTGGATACGCTGCCTTACAAAATTGAAAAAGCCAAAAAGATTTAAGCCAAAAAGACTAGAAAATTGCAGACATGCACAGATAAAATTATCTTTTTTGCAGCCAAGACATCTTCTTCAAAATAATTATCTCAATTTACTAGCCTACAATTACTACTATAACAAAGAGCGATCCGGGCTATAATTTGCGCTTACATTAATGTACGTAAAATAACAGAGGTCGTTAGGGCTCATCAATTTTTAGGTCAATACAAATATTTTCCAGTATCCTCAACAATAAAATAAACTAGTTGAAACATAGTAAATGTAAATGTCTAATACCTGTAGAAGCAGCCATTTAAGTTTTGCAAACACAATAGTTTTTCTGTTTTATTTGTTTGTTTTGTCTGTGTTTTGCATATGCCTTTTCAAAGACTCATTAAGAGTCGAAAGCGATCAGGCTAGTTAGATACTAGTTTTGAACTGTTCGTTGTCAGTTTGTTACATGTGTGTATGTGTGTGTGTGTGTGTGTGTGTGTGTGTGTGTGTGTGTGTGTGTGTGTGTGTGTGTTGATTCATAACAAAATGGAATAACACTTGTGGACCCTTCTGCAATACAGAAAGAAATAAAAGAGGACTCTGGCTCTTGGAGTTTGTCGCCTACAACAATCTTTTTCTAGGCAATACGCTCGTCCTCCACAAATCATCAAGAAGATGGACTTGGCAGAGTCCAGATGGACAACATCACCACCAGATTAATTATATCTTGGTGAAAAGACGATTATGCACAGGACTGTATATTGCCAGAAAACGAAATTTTCCAGAAGCAGATAACTGAAGTGATCATAATTGACTAATGACAAGGTTTCGTCTCCACCTAAAAATGATCCAACCATGACTCAGATTTGACCTTGAAGAATTGAAGGAGTCAAAAGTGGCAGAAGCCTTACAAGCAAAGCTAGGTAGCAAATATTAGGTGGTAAATATTGCCATATCTGCGGTATTTGACACAGATGTCCTAATTTACTTAAGTACAAAATTAAATCTTATTTGACAGTGTTGACACTATACCATATGTATACATATATAATGACAACATATCATACAATATTTATCTTAAAGTTCGTTACAATATGAAGTTGATGTTGATGCGTTTTCTGCCCTAGCAATATCAGAAACCACATTTGTCAAGATATTTAAAGACAGTTAATTTAAATGCATATTTACGAAGTTGATACTTAACCCAACATGTGATCTCTCAAACGCCGATATCCGCGTGTTTGATCTAGTAAAAAACACGGACTCAGAAGTGCTCTTAGCAATGATATATGATCTAGCAATCGGTATCATTTAACTTCCTTTGCCTTGAGTATCTGTCCTGAAAGTAATAAAAGTACACTGCAAGATTAAAATCAACAATATATATATATATATATATATATATATATATATATATATATATATATATATATATATATATATATATATATATATATATATATATATATATAGCAATATAACTGTTAAAGCTACGACAAAAGATCAACCTTCATGGATCTGACTGGTAAAGATGCCTGGTCGCAGAACACTTCTCTTACACTGGCTACACTTTCAGTGACATAACACATATTGCAGTTGCTCTCAACTCTAACTGGAGTTCTGAAAAAAGAAAGAAAAGTAAACTTACTGGATGCGCTGCCTTACAACAAGGAAAAAGCCAAAAATATTTAAACCAAGAAGGCTAGAAAAAGGGAGCCATGCACAGATAAAATTATCTTTTTTATTGCATCCAACACATCTTCTTCAAAATAATTCTCTAAATTTACTTAATAGCCTACAATTACTACTATAACAATGAAATATCTGGGCTATAATTTGAGCTTACATTAATGTACATAAAATAACAGAGGTCTTTAGGGCTCATCGATTTCTAGGTCAATACAAATATTTTCCTGTAACCGCAACAATAAAATAAACTAGTTGAAACATAGTAAATTTAAATGTCTAATTCCTGTAGAAGCAGCCATTTAAGTTTAGAAACACAATAGTTTTTTCTGTTTTATTTGTTTGTTGTTTGTTTTGTCTGTGTTTTGTATATGCCTTTGACAAAGACTCATTAAGAGTCGAAAGCAATCAGGCTTGTTAGATTCTAATTTTTAACTGTTCGTTGTCAGTTTATTACGTGTGTGTGTGTGTGTGTGTGTGTGTGTGTGTGTGTGTGTGTGTGTGTTGATTCATAGCAAACTGGAATAACACTTGTGGACCTAGCTGCAATACAGAAAGAAATAAAAGAGGACTCGTGCTCTTGGAGTTTGTCGCCTACAACAATCTTTTTCTAGGCAACACGTTCGTCCTCCACAAAGCATCAAGAAGATAGACTTGGGGCAGTCCAGTTGCAGAACATCACTACCAGAATGATTACATGTTGGTGAAGAGACGTTTCAGCACAAGACTGTATATCGCCAGAACACGAAGTTTTCCAGGAGCAGAAATTGTAAATGATTATGACTGATTAATGACAACATATCGCCTCCACCTGAAAATGATCAAAAAAACCTATCTAACCAAGAATCAGATTTGACGTTGAAGAATTGAAAGATTAAAATGTCTCAGAAGCCTTCCAAGCAATGATAGATGGCGAATCTGCACTTATGATAACCCTGGGCAATCAAATCAAAAACCTAGAGTCCTTATCAGACACATTCAACACAGCTGTGACCTTGGGTCACAACAAATGTCGTTGAACTATGTGACAAAAGAAGAGAGCTGCGAAAAGGATAAATAAATCAGGAAGGAGCTAGAAAATGCAGTGTGATAAACAGCATGACCGGGAATTGCATACATAACTCAAAAGAGTCGTGGATAGAGAGACATTGCTCGGAAATGGAAGACAGTCTGAGCAGAAATAAAAAACTAATGACAACCCCATTCTTCTTTAGAAAGTAGAAACTGCGGTTAAGTCAAAAAAGAAATTAAAGTCAATTGAGTTTGATAAAACAACTAAAAGAGTTTCTTCAAGCAGGAAAAGAAGAGATGGTCATATTTCTAACAACAATCTGCAACAAGATATTGCAGCTAGTTTAATGACTCATCACTGGTATTCAGATCTTTTGTCATCGTGCTACAGCCATACCAAACCCACAAAATTATCCGTCTTATCAGTCATGCAAGTAAAGTCAGACTGAAGATAATTCTCAAGTGACTACAGCCTCAAGCAGAGAAACTTATTGCTGAAGAGCAACCAGGCATCCGAGCAGGAAGGAGCACCACTGAACAAATTTTCAATCTCAGACTCCTTATCCAGAAATACCTTCTGCATCAGCAAGATATGTACCATGACTTTATAGATTTCAAGGTCTTTGACATGATATGGCATGCGTCATTATGGACAACTATGAGAAAGTACGATATCAACTCAAACCTGCTGTGGTTTGTTGAGCACCTCCTTTGCAAAGCCACCAGTGCTCTCTTGATCAATATAAGCAGAGTAGATTGGTTCCAAACAAGAGCTGGGATGTATACCGTCCTAAGCACTTTAACATTTTCCTGCAACAGATGCCTTGCAAGACCATGATGACACTGTCATTACTGCAGGAAGAACTATCAGCGACCTTCGCTTCGCAGTTGATATTAATAGCTTAGAAGGAGATGAAAAAGAACTGGCTGGCTTGGTTGAGAGCCTGGTGACAATCTCCAAAGCATACAGTAGAGAGATTAACGCCGAATGACAAACGGCAATAATTGCATCAGTGCAGAAATAAAGGTCAGTGGACCGAAGTTGGAAACAGGCATAAAGCTTCAAATACTTGGGATCGATTATCACAGATGAGGGCTCCAAACCAGAACTACTTTTTAGGATTGCCCAGACAAGAGCAGCAATAACAATGATAAGACAATTATGGAAGGACACCAACGTTGCACTTGGTTTCAAAATAAATCTGATGAGCTCTATTGTCAGATCCAATTTTCTGTATACTGTTAAACATGGACGATCATATCATATCTACGAAAAAGATTTCATGCATTTACCGTAAGATCTTGGGCTTCTCATTGATTGACTATGTAACCAACAAAAAGGCCCACAACATCATCCAACCAGCTATAAATATATGAAGATCTCTTGATGTTTGTTAAAGAAGAAACATGAAGTGATACAGTCATGCCCCAGGATTATCTTGACTGGCCGGAGCAATCTTGCAAGGAGAAATGCGAGGGTGCAGAAGAAGAGGCAGACAGAAAAAGAGGTGGGAAGACAATATTAAAGAATGGATACTCATGAGTTTTGGTTATGGCACTGACTTTTATTTTTTCAACCAAATGAAAACAATGCAATAGATGTGAATTATTTCAAAATTTATAAAGCGGAAGCATTCAAGCTCAGATGTAATGTCAAGTCACAGCTATGTCCTTAAACAAAATCCATTCAAAGTGTCGTTGATGTTTGATTTTTGTTCTTCTCTTAAATTATGGTAAGTATAGCGATTTAAAAGTTTGCTTGGACATAAATTAAAATGGTTATAGACAATATTTCTCAATTGCAAATGAATCGACTGTATTGCATGCATAAACGTAAATCTCCAAAGTCTCACTAGGAATAACGACTTTAATTTTAAAAAGACAACATATATAACAACATAGTGTAGTTTGAATCCACTACTAATGACGCAATTTGCAGAGATAAGAGATATATAATAAGTCTGAGATGTTATATATGTGGCCTCAAGTAACCAATTATGTATGAGACCTAGGACGGGTCAGCTTTTATGATAAATATCATGTTAAAAAAATATGTTATTGGTGGAAAATATGTTACGCATACGCAATTTTCTCTAAAAATAATGTGGCAACTATTACTACAAAGTTAATTCCTTGATTTAGGTTCGATTTTGTTACAACGCAAATCAAGGAAACGTACTCCGATCTAAAATAGAATTACCTTTTTGCAGACTACTTGAGTAACAGTACAAAACTGATATGCTCAACATATAATTTTTGTGATCTCAATAAGTAATTCTAAGCCCAAAGTATTACAAGCTATGTTTTTGTTGTTGACAAATTCAGCAGGATAATATATTTAATTTTAAGAAACATTATCATTGTGGTTTATTTGAACTGCTACACACACACGTACACACGCACACACACATACGTACACACACCGACAAATATCCCTAGAAAAACTGCAACATAGGTCATATTACTCTCTATACGTCTAAGTTCAACCATTTAGAAATTTTTAAACCATCATAAATATGCATTTTTATATGTCGGCTTGGGCCCTTTCAAGTTCTGTGTCGTCTTTCCTTTAGTATTTAAAAGGCGTATAGTGTGCGGATTAATAAAATCTTAACGTACAAAAAGAATAAGATGTCTAATGATCATTGTGGTCAAAAGACTAATTGCACGTGCATACGCTTTGTCACATCGCAAAATGATCCTTCACATGCTCCTAATCCATCGCACTAAATCCTTCTGTATTGCTTTTAATGCGTTTTTTTTTTCTGTGTCGTATTAAGAAACATAGCGCCAAGATTTTGGGACTTATGTTGTTTATTAGCGGAATACGACCTTCTATGTGAATCGTCGTAAATCAGTTACATCCATTGAATATTGAGCATTACTATCATAAAGACGAAATAATAATATACACTGTGAAGGTCGCCCCCACTGTCAGATTTTGGTTGTAGGGATTGGGTATGGGTACTTCCAATATTTTATTTAAATTATTGTAGAAGTCCCATCCAGGCTCAATATTGGTTTGAAGCTGAATTAGTGAAAATTAGATGCACAGCTCCGAGTCCCTTAGTCAGCAATACCGACGGTTAAATGATTAAATATGCAAAAAAAGGTGAAATTCAATAATAACAATTGAATAACAATCCAATAGTCAAATAATTCAAATTTCCCAAGTACACCTCTTCCTTTCGACCTTTTAATAGCCTATCGCTTCACTTGATTTGTAGTGGAACATATTTCCACCTGTCCTTATTTTCTACTCATCTGTATATTCTTTTCTATCTCATAATTCCTTCTCTTCCTCTCTGACTTTTTCCAGTTCCTTCTACTCTTCCTCCTCGACTCCTCTACTCTACAATCCTTCTCCTCCTCCTCTATTTCCTGTTCCAGAATACTTTCTCCTTCTCCACCTTCTATTCACCTTCTATATGTCGACTACACTTTGTCGACTCAGACTGCTCTGCCAGTCTCACTTCCGGCTCTCTGTTAGAGACTCGGGACTACTGAAATTGAACCCGAAGTTCTGACCCCGAAAAGCCTTCTGTGAGAACACAAAAATGGTACAATATTTTCCTCGGCGCTCACATCTCACACTACACACAGCCTATCATCAAATAACGGCTATAAAATTTCTCCGGTCACGCATTCCTTCACACCGAAATACTAAATGTCCTGGTTATTACAAAGTAACCTACCAGCGTATTACAAAATTAATTCTGACAAGCTAACAATCTACATAATTCTGTACGTTAACTCAAATCCATATCTCAAATACGTATATAAATGAAAAACTACAAGGTACTTATACATACTAAAACAATCTCAAAATTTAAGTATACATACCACAAATAATTACAATTATAACGAAATAATATTCTGCAAAAAGCGAGCAAATAACTTACTATCCTTTTGGAAGCTACTCTTCTCTTATAATCTGGTCTGAAGTTTTACCGCCAAATTGCTAGTTGCTACGACGGAGTATCATATTCCTAATAAATAAATCTAGGTCTACTGATAATTTTAATGCGAGTTTGAGCTATAATTTCGATCTAAGTTTTAATCAAAACCCTCTATCTAAATTCCGATTGGAATTCGCTGTGGACTGATGAAATCAAACGTAGCGGACAATGTCCTCTCGCCGTTTGTTCACGTGGCGGGTGAGAACACGCCCTGTTCATACTGCGGGCTTTCTTTGATCTCTGAACCAATATTTAACGCCTAGATGTGAATAACACAAGCCTTTGACTAACTGCTCCTAAGTATAACCTGGCTGGCGGTCTTCGACAAACTTGCATAAGGGATTACCACTGCCTGCACAGATGTTTACAGATCAAACGCTGTAATAATACCCATGTTTATACACTTCCTGATAACCAGGCTGAGCATACGTGACATCCAAACACATTTGATCTTGCTTATTACATTTTACGAAGGTGATATTTGCACCCGACATTTTGGCAGCATTCCGTAACAAGTTGGACCATAGCGTTATTTAGCAGTGGCCCTCATGTGACGTCACAAATCTTTAACTCTTATCGAAAAGTATAATTTTCGAACAAACAGATAAAATTAATGCAGGTCGGTACAATTGTTGAAAATATAATATACCTTACTTAGAGAAAATTAACGTTTAATCAGAATAATGAAGCAGTAATTATATCGCTTTGTAAAACAACCTATTGGTATGGCTGTTCTGTTTTATTCGTACGTTCCTTAAACACTGTTTATAAACGTATTCTTGTGAATTAATGCACTATAATAAATAAATACACAAACTGTTACTTTAAGACCCCTTTCAGACTCGTTATATATTTTCTGATATTTTTGCTTCATTGTATTTTAAACAATTTTAAATTATTACTTCTTTTTCACTTTTGATAATAAAAATACATAATTATAAATATTAGTAATTCTTTTGTACTAAATTCAACTAATGTTATCGTAAAATGCAAATGTGTTTGAAATGATGAGTATGAAACGTTCCGGTTACGAAATGACGTATGCACCCAGTTTGATATCCAGTCAAATTTCAGTCAACATATTATTGTTTAATCTTGTTAAAATTGCGTTGCAAATGAGGATATTTAAACTTTTAGTCTTTTTCTGCGTCCAGGTCGTTGAGTCCTTGTATTTTTGCTATAAAAAAATGTTAATTAAATGATGAAGTGGCTTGTATTCGAACACTGGGTCAAAATGTTTTTATCATCACTTTATTATTTAAACTATATGACCTTGTCTGAAAACAATGCAAGTCCTAGTCCTACAATGTAAGCCCACGACACTGATATTTATGTTTTTGGGCGTCGAGATCTTACTGCTATGTTGTATGTTTTGATGTCGACTGACATCGTATAGAAAGTCAAATTTTCAGGAATATCTCACACACTTGGCAGGGCATAACGAGACTTTTCTACAGATTAAAGTCACTAATGTTTTAGTCAGACGTCACTTACATGATGACTTTTATCTAATAAGTTCAAATATTCACACAAGCAATTGCGCCTGTTTTCAAGTGGCATTGGTCTACTTTTGGACAACTTATAACACTACACAACTGAATAATGGACTCGACCTGTCGACTGTTTCTTTAGGTATTGTAAACTTTATTGTATAACAAATGAAATTCAATGTGAACAAATTGGCTGTGCATTATTTCTAGATAACTATAATTCTATGTTTCATTTTGATCAGCATAAACTTATAAAAGTATATTTCACAAAGTGTAACGGACTTCCTTCGTATTTGCCTTGATTCTGTAACAATATTCATTATACGTTTCATTAATTTGTTTACATATAAATATTTTTATATAGAATGGTTTATTTCTCACCCTTTCTAACCATTTAATTACGCACAAATATTTACCTGCATCAGAGGACCATTCTCGCAACAATGGATTAACTGAGATTGTCACACAGATCATTACTGTTATCGCATAAAATCTTCTTACTTGAGCTCTTACGGCGTCATTTTACATTTATTTCCAGCTCTTCTGTGTTCTATTTCATTTTGGAAAGTAATTTCTCCGTCTGGTACGTATGCCTCTGGACCGCCTCCTTTGGTCCTGCATTGTTACACGATCAGATACTAGCTTGATTTTTGCAATGTCTTTGCTCTGTAGACTGGCATATACTAGATAAACGTTTGGGAAAAAATATGTTTACAGCGGAAACTGAGGAAGCTAAAACGGTCAGGTCAGTACAGTGGCTGGCAAAATTGTAACATTGACAAGAAATTGATGAATGAACGTTTACCTGGGTTGATTCTTATTATACTTGAAGTAATTTATGCTCATTTTTTTCTCCATTTACTTTACATTGTCAGAATTGTGCAGTATTTTACAATACTTAACACCTTGATATTGAATGAACGTGCACGAAACTGCTTTAAAATAATATAGTGTATTATAAACTACTTTGTAAACAAGTCATGTACACGCATGTAGTAGACGCGTTAGGTTTTGGTTGATAACATTTTCTTGTGAATTAACTAAACAAGCTGGTTCGCCCATTTGCATGTATAGATGATAAAGTTAAAAATGTGGACAAGTTCACTGAGTCAGAAACGAGACTTTAAAACAAGCAACGAATGAACATGAAATTCGCAAAGTCAACAAGAAACGTCATAGTCGCTCTAACTGAAAAAAGCGTTCTGACCATTGAAGCAGTTATTTAGGACAATATTCGCATCTTTTTGCAAATAGAATGCTTTAGACTATGACTAGTGAGTAGGGTCTATAAAAAAATAACATAGAAAAGCGATTTGAGACCTACATCTATATCGTATCTATCCGAGACGCGCCATTTTATAAGTCTGTTGAAATACTAGATTCGAGACAACGATGCAACTGAAGTTTTTGTCAGGAAACTAAGAGCATAAGAGCCAGTAAACCAAGACAACGAAGAAGTATTATTTCCCCTGGCTAAAATGACTGTCACAAAAAAGTTGCTTTTCAATTTTCCCCGTGTAACTATTTTGATAGAAGACACAGGTCATATATGTGATTCCTCCAACAGCAAGATATAAGTTTTAGGGCATAAACCTATTTTCTTTAGCTGGTGTGTGTGTAAGTGTGTGTGTGTGTGTGTGTGTGTGTGTGTGTGTGTGTGTGAGTTAGATTTTTACGTAGCTTTAGCAATTTTTCAGTCATATCGCTACGACGTCAGCAAGGTGACAGTTTAAAGTGATGTTTAACACGGGGAATTATGCCGCAGACATGTGACATGATGCCCCACCCAGTCACATTATCCTGACACAAGGCCGACCAGTCCTAACACTAACTTCTTAATACTGTGCGCCCAACGAGGCAGCTGTTAGTGCCATTTTCGAAAGTCTTTGGTATGACTCAGCCGGGGTTCGAACCCGCGACCTCTCTAACAACTAGGTCACCGGAGAGATGATAAGAACGGTAAAAATTTACTTACATTTATGTATCTTGTATTTTCCTCAAAATATACTTTTAAAGTTCTTCAGATCCGACCGACACGTTATGCAAAACAAGATAGACACCGAAAATGTTCTGGAATTTTGAGTAGATTTCCAGCTGAAATCCATTCTTACTGCATTGAACTGACCCAATAATCCAGTCTATCATAATCAGAAAAAAAAAACATTGAGTTGGTTCAATATAGAAACAAAGTCCATGTGCATTCACTCAAAATATGACTCTAATTTTCTAATTTAAGTAGACCAAAATGACAATTTTGAAATTGCTGTCGAATGCGCAACGAATTTCAAAGATCGCTGAGCGATGCATTGTGCACACTAATATTGCTATTGTGTATTGATGAATCTAATGTGTGTATTTATTTTTGAATACAACATAAATTAAATTACTTTGATTCCCGAAGTGTATTTTTTTATAATTATTCTTTAAATAGAATAAGAAAATGAGTATATTATAAAAAAATAGGTTACTGCATTTGTATGGGAAAATATGAACTCGTTTTCTCAGATTGAGATTTCACTCCTACAAGTTGTGCAGTATCCAACCGAAGAAAAAAAACTCGTTTATATTTTCCCATTTGAATGCAGTAACCTATAAATACAACAATACAATACGTAGCAATTAATAGACATGATTTCAAATTTAGAATAGACAAAATTAAAGTTTTCCCTCTTGTACATGATATAAGATTTGTAAAGGATCAGCCTTAGAATATCTTTAACACATAATTTTTTTTCTTTATCGCTATAAACCCCAAAATATGATGGCTAAATGTTAATTCCCCGTGTCATCATACTGACCTGACATAATAGACATATTAAACAATTTAACATAGCATTTCCTCTTTTCAGCAGATTCACATAAATATGGTGGTCTACTGTTATTTGTCATTGTGACCACAAAATACAAAATGTTAATTTCGCTTTCTGTCCTATAGCTACGTGTCTCAAGAAATCACTTCCAAAACAGGCCAATACGTGTTTTAATTGGAATCCAGGGTTATGAACACAATGCACACAACATTGACCGTACATTATTTAATATGAATCTTGTAATCCCATAATTGGAGGGGGTAATTTTACTGACCTTCGAAATTGGCGACTTCAGGGTCAACCAAAGGTAATTTTACCAACTGAGTATGGTATTTGTGTATCCCTGGCACTTGAAAAGTGTCCCCTTGTTGGGCTTCTTGGTGGGTGGAGAGCACGGGTGCTGAATTTTTCAAACTGCCATCATGAAGAATTTAAAAAACTCCAAAACGTACCAAAACTGTGTCATCAGAGTCGGATGATGAACCATGTAGTGTGGAATCCTTACCTCGCTTCATGGTCATCCATTCAAAAGACGAAGCTAAACAACTTGCCACATTGTCACCATTTATAGTCGAAAAGACTATACTTGGATTAGTCGGTAAACCGAAAAGTGTGAAGAAGCTAAGATCAGGTGACCTACTTGTAGAGTGTGAGCGCAAAGCTCAAACTGAAAATATACTGAAAATTAAGACCTTTCACGATATTCCAGTAACCTGCTCTGCCCACTCTACACTTAATACATGAAAAGGCATCATTCGTTGCCGTGACCTTGCTGGAGTCTGCGACAAGGACATCGTCGAGGGCATGAAAACTGAAGGTGTCACTGCAGTCCGTAGAATTCGTATCAAAAGAAACAACAATCTGCAGGACACCAACACTATTATACTCACCTTTAATAAGCCCATATTACCTAAAGTGGTCAAGGTTGGCTTCTTACAAGTTAGGGTTGATGTATATATACCAAATCCCCTCCGATGTTACAAATGCCAAAAATACGGCCATCATGAAGACAGATGATCTGTGGCCGGTGTGGCGACTCCTCCCACCGGGAATTAGAGTGCAAGGCCACTCCGCACTGCGTAAACTGCGACAAAGAACATCATGCTAGTTCCAAGGAATGCGACACTTGGAGACAGGAGAAGGAAATCCAGAGGATTAAATACACTAATAATATTCCCTATCCAGAGGCCAGGAAGCTTGTTCAAGCTAGATCATTCCCCGGCCCATCCTTCTCAACTGTAGTAAAGAGCAGCCAGAAAGCAACGAAAGACGCACAAACTCAAACAAACCCGCCTGAACCAAATTCTGACTCAAACATCCCACACTATAGACCGCAGAAAAACTCTACATCGACGCAAACAACATTCACCATTACCTCACCACCAAAATCACCAAATAGCAAGAAAAGGCTTCAAACAAATAGGCATAAAAAAAGGGTCTGATGATCCTATAAAAACACACAACAGGTTTGAAGACCTAGAGGACATGGATGCGGAGGAATCTGCTTCATGTCTCAGGGTAACTCCAGATCCAATAACAAAAGATACACCTCCGTACTTCCTCCAGATAAATAACCAAATTATTTGCCACTCGAAAGGTCTAATATACAGCTGAAATGAAGAACACCATTTTACAATGGAATTGTAGAGGACTTAAAGCCATCTACCATGATATTCTTCTGCTTTTAGATGAACATGATCCTGCAGTACTATGCCTTCAGGAAACATTTTTGAAAAATACAGATAACATTACACTTAAAAACTACTCCCTGTTTACCCACTACTCTCAGAATGTTGATAGGGCCTCAGGGGGAGTCTCTGTTATTGTGAACAATAGAGCCCCTCATAAGGTCATCCTCTAAACACAAATTTACAAGCCATTGCTGTAAGCGTCACTCTTCAGCGAGTGATTACATTTTGCTCTATTTACTTACTACCAAACACTAACCTAGTTCCAAACGAATTAGATACCCTTCTTCAACAACTTCCTGCACCATTTGTTTTACTCGGAGATTTTAATGCCCATAATATTTTATGGGGATCAAATCATATAAGTGATAGAGGTCACAAAATTGAAGACTTTATTTCTAGACACGATCTGTGTCTCTATAATACCAAAACACCTACATACCTACACCCAGGCACGGGTACATACACATGCATCGATTTGACAATTTGTTCTCCCTCGCTGCTTTTGGACTATGAATGGAAGGTCGCTGATGATCTTCACAGTAGCGATCACTTCCCAATCTCCCTTGTAAATCTTAACTCTACAATTGATGAAGTAATTCCACAATGGAATCTAAAGAAGGCCGACTGGGTCAAGTTCGAAATACTCTGCAAAACTAGGTTAAATGAGGACACAGTTTTCAATGTCAACGATCCCATTCAGCTGTTTACATCTATTTTAATAGAAATTGCAGAAGACTCTCTTCCCAAGTCCTCTACCAACTGTAAAAGAATTCTAAAACCTTGGCTCACTCAGGAATGTACGGAAGCCATTAGACTACGTCGAAAAGCATTAAACAAATTTAATAATCATCCGACGCCCGAAAACTTAAATATATATCGTATTGCCCGAGCCAAAGCTCGTCGCACAATCAGGAAAAGTAAACGAGCATCATGGAAGAAATATGTTTCTTCTTTAAACTCTCGTTCCTCTGTTCAGAAGGTTTGGGATACTGTACGCAAAATAAACGGAAATAACAAACAAAACCCTCTTCGACACCTGCAACTAAACAATAACAACTTTAATTCAAAACGTGACATTGCAAATACTCTTGCTGACAGTTTCTCCAAAAATTCATCATCATCTAATTATACCGAAGCCTTCCAAAAACTTAAAGCTCAAAAAGAAAAGTCACGTTTAAAATTCACATCCAACAACTTGGAAAGTTATAATCAGTTGTTCTCATTATTGGAGCTTAAGGAGGCTTTAGATAAGGCCCATGATACATCCACTGGGCCTGATGAAATACATTACCAGTTTTTGAAACACCTTCCAGAATCATCATTAACAACTCTTTTGAAACTCTTCAATGATTTATGGCTTTTTGGTAATATACCCAAAAATTGGAAAGAAGCAACTGTAATACCAGTTCTCAAACCCGGTAAAGATAGCAAAGACCCCAACAGCTACCGACCAATTGCACTGACAAGCTGTGTGTGCAAAACAATGGAATGAATGATCAATTCTCGACTTCTCTGGTACTTGGAAACTAACAATTTAATATATCCTTTCCAAAGTGGCTTTCGATATGGACGGAGTACTAATGATCATCTAGTTAGACTAGAAACATTCATTCTTGATACCTTTATCAAGAAAGAACATTTAGTAGCGGGTTTTTTTATTTAGAAAAGGCTTATGACACAACATGGAAGTACGGGATACTTAAAGACCTGCACGATCTGGGACTCAAAGGCCGTCTGCCCTCATTTAGCTCCAATTTTCTCTCTGACAGGAAATTCAAAGTTCGAGTGGGCACTACCTTCTCCGATACTCACCAGCAAGAGATGGGTGTGCCCCAGGGCAGTATTTTATCTGTGACTTTATTTAACATCAAAATCAATAGTATCACCAAATGCTTAGCTCCCGGTGTTGATTGCTCATTATATGTTGACGATTTTTTAATTTGTTATCGATCAAAGTACATGCATACAATTGAGAGGCAACTCCAGCAAAATATTAATAAGATTCAAAGTTGGGCCAGTAATAACGGTTTCAAATTTTCAAAATCAAAAACAGTATGCATGCATTTCTGTCAGTTGCGAAGACATCATGATGACCCTAAACTCACGCTGGATGGGACACTTATTCCAGTTGTTGAGGAAACAAAATTCTTAGGTATTCTATTTGACAAAAAGCTGACATTCATACCACACATTAAGAATTTGAAAGCTAAATGCTTAAAAGCCTTAAATTTGATCAAAGTAATTGCTCACACTGACTGGGGTGCTGATAAAAAAAGTCCTCCTTAATTTGTATAGAACATTTATCCGTTCCATCTTAGACTATGGATGCATTGTTTATGGTTCAGCTAGAAAGTCATATTTGAAAATGCTTGACCCAATTCATCATCAAAGAATAAGACTGGCTCTAGGAGCATTTAAGACATCTCCGTATGAAAGCCTTCTCGTGGAAGCGAATGAACCACCTTTATCGCATCGCAGAGAAATGCTTTCTGCACATTACATTATGCTCTTAAGTTACGATCCAACCCTCTGAACCCTGCTTTTTCGGCCGTTTTTCATCCAAATTACAAAATTTTATACGTAAATATAAATGCTATACCTTCATTTGGTTTCAGAAAATCATCCTGCTTTGACCAAATCAAATGTAATCTATCTTCAATTCAGAAAACATTTGTCTCAAAAACACCACCTTGGCTCATTAAGCAACCCCAAGTGAATTTTACGTTACACGATCGGAAAAAATCTGAGACAAACCCTATCCTATTCTTGAAGTCTTATCATGATCTTCTCAATGACTTTACACATTATGCTAGATTTTATACTGATGGATCAAAGGTTGCTGATAAGGCTGCTGCAGCCTTCGTCAGTGGCAAACACATAACCAAAGAGCGTTTGCCAAATGATGCATCCATATTTTCAGCGGAAATCAGAGCAATAGACCTTGCTCTGACATTTATTAAATCTAAACACATTCTAAATAGTATTATCTTCTGTGAATCATTATCAGTGCTTCAGGCGCTACACAATATCAAACTAGATAATCCACTATTGGTGAATGTTCTGGTCAAAAACTCTGAGCTTAGTGCCTCATGCAATATAGTATACTGTTGGCTACCTAGCCATATTGGCATTAGAGGTAAAGAAGAAACAGACCGGGCTGCTAAGATGGCCCTATCTTTAGAACCATCGGATTTTAAATTACCATATTCTGATTTTAAACCTTGTATCAAAAAGTATCTACGTCAAAAGTGGCAGGTATCATGGGATGATGCAATCAATAACAAACTTCATGCCATCAAACCAATCTTGGGAGAATGGACTCCTTCCTACAGAACTATTCGTAGGGAGGAGGTTGTCATTGCAAGAATCAGAATCGGTCATACATACATTACCCACTCACACATACTAAAAGGTGAAGATCCACCAGAGTGCGTTCCTTGCAATGTACCATTTACTGTTAAACACTTTATGACCTTGTGTTCCGACCTGCAACCTACGCGTGATAAATACTATAATGTACACGACATGCAGGAACTTTTTGATACTATTCAAATCACTAGTATTTTAGATTTCCTAAAGGAAGTAAATCTTTATTTTAAACTGTAACTGTATGATCTTACCCAAACTAATTTTTAACTAATGCAAATACAAACTATTATTTACATCTTTTCATCAAGATACATCATTTACATTTCCCGTTGATCGGGAACCAATATCTTTAACTGTTACCAGCATTTACCATTTTATATTTAACTACTATGGATTTTTTACTATATCGCTGGTCGATATTGAACCGTTCTTTTTACAAATATGACCTACTGTATGGCGCTAAATAGCCTTAAGGTGCTGGTGCGCCGTTAAAATTAAATCAATCAATCAATCAATCAACCGTGCGAAACGCAGATTTTGAACATACATCTTAAATCATGTCCTCGTTGTCGAGATAATCCATGAAGCATTGGGTACATATGTTGCAATTCCCTGGAAAGTTATTTTCCGAAAACTTTGTTTCACGATTAATTTTCCTTTTGAGAAAAGAATATTTTGTCCTAGCTTTCCTTTTATACTACATGATATGATCGTGTTTTCTTTCATGGTACAAAACATATTTACGTTTAAAAACATAATTCCCTTCTTTCATGGTACAAAACATATTTACGTTCAAAAACATAATTCCCTTCTTTCATGGTACAAAATACATTTAAACTTATTTTAACAAAACAACACAGTTATTTGTTTCTGTCATTTACATCTCAAAAATACAGTTAATGTTTTATATTTTTCATGGTTCAATATAATTTAAATTTTGAAACAGTTCCTGTTATGTTTTCCTTTTTACATGTTCTTTGGGTTTCATTTGAATTAGTACAGGGTCTCTTAAATGCATTCTCATATATCAGGAAGTAAACTGCGGATCCTCTCCTCTTCAAACATATCCACGAGAATCATATTATTGAACTGTCAAGGTTGCGACAGAACAGAGACCATCTGGAATGTTCATGTTCAGCTTTATCTGTATACTCCCATTCTTCAAGTATCCCACCACTACTGAAACACTGTACTTTATCTCCTTCCCCAGATGATTAGACCATTAACGTTAAACGTCTGGAATCGACTTTCCAAATTATGGCATCTGACAAAGTCTTACAAAACGTGTAGTCCTCTTTGATTTGTAATTCTTAATGAACTTGAGGTATCAAGAATGGTTTCTAAGAGTGTGAATGAAATCCATAGAGGATTTGTTAGTAGAGCGTCATGGATTTGCTGTATTGCTGGTGTGGTACGGCCCAGCATCACTCTAGTGGCATGTCGCAGAATCGCACTCTGTTTCACTGACAATAGATATTGCGGATCCATTTTCACTGCTTCTGTCTCGAATTTATTATTGTCGGTCAGTGTCAGCATCAGAATGACCTTTCTCTTTTTTGTTGAAACTCTTCTTACTGGAGATCGGAGTGTGCGTACGGTAGGCTAATGTGCTGTGATCAGAAAATCGCACTCTTTTGTCTTACATGATCTGATACTCTTTCTCCAAGATCAATTATTGATGCTTTGACAAACTCGCAATTTTTTTGAAGAAGCGCCTTTTTGACGCGTAATTCTTGGTCTTGACCTGACTTTAAAGCTCTTTCAGGAGGTCTAAGTTAAGCACATAGCTGAAACGATGATTCAGGGTCATCTTTTTCACACTGCATTTGGCATGAAATTGTCCTTTCTTGTCTTGGTACTGGTAGCTGTGATACTTAGGTCCATTACTGGCTAAACTCAAAATAGTCTCTTCGTCGGTCGAAGATCCTAAACGTTTGTCTCCGATACATAGGTGATAGCCTTCAGGTCAAAAGATGTAAATTCAACAATCGGTGTCAGAGTAAAGGAATCGGTCTCCTAACGATTCCAAGACGGAGTGGAAATTTTAACGCGCTGGCTGTGATGGAAGCAGCAATGATGTCATTATCAAAATATCTGGGACTTCTTCGTAATTCTTTAAGATCGTATCTTCACGTATGATTTCCAAGTAATTCATGGGTTTGTCCTTTATCCTTTATCGTTGATTAGATGGAGGTATCGACTCGGATCTGTTGAATATTCAGTTTTTGTGATATCTGAGGTTGAACAAATTTTTTCCACAAACAATTCAACATGACTTTTGTAAACGATCATTTTCCTTCGTTCCAAGGTGATGCGTTCTAGTGATCGGTACCGTTCTTTGAATCCTTTATTGTAGCCTGGAGTGCGACAGCAAGGACAGGCGCTAGCTTCTTGATTCAGTCTCAAAAATTCGTTGACGTAGCCTGAAAAAAAGTTCTTTGAATGGAGGAGTAGCCATCTTGTTTGCATTGTTCTGTGGTAGGAAAGTGCTACATTTCGAACAATTTTATCAGCTGGCACCCACGATCGAGAGCATGAAACAGATCAGCAGTCTCCAGAGTTACTGTTAAAGCGCATTATTGGTCCTCGTGGCAACAATGTCGGTCATATTTACACGTTTCACCACACGTATAGGATAAAATAAACAACAGTTTTCCATGGCAATGGTGAGGTAAAACGGGACGGCAAACATTCTCCGGTGGCATAACTTAACAGTTAATAATACCTTCGTACTAGCCAATATGTTCTTCGTCGGTGTGTTATATATCGACATTTTAGGGCGACATGTAGGGAATCGGATATATATACGCACCAAAGGATACAGCCAACATACATAGATATATTTTATTTGTTCCCTTTGAAATTTGTCCTCGTCGTACAACACTCATATTGCAACGGTTCATCATCCAAACAAAATGTAGTATGGATTCAAAGGTTCGATGCCCAACATGTCGTACTCTTCTATGACGCGTTCAAATTCTAGATATTTTTAAAGCATAAATATAAGGTAAAAATTCCAGATGCACAGTCTGATGCTGTTTTCAAAATGTTAATCATTTATTTCATGAAAAGTCTAACCAGTATAACGTGCTCTTAATATTAAGTCAATCCTGACCGTGCATAGTATAACATCATTTTTGACGAATACACTTTGCAAACAAAATAAACTTGGTGCTAGCGAACATTCAGTACTAATTCATTTTACGTTATGTCTTGTGACATTTTCAATTGAAAATTAAATATATAATTTTTTTCTCCAAATCAAACAATGTAAGGTCGAAAATGCCATACAACAAAAAATGCTGAAACTCGCTGAATTCCATGCAAATTTTATAGTTATCATTCTGAAAAGTTGTCAACTTAATGAAGCAACTATAGCTGTATTGAATTTAACTTTGAAAAAACTATTTCTATAAATAAATATCTCACTGAAATTGTGTTCTGATAAAATGCTCTTTTGATACCTTTGAACATATAACCATAACATAACACAACACAGTACATAACCGTACAGTACATAACACAACACAACACAATACATAACCTTACAGTACATAACACAACACAACACAGTACATAACCTTACAGTACATAACACAACACAGCACAATACACAACCGTACAGTACATAACACAGCACAGTACATAACCATACAATACATAACACAACACAGTACATAACCGTACAGTACATAACACAACACAGCACATAACCGTACAGTACATAACACAACACAACATAGTACAATGTGGGGCTGGTCATATTTTACCTGTTTTATTGTTAATTGATAAAGGATAAAGAAGTAAAATATGAGTGAATAGTGATTTTTGAAGTGTGTAATTGTGTAATAAATGGAGAATAAGACGTTATGTGCTGTTTAACCTTTGATCAGAATCCCTGCGAATTTCTACACACCAAACCTGAGGAAATTGAAAATATTTACCAGGGAAGATCGATAGAAGCATATGGAGATAGCGTATCAGTGTTTACGCACATAACCGATTTTGCTCAGCGATAAGCTTGCAGGACTCTCAACCGGAAGAGCACATGTCTGAATCCTCTCTAGACCATGTCCTTACGCTGTATCACTGGGCAGGGAACTCCACTTTAAGTGTCATTTATGTGTTGATGTGCCGTTATTCACCAAATTAACAATCAGTCAGTTTGGGTGTACTCAAAATTGCATGGTACTTTTTTGTGCCAAAGCTGAATCAGCAAAATGTATGCCTTGTGATAGATGAGTGAGTAGATTTGCATATGTGTATATACGTCTGTATGTACTCTTTTGTGCTTTGTTAAAGTTCGTGTTTACGAGACAAAATCTACACAAAAGGTTTCAATAGTAATTCAGACTGATCACACATTATTAGCTATTTATTTGATTAATTTATTTATTTATAGGCTATAATGGGAACATAATATTTTTGCTTTTGTGTTTTTATTATAATTTTGTATCAAACGTTTAAACTATAGTTAAGCCCTTAACTGAAACGAGATTACCTGCACGTTAATCTCACGAGCAAGTATTATTCGAGCTTTTTAACACACGCGCGAATTATCCATTTCACTTTCTACCACATAAATCATTTATTAAATAGCAAGACATATGCCGAAGACTCTCAGTTTTGGGACGGGAAAATTACATAATCTTAAGTGCACAAAAGAGTCCTAGGCAAAAGTTTAAAAGCAAGTCATCACATTTTAAATCGTCGGGGTTGAGATGGGTCTGTAGTGGGAGACAGTCATTTCCATCGGACGCAACAGCATGAAACACCTATTATTCCTACATCGAAATCGGCAAAACGCTCTTCATAGCACCATCATTGATTATTAAGCGTCTAACATGTAAACAATACCTTTTCTACTCAGACATGGCGAGCGTCAGCTCTCGTCAAGATACCAACTCGACGTTAAAGTCATTTAAAGACCTTGGACTAGACGAATGGCTAGCAAATCAATGTAACGCGATGGGATTATTGAAGCCAACACCGATTCAACTGAACTGTATTCATCCGATACTTGCAGGTATGCTTGGATTCACCAGATTAAAATGGGTTACGCATTTTCGTGAAAGAACCCTCTTAATGGAAATTCCTCATAAAGTGACTCTAAATACGGAAAAGAACCAATTTGAAGGATTGAGCGTTATTCTAAAATTGTTAAATAAAATTTAACTTTAGCCGAATAGAATCACATATTTCCCAGAAATTTAAGAGCTATTGGTAATTCTTACAGACTTCGTAGGGTGGATTAGTCCTACAACGTAAGCCCCATCACTCATATATTTTTCTTCTGGTTGGGTGGTGGGTCTTACTGCCTTACTAATGGCGCTGTGAAACGTGTTTTGATGTAGACTAACAGGGTAAGGTAAGTCAAATTATCATGAATATCACATACTTGGCAACAAATATCAATATTCATATACATATTTAAGAGTTACTGATCTGATATACTTACTTTGTTGTCTTTGTCGTAATAGACTCAAAATCTGACACTAACGAATTTTTATGTTCCTTGACATACATTTCAGTTGGTTGTAATGTGATGGTGGCAGAAGTAGGTTTCAACAAGGCTGTTTTATTTTAACAAAACAACATTTCATCCTGTATTATATTGTAGCAATAACATACATGTGGCAAAACCATGATTTCAGACAAGCAGATTTACAAAATTTGACAAGTATAGTATAGCTGATGTGCATTTTTGGAACCCTGTGCAGCGTGGTCGTGGTGGAGAGAGAGTGGAGAGGATTAAGAAAACTACACTCCACCATCTCTCCACGTGTCCTGATGGAGTTGCTGTGGCAGCTCAGGGAGAATTGCTCTGCACACCATGCTTTCTTGCATAGGTGTTGAGGATGACCACTGGAGTGGATGTGGTCTCTATCAAATGGGCATTGTTTACAGTGTATGACCCCTGAAAGTATGCTGTATAGAGAGAGAAATGCCAGTTTATCTTTATAGTTATCAGATGATAATATACATTTCCTTGTTCGGGGCGTGATTGGCCAAGTGGTCTAAAGCGCTGTCCATTACAGATCACTGCCATCTCACCTCTGTCTGCGTGGGTTCAAGTCTAAGATTCGGCAAATGTGGATATGTGAGAAAGCTTGCCAGTAGCTTCTCATGTGTCAGTGGTTCTTTCTGGTGATTTCCCGGTTTCTGACTCCACCATTAATATGGGCCGCCATGTATAGCCTATTGTGTGCTGAAAAATGGCATTAAGCCCCACAACAACAACAACAACATTTCCTTGTTCAAATGACACTGTAATAGATATAATGTATGCTGAAGCTGACATCATCATCTGGTGCTAACATTTTATAACTGTTTACAATGTTCAATGCCTTGATTTCTGCTGAACATCCACTGAAGCCAAGTCTTTATTATGGAATGACCATTTAAGTTACTAAAGGGGGAGAATGCTTGAAAACTTATTGTCTTATTCTGATTTGTAATATAAAAAAGAACAGTGCCATTTCTTGCTGTGTTTGAAACAATCTTATCTTGTGATGAGAGAAATAATAATTTAGTTCCATGCAATTAAATGGCCAGTCCCATACAGTATATGTTTTCTTTCAGAATTGGTAGTTTTGTACTTGTACATATATATTCAGTTTCATAAAAGGGCCAGTACTGCTTAAGGACTAAATATGTGGTTTGCATTTAAGTTTAAATTCAATGTTTCCTTTTATGTTGTTTGGGTTTTTAAACAGAAGCTGCTGCTTTTGAAATTTATGTTGTTGTTGTTGTTGTTCTGGGGCTTAACGCCATTCTTCAGCACACAATAGGCTTTACTGTGTGGCCAGTATTAATGATGGAGGAAGAAACCGGGGAAATCCACGGAAAGAACCACCGACACACTAGAAGTTTCTGGCAAGCTTTCTCACATATCCACATTCGCCGAATTTTAGACTGGAACCCATGCAGACAGCGGTGAGATGGCAGTATCCGTAACGAAGAGCACTTAAGACCACTCAGCCACTCGGGGCCCCACTATTGGGATTTAATTGTCCATAACTCTGAGGATTATTTTTCATATTTAAAAGAAGGATAAATGTACACTGTTTAAGTAAAGCTTAACAAGGTGGGCTCTCCACAAGTCAGCGCATAAGGTTTCTAAATGTACAAAATATATAAGACTTTTCGAATTGATTTCTATTGTCTTTATATATGATTGAAATAAAGACCACTGATTTGTGAATGGTATTTGTAAATCACTCATGACATATTGGACTTTCCATGGGTGGTCTTTCTTGATTGGCTGTTCAAGTATCAATAAATAATGCAGATGAAAGGCTCCATGGTGGAGTGAGTGTGTGTGAGTGATTTGGATTTTTAACGTAGCTTTAACAATTTTTCAGTCATACCTCTATGATGTCTGCATTGTGACAATTTAAAGAGATGGCTAGTGCTGGAGCATTATGCCACAGACATGTAGCATCATGTCCCATCCAGTCACATTATCCTGACACCAGGTTGGCTAGTCCTGACACTGACTTTTTAGTGCTGAATGCTAAGTGAGGCAGCTGTTAATATCATTTTTAAAAGCCTTTGGTATGACTTGGCTTGGGTTTAAACATGCAACCTCCCGCATCTGAGATGGTGGAGATGCCATTGGCATGCCAGCCAATGTGTGCTGATGATTTGTTAGTATTTTATTGTTTTGTCATGGAGCAAAATGTGGAGGGATTAAGTCTCCCACCTCGTTGGGTTGGGTTCAGAAACTACATGTGCATTGTACTGTACAATTCAACTTGTATCCAAAAATATTTTGATATAAAATATTCAAAACTAAATATATTGGTTTGCCATACCCGTCTGCCAGAAGATTAATTGCTTGTTGAAAGACTCAAGGGGTGACCATTGATTTGCCCAGATTGCCTCCTTTCCTTTATCCTGTATTTTCACTGGTTAACCTACAATAGAATACATTGAAAAGTTATGATTAGTAGATATTGTTAAAAAGTCCTGAAAGCAACATATATATTTATGACTATAAATCATGTATATATGTTAAATTTATGTCTTTGATTAAAAACTTGTTTAGGTTTCTTGTTTATATTCTTTAGATTTCAGATTAACTTTTGCTAATTATCAGTTGTACTTAATTTTCAGTCATTGAAAGTACATCATCCCAATATCTCCTTTATTTTTACTTAATGTATTATTTTATGTTTGTCAAAAAAGTGTTATTCTAAATGGGAAACTAACAGACTTAGTATATACTGACCTGTCTCAGGAGGCCTTAATCATAGGAAAAAGATGCAATTCATAAACATTATATAGGTCAGTTTGTTTTGTTGTTCTGTTAAGAATAAGATTTCACAAAAATGTTAACAAAAATATTGTTTTTAAACTTTCATTTTGAAGAAATGTATTGTTTTGTTTGCATTCTGATATATTTCCTTTTTTTACTAATGACTAAATTTCACTAAATATACATAATATCTCCATCACTTACAAATTTCCATCTATGAAATTCAAGGACTCCCAAACATGTCAAATGAATGGAATCCCAGCTACATATGGAAGCTACTTCAAAACATACCAACTCAGACATAACTCTATTTTTGACTTTTATTCATCCTTTGACAGGATTTGAAATCTTCATTGTCCTAGTCTCATGCTTAAGAAAAATAAAATAAATAGGCAAGCCAAAGAACAGCAAGAGCAGTAGACATCTTGTGACATGATGTGTGTTCTTATCGACATCACATGTTGTCTTGGAGATTTCTTGCATGGAGGCACTGTGCATGTGTAGCATCAAACTGCTCTCAGTAGTATCTCTATTGTACCAAATATATATTTTAAAAATTTAAATAAGTTCAAATTTTGTATGTATAAATAATTGTTTACAAATTGCACAGTAGTTGTTTTTTCAAATTTTATCATCTGCTTTATTGGGTGAGGATAATCTGGGAGTTCTTTTTAGACGTGGAGACTATGTTGTTGTTGTTGTTGTTGTAGGGCTTATTGCCATTTTTCAGCACAAGATAGGCTATGCATGGCAGCCAGTATTAATGGTGGAGGAAGAACCCTGGAAAACTCAGTGAAGAACCACTGACCCATGAGAAGCTACTGGCAGGCTTTCTCACATATCCACATGGAGACTATGCAGCTTACAGAAAATTTTAAGATTAATGCCTTAGTATTACTCTTTGGATGCCAATTAAAAGTTGTAAGGTTTTATTATTTTTAGAAAAGGTGTCCTTGTAACTTTCAAGGTCTAAATTAATTTAGTACCAGAGTGCCTTAGTCTTTTTACAGTTATAAGAAATATTAGCACAAGGACTACATGGTTGAATGTAAACTATGATTTATATATGTCAAAGTGTTATACCAGTGAATTTTAAGAACTGTTTGCAACATGATATTATACAAGCACCTAATGTTTAATCTTTTAAGAAACTATATCTATGTAGATATATGGATGATTGTAGGTTACTATGATATATTTATGTGATGATAGTAAGCTATCTACTTTGCATTCAATTATACTTGTTTTTCTTTATGCAGTAGATGTTAACTTTGCAGACTTTATCTAATTATGTCACACTGGATAAATAAATGGTACTGTTGTTGTTGTTGTTATTATTATTGTTGTTATTATTGTTGTTGTTATAAACACCTGTTGGGTGGAGAAATAATGTTTCAAATGCATATCAATAATTTACACAACACCTGTTGATTGCAGATATCCCACAGTAAAGCAATGATCTGAGTTATACTACTGTTACTCCTTACCATAGTTTCTCTTTGACTCAAGAACCCTGGTTTCAGAAGCACCTTATCTAGATCCTTCTGCCAACAAATAATGGTCTCTCAAGACAGGTGGTCTGTCATAACACTATATAATGAATAAATCATTGCACAGAGATTCTGGTCTCTCAAAACAGGTGGTCTCACATAGCAGTGGTATCTCAAGAGACTGAATCAGAATCAGACATTTGTAATTCATCATGTTTGGGATTTTGCACAGAGAAATTGTTGAATGAGAAGTTTACTAGGAAATGAAAAAATCATTAAGTCATTTTGAACATTTTTTTTAAAAACTCTTTTAAAAATGCTCCTTTAAAAGTTCTTTGCAGTTTACATACATATATTTTATTCATTCATTCACCTTTTCACAGTCCATTATTCAGAACAGATTTTTATCTGTTAATGGTGAAATTATGTTTTCTCCAAATATAATGCAATAATTGTATACAGTTCTAATCTTTAATTTCAAAATATTGGTAATGTGTTTTGATGCAAAAATTATTTTTCTCTCTTCTGCAGTAAAGACTTTGTAATTTAAATTGGTATATTTATGGGAATGAAAGTTGTATTATTTTTTTTCTTTTACCCAATTTTACCCTTATCCATGTACTCTGTCCTATTCATCTGCATGAATGATTCATTTTTCCATTTTTCTGATTCAAGTTTGAGCCCTGGTGGCCATTACATTTATTACTACAGTTATATTAGTTTTTATCAATGATATACTAATGAAGTTACATATTATCAGCTTTTTCTAAGTGACAATGCTTTTATATAAAGCTTTTCTTGTTTGCAGGAGAAGATTGCATTGGTTGTGCCAAAACAGGCAGTGGCAAGACAGCGGCTTTTGCCCTCCCCATATTACAGAAACTGTCTGAGGATCCATATGGAATATTTGCACTTATACTAACTCCAACTAGGTAAACTTACATGAAATATGGGGAGCTGTAGTAGCTTAATTGGTAGGGTATCAAACTTGTAATCTAACGGTTGTGGGTTGTAGATGTACCTTGGCTAGCCTTTTTGCTTTTAGCCTTTTTTTGCCTTGGAGTGTCTTTGGGATAGGTACTTATCTCCTATTTTCATAGCATGTAATATTTTAATAGTGTTGTTAAAACCAACAATAAAAGAAACAAATGGCTTGAAACACAGCACTCCAGGTATCTTTAAAATTTAAGTATCAGTTGGATGGTTTACTTGAAAGTTTTAGCGGTTTAGTATCCATTGGGTGACCTACTTGAAAGTTTTAGTGGTTTAGTATCCATTGGGTAACCTTCTTGAAAGTTTTAGCAAACATTGCAGATTTTAGGTTGCCAAGTCCCAAAAATTTGATTGCTTTAGTCTGTGGAGAAGGTATCTTTCAAGTGGAAAATTATTCATAGAAGATGAATACAAATGAAGGTTTTAGTTCAGGCTAATTATAGGGTACTTGTAATTAATTAATTAAGCATGAAATTAATCGCAAAATTTGATCTTACAGAAACGCCAACTGTTATTATCTGCTCAAATCTCCAGCCAGCTGTAAATATTCAATAATTAGAGTTCTCTAAAACATCTCTTTGCTGATTGCCTGTTTTCAGAATTCATCGATTAAGGGTCTAAACCTTCATTTTCATATAATGAATAGTTTACATTAATAAAGCCCTAGCTTTATTTGCATTTACAGTATTTTGTCAGAGAGTAATTATTTGACTAATTTCTTTTTATTTGTCTGCATGTCTATATTTTTCTGGACTGGTCAGCTAAGGTTGATTACCAATGTTGTGCATTAGACTGGTTACTTTAAATATCCTACAAGTCAGAATGGTCACTTTAAATAGGCTGTAAGACTGTTCATATGTAAAGATTTCAGCTTAATGTAGCAGCTGGCCATCTCACAGTTGATGAGCTATGAATTAAATTGCGTGTTTGTAGCATTTAACATGGTATATATTTGTAGTAAGAAAAGTTTTGATGATTTTTTTTTTGTAGTTGCTGCATTTTGTTTCTGGATGTTGTAAAGGGCAGACCATTGTCATTTGCCAGTTCTGAATACTTAGTACAAATGCATCCATTTTAAGCACAACTTTGATTACTGAAATAACTGTTGATCAATCCAAATAGATCAGTTTAAAGTTCCCCAGGCTTGTCATTAATATTGAAAGTAGGCAGAGTTGAAGAAAGTTCATGGTTTGTCTGGGCTACCGGAATTCAATAGAGGGTAGCCCATGCCCAGCATTTAAGGAGCCTTTTGGATCTTGGCACAAAGTTGAGAATCTAAGGTTTTCTTTAAGAAAATATTAAACTTGGTGTGCTGTTTAGAACCCAAGTCGTTTTTACATGACAAACTAATCCTCTTTTAAAGACAGTCATCATTACAGGAGGGCTACTTGTGTGGTGTTTCTTTTTAAATACTCCTTTTGTGCTGTATCAGCATTTTAAGCATAACACAGATACAGCATGATCCATGTTAATATAAACTATCAGATGAAGAAAATGAAGCTAAAAGTCCTTAATCAGTGAGTATTTAGAGATAACTGCAGATAGTGAATTTAATTGCTGGCCTGATGTTGAAGCAAATGATACCTGTTGACAGATCAAGACATTTTGTCAAAAAATAACTTTCTGCCTTGTTAGTTTGTATGGCTAGCTTTTCAAGTGCCTGAGTTACTTAACTTTTTGTCACCTTCTTACCTTAATTTTTTAATTTTACATGCAATTGACTTATGTTATATGACCATGGTGACCGGATTTATGGGAGTTGGTAGCCTACAGTTTGAAATAGCTACAAACATTTTAATGTAGGTTGCCCTTACCTTGCAAACGTGTTTTAGGCATTGATTCCAAGACTGTAAATGCAGTATCGCTGATTAGTAGTACATAGCACTGATTCCAAGGCTGTAAATGCAATATTGCTGATTAGTACATAGCACTGACTATCTTTATATGTATTTATATGTAATGAAATGGAAATTATTAATGCACTGGACAGCTTTGAAATATATTAAAAATGTTTCAAATCTATACTATGAAAAAGCTTCAAAATTTTATTTTAATGTTCTTATTTATGTAAGTGACCAGATAACAAGGCTTATATAAACATGATGTCACATGTTAAAAATCATGTGCTTATCATAATATTACTATATCCTGTCAATTTTTCTTCCATTAAAGCATTTACAAAAATTTGATAAAATCTGTTTAAATTTTCAAGTTTTAGATTGATATGCATAATAATGAGAATTGTCTTAGCATGCTGGCCCAAAACAAGGAAACTTGACTGCTCAGATGTAATTATCCACACATAACAGCCAACTGATACATGTAGCTGGTTTTTGGGCCATTGTAATTAGTCGGCAATAACAATATTGATTGATAGTGCAGACATGATGGACATACTAATAATATTAATTGATAGTGCAGACAAGATAGACATACTAATAATATTCATTGATAGTGCAGACATGATAGACATACTAATAATATTCATTGATAGTGCAGACATGATAGACATACTAATATTAATTGATAGTGCAGACATGATAGACATACTAATAATATTAATTTTAGTGCAGACATGATTGACATACTAATAATATTAATTGATAGTGCCGACATGATAGACATACTAATAATATTAATTGTTAGTGCAAACATGATCAACACCCTCATTAGCATGAAATGCAATAAACATTTTGTAACATGTTATTTTTTTTATCTATTAAAGCTTTTTTCCTGTTGAACTTTCAGGGAACTTGCCTTTCAAATAGCAGAGCAATTTAATGTCCTTGGAAAGCCAATTAATGTGAGGGTGACAGTCATTACAGGAGGTTTGGGTAGGTAGATAGCTTTGTTTCATGCCATCATTGTGACCAAATTATCATTTTCATTAGCTAATTTAGGCAAGAGATTTTATTTATCTCCAATAATTTTGCTCAGAACAATGAAAAATTATTGTATACCAAACTAAGATATTTTGAAAATTTTATAACAAATGTTGCTTGATATTTTCTTCTTGTGCTTGCCTTATTAGACTTCTTCTAGTCAAGAGTGAATCAGTTTAAAATTAACAAAGATTCTAGTTGTCATTCCCTTGCCACAGAGTCCAGGACAAGTTAATATTTTGCTTAGAGAAAACAAAAAAATTGAAAGAGTTGCTCTGAAATTTGTACATTTATATGAAACTCCATTTAGGACAAGTTGGGAATGTGAAGGTTTTTTTTAGCCATGTTTGAATACAACATCAACATTCTATAAACACTAAATATATGAAAATGCATGTACATGTTTACATATTTTTCTTTTACATAAGTGCTATATACAAAAATGAGGGAAAAGGAAGGAAGCAGTGCACAGATGTTACTTGTTGTCTGATATATTATTTTTCATTATTATAATTCAGGGTGGCCAAGTGGTCTAAATCGATCTCTGTTACGGATCACTGCCATCTCACCTCTGTCTGCGTGGGTTCCAGTCTAAGATTTGTGGAAAGTGGATATGTGAGAAAGCTTACCAGTAGCTTCTCGTGGGTCGGTGGTTCTTTCCATGTTTCTGGTTTCTTCCTCCACCATTAATACTGGCTGCCATGTATAGCCTATTGTGTGTTGTAAAATGGCATTAAGCCCCAACGTAGCATAACATAACATTATTATAATGCTTATTTATCATCCTTCCTGTTCTTGTCATACATGTTATCTTTATATCCAGATATGATGCAACAGGGTCTGAACTTGTCAGTGAAACCACACATAGTGATCTCTACACCAGGTCGTCTTGCAGATCATCTGGACAGCTGTGACACCTTCAATCTGAGCAAAATACGATTCCTTGTTAGTATACTGGTCTATTCCTAATCTGTAGATTATTTTTTATAACTTGTATTATCTACTTTTATTAGGATTCCTTGAGTTATTCAGTATGCACTAAAGGTATTGACCATTTCCACTTATGTCTGTGTTGAATCCACTGATGTATACCCTGATATACCCTGGAATCTCCAAGATATATGTGTGAGTCAGGCTTTAGGTACATGGTTCTAATGAGTACTAGGCTTAATTGATTGATGGCCCATGATGCAACAGCTGCAGTAACTCCTATAGGGATATAAGGTTAATCCACAGACTGGCAAGGTATAATCCACTCTTGAACTAGAGCTGGTTGGAAGTTACATCAGGTAAAATATATACATCTAGATACACGAGTTTTAACTGAATTACACTTGACTGAAACCTCCAACAACAGGATCCAACAGCATGAGTGAAATATAATTACTACACTTTGTGTATAGGGTTCATGAGTAGCACCATAATTAGAGATCTTGATAGTAAATGATAGTCAACACTCATAATAACAAAACCTGGCTTCAGGAAAAAAAAATAATTTTAGTTTCTTTTAAGTTGGATGAAGTTTTTCGGAAGAAATACTTGTCTTGTTGTGCTGTCTTAAGAGAATGAAAACTGAGTCCCAAATACAATCTGCTTTAACTGGTATGAGTGTAGATAACATGGAATGCTTTATCACCATCTGCATTGATTACCTATCTTAACAGACTTATTTTAATTGAATCACTATCATTTCTGTGTAATTTTATTAATAGAATTAGCCTGAGGTAGATCATTTTACCCTGTTTTAATATTAACAAGTGTTCTTCTTTTAATAGGTTTTAGTTTCAAAACTTACTGCATGATACACAATTTAGTTTTTGGGGTTGATAACACCAAAGATTTTACTCACTTCATTTTATAGTTGAATGGTTATTGGAGAAGTTTTAACTCATTGCATATTTGACTTCACCAGATGCAAACAAGACAATTTGCTTAAAATTTGTTTTGGGAAGATGTGGAGCACTTTGGTACTGATTCATGTCCAGGCAGAATCAGCTTTGGTCTCATGGCATCAAAAAGAGAATTTTCTTGGTTGAGGGAACTATTTTGCCTGATTTGCTTATGAGCCTGACCCTGTACAAATAATTTTCATAGCAAACAGTAAATATTCCACTTTTAAAATGAAATCTACTTTTATGTACATTTTTCCAATGAACTTTTAACTGGAATTTTACCTTAAATATAGAATAGGATTATAGTAAAGTTGACAGAATGGAAATCCATCCCTCTGCAATAAATAGGTTGACTCATGATAGAGGCCAATCATGAGGAGGACAAAATGGTGAAAAGTACAATACTTCTTTGATGCTGGGTTTGTGGTCTCTCTTCAATGACCACTTCTGAGAGTTTTATGTCAAAAAATGGTAAAAAGAATGATGAGAAAGCGATTTTGGTGCAGATAACACTAAGTTGATGTTCATAGCAGCAGATATGTTCACTTCTAACACATATCCTGCTGTATTGTTTGTCTAAATCTCCCACAAGGGACAACTCGCTATTCCGCTATTCCGAGGCAGATGTTCTTTACACTTTCACAGATTCCATCTGTACACCCATATAAGCGTATTAGGAAAAAATTTTAAAATATGTAAAAATAGGTAAAACTTCTTTTCCTCCCAATTAGGGTGTTATAAAAGGATTATCACTCACGACTGTTAACACAATTACCTACACGGAAGTCCACTGTCACTCATTGGATTTTCTTGATGTTGACAGGTGGTTTGTTAAAGCACCAATGCTGCCATTTATCGTAAATTAGATTTTATAAATCAAGAACTGCATTTAAAAAAGTTTTAATTTTCAACTATAAAGAACATACTTTGAAGCTAACATCCTTTTAAAACATTAAATATAATCAAATGTTTTTCTTCAGAAATTAAAAACTAGTTATGGTAATATGTAATTTAAGGGATTCAGATTTGTGCTTCACATTTATTTTGCAATATTTGTCCTTTTTTAGTGCACGCATACTGATTTATCATAGTTGACAGAGACTTTGTCTCTGCAAGGATGTGTATATACTTTTGGGCACAAGTTAACTCAATGAAATATTTACTCCAAACTCAGTTTAACTATTGAAAGATGACTCCCACTTAAGTCATCATCAGGAGACATAGCTTAGTAGCTATGATTATAAAAATGGGATGGCTATTCAGGGGAAATAATACTTGGGAATTTATTAGATGAGATGTTTTGATTAGACTGATAAATACTTGCCAAATATAAAACCATATTTAGTTAGTCGCTTTCCTTGAAATTTGTCTCACTGGTGGGATACTGTAATTTTTGTGACACAGGTCCTTGACGAAGCAGACAGATTGATAGAAGATGACTTTGGAGCACAGCTGGAGACTATATTCAAAGTTTTGCCAAAGAAGCGCCAGACACTGCTGTTCAGTGCAACAATGACAAAAACTCTACAGGAGCTTCAAGAAGTAGCTCTCAGCAAACCTTTTTTCTGGCAGCAACAATCAGAGTAAATAGCTTAGAAATGTTTTATTCTTTAGCTCTCCTGATCTGTACATGCCAACCATTGCACTTTTGGCACAATTATTATGCTTTTTTTTTTCACTAAATTACGCCTTACACGTAAACATATCAGGATATGCGTTTTCAGTATATCCTGCTCCAAAAAAATTAATAATTTGTTTTCTCATTTTTATTAAAATCCCAATAATCCCACAAACCATATTCTAGAAACAACGTTTTTTACCTAGTTTCGAGATAAGAGTACGCTTGTCTGAAGACTGGCATGCACTTTCATAGCAGTGATATGTTCCATGTTTAGCAATTGCCCTGTTTCCAAGAACAATGCTTGATTCTATTTTCAAACTTTTACCTAGGTTTCTTTTTTATATTTGCTCAGTTGTATGGCTTAGGAGAGAACAGACTGGTTTTCTGATTTGTAAGCTTTGTTTGCAGATTCTTTGTTCTATTTCATATCTGGTACAGAACTAGTCTGTAGGTATTTGGCGCTAAAAGTCATCATATTTATTCTAGTTGATGCGTGTTAGGAACAAAAATGTTTTTCAAATATTTTCACATATGGATTAGAAAAAGACGAAAAACAATTCAGAGCTGAATGCATGAATTGCATAATACAGCATAACATTCTAGGGCAGCTTCACACCCATTGCAGACTATGTGGAAAGGATTATAGTATTGGCCTTGGTAGTAAAACAAAGAAACCTTGAATTAGCTGGTTTTACTAACTCCACTACTAAGGTAACTTCTTTTTTACAGCAGAGCTCAATTGTGGATACAAATTTTATAAATGCAAATGGCGTTATTTACTGAGTTTTTAATACAACACATACTACCCCTAGCAGTAGAAGACTATGTTGAACCTTTGTTCAAACAGACGTTTCCTGATTCCAAAATTGCCAAAAATATGCATACATGTGCAAGAAAAAAAATCATTAGGTATTTAGAAGATACTGAATCATTCAGAATAGCAGAAGCCATGAAATTGGTCCATTTTGTTTTGCCACAGAGAGGAGTAGTGATTATGATGACAAAAAGTTTTATTCAGTCTGTTTTAGAGACTCTGGCAATGAAAAGGAAAAAGTCAGAGTGTTCTTATTTCATTACCAGAATTAACAGATTTCACTGGAGAAAACATTTTTAATTTGCTTGATAATGCTTGAATAAACATTAGTTGGCAGAATTGTATGGGGTATTCAGCTGATAAAGCATCAGTGATGACTGGAATTCATAAAGGAGTTGTATTCTATATTTTGAAAAATGTCTCCATCAGTGTACATATCAGGTTGTCCCTGTTATATGATGCACCTTGCTGCAGGAAAGGCTGCTGATAAATTAGAAGGATAACTTATGAAGTATCAAGTTGGCATTATACCTGACAATGTACTTCCTGTGGACAGAGTTGATCTGCAATGGAACCTTATTTCCCAGCTAAAAGACCCAATAACTGGGAGATATAAATTTTCTCTTTGATGTCAGGTTATGAGAAGAATATTGGTTCTTTACCATTCTAATGCTGACAATGAGAGATTGTTCGGTATTGCTAACAAAAATAAAACTTAACTCAGATCCAGGCTCTGTAACCCAGCACTTAGTGCTCTACTTTGTGCAAAACATTTATAGTTTCAGCTCGTACAAAGTGTTTTGAAATGCATTATGAGAGTCTGTTGCTTTTTAAAGGTTAAAGCGATATGTATGAAAACTTGAAGCAACTATTGATGTTAAAAGACCTAAAGAGGTAAATAAATCATTTTATAATGCTATATGTAGATTAATCTTTTTCTGCCCAGATTGCTTTTTTTGTCCACTTGGATTACACTTTTTCCTCGCCAGGGGTTGGTATGTATGCTGGTCACAGACACGAAGAACTTAGGAGATGACCTGTTATTTGTTGTCTTTTTCTCTCCATACAATCCATTAACACAAACTTGTAGTCACTACTTCTCATTAATTATTTTGAGGATTGTCATGAAACTTTACACACATACAGGTAAAACCCATCATAACACGATTCCGCATGTAACACAATGGCAGTTTGGCTCCCGTTATTAATTAAAGGTGGCCTCTCTTTAACATCTTAAATACATGCCTTTGGTAAAGCCAATTATTTGTATCCATAGCAGAATTTTATTCCCAGCACTGCATTTACTGTTGCCTTAACTTCCCTGTGCAATGTTTCCACAATATTGGCACATATACAACTCAAAATTAAAGTATATTTTAATGTCTGATGAAACTGGGGGAACAATATGAATGATATTAGATCAAGAGGTTAGTTAAATCTGATGACATTTTCATTTTTATAAAGGTCTATAAAAGAAAAGTGTCTTTGAAGTGTGAACTCATTATATTATTCATTTGCAATGTTTCTTTTAAACGCAGGGCCTAGTTCTGTGAATTTGTGTTGAATTTCTATTCATTTTGCTCAGGGTGGCAACAGTGGAGAGTTTGGAGCAGCATTATGTTCTTATACCAGCTGATGTAAAGGATGCCTACATGATGCACATCCTGGACAAATACTCCGAGGCTCATCCCAAAAGTTCCATTATGATATTTACAAGCACATGCAAGTAGGTCACAATTACCATCTTTTTAAAGAAAATGAGAAATTGGTACTAGTATTTTGGTCGCAGTTATGCTAGTGTACATAATATTTTAATCATCGGACTATGATTTTTGTCAGGTTAGATAAGTGGTTTGTTCTCTGATGTAATAACAAATTCATTGTATAGAGCTCCTTCATTATAACACTTTATTGGAGTCATAGAGTATACTGCCTTATAGTGGGCTTGTCTTATAATGAAATACATTATATAATACTCCCTTGTTATAATGGTGTCCATAGAAGCTACAGAGTATAACAGCCTAATAGTAAGACTGCCTTAAAACTGAAGTACTTTATACCTTTAAATTTACTAGCACATGATGAAATGGGATCAGTGACCATACATGACTTTTAACCGAAACTATATTATAATGAAGGATCTTATAATGAGGGAGTGCTGTATCATACAGCCAGTTTGTATGTTTTCGTCTTCCTCTTCTTATTATGATGACATTTGTATATTTTACATTGTACAAGCACAGAAAGTGATGTGTTTATGGGGTATGGTCTGTTAGATGAAGGAAACCAAATATTGGGATGGATTAGTAATTAACCACTAAAATTGCACATAATGGATCCATGTATCAAATCCAAAACCAGACAGAAGCACAGCAAATGTTCTAACTATATAATCAAGTTCCTTGAATTCACTTTGTACAGTTATAAAGTTATTCCATGAATAAAGGTTTTAATAGGCTAATTACCCAAATAAACTAACATACAACCAATGTCAAAAAAAACCAGTTTCAATCAGAACTATTTGGCTTTTTTAATAAAAAACATATAGCAAGATAAACAATAGCAAGGGCAAAAATGAAGGTAAAACTTAATTTTTTTTAATTAAATGTCTGTTTAACAGCCTTTTAATACAGATAGTTTTAAAATTTTGATTTGTGAGAACCATATTTCATTAAAAGAACAGCTGAAAATTTAATATAATAACCAGTATTAATGTAATAGGAAAATCTACAGTACCCCCATGACTCCTTGGCCTTGGAATCAAGGACATGGTCACAGAAAATACACATGAAGGTTTTGGTGTCGGTGTTTGTAATTTTTAATGAAGCTTTAACAATTTTTCAGTCATATCGCTACGATGTCTGCAGTGTGGCAGTTTATAATGATGTCTAGCACTGGGGCATCATGCCGCAGACATGTAGCATGATATCCCACCCAGTCACATTGGGTTAAGTATCACAGACATAGAATACTTGTGTTATTGCTTTCATTAGACATTTTGCCATTTACTCAAATTTCCCAAATTTCTTGAAATATTTTCATCATAGTAAGCATTGCATCATTACGAATCTAAGACAATTCATCCTATAATATGCTTGATTGACCTTTTTATCTCGGGTAAAGGTCACTGTCATAGAAAACCTGCATTATGGTTTTCATAAACTTTTCATTTGCTAATTTTTCCATAACTATTAGAATGATTTTCTTCATACTTGGAAGGTATCATTTTGAAGCGAAGACAATTCATTCTGCTACATGCTCATTCACTCCATATGACCCTTACACTCTTTGACTTTGGGATCAAAATCAGTCATAGAAATTTGGGTGGATGTTTGGGGGGGGGTTAAAAAAATCATTTGTTTATTTCCTAAAAGCTTTTGATGGTTTCTTTCATCCTTGGGATGAATCATTATAAAGCCCTTTGCAGAGGTCTCGCTAGGATTTTAAAACTAGGAGTCCAGGACTCCTAATTTAGTAGAAATAGGAGTCCCACCAGACAAAGTTGCAGTCAGAATTAAGCCAGAAATCAACTACTTTTTTACACTTGGCTACTGTCACATCCGAATGATCAGTTATAGCAACTTTAGCACATTTCTGAATCTCATTGAAATCATCATCATTTTTCCATTTAACTACAAAACACTTGTCTAAATTTGCAAACAGCATTTTGTCCAAGACTCTTGATTGCAAGTTTGCAGGCAATATTTATACGGCAACAACCGGAAATGAAGTCAATAACAGTGATTGTGCTAGGCTTCACCAATGTCACAAATTGCAGTTAAGTTTTACATATTGTCAACAAAATATACCTTCTGGCCATATTTTTGGCTACAGCATTTTTGGCTGATAAAAACTGTATATACAGTAGAGAAATTCAAAAGCACCATGACAGAAAGCCACAAATTTGGATATAAAAATTCACTGGAATCAATTGTTACATAAACAAATCCTTATTTCATATTGACAAAGCACCCTAACAGTTAATTATTATGCCATAATCCGCTTATGCTGATATCTGGTCTTGATACATGTATGCTGTAATATAATCAAACTAGCCATGCAACTGACTAGCTACAATCGACCACCTCTGAGGGCAGAAACGTGAAATGACTACAGTCAACCACAAAAAGGTTAAAAAAACCCAAAAAAATAGTTTTGCTGCATTTTCAATAAAAGCTTTTTACCTCTTAAGCACCCATATATACTAAGAAAATTTTTTAAAAATTGTGTCAATGTTTGCAAATGGGTGTTTGTTTTGTCAGTCAAAGGGAGCCTTTAGCTGTACCTTCAATAACACATGCACCTTCATCAAAGCAAGCCAGCGACCTTTGATCAAAAACGTCAGCAACAAACTAAAATAAAAGCATTGTTTCAGTTTTCATAGTGATTAGAACATATTAAATTTGCCACAAAAGTTTTCTCCTTGCAACAAAAATATGCATGCGGAGGACTCCTGTGTGGGTGATTTTCTGCATCCCAAAAAAAATATTTGCATCCAAATACACCTAATTAAACGTTTCAGAGATCTCTGCCTTTGGTCTTGTGTCAAGGTCACACTCATGGAAAGTGTGTGTTTAGGTCTTCAATGCAGTTTTTTAATTTGATAACATTTCCTGAACCCTTTGATGAATTGTCTTTGTATTTTGAATAAATCAATATGAAGCTAAGACAAAATATTCAGTTACATACTCTCTCAATCTTTTGACCTTGGGGTCACAATCACATTTTACAGCAATGCAATAATAATGGGCTTGACATGCAGTCCCTCTCCTTGTATATTCACCATAGTCAACTGATACATAGTTCTGGGAACCACTGGTTTAAGTGCATTGCAATAGAAATAGATAAAAACTGCATTACTATAGATGTGGCTTTTTACTGGATACACAAAGCTGTAGTATATGGAAGGATGTTTTAACTAAGGTTGACTTTATATGCCTACATGGGAAGGCCACTTATTCATAGCAACCACATCTGGGTTATCACATATTGGATGGCAAAATTTTGACTTATGTCTGTCTGTCTGTCTGCAGGTATGCTCAGATCTTGGGGATGATTTGTGAGGAGCTTGGATTTAATTGTGTTGTTCTCCATTCCATGATCACACAGAAACAGAGACTGGCTGCTCTGGCCAAGTTCAAATCAAACCAGGCCAGAATCCTCATAGCCACTGATGTAGCCAGTCGGTAAGCCTCAATCATTGTAAAGTTAGCAGCATTTTTCTTTACCTGTAAATGAGAATATACAAATAACACATTATCTGGCAGCAACAGCAGTGGCATCTGTAAAAGCAATGTGAAGGGTCTCTATTAAAAATTTTAAAAGTCATATAATTTTATTCTTTATGTCAAAATATTAAACTGAATCCTTTGTGTAATTTCAATATATGCCTAAAGTTTTTATTCAAATGTGAAGATTTTCTTTCCTAATAGCAGGAAGAAGTGCTCTCACAACACTTATCACACTGCATTATTCAGTATGCTTGTACTGCCATATTAAATATAAAAACCAGTTCCACATTTCATGCAAAGAAACCAACCACTATAGATTTAGCAGAATTAAAACATTTTGTTTCAATTCCACAATTTTATTTTTATTCATGAAATTCAGGGATATATTTTCAACCCGAGTTTTCTTTGTGGACCCAGGTTGGAGGAAAAATACTTAGACACAAATATTTAACCCATTCTATCATGAGAAGCAATTCTAAATACACTGGTAAAATGGAGCATCACACAGCAGCAGCAAAAGAAATTGTGATGACCTTCACCATGTTTACAAAAAATGTTGTAACATTGTTATTTATTTTTTAAGTATAAAAAACTATGTATCTCTGAAAAGGTAATAAAATTGGCAACACAGTGATATATGTTTTGTTAAAATTTATTGATGTACAAGCTCACAACTGTATTTTGAAATAGGGATTGTTAAAAAATAAAAATATAAATTACCATGAACTTCAGTGCATCTTTTCTCCGTGAAGATGAATGAAATGCTCCAAATAGTATAGGAATAAAATAAAGATAATTCTATTTCTAATTTTTTGGTCCAAATTTGAAGTTTATAGCACTGTTAGTTCAAACATTATAATAATTTTACCAAAACTGCACAACTAAATACTAGGAACAATTTCTTGAGTTCACAATCTAGAACATGTATTTCAGCCTGCAGTTTCTCGGGAAAAAATACTTGTGTACAAATTAATCCTGGAAATCTTTAAACTGAATCATTAAAAGTTTTGAAGTCCACATCATCACTAGGTCAGTATTCTTCTGGGTGTTGAACATTTGCCCTTCAATCATTTTGAATCCTGGATGCAACCAAGGAGAAAAAATTACACCGGACATAGTCATATTTAAATCCTTCAAAGTTAGCATAATTGTCCGAATCGCTGTCGAAAAATGGATGCAGTCATACACCATCTATTTCATCAACTTCATTTATATCTAAACCATCAATTAAGTCAATATTATCTTTATAATCATCAAAATCTTCAACTTCAATGTCACTACCTTCGCTATCAATATTCATGTTTTTGTCCATCATTTTATCGATGATTTTCAAATCAGTTCTTAACGTTTTTAACCACGGTTTTTTTTTTTCAAATTTTTCTGTGCATGCATGCTTTAATCATTTCCTGTTGTTGGTGAAGAAGTACACAAGTATTTGTGATGTATAACACATGTTTCTAAACGCTACATAAACACTTAGTGAAACTACGACTGAAGGTGTATTCCAGATAATATGGTAGCCTACGTCCAGAGGCATAGTCAGGATAGAATGGGTTAATAATGAGATAAAATAATGTTTATGTTTATTGCTTTTGGTATAAAATGTTGAAGAAATTCTGGGTTCTGGAACCAGATAAATGGTTACACCACTTATTCTCATTGGATCATAAATATTACTGACTATACAAGTATGTATCAGCTCAAAGTTGTGCAAAGATTATATAAAAGTTTGTGATTTTGAAATAAATGTATGATCCAAGAGGAACTGATTCTTCAAAATTGATGCCTGGATTCTTGATGAGCGTGCTTATATGTTGGCAGCTCAGTTTCATGCACCAGTGTTTGCAGAAGAATTAAGTGTTTTCTAAAAGTTGTATGATGTAATTTCATTTTAATAAAGAACTCTAAAAAGCTTTTGATGCAAACTTACGCTTTTGATTGAAGTGACTGACTTATTCCTGTTATTGAGAATTCTCAACATGTAAATGACTATAGTGATTTGAAAAAATTGAACTAATTAAGTAATAGCAACCATGATTCAAATCTTGGATCATATGTTAAACCTCATCGTCATTTGGTCATTGAACCCTAATCTTATACCCACAGCTTTGACTCACTATGATCATCCTCAGGTCTTTTTCGTCTGGTGGATACAAATTAAGAACTCTTGTGTTTATTAAATAACCATGCTCAATATTTATCCACAGGTTTCATTTCTCCATTTTGATCAGTGTATGAAGAAACATAATGCATGCGTGCATGGGCAAAAATACATTTATCCCTGCTCTACTTGGGACAAGAAAGCATTAAGCTTTATATTTGGTTTTGTTGGTTTGTTTTGCTTTTTTTCAATTCTGGTGGTTTGCAAAGTTCATATTTGAGGGCCTTGTCATATTATTTTAAAAGAAGTTGTGTAGATTGTTGTATCAAAAGAATACTTAAATTGGATTTTTTGTTGTACAGTCAAGAAGTACCTAATATTAGTTTATTAGTCTAAAGCATAAATAAAGTTAACTGTTGTTTTGCGCTTCATAGAAACAGTAGAAAATTTTTTCAGAATTATAAGGGATCTGACAAATAGAAAAATATTGTATGTCTTTCACTTATTTTTGTTTTTCAGTGGTCTTGACATTCCAACAGTAGATCTGATCATAAACCACAATGTACCAAATAAGCCAAAGAACTATGTACATAGGGTTGGCAGAACTGCTAGGGCAGGTAATTTAATGTCATGTCTATGTATCTCCTACTTATACCCCACCTTTCAGTCTTAGTCCTTTTATTGGCGTAGAAAATCTTCCATGTAAATGTGAAATATAGGTTATGGTGTGGGATTTCTATCTTCTTTTGACTTTGGATGTAGCTTTGTTAGATTTTTTTATTAAATGATTTTTTAAAATTTTATTTTGATAGACTTATCTTCAGACATTGGCAACAATTTACAAATCCAGTTATTGATTGATATATTAGTTCTTTTAATATCTTGTGGCTTATAAGGCCACCCTAAAGCTTTTTCAAAGGCATGAATAAAAAACAATGATAATTATGAGTATATGCTAAAGATTATTCCAAAATTGGTTGGAAAATGGTCCAGCCATAATAGTAAATTGGTGTGTGTTGTTTAGTGAAAACTAACCAGACTTAAAAATCCCTCAAGCCAGTCAAGAGATTCCTGCATCCCATTTCAGTATAGCAGCATGATTTGCCACAGATGTTTTGACCAAAATAACTTTTGAACAGTTTTTTAGTATCATTAACTCAGTTGCAAAGATAAAATTTCAATATAATTACTTCCCTTGAAATTTGTCACAGTTGGAGTGTTGTACCTAATCTAATGAACTATTGATGAGTCTGTAACAAAGATACAAATCAACAGAGAGATACCATGAAAGGCACTTTCCTAAAAGTATAAATTTTGGTACTCAGATTATTCTCAGTTCTTACGAAAATCATGCAAAATTCTAAATTGAGAGATTACCCAAATTTATAAGTGCCTTCTCAAGATCTCACTTACAAGTATGCTTTACTGATAAAGTTGTAAAGCATTTTGAAATGAGTAGGATTGTGTAATATGTAACACAAACTCTAAAAATTTCTGATTTTAAAATTTTTTTGTTCAAGCTTTATTTTTAACAAACATTTTAAAACGTTTTGAAATTTACTACTCTAAAAATAACTGTTTTCTAGAGTTATGGTTAATACAATATAGAAACTTGGATTTGATGAATATTCAGACTTAAGAAAAGTCAGTAAAGTCAGCTTATAAATGTAAAACTATTAATTTGTGTGCTTGAAAAATTTCTATTAGGTACAAAGTTAACAAGTCCATATTGTTATTAAAGGGTTTACTTTTTGGATGTTTAATCATAGATATTAAAATGCTGAAGATAACATGAAAGTCTTTTAAGGCAGAATATTTGCCTTGTATGAGGCATCTATAAATGAGAAAATGTCCACTGAAATATTTCAGGGCGTGTTGGTATGGCAGTTACCCTGGTCACACAGTTTGACATCAAGCTGGTACATGCAATTGAAGCATTTGTCAGTGAGTATACTATTACACTTATTAACAATGTGACTTTCTTTATTTTTTAAAGAATCAAATTTAGCTTGTATCTTCAAAGTAGAGGTAAGCTGTTGTGCTATCCCAGCATTATTGTTCATTTATAAGCAGGATCATTTGTATATCCTCGTTGAATGTTAGTTTGTCTTCCAAAGTCCTAAGCAAGAGTCTTGAGTGGGTTTTGCTCCATCTAGAAGTGGCTTAGGCCCTACATGGGTATATACTGTACAAATACTGTTATACCTGGAATCGTGAAACTTGTTGAAGAGATGCATCTTGATAAATACTTCAGCATGATAGATGAAGGTCACTGTGATCTGTATTTCATATTTCACAGACTTCTATTAAAGGGTATGTTCAGTAATGATCAATTTTGGCCTATAATAGGATCAGTATGAAACTTACGTAGTTACAAAAAAATATTCTTCATCTGTATTTCATTAAAAAAACTATTTTCTATGTCAGAATCATTTCATATGTTCTTTGTGGCAGAAATGTCATTTTAAATGCAGTCATTACTTCATATCATCATAAAGAAGCAAGATATGAATGAATGCTGATGTAATTTAATTATTTCATTTTTTCCATGGTCTAAATGTGACAACCAAAATGATATTCTAGTATAGGTTATTAATACATACCTTAATATTCTGTAAAAATATGAAATTAGTTGTTGCATGGTGACCACCTGAACTTTCTAAAACTAGCTCCAAGCCCTAAATGGCAGATTTATAGTCAGATGTGATGTCATCAGCATGTGCATTTGACATCATATCAAAATAATTTTCAAAGATCAATTGCTATTTTAAGTTTTTCCAGCATTAATCAATTTATGGCCATGGTTTTCTCAGATCAATTAATTTTTGAAAATTTGTAAATATTTTGGCCAAAATTATGCCTTGTAGTACCTACCCAAATTAAATTTATTTGTCAGTTTCACAAAATTATTTTATTTTCTCAATCTCACAAGCTCTGTTCATGAAATAATGATGAAACTATTTGGTTTTATATACCTTTATTACAATCACATCCAAACCACACAAAAAAGTCATAATGAGCTCAATTTCACACTTGACTGGCTAGCTAGTTAAAGTTCATCTTTTTTATATCCTGTGATACAGAGATTCATAACTGTGGGGATACATCCTAATGAGTACTATACCATCATCACAAATGTAGGTCACAGTGATCTTTTTTCATGCTTCATACAATTTGGTAAATTTCAAGTTTAAAGTCTGTTTCATAAGCTTTATTTAGGCTAAAATCATCAAACTGTGATTCTGTGCACCTCTGTAAGTACCATGCTGTTACCACAAAAATGATACGGTGATTAGCATTTCACATTTTACTAGCATGGGTAACATTTTAAATTTAGCTCCAGATGGGATAGGTTGTGGTGTGTGTGTGTGTGTGTGTGTGTGTGTGTGTGTGTAGACTCTGACCTACATTTCATGCTTCAGTGTCTGGTAAGTATTATATTTTTAAGCTTATTTTTCAATCTCTTCCATGGAAGTGCATTTTACTGGCTTAGGTTCAGTTTTTGTGTTTAATTTGTTACTGACTAGGTTTCTTGCATCACATTTAAACATGTGTCTTTTTTTGTTTTCAACTAGCAGATTTTATGTTCTTCCATATTCCAATTCTAAAAATCATGTAGAATTTTTTTTCTTCTAATCAAAATTAAATCATATTCTTCTTTACAATTTCCACTTTCTGCCAAACGTCGGCATTACATTGAACATCACTTCCAAATTCTCAAATAGGACTTTTGCGGTTATTCTGTCATCAATATCTCTGTAAACAAATATAGTACTAATTGACAGTGTTGGCAGTGTTTTTGCAAAAAGTGTAACTTCAGTATGACCTTATCTACTGAAAATATGAGAAAAGACTGAAAATAAAAATTAATGATGAAGATGAATGGGGATTGCTTTAATTTTATGGATTGTTTGGAGACCAGTCGTTGCATTTTGCTTGAGTATCAAGTGTCAATTTACCATCTACTCACTTCTATGTTGAGTCTAGCTGCAAACTAAATGGACCCAGGTCTGTCATTGCATAATGAACCAGCAGATCTGGATCTATGTGGTTTAATTTAGTTGGAATAATTAGTAAGCCAGGCTAGATAGATTCAGCTCTGTTGGTGCATTATTGTGCATTGCAACATTATGATTTTGGTGATCTGTATGGGGTTCTTTTTGCACCTAATTACTTCTTGTGCTTGAATGTATATGGATTATGCTTTTCTGGTACATTAAAATTAAAGTAAAGAAATGCAAATGTGTTGCTTTGCTTTGAAACTGTCTGGCAAAGTCTGGTATTGATAATCAAGTAGGTTAGCAGACCAGTGTGTATTTTTAAAGAAAATTGTGCCATATCTTTTAAGGTATGACTTGTGTATAAAAATTCTTAGAGCAGATGGGTCTTTTTAAATGTCAATACATGTCTAATCAGAAAAAGGACAAATCAATACTGCTGTACAAATTTGAAAAGAAGACTAGGAGAGTGATTGAGCTTATTGCTTTGACCAGTAAGTAGATATCCACCTAATTGCAGAATTTGTGGACATGTTGACTAGCTAAAGTGAGTGTTGAATATAAATAATTTATCAGTATATTTTGTGTTTGAATTCTGGTTATAATCCACATGGATTTTGCCCAGTTTTGTAATGTAGTTTGACATGCAGTATATCCATGTTAGTAGCAAAATTAATTGTATATTTTTCATGCAGTGTACTTCAGTTATGGCATTTAATATATAGATTACACTTTTTATACACATATTACACTGTTTTGCCACTTATATTGGCAAAACTTATGCTTATTCTTCACAGGATTAGTATGTATGCATTATGAATTGGCAGTTCAGGGTCAAAGTCAAAAAAATCAACTTTTAAGCAAGTATTTATTGTAATATTACATGCTTTAGACTCTTTTCATGGTATGTGAATGAATGTATCTTTTACAATAAAATAAATACATTCACCCTTGTTTAAACAAGATAAATTTGAAAGCATTTATTTTATGAGGTAAAGGTGTGTTTTCAGGGACTTGTGCTTTATCAATAACAGCATCCTTCTTAGTTCTTAATCCTTCAACTGGTTGAATTTTTCTCAGGTTGTTCAATGAGAAACTGCAAGCCCCAATTAGTCAAAGGCTACTGCTCAATCATATCAGACACATTCTAGCATCTTGGTAGATGTGATATTTGGCATGATAAAGATCAACTGATCTTTTAGCCAGTTTTGATCTCAAATGACCAGAATCTTTAATTCTTTTTTCTAAAATGGAATCTATCCTGGGTTTTAACATGGTGTAATTCAAACAAATTTAAGCCTTTAGCCTACACTTTGCTAAAGCTGTAATCATACAAAACCTGTTTCATGGTTCAGCATGCAGGGTGAGCAAGTTACATCCCCTTTCCATCTACCCAAACTATCTTCTGTTCAGTTTGTAAGGTTCGGTGGTCTTCTTGACACAACTTGGCTTTGTAGCAACAAATAGGTTACCAACTCATCATCATTCACTCAGTCCCATAGACCTGTTGAGAGTAGTGACCATGCAAGATCTTGTTTGTGTACACAAGCACTACTTGAAAATGTACAGAGACACACAAGCTCCTCTTTCTTCCATTGAAAGCTGTGATGCAGGATATCATCCCTCAAGCCCATGCTTCATGCTGAAATGGATTATACACACCATGTACATGGATGTCTAGCAAGATCTGAGTTGTCTCATGAAGATTACTGATGATGATATTAGTGGGATTTGAATGGGATCATCTTGATCTGAGATAAAGAAGCTGTTGGCCAGCATGCAGAGTCAACCTTCTGGATTTTTATCTCAGAGATTAAGAATTGCAGAGCAAAACCTTAAATCTGGTAAATCTGGTGGTGGCAGCCCAGACAACAACCAGGCACAGTTAAAAGAATCAACACAGCCTATCAGATTTACTTTTGAAATTGTGTTGGTAAAATGATTTTAGTAAGTATCTTCTGCATGTTGGGGGTCACATATCAGGTTACCCTAGGCTGTGTTGCTTATGTAATTAGGTGAACTGGTTATCATTAGCAAGGAGAATCCTGGCATCCTTCCTTTGAAAGATAGCCAAGGTAGAGGTTGGAAGCTCAGCATGCCCTCCTATTGACTATTCTCCTAACTTTAATGTGACTGGATAATATTTGAAAGAGAAAGCAAATTTGTAAGTAAATTGCATTTTTCCGAGAATACATACTGAATCACATTACTTTAAAGTCCTTCCAACCACCCTGCCATGCAAGCATCCTCGTTAGTATTTTGCTTAGCTTAAAAACTAACAACACATGGTGGTGGCAAAGGAAGGTGATGGGCTAGAGTTATTGCCCTTTGCATGAGTTAGGAAAGATGTGATTGTGTATATATTCTCAGAGAAACAATTTGCTGAATTGTCTTTCTGTTGCAAACTGACAGTTTTATATTCAAGAAAATTTTGAAAAGGAATATGGTTAAAAATAATGTAATTTCTTAAACCTAAAAGGAATATATCTTTTTATTGTTTTAAGTGTTATTGCTATTAAATCTTTTGATCCTTTGTCTTTCATTAATTCTGATACAAATATAAATTAAAGATGTTAAAGTTTAAATTCAATCTAATATACAGAGTTTAGTTTTAATGCTTTTATTTTTTAACAGTCAGATTTCTATATTTAAGTTTTCAGTCTACATCTGATTAAAAACGTACAGTTTTAGGTATCTAAATCATAACCTTTAAAAATAAAGTTTAGTTTTGTCACAAAACCCTCTGTATATAGTGACTGTTGCATGTAATCTGTGCATAAAGTAAATTGCTTTAGATTCTACAAATTGAAGATCAATGCATATTGATTGTTTATCAAGACTTCCAATTTAGTCCTAATGCTTATTTTTGGTCTAGTATAGTAACTGTACACAGCTTTTTTTGAAATTTTTTTAATCAAAGATGCCAAAATGACAGAATACAAGACAGAGGAGAAGGAGGTGTTAAAGATCTTGACAGAGGTTGCTGTGGCCAGAAGAGAAGCAGAGATAGTAAGTACATCTTCCTTCAAAACTTAATTTTCATATCCATTTGTTTTTAGATTTTATATATCCTTGTTCAGATTGGTGTGCTATGTTATAGCATTGTCTATCATTAATATTTGAATATGGATAGAGTTTGGAGCTCATGTATGTCTTCATACCAATTCTTCTAGTGTTAATGTTATAGATTATTCAGCTGATAATTGGGGGGGAGTGCAGGTTATTCAGTGGAGAATTGTGAGTTTAGGTTATTCAATGGAAAGTTGTGGCTGAGTTTAGGTCATTCAGAAAGAGAAATGCTGGGAGTGTAGGTTATTCATTTTAGAACTGGGGGTAATTTAGGTTATTTAGTGGAAAATTTGGGGAGTTTGTATATATAGGGGGCAGGGGACGGGTTTTATGCAAAAATTTAATGTTGCATACCCCTGCCTAGTATAAAAAAATTTAAAAAATAAAATATATAATACTTGCCCCAAACCATGTCTACTGTTATAATATATTGTTAATCAAAGTCCACTGTTGGGCTGTTAGGCATAGAGAGTTGTCTAAATCCCTAAGACTTTTTTTTATTCACATAATGAAACCAACATAATGTCTGTAGAGTTCCAGCATATATGTACATCCTGAATGAGTTTTTATGGGCAACACCAAATTTTTTCTGCTGCACTTCAAGCTGCTGTTGAGCTTGCTGACTATGGATGACAAAATCACCAAAACATCTTTGACAGCTCATTGTGACAGAATGCTATCACTGACAGTGATCAGCAGCATGTGTGCAAAACAGCTGATGCTGTCGATTTTAGCCAGACACATTGCTTTAACCATGTTTGCACCTCCATCACACAGAAGAACGTGGATATGAGTTTTGAGAATGTTGTATTCCTCGCATAATTTGTCCAGTGTGCTCACCAAATATTCTCCTGTATGTGATTCATTGAGAGGCATTGCCTGCTAAAATCACATGTTTCCACTGAATGTCTTTGTCAGCCAGTGTGCCATAAGACTCAACAAGGCTACACAGATGGATGGGTCTGACTAGGCATCAGAGGTCAAACTAAGGACAGATTAGGAAGAAACTAAATCACTCACCTTGCTTTGTATTGCCCTATGCATGTCAGGTATCTAAGATGTGGAAAAGTACTTCCAACTTGGAACTGTATAGTGCAGTTCTGCCTTTTCCATTAGTCCTCAAAATCAATGTCTTCAACAACAAAAAATGATTTCACATCTACTGCCATGAACTCTGCAGTAGCTTTGTGCCAACTAAAAGCTCTCAGGTTATCAAAAGCAAATGGCTGCTTCTGGTCCAGCATGGCGTCAAAAGTCAATACGAGGAGTTGCTGTCGCTGCTGAGGTTTTTTAAATGCGCAGCATCCTTTTCTTTTTTATCTGCCAGAAACAGGCCATGTTCAATGATGAGCTTGCAGTGCAAGTGCTGGATATTTGATGTTGTATAGTTTTTATAATCCTTTCTACCTCTGGAAATGCATGCTATGTAAAGTGAGTAATTTGCTTTGGACTCGTCAACTGCATTTACTTTGCAGAAAAACCAGACTAAAATTGAGTGTAATGAGTTCAACATTATGCACAGGCTTGGTAGTATACTTAATAGTGTACAATCACTAGTCAATATTAATAATCCAATTGATTTGCACTCTTGAAACAATGTGTTAAATTAATTAAGTTACTAAGTTTTCCACGTGGCTGGCTTGATGCACTCGTCATGCTTCGAGTCTCGAGCTGAAGCAGCTTAGCAGCTGGGGTATCCAAAGGTAACATCGCAGGTGCTAACATGCCATTATCAATGCTGCATAATATTTGTATGCTAGCATTCAGCTGCTTCAGTGTGTAACCACTTTTCATTGATTAGCAACATTGCAGGACTGTCTAAAGAACAGATTAACTGTAATGAGTCATAGTTTCATAATTGTTGCACTAGCTATCTAATCAGACTAGCTTTCTGCTAATGTGTATGCTGGAAGTTCAGCAGTCACACGAGGCCTCATTGGCTGGTTGGCTGCTTTGATTGGGAAGAGTGCATTGATGATATTGATAATTTGTTGTGTGCAAACAATCAGCGATAGTTTACAGCAATTGTGTTAAAAAGTATTTACATTTAAGAATATATTGTCTTTCAATTATTCCCCAAATGAAATGTTTATTCCTTAATTTTCACTATTTAATTCTGATTTAAAACTGAAGCCTGCTATGATGGCACCAATTGTTTCTGCTGATACGATTATACCAATTGTTCCAATAATCTGCCTGATTATGAGTATGACCGATTAATCAGTACAGCTTTACACTAGACATTTACATTATGATGTACTTTTTGAATTACTGACCTGTTATTCTTGCTCTAGTGATTCTGATGTTAATTGGGCGGGTACACCATGGTCTAGCTAACTTAGAAACTGGGCAAAAATGGACAAAGAAAGGAAGTATGATGAGGCTAATGTATACTAATTACTAGCATATACTTAATGAACAAAAAATAATAACAACTGTGGTTAGCTGCACCAAATTTAAAAAATTCAGTTTTTCTAAAGGGGGCAGGGGATAGTTTTTATGCTCAAATTTAATATTGCTTATGTCCATATCTTTAATTAGTACACAATAACAATTCAAAAAGTTACACCTCCCCATGCCCTTAAGTTAAAAAATTTGGCAGGGCCCAATATGCAAAACTGTCTCCTACCACCTCAAAACTGCCATATATATAATCATAATAATAATAATAATAATGATAATAGTAGTCAGAATTAAAAATTTTAATACAAACAATACTGTCATACAGGTTAGAGATTTTTAATTTGTACTCTACGGAGTTTCTGTTTGGTATATATTTATAATTCTTTGTATAATTCTTTTTGGTGATGCATACTTAGTCATGATGGGATATGGGCTCATGAGTGCAGGCAAGGTGATGGGTGACGTTTACTCGTAGACCTGGGTTTCAAAACTCCATAGTGTATGAATTAAAATTCTCTAACCAATATGATAGTTTTATTTGTATTAAAATTATTAATTCTGCCTTCTATTATTAAGCATTCTTCTATAGAATCCTGGGAAAACACTTTCTGTTCTGTTTTGAATATTCTAATACTTCTTGGTAATAAAAAATCCTATATACCTTGATATCTTTGATATGAATTTGTAACAACTGAGTATATATATATGAGAATTATTTACTAGGTCATCATGTGAGTGTGTCTGCCACACACGAGTTCATATAACACCGATTCATTGCCATCATTTTTTGGTGATGCGTGCTTAGTCAAACGGGATGTGGTCTGGTGTGTGCCGATGACTCATGGACCTATATTAGAAACTCCATAGAGTATGAATTAAAATTCTCTAACCTAGGCTGTATGATAGTGTTTTATATATATATATATATATATATATATATATATATATATATATATACCTTGAAGCTACAGATATATATACCATGAAGCTACAAGGGTTTGACTGACTCTAGCAGTAGAGATAAAAACAACAATAAAAAAGATTAAAAATTCAAGACAGATTTATTGTATAATTTCTCATCTGTGAGAAAAAAAATACACCCTTTTACCAGTTTACGGATTCAATTTTTATGTGCAGAAATGTACTAGTAGATAGAACCATAGTGGATATATCTGATTACCTAATCAAGTTCATAATTTACTAAAACTAATTTTGATTGTTCAAAATCTAATGTGGACAAATTATGTTGTTTGAGATAAGTTTTAAATTTTGGAATCAAAATTTGGGTTCCAAAATTTGTGTGCAGAAAATTTGTCTGCTTATGAGAACCTGTAGTTTAAAGTCAAGTTCCAAATTATTCTTCCAGATTTCATACATGAAATTTTCCATTTCCAAAAATTACCTCTCTCATTTTATCCCTGTTTTAGTCAATTTTTTTCTCTCAAATCTAGGGCTCAATCTAGATTGGTCCTCTATTCCTTTTCCATCTGCCTCCTAATCTTTATGCCACTGTCTGTTCCCTGCTTTGTCTGGCATGTGTAAGCATTCTGGTAAACAAAGCATGCATTGATGGGTATTGCAATCAATGGTCAATCCAAATGGACCATGCAGACAGAACATGACATCATGATAGTAATACACACACACAACTTCATGCTTCATTTCTTCTAATTCAATGTAATTTTAGATCAGTCATGATAAACTGATCTGAATATATGATTCTCATTTTTAAATGTTTGTGCAATTAACTTAATTTTAAAATTTTGTATTTTGTACAAAATACATGAACGGATTATGAGCATTTTTATGTAAGAGGGGATATCTCAAAATGGCTATGCTCAACTGCAACAATGTGTGGTGACTAAAATCAGCTGATCAGAGCATACATGATTTAGTGGCATATCCTTATATATATATATCTATATATATATATATATATATATATATATATATATATATAGAGAGAGAGAGAGAGAGAGAGAGAGAGAGAGAGAGAGAGAGAGAGAGAGAGAGAGAGAGAGAGAGAGAGAGACTTTTCAGCTATCAGGAATGGCTGGATTCAGTGGTATTGACAATTCTTTCTTAATATTCATTAGATTGGGTAAATATTCTCAGAGAAGTATAACAAGTTTCCCCCTGTCTCAAGATGAATATGTGTAACTCAGTTTCCTCATCCCAGATGTCATATTTTAACCTCCGTAGTTTTATGTAATATTTCTCAGATTTTTACACCTTATGTGCATGATATGCCTTTTGCAGTACTCTTTTCTTCAATTTGTCATTATGTTTCCAACATATTGTTGAAAGGATCACTTAGTATTACCTATGTTTGCCCTTCTGTTAATCTCATGTACTGTGATGTTGTATCTAGTCCAATCATGTCATCTTTTTTTGAATTTAATTACAGAGTAAGTTGAAGTCTTTGTTAGCAAAACATTCTGCCAATCACTGTATGACTTGTGTCTAATTACTGTCCATTATTCTCTAACAGATAAAATTGTTCAGAGTATGAGAAATTGTATTTTTACTTCATATCTGCCTCATTCTTGTTACTAACATGTTATCAGGTTAACATGGAATCTTTGTCATCATTTGTTTATTTTACATGTAATTATTCGAATTGCTGTAATATCTGAGATATTTTGATAACCTGTGTCAAATAATTCATTACTCTTTCCCTCTCCTAAACTTCCATACACCTGTCCATTGCTCTTTTCTCTCCTAAATCACCCTTACACCTGTTTAATGCTCTGTCCTCTCCTAAATCTCCCATACACCTGTCCATCACTCTGTCCTCTCCTAAATCACCCTAACACCTGTCCATAGCTATGTCCTTTCCTAAATCACCCTAACACCTGTCCATCACTCTGTCCTCTCCTAAATCTCCCATACACCTGTCCATTGCTTTATTGATTCAGTCATACCAGGGAGACTAATAATATATTAAATGAGATACAGTGTTTTTGGTGTAACCTTTTTTGTCACTGCTGGTGGTGGTGGTGATGTCAGATACTATTGTTTGAATTGGGCACTATATACCATTTATGTTATTGTGGGAATTAATTAAAAGTAGTCCTTGAAGTTGCTTTGTTGTCATCCTTTTTGTTATGTTAAACCAAAGATAATATTTTTCCTTGCATTTTGCACGAAACCTTTCTGCTTAGTTCTTACCATTTATGACATAGTAGATCTTGAAAGTTTTTAAATTAGAATGAACTGTATCATTCACAGCTATTGCTGTTAATTTCTAATTGTTTGCCCTACTGGTCATAGAGAAGAAAAGCTTATGGAATAGCTTAATGTCCATCTTCTGTCATTCATCGGATGTCTGTCCATTAGCACGAGTTTGTTCTTCCCATGGTATAATTAGTCCAAGAAATTGTTTTGTATGGTCATTCTATATGGCCACCATAAATCTTGTTATTGCTGCTCATCCTGTATGGATTCTCATATTAATATGGGGTTTTTGATAAAAGATTTATGATTTCTAGTTAGTCCTGAATGAAAATATTACTGATCTGATATCCAATATAGCTACCATGGCAGACATCTTGAAAATATTATCACTACTATTTCAAATTACATGCCATATTGAAATGTGGTTTTCACCAGAAAACTTTGTATGATTTCTAGTTGATCTTAAATGAAAATGGTGATGCACAAGTTTTCAATACCATAGCAACTGTTAAAAAATATTGTTATTGCTGCTCTCGAATGGAAAGTGGTATAAATATGCAGTTTTCACTGAAAGATTTTTAATGGTGTCTGCTTGGTCCTAAATGAAACCATTTCCAATTTGACATCCAGTATGGCCACCTTAGCCATGATCGTTAATATTATCACTACTTCTGAGTTGATGGTTGTATCCATATGGGGTTTTTACCAGTTGATTTATAATGATGTAAAGTTGGTCCAAATGAAAATGGTATGAATCTTGAATCCAAAAAGGCCATAACAGCAGCAGATTTCAAATCTTGTTATGGCTCAAATATCAGTGAGTTTTAAAAACTTGGCAGTTGAAGAAAAAAAAGGTCATAAATTGAATTCTTGGAATATCTTAGTTGAATGACAGTCATTTTGATGACAGTAATTTGGACATCAGTTGAGCAATCATGAAAAGTAAAATACATTTTAAGCTTGATATTTTTTGCAGAGACTTGATGAAGGAGACTTTGGAGAGAAAAAAGAAATAAACAAAAGAAAAAGAATTATTCTTGAAGGAAAGGTAATAACATATCAGATGCTATTCATTCAGTTATTTTTCAGTACAAATAAAATCAGCTGTTCTATGTTTTTATATGAAAGTAAATATTTTTTCCTAGCAGTCTTACAATAACAGTGCTATCTGTAGTTCCTGACTAGAGAGTCTGCTTACCTTAATTTGTACACTCTTTAATTTACTACATGTATCTTGTTTTTGTGACACTCAATATGAAAGTTAAACACTATCCACGACTACATTGCTTCAGTAAATAAGATTGGATTATTTGTTTTGTTTACATTTCATTGTGATTGCAAAATGCCTAGCTGGATGTGTACCAATGCAATGTTGAAAAGTAATATTTGTTTATTAGCTAGCTAGCTAGCTTGATAGATAGATAGATAGATAGATAGATAGATAGATAGATAGATAGATAGATAGATAGATAGATAGATAGATAGGTAGGTAGGTAGGTAGGTAGGTAGGTAGGTAGGTAGGTAGGTAGGTAGGTAGGTAGGTAGATAGATAGATAGATAGATAGATAGATAGATAGATAGATAGCAATTACTTAGATTCTTAAGTCCAAATTCCACAAAGATTTTGATGCATTTGCATGATATTTCATATCAGTGCTTGAGGTATTTGAACATCTGTATAACATGAAATCTTTCAGGAATGTTAGGCCCAACTATCATAATTAGAATTGAGACTGAAAGCACTTGAAATACCCATTTGAAACACCTTTAATTTTTCTGCACATGAAATAACACCCTTGGATGTGATAGTCTGAACTGCCTGTCATATCAGTTAGAATGTGATCATTTGGTTCTGTTTCAACACAAACTGCCTGGACAAATAGGCAAACCCAGTATATATGTTATATATTTATGTAATATTTGTACTGGTTTTTTTATTTGTGCAAAACCATTTTCTTTGTGATATAATGTATACACCACACTTTAAATTTTCTTCTTGTTGCTGTGTCCTCAGTGATATTTTGATTGGTTCTTTGTATTTTATGTTGCATGCTTTTTGGAGTAAATATTGTTTAGGATAGGTATGTATTAGTGTTCAGTGGCACTGTATTTCAATGTGATATAGGTAGTTTTATTATCTGATGGATGAACAGGTCTGAGATATCCAAATGTACTCAAGTCAATAGTGCTAATTAATAGTAAAGCTCAAACATGAAAAAGTGAAAGAAAGCACAAAAATCTTTTGAAAAGTACTCTTTCAAAAAAATGTAAATATGATGTACTGCAGATGAATAAAAATAGAAGAATTGATTTGTTACATATTACTGTTGGGTGTTTTTTTGGTTTATTTTTTCCATTCTCTAGTGAGTTTAAAAATGGATACATTTGAATGGTTTTGTAGATTTTTGATGGCTTCAAAAAGGTTTGAGGGTTTATTCATGTTAATGCCTTAAACCAAACTGTTTAATGTGACCATATAAAACCCATTGTGGTAGGAAAGCCATAATAATTCCATTCTATCTACAGGAATGAAGTTGTTGATATGTTAAAATTGCTATTTATATAATCTCTACCAGGTCACCATGAAGCCACTCACAAGAGCCAATATAGCAGTAAGACAGTTGTCATCTAGCATGCTTTGTGATGATAATGAGCTTTCTCACGGAGATCAGTGAAATGCAAGTGTAGAAGTTATGATAGTGACAACATTAGTGACTCAGTTACTGTGACAGTTGACTGCTTATGACAAAAAAATGCAAGAAATAAAGAGAACAGAAGCATCATTTGTATAAGTTTTATAAAAGTTATGCTCACTATTAGAATTTAAAAATACCTCTACATGAATGGTTTAAGATTTTTATTTTAATTGTTGCCTTGAATTTTTTTCAGGATCCCGAGGAAGAGAAACAAAACAAAAAGAAAAGAATTAAAGAAAAATTCAAGAGGAAAGAACATTTAAAAAAGAAAAATTGATATCTATAAAACATGTGTATTTTGTAACAAAAAAAAGTGCAATAAAATTCCTTTTGGAAATCCTACATGTTTCCTTTCTGTCATTTACATTGCTGTAAAGCACTTCAAAATTCTGACAGCAACCTTTACAGTGATGATGGTTTCTATAGTCTGTTTGAAACTGTTAGTCTATTTTGTACCTCTGACTGGAGCTTGATATGTAAATTGACACTCTTATCTCACATTCCTGCAGATTTAGAAGCATGGAAATAATAGAGCAAATATATTTATCGTGGATTTAGACTATGTCTAAAATTAAAAACAAAAATGAAACTGAGATCAGACCAAGACTTGACAGTTAGTTATGTATCCTTTAAATTGACCATGTCAAGCGATATGAAGGAAGTGGGTTTTAGTCAAGAGCAAGCATCTCAAAACAACATAAGGAGAAGCAGTTACCCATAGGAAATGGCCATACTGCAAGTTCACATTTTAGACTTGGTTCTTGAACAAAAACCTTGCACAGAATGCAATTGTTATATCACTAGTTGTAGTACAGGGCATAATTTGCTATTACAGATAATAACTTTACATGTATAAATTTACCATTATTAAATTCTAGTGGAAAGCAGTTTCATGGACAGATTGATTCAAATTCCTCCTGTCAGATATTTATATTGTATATTTGTGTATGTATATGGTAAGGAGGCAATCGAGCTCACCAGCTAATATATTGGAGCTGTTGCAGAAATAAAAGACCTTGGCCAAATATGTCATAGCCACATAACTGTGTGTGTGAGTGTGTGAGATAGATAAAGACAGAGAAAAGAATCCATTCACATCGAGCTATTTCTTCACCATTGGTCCAAATTTGAGAGAAAGTACCACAGGATATATACATCAGGTGCATGTTGATTTGCTGACTTGAACCATATTACAAACTGATTTGGACCCTGCTATGGGCAGGTGTGAACCATGTGAAGTATTATTGTTCATCTTGGATGAAAATATTCATATACAGTTGTTTAAAATATGATTTTTCTTATTATTTCTCATGTATCTTGAGCAGCTTAAGACTGTGAAAATAAAACCTTTCTTTATAAAAATCAATATGAAACAATATAACGTTTATCTCAGGAATGCATGTGTTAGCACAGCAAGAGAACCTCCAACACCCAACTCACCCCACCCCCAAGAAAAGGAGCACGAAACAATCGGAATGTTTAATAAAGTTTTCTTTACAGTTAGATGCACCATATTATGCTAAAGATTTGCTTAAAATTCTTCTTGTCCCAGGCCAGGGATCTGTCACATAGACTCCTTTCTTGGCCCAGGCCAGGGATTCTGTCACATAGACTCCTCTCTTGGCCCCTGCCAGGGATCTGTCACATAGACTCCTCTCTTGTCCCAGGCCAGGGATCTGTCACATAGACTCCTTTCTTGGCCCAGGCCAGGGATCTGTCACATAGACTCCTTTCTTGGCCCAGGCCAGGGATCTGTCACATAGACTCCTCTCTTGGCCCAGGCCAGGGATCTGTCACATAGACTCCTCTCTTGGCCCAGGCCAGGGATCTGTCACATAGACTCCTCTCTTGTCCCAGGCCAGGGATCTGTCACATAGACTCCTTTCTTGGCCCAGGCCAGGGATCTGTCACATAGACTCCTCTCTTGGCCCAGGCCAGGGATCTGTCACATAGACTCCTCTCTTGGCCCAGGCCAAGGATTCTGTCACATAGACTCCTCTCTTGGCCCAGGCCAGGGATCTGTCACATAGACTCCTCTCTTGTCACAGGCCAGGGATCTGTCACATAGACTCCTTTCTTGGCCCAGGCCAGGGATTCTGTCACATAGACTCCTCTCTTGGCCCAGGCCAGGGATCTGTCACATAGACTCCTCTCTTGGCCCAGGCCAGGGATCTGTCACATAGACTCCTCTCTTAGCCCAGGCCAGGGATTCTGTCACATAGACTCCTCTCTTGGCCCAGGCCAGGGATCTGTCACATAGACTCCTCTCTTGGCCCAGGCCAGGGATCTGTCACATAGACTCCTTTCTTGGCCCAGGCCAGGGATCCTGTCACATAGACTCCTCTCTTGGCCCAGGCCAGGGATCTGTCACATAGACTCCTTTCTTGGCCCAGGCCAGGGATCCTGTCACATAGACTCCTCTCTTGGCCCCTGCCAGGGATTCTGTCACATAGACTCCTCTCTTGGCCCCTGCCAGGGATTCTGTCACATAGACTCCTCTCTTGGCCCAGGCCAGGGATTCTGTCACATAGACTCCTCTCTTGGCCCAGGCCAGGGATTCTGTCACATAGACTCCTCTCTTGGCCCCTGCCAGGGATTCTGTCACATAGACTCCTCTCTTGGCCCAGGCCAGGGATTCTGTCACATAGACTCCTCTCTTGGCCCCTGCCAGGGATTCTGTCACATAGACTCCTCTCTTGGCCCAGGCCAGGGATTCTGTCACATAGACTCCTCTCTTGGCCCAGGCCAGGGATCTGTCACATAGACTCCTTTCTTGGCCCAGGCCAGGGATTCTGTCACATAGACTCCTCTCTTGGCCCAGGCCAGGGATCTGTCACATAGACTCCTCTCTTGGCCCAGGCCAGGGATTCTGTCACATAGACTCCTCTCTTGGCCCCTGCCAGGGATCTGTCACATAGACTCCTCTCTTGGCCCAGGCCAGGGATCTGTCACATAGACTCCTTTCTTGGCCCAGGCCAGGGATTCTGTCACATAGACTCCTCTCTTGGCCCCTGCCAGGGATCTGTCACATAGACTCCTCTCTTGTCCCAGGCCAGGGATCTGTCACATAGACTCCTTTCTTGGCCCAGGCCAGGGATCTGTCACATAGACTCCTCTCTTGGCCCAGGCCAGGGATCTGTCACATAGACTCCTCTCTTGGCCCAGGCCAGGGATCTGTCACATAGACTCCTCTCTTGTCCCAGGCCAGGGATCTGTCACATAGACTCCTTTCTTGGCCCAGGCCAGGGATCTGTCACATAGACTCCTCTCTTGGCCCAGGCCAGGGATCTGTCACATAGACTCCTCTCTTGGCCCAGGCCAGGGATCTGTCACATAGACTCCTCTCTTGGCCCAGGCCAGGGATTCTGTCACATAGACTCCTCTCTTGGCCCAGGCCAGGGATCTGTCACATAGACTCCTCTCTTGTCACAGGCCAGGGATCTGTCACATAGACTCCTTTCTTGGCCCAGGCCAGGGATTCTGTCACATAGACTCCTCTCTTGGCCCAGGCCAGGGATCTGTCACATAGACTCCTCTCTTGGCCCAGGCCAGGGATCTGTCACATAGACTCCTCTCTTAGCCCAGGCCAGGGATTCTGTCACATAGACTCCTCTCTTGGCCCAGGCCAGGGATCTGTCACATAGACTCCTCTCTTGGCCCAGGCCAGGGATCTGTCACATAGACTCCTTTCTTGGCCCAGGCCAGGGATCCTGTCACATAGACTCCTCTCTTGGCCCAGGCCAGGGATCTGTCACATAGACTCCTTTCTTGGCCCAGGCCAGGGATCCTGTCACATAGACTCCTCTCTTGGCCCCTGCCAGGGATTCTGTCACATAGACTCCTCTCTTGGCCCCTGCCAGGGATTCTGTCACATAGACTCCTCTCTTGGCCCAGGCCAGGGATTCTGTCACATAGACTCCTCTCTTGGCCCCTGCCAGGGATTCTGTCACATAGACTCCTCTCTTGGCCCCTGCCAGGGATTCTGTCACATAGACTCCTCTCTTGGCCCCTGCCAGGGATTCTGTCACATAGACTCCTCTCTTGGCCCCTGCCAGGGATTCTGTCACATAACCTCCTCTCTTGGCCCAGGCCAGGGATTCTGTCACATAGACTCCTCTCTTGGCCCAGGCCAGGGATCTGTCACATAGACTCCTTTCTTGGCCCAGGCCAGGGATTCTGTCACATAGACTCCTCTCTTGGCCCAGGTCAGGGATCTGTCACATAGACTCCTCTCTTGGCCCAGGCCAGGGATTCTGTCACATAGACTCCTCTCTTGGCCCCTGCCAGGGATCTGTCACATAGACTCCTCTCTTAGCCCAGGCCAGGGATCCTGTCACATAGACTCCTCTCTTGGCCCAGGCCAGGGATTCTGTCACATAGACTCCTCTCTTGGCCCAGGCCAGGGATTCTGTCACATAGACTCCTCTCTTGGCCCCTGCCAGGGATTCTGTCACATAGACTCCTCTCTTGGCCCAGGCCAGGGATTCTGTCACATAGACTCCTCTCTTGGCCCAGGCCAGGGATTCTGTCACATAGACTCCTCTCTTGGCCCAGGCCAGGGATTCTGTCACATAGACTCCTCTCTTGGCCCAGGCCAGGGATTCTGTCACATAGACTCCTCTCTTGGCCCAGGCCAGGGATTCTGTCACAGAGACTCCTCTCTTGGCCCAGGCCAGGGATTCTGTCACAGAGACTCCTCTCTTGGCCCAGGCCAGGGATTCTATCACAGACTCCTCTCTTGGCCCCAGATAGGGATTCTATCACAAAGACTCCTCTATATGTTTAGACTGCACAGAATATTTCTTGATCAGACTATATGATGCATGGCCCATGTAATATTCAAATATTTTCAAAGAAGCCTATTCACCATACATTTGAAATTTGTTTACTTTATTGTAGAGAAATCATATATATATATATATATATATATATATATATATATATATATATATATATATATATATATATATGTTTGTGGTGGAGGATTTAATTAGTGTTATGTAGAAATTGTCACTGCACCGTATATTGTGCTTTAAAGTAATAGTACTTAAAATTTATGTACTAAAAATGTAATTTGTATCATGTCATATTCATGACATTCATTACCACATAATTGGCACGCTTTATATATTGTGTTTGCAGTTGATCCATGTACAATCAGGGATATGTCAACAAGTTATCATATCATTTTTTGTGCATATGATGTGTCCAAAAAAGCCAAAGAAATCGTTGCACAGATATCTTATTTTTGATTTTATGCGACCATGGGAAATTGTTAAAGACATTAGGAAAATAAGGGCGACTATGACGACAATGCGCACTAGTGGTTATGTATGTCGGAATATGACCAATTTAGCCTACATGAAAACTCTCCATTAAAACATAAGTAGTCCACCACACTGTCCAATGCCAGCATACAAAGTATATGCAGATAAACGCCTTAGAGCCTATTGTAATAAAGAATGCTGGCTTTACACTGCCGCTACGATACGGTACAGGGGCCCCGAGTGGCCGAGAGGTCTAAAGCGCTGTCCGTTACGGATCACTGCCATCTCACCGCTGTCTGTGTGTGTTCGAGTCTAGGATTCGGCTAATGTAGATATGTGAGAAAGCTTGCCAGTAGCTTCTCGTTGGTCGGTGGTTCTTTCCGGTGATTTCCCGGTTTCTTCCTCCACCATTAATACTGGCCGCCATGAATAGCCTATCGTGTGCTGAAAAATGGCGTTAAGCCCAACAACAACAACAACAACAACAACGATACGGTATTTATCTTGCACTCCATTCCCAGGACATGCAGTTGTTTAAAAAATAACCTTTCAGGAGTAAATAAACTGTCTTGAGAAATGTTTCTAAAGATGCTAGCTACTGCATTCAGTAAGCATCACTTAAGGCAAATAACCAGCAAATGGAATATGTTTTCTACCATATCAGGTTACTGCGGTCCATGGTGGAATTGAAACAGTTTAGTGAAAATACCAAAATTCTCATAGCAGTCCATATATATGGTGTCGGGACTGTCCTGACCTGAGTGAAATATATCATATCACATACAAAGTTAAATTGGAGATCGATCCAGTGTTAAAAACGTTGTTTTCTGTGTTGATTTGAAATGACAGTTACTCTTTAAGTTATAATTTGTAAGAAAACAAAGTCAACTTCTAAATGTTATTGGTTATTGTATTGTGCAGTATTGCTTAACTTGCATCTGGGACTTTGTGTCACATGCAATAATTGAAAGGTGCAGTACTTAAACCAAAATTAAATGAAATGTTGAAAATAATTTGTTTTTCATGCTTTCTATAACCTTTCAACTAAAAAAAACTACATGACAAACAAAATCTACGATGGATAATGGTTTAATACTGAAGTTATGTCTTGGCTTGGCAAAAGCTTGTAATTATTCAACAGGCTTCATAGTTCATTATTAAATTGTTATCCATCTGATATTCTCTACATACAGTACCGTACTTCTATATTCTGCAAATCCTTGGACTTTGTTTCAATTATAATATAAAAATTATAAGGTATCGAAATGTCAGACAGTTTATCTTTGTTTGAAAAATATTATATTAATCAATTTTTAAAGAATGGTAATTTTTTTATTCTCTGAAATCTTACTATATCATTTAATTTTAGACAGTCCGATCTCTCCTCATGTCGGTAGGGGTGGGCGAGTGGTATAAAGCGCTGACCGTTAAGGATCACTGCCATCTCACCTCTGCGTGAGTTCGAGTCCAGACTCGGCAAACGTGGGTAAGTGAGAAAGCCTGACAGTAGCTTCTCGTGGGTCGGTGGTTCTTTCCTGGGTTTTCCAGGGTTCTTCCTCCACCATTAATACTGGCCGCCATGTATAGCCTATCTTGTGCTGAAAAATGTCATTAAACCCTACAGCAAAACAAAAAAAAAATCTCATATCGCGCGACTATTAGAGGTCACGTGGTCTCTGAAGAAGGTAGAGAAATGCTTGAATAAATAATTTATTAAATTTGTATTGAAACTATATTTGATATGATAATATCGAAAACAATTGTATTGTTAAAAATAGGAAGTCAATTAACTATACATAAAAGCAAACTACATTTGATTCACAAAGCTTTCGTTTGTTCGTTGTGTCATAAATTGCATTATTTACATCATGAATACAATCGATGAGTATGTACAGAAAACAAAGTTTGCAATAGCGTTCTAAAAGAAACAAAAAACTTTTCATTTTTGCAGCTTTAGAACTTGTTTTTAATTAGCACTTTATTGCTTTAATATACAGTTAAACTTCATTCATACGTACATATATATGTGCATGTATACGCACATACATGCGTATTATAAACGCATAACAGGTGAATTCACGTGATCACCCGATGAGTAATTAGAAATGTAGCATTTCCATTTCATCAAATAACGACTCTCTCTCTCTCTATCAATTGGATTATAAATTGAGAGTTTGAAGAATGAAAAGAAAAGTCAGAATATATTCTATCGTTGAATCTTGAACTAGGTCGGTCTCGATCATACATCTCGATCTCTAAAGGGAAAAAAAAAAACAACAATGCTGCGAAGATTTTACGTCATGTAGTTAAACGGTCTGTCCATAAATAAGAATAATCAATTAACTATGCGTAATGGGACACAACCATAAATATAGAAATCATTCATTTGTGCTGAATAATGCACTTGTTTGGACCATTAACATATTACTGAGAGTATTTAGTTTAAAATAGAGTTTTAAATTACATAATGTTTATTTTAAACATTCGACATAAACCAGGTGAATTCCCTTGATCACCCGATACACGTTGGAAAAGATGCATTTACTTTACATAGTGACCACACCCCTTTATTCCCGAAGTTTGTTGTTTGTTTCCTCTCTGTTCTGTAATAAATAGACGTCTGATGCTAAATTTATAATTTGATTGTTCTTGATGGAAGCATCAAAAAGATCAATCTGAATAAAATCAGATTGAGAAAGAGTGTCATTATGGGGCTTTGGATTTGTGTTCTGATGTGTATCGAGGCTCTGTATACCGCATGACTATACCCTTAAATTACACGAGTGAACACACAGTAAGCCTCCACTTGTGATGAAACTCCAGTGAATTTTCTAGACGAGCTCAATACACTATTTTAACTGCCCTACCACTGTGATTATTAATTGCACAATACTTTAGAAACTATAATATACATAGACTTTTATCTCCGTGTGAAAATATATTATACAGAATATTTTCTTTTCTTTCTTTCAGAATATTCTGTGTGTGTGTATGTGTGTGTGTGAGAGAGAGAGAGAGAAAATATTATGACTAATATATTTACAGAGATTGTATGAGAGTGTATATATATAAATATATATATATATATATATATATATATATATATATATATATATATATATATATATATATATATATATATATATATATATATATATATATATATATATATATATATTAAACAATGATCGCAGTGTATAATGTATAATCTATCAATGGTTTACAGATTAATGCATATAGTATATAATTTTCTAAGAATGTATGAGGATACACAGTTCTGGGATTATACTACCAGCGCAACGGAGTCTAGTTCGTTTTTTCATTTAAATGAATTACAAATTTTGTCAGAGAGGCCTGAAACATGTATGATTTTTCAAATATATTTCTGGAGCTTGTTGATATATTCATTTAATTATGTATTATCGTAGAACAGCGACGATTAGACTTGGTGTGAGGAAAACATATCTTGAAAGTCACTATTTGATGAAGCGAGGGAATATTCTAATGATGATATTTTTAACAACTTTATAAAAACAGTCTTTAAACTTTGCCCATAGTGTGCAGTTTAAAAATATTTTATATTACGACACGGTAACATGTCACCTTATGTGATTCTGATTGGTCCAGCATTCTTTCTACTGACTGGCTGCGATCGTGAGAAAATTACGACGCCTTGTGGAACTTTTTCTTTGTTGTCCATTTCTCGAATCGACTGAAAAAAGGAAATTCAGAAAAAGGGTCACGTCTTTCTATATATGGCGAAGTTACCCCGCTGGACTCGTGATGCCAAATATTATCCGCTGACGAATTGGCGTTCAACCCCAAACAACACGACAACAAATAAAGTTAAGGATATTGGACAATTGATAGCGTGCATGAGGGGAGTTGGGCGGTATTTGTGTACCAAGGAATTCGTCCTATACAAAAGAATGGTTTAAATGTTAACTTCTAGAAGCAAATAAACTCACCTGCGTTCATAGAAGAACGTAAACATAACCCGGTTTACAGAAAGTTGGGCCTATCAAAGCACAGTATTTTTACGTGGTAACATAGCTCAAATGATCTAATGTTTCTTAATTGATACAACTCCCACTGTTTCCGATTTCAAATCAACTAATGCAAATATCCGGTCACAAACACATTACAGCAAATATGGAATTTCGTCATCCAGTAATAAAGCTTTCGCATGAATATCCCACAAATTCTAGTACTGAAAGTGTCATACCTTAGGTCTCAACATTGCTGCATTGGTTGTCTAACCTCAATGAATCAAACTATGTGACATCACTTCCATACACATTCTCGTATCATCGGATGAGAGTTTATTAACGTAACTTTAGCAATCTTTCAGTCATATCGCTACGATGTTTGCGGTGTTACAGTATATAGTGGTATCTAGCATTGGGACATCATGCCACAGACATGTACCATCATGTCTCACCCAGTCACATTATCAGTCCTAGTCCAACCAGTCATAGCTAGCATCCATCACTGAATCCTGAGCGCCAAGCGAGGCAGCTTATAATACAATTTTTTTATAAGTCTTTGGTATGTCTCGGCCGGGGTTCTAACCCCGACTCTGTAACCATTAGGCTACCAGATTGGTCAGGAAAGAGAACGAACGAAATATATGCTGTAGAACAACAACCAGCCTTTCTCTCTCATATATGCAAAACTGTTCAAAATACATTCATACATACATACATACATACATACATACATACATACATACATACATACATACATACATACATACATACGTTTTAGTTGCTGATCATCTTATTTGTATACTGTGGTATATAAGTTAGCAGTTCTCATGAAGACCGTTAATCAGGTGTGTAATACCAAACATCGCATTTACATTTGAACTTTACATTTGAACGTATAACGACAGTAGCCCTTAAACGAATACGTTATTTCTTTCTGCTGGTCTGTTTGTTAGCTTACTCTGTATTTTTGTATATTCTTTATCACTTGGTTTATTAATATTGGAGTGGAGTTGGAACAACAAATAAGAAAGTTTTTAAAAAATCTTGAACTTACATACATACGTTTTCTGATCATCTTATTTGTATACTGTGTTATATAAGTTAGCAGTTCTCATGAAGACCGTTAATCAGGTGTGTAATACCAAACATTGCATTTACATTTGAACTTTACATTTGAACGTATAACGACAGTAGCCCTTAAACGAATACGTTATTTCTTTCTGCTGGTCTGTTTGTTAGCTTACTCTGTATTTTTGTATATTCTTTATCACTTGGTTTATTAATATTGGAGTGGAGTTGGAACAACAAATAAGAAAGTTTTTAAAAAATCTTGAACTTTGTCGATCTCAATTATACATATTGAAATGTCAAGAAAAACAAACAAAAGACTACGCTGAAAAGATCGAAATTCACTTCGCCTTGGCAAAAATATCTAAGAGAATTTATAATGTCCTACCAAGGGAGAAAACGCATTCTCTGGATAAACAGGAGGAATGAATCAGCTATGCTTAAAGGGAAACAACCAGAAATTTAGAAACCATTCATTTGTGCTGAATAATATCTTTATTTGGACCGTTGACTCATTACGAAAGTGCCCATTCAAAATCCAGAGCATGCGATAGAATTCTAAAGTTTCATAATTCTTATTTTAAACAATGGACTTATACCAGGTGAATTTCCTTGATCACACAATAAATGAATCCATAAATTGTATTTGCATAATATTATATATTGGCCGTGACTTTTCAATCCAAGATTTGTTTGCTTGTCTATTTGCTCCTTTGCTTTCTTTGCAGTGTCATAAATGCACACTATTTCATATATTTTAATTTTTTAAATCATGAATATTGGGGGTGTACAAATTGGAAACACACACACATATATATATATATATATATATATATATATATATATATATATATATATATATATATATATATATATATATATATATATATATATGCTGTTTACATTTACATTCAATAAGTATGACTTAAATCTGTTGAACAATAACTTTGCTTAAACTTAAGAAATAAGTGACATTGGAACTCAGTTCGTTTCTTTTTGTTGTTTTTTGTGTGTTCGTTATTGTCTGAGCTCAAATGGCCATAAATCAGTAGAGCTAATGGGATGGACTGTTCAACATAGACCTTTGTCCGTCCATTATCACAAGCTCAACTATCTCTGCTGCGCTATTACCTCTTCGAGGATTGCCACGAAACGTTACACATACATCCATTCATCCCGTCGTCTAGTTCGTCCTAAACAAAAAGTCTCCCATGGACACTCAAACAGGTTCCCATGGCGGCCATCTTAAAAATCTTGAATGCATGCTCATGTCAACATTTTGATTTCACTACAACACTTCTTAGTATGTCTAGTTAGTCCGAAATGAAAATGGTACCGAATTGATATCTAATATGGCCTCCACAGTAGCCAGTTTGAAACTTGCGCTCTCGCTACGTCTCCTGCAAAAAATGTAATATTGCCACGTTGTCTTTAGTAAAAGACTTTTTATAACGTTTAGTTGGCTCCAAACGAAAATGGTACAGATCAGATGCCCAATACAACGATACATTGGCCATCCTTAAAATCATTGTTGTAAGTCCTACGGAACGAACACTAATATTGTCATGAGGTTTTCACCAGGAGACTTTCTTGTTATAATGTATAGATGGTCCAAAATGAAAATGGTATAATCTTGTTTTCGCAGGAGAATATTAAAGATGTTTCAGCACTTCTTATTAAAAAGAAAGAAATGGTCTTATCTTAAATTCCTGAAGATTCTTTTTAGTCAGTAGAGCGCCAGTCCCTTCGAGGGACTCTTGGTTGTTTGTAGGTGCGAGTGTGTGGTGTCCATAATTTCTGCAGCTAAATTTTATAGCTAAGATCTGCTTTGTTATAGATCATTAAAGAATAACGTCACCCATGGTTAAAGGAGTTAGTAACGTTTCTTTGTAAGCAAAAGATCGAGCAGGCTAACTCGGTTTTTTTATTATGTTGTGTTTGGTTTGCGTGGCAAAAGAAACATATCTGATTTATATATGATTCTCAGCGCATGAGATAAACAGTTAACTTTATCTTATGATTCAATTATTTTCTGCTTCAACTACAGTCCCGTAGCAATCATTTGTTTGCTGCATGACTATAGTTGTACGATGCAACCAGATTTCAGCATCATGCATTCACGCAGTGAATAGATTTCAAAATATATCTTCACTGCACAAGTAACTGCTGTGATTACAAAAATGAACAGGTAAAAGCATTCCGAGTAACCAAAGAACCTCAACATACGCCTTCACGACTTTGAAAAGGAATCAGCTTGTTTAATGACACGAGGTAATCTCTTTTTCCCTAACAGTGTTAAATTGTGAACTCGACCTTATTTAAGACCTTTCCGGTAAGATAGTTTATACGATCATTATTTAACAGCAGCGGGGTCACTAGGGTTGACGTCACCCGTGCAGTAACTCATGGTGTCACCCCCATGGACCTCCTTCTTGCACAAAAATTCAAAAATTGTATAGACATTCAATTTGGTGTCAGCCCTCTGATAGTGTCACCCGGTGCGGTCCGAACCCCCTTAGTGGCACTACTGTTAAACATGGTGCCATTTATAATAATTGGTTTACACAATTACACGTGAACATTAGATAGGCTACAACAGTCGCAAATTATATTCCATTGCTACGATCGACATTGTTTATGCTGCCTCCTGAATATATAGTCTGAGGATATGGTCCAAGGGTTTAGTGCAGTTCATGTACATGATAAACAAGTGTTAGTCCCCCTCCAAAAAAAAGAAATATCTAGCGGCTAAACCAGTTGGGTGCCATGTATATTGAAATAATAATTTATGTTTGAATGTTTTGATTTGCATACTTTTCAGGTAGTTCGCATTCTGAATGAATAAAACTATTAAATAGTAAACCCCCGTGATCACGTAAAATTAACTATGCATTCTTGAGGGACCAATAAGCATTTTCATGAAATATGTATCACATTAATAGTTCGACGTATTACCCTATGTATCAGTGGGTTTGAAAACGGCACGAATCAATTCAGCCAAAAGAAAGACAATTTTGTTTAGAAAAGTAAACACTTGTGCTAAATTTGCATTCAAATCTCACGGTCCTTCTCAAGTTTTGGAGCAGAAACGAAATCAGTGTCTGACATGAATGTGGGACGTGACATGATGTAACTTAAATGGCCTTGCAGGACAATTTATCCACACAACCCCTTCAAAATTTACTTCGGGAACCCATTTCCATTACATTGTTTCAGAACATTTTTGATCCTGTTTTGCCCCGGCTCCTACCCCCGTCCAGCAATTGGATTAGTTGCTTGAGCGGTTGCTATGCCACTGGATGTAACATGACGTTTAGAGACTGCATAACAAGGACGGACATTGCAAGTACTATGTACCTACTCCATAGAAATAATCAGGAGAGAATAGTACACAGTAATGCGAAACTTTACATTCCTGGGCAAATATGCAAAATAATTGACACAACTGTCCAATCTAAGAACAATAAATGCCGAAATTACTTTAGTGATTTATAAGTCGTCATTTGCAACTGTTGTAAACATAACACGTTTGTTTACATAGCCAACTCAACAACGTACAGAGCACACAGAGATCTGCCGTCTGATGATAGGCCTGACCATCAAACTCTTAATATCAGCCTGAAATAATAAATGTTGACCATCATAAGTAGCAAGAAAATGGAGATCCAAATCTTGCATCGGTTGTTGATAGCCTTTGTCATCAAAGTCAACTCTGTCTAAACGCCTTAACAGGACGGAAAAAAATTGATCCTAATAAGTAATATAGATAGAGCAGACCCTGATTTGCCGCTGCATGACAACAAAGTCTATACTGTCTGTCTGAAAAAAGTTGAACAAAATGTAGACCATAATGGGAAGATCTGATAGCAGAGATCATATTCTATTTCGCATGATAGCTTCGTCCAACAAAATCTTTTGTCATCTTGAAATAACAATTAAAGCAAAATGTGGACTATGAAAATTAGAAGATATATATATATATATATATATATATATATATATATATATATATATATATATATATATATATATATATATATATATATATATATATATATATATATATAATGAAACAAAACCGAAACAGTGCTGAAGTATAATAAGGGACTACGAAAATATGTGTGTGTGTGTGTGTGTGTGTGTGTGTGTGTGTGTGCTTCCGATTCCCCAGTGTAATCCTAAATTTCTTCAAGTAAATTTCAACTAAAAATCAGAAGCTTCAAGATGAGATTAGCGTGTTCTAAGCCACAAAGTAATTATTAACATCAGCTCTATCAACATGGTTGAATTGGCATGGCAATGAACAGCAACCAAATCGTCCAATCTTGTCATATTGTTTATGGAAAGCAAATAAAATAAATCTGTATGCCAAGAAAACTCCTCGTCTGATCTGCAATCTTCTGCAATGACTAAACCACGTTCTAATTTTCAAGAAATGTTGTATCTCATTAGATGTTTTAAAATTTCAAACATTGAACTCAAACCGGTTGTAGAAATGCTTTATTAAAACTTAATGATTTGCAAAAATTGATTACGACTTAATTGACTGTGAAGAATGTATAATGCTGACACCGAATAAAAGAACGGTTTCAAATCTATAAATAAAAGTGTGCTTTTATAAAACAGGGATAAAAATTATCACCTCTTAATGTAAAATTCAGGTATATGAAAGAGAAAACTAGAACTGTGTACAAAGATTTTATATGCAGATAGAAACTATGATACACAGGACAGGATTATCCGTAGGGCAAAGTAAGCAATTTACCAATGGACCCCAAGGCTCAAGCAACCATGTCTATTATCGTCTGATTTTACAGGCAGTGTTGTTAATAGTACTGTAACCATATCTATGGACAAGGCCGGATAGCTATGGATCCCTGTGCAGGGTCCCAAAAGTCCTTCATCCTGCCCTTTTGATACATCATTTATTGAAATAAATTTTGAGAAATTATGCAATTTTTCTTATAGTCCAGTATTTACTTTTAAAAAAGATTTTCACATTTTCAGCAGAGATATAAACAAAGAAGGAAATGCATTATAGAAATTATAGAAAATCGTTGACTATGAAATTTAGCTCATATTCAGCAAACGGTTATTAAATGCATTCAATTTTAACAGTTTTACAGATTGAAATTTCTTTTCTTCCTTATGTTAAACATGTTAGAGAGTTATAAATTTGTCTCCAATTTTGATTTTGATTATAGTTAAGAACACAAGCACTATATTATGATACACCCCGACCCCATTGTTTATACCTCTAAGTTTACCTTCAGTATGATGGTGGAAATACTTTCTAATAAATAGACAAATATTTTCAACTAGGATAGAATCGAAGAAAACAACGCATTACAAAGATCTTTGACTGTAAAACTAAGCTCATAAATAGTCGTTAGGATCTCATGCAAATGTTATGTTAAAATTTTTAAAAATTTAGAAATCTATTTCATATTACTTAGAAGAAAAAACAGCCTAACGTCCACTCTTATATTCGGGATTTATGTGGGTATTTCTTTTAGTAGTTTAGTCTCTCTCTCTCTCTCTCTCTCTCTCTCTCTCTCTCTCTCTCTCTCTCTCTCTCTCTCTCTCTCTCTCTCTCTCTCTCTCTCTCTCTCTCTCTCTCTCTCTCTCTCTCTCTCTCTCTCTCTCTCTTGAATATGGTAGAATTCAGAATGAAACAGATTGATATAATAGACTATACAACAATTATTTTTTCAGTCCCCAATTAGATAAAGGAGAAAAAATCCGCATTTAGATAAACTTATTACTAGCCTTTAACTCATGCAAATTAGACTGAGATCAATTAACTATGGTTAGAGATAAAAAGTAAAATTCCTTCTGTTTCCATTATACTTAATTATAAGAAAAATGTTGGGGAAAAAAAAATGGGCCGAAAGCGAGCAATCGAAAAATGGTAAATTTAGCAATGTAATTTCAGGAGGATCCATAAATTATAGAAAATGTAATAAACGCAAACACTTTTTTCCCAAACGAGGACGTCTCGGTTGCAGATATGTCCTCAGTAAGTTGGTGTGTAATCTCATGAATGTCCTAGATTTACACACACACGTACACACGCACACACACACACACACACACACACACATATATATATATATATATATATATATATATATATATATATATATATATATATATATATATATATATATATACAGACAGAGATAGAGAGATAACATCATGTGGTATTTTTATATCTGAATAAAGTTTGAAATCGATCTCAAATTAGAATATGGCTACAAAATTTATATTATCTTTCATCAAATCTTTTCATTTTACACCATCTTTTCTGCTTCCGGGACATTGTTCTTTAAAAATCTTTGACGAAGATAGCATCACACATTAATGTATTTTCCTTAATGATTTGAACAAATAACCCAAAATTACAATAACAAAGAAAGATGTTCTTTCAAGTTTATTTGTACAGTGAAGCTTCCCAAAACAGAAATCCTAAATAACCAGATAAAAATGTTACTTTATGGAGGTTTTCAGTTGAATGACTTGTGTCTGAAAGGAAGGGAAATAGGAATTGCTTTAAGGTTGTTGATTTAGGATCATCAGAGCTTTATATCAAGGATACCTATAGTCCGAGTTTCTTCTAGCACTCTATTATTGTTATTTGTACATTTAAATGTCCAAATATCAACAATTGGGTGCAAGGGTCAGAGGAAACTCAGGCTAGGACACCTATGGGTAATGCGTTGTAATTGCTGTGTTATAACTGTGACATAAATTTTGTTAATTACTTATCGGATGATCCAAAACTTTAAATGCTTTAAGATTATAGTTTAAAATAACCATTATTTCCTATTGAATTGTATTAAAAACTATACATTTCCACCAATGGACATTCACCGATATGTGTTCATGGCCTAAAATAGCCTAATCAAAAAGTCCCTCTACATTTTCAGTAGTGGGTATTACCCGTTATTTTATATCTGCAATCAATACAATACAGTGCTTTAGCTGAAAAGCCTTTCTAGTAATTGTTGGTTTGTTTGAACTCGTTCAGTTCACCTCAGTTCAGTACTGAAGTCAATGAACTGCATTATTGATTCATAAATCAGAATGTCATGAACTGATTATAAAAATGTAGCGTGAATATGTAATTCAGAATCTGGAGGTATACATTTTGTCTTCGTCATTCGTGTAATACGGAAGTAATTAGGAAAACTTTCAGTAGAGCAAGTTGTTGATGTATGTATCTTTGTATCACAGAGAGAGAGAGAGAGAGAGAGAGAGAGAGAGAGAGAGAGAGAGAGAGAGAGAGAGAGAGAGAGAGAGAGAGAGAGAGAGAGAGAGAGAGAGAGAGAGAGAGAGAGAGCACTGGGGCATCATGCCGCAAACATGTAGCACGATGTCCCATCAAGTCACATTATTCTGACACCAGGCCGACCAATCCTAACACTAACCTTTAAATGTTGAGCTAGCGCCTAGCTATTTTTGCATGTATTTGGTATGACTCAGCCGGAGTTCGAACCTCCCGCACCAGAAGCAGACGCTTTAACCACTAGGCCACGGATCTCTCTCTCTCTCTCTCTCTCTCTCTCTCTCTCTCTCTCTCTCTCTCTCTCTCTCTCTCTCTCTCTCTCTCTCTGTATCAGGCATTAAATTATTAAAATATTGCAAATATATAATTTTATTTTATTTAATCAGTAAACTAAATATTGTCAATAGCCATGTGCTCCTTATCACATAGTTTTGCTCTTAATGTCCAATGTATCCGTTTATGTAATGCCATATTAATTCCACAGAACTGTAAAATAAAAAATAATAGATAGGTTATTTCCATTTTGAGAATGTGTGTGATCTGAGGTAACTAGTTTGGCCCCAAACGTGTACACTTTTTTTTCAATCAGCTTATAGATTTGACGCCTCTCCGATTCCTTTAACCTGTGCCTAGAGTAAATCAGCCTGAAATAAAGAATTTTAAAACTTAATGTACCTAATCATCATTGAACAGGAATTCACCTTTTGATATAATGGATTAAAAAGTAAATTCCTCATAAGACATACATACATACATACATACATACATACATACATACATACATACATACATACATACATACATACATACATACATACATACATACATACATACATACATACATACATACATACATACATACATACATACATATAAAAGATGAATTCTCATAATCACAAGATGTGTAATTGGAAACAACTCGTTTACAATTCAACGCATACATACATACACTGGATATATACAAGGCGAATTCTCATGATCACCCGATGTTTAACTGGAAATGTCTCTTTTACATATCAACCGGCAAACGCTCGTGGCGTTTTGAATACGCAAATAATCGAATTTATTGAAGCGATACTGTTGACAAGGTCAACAATAATTGTAGTGTTAACGATATGAAATAAATCAACCACCCTAAAGGCAAACACCCGCAATCATAAAAGCATTCAGTTATTATGAAATAATGCCTTTTTGCACCATGTTTTCATATCGTTGACTATTGAAAGGTTAAAACATCAATGCTTGCGACAGTGAGGTAAAGAAAACAAAATACTTTTCAGCTTTAGAAATTAGTTTTAATAGGAACTAGATAGCCTGTATTGTGTTGACATGCTGTTAAAATGTATACTATACTATACTATACTATACTATACTATACTATACTATACTATACTATACTATACTATGCTATACGTACATACATACATACATACATACATACATACATACATACATACATACATACATACATACATACATACATACATACATACATACATACATACATACACTGGATGAATTCTCATAATCACAAGATGTGTAATTGGAAACAGCGCATTTACAATTCAGCGCATAGTGACCTCATCCCTTTAATCCAAAGTGTTTTTGTTTTGGGGGGGGTCTTAATAGACTGTTTCTCTGTTTTTGTTTCTCTAACATACATCGAATGAACATTATTTTCTTTATTGTTTCACTGGATTATGAATGTGGGGACGGAGAGAGGTATGGTGCTGGTAAAAAAAGAATAACAAAGAATAAATATCGTAGATGTAATAGTTCTGTCTTACAAATAGGAAAAGTCAGTGACCTGTAAAGGGAAACAACCATAAATTTGCAGCTTCTTTGTTGTACTAATTAATGACTTTGTTTGGACATTTGGCGTTTTGCGTCGAGAAGAGTATACAATGCAAAGCTTGCGTATGAGTTCTAAAGGTATACTTTAGAAACTGGACTTATAAAAGTTATGTTCCTTTGATTACCTGATGAAAAATTGGAAAAGTTGCATTTACACTACATTATATAGTGGACGTAGATTTGTTCGTGTTTCTATTTTCCCCTTTGTTTTCTTGGTAGTGTAATGAATACTCCTCATTTAATATATTTTCTCATTTAATTTTGAAAGTTGAGTGCAGAAACAGGAATAATGTTCGGGTAAATTTGGCATCTACATTCCAGTCGCTGTCAGTGGCAATCATGGATAGTAAACTTTCACCAAACACATCGATTGTGATACAAATAAAGTCGCATTTTACGTCTCGCAGATAAAACTGCCCACAATCCTTTACCCAAGGTCTAACCCTCTCCCACCCTCCACCCCGACAATACTTGCACATAGTTTAATATTTATCTCGTCCCCTAATCAACGACAGAAAATGCATGTGGTTTAACATCATTTTCCCTCTCTTTCTCTCTTAACGAATAAACGATTTTGCTTTAAATTAATTTCTATTTTTAGACACTCTTATAGAACATTGATTGAACCATATCATTTGTGTATGCTACGATATATCATACGAGCCGTAATTTGTTATTATATATACCGTGTGAATAAATACAGCGTTTTCTTGACATTTGACGTGAAGAAGGGTGGGGGTTCAAGGTATTTTAGCCAGATAATGCATAACCTCCTTGGCTTTAAAATAGTTTGCTTTGATCTTTATTCCTCTATCTGTCTATATGTCTCACATTATTTAATTCCAGAATTAGAAAAGAATATGTAACTAATCCTTATATGAATCATTGGCGCCAGTACCATTTTGTCTCATATATACAAATGTAAAATAATATTCTTCCATCTTGTTAGAAAGCAAGCAATGTCATTGGCGCTCCCAAAATAAATTACAAAATCACGAGAAACCAATTCCTCATATTCATGAAACACCTATATGCTGTTCACATAAAAATTTAATAAACGCGATGTAATAGGTGAAAAGATACTTTTGCTTAAACTTTAAAAGAAATAATGTGACGCTGAAATAAAGTTCGTTTATGCAAATGCTTCTTTTATTGTTATCATTAAAGCTATATTGGCAAGGACCACAGAAGATAGTCTGTTGCACATGTTATCAATGCTTCTTCGAATCAACGTTTTGGAATACCATGAAACGTTACGCATGCACATTCATTTCATAGTCTAGTTGGTCGTAAATGAAAATAGTGCATCCAGGACACCCAAAATGGCGGCCACAGTGGCCATCTTAAATATCTTATTATCACTACTCCTCGCGAACTCATATCAGCATTTGGATTTTACTACTTCTCCTTATAAAGATGTAATATTTGAACGGGATTTTCACCAGAAGTCTTCCTTTAAATTCAAGTTGGTCCTAAATGAAAATTGTGCGAGCTGATGTCTGCTTTGGTTGACACAATGGCCTTTTTTTGTTATCGCTAATCATTCTAATGAAAAGTAACAATACTATCAAGTTATCATCAGAAGATGTATGATGCTTTGCTGTTTGTTTTTTTTTTTCTAGTTACATTGAATATGCTATCTAAAGACATTGTGTGCCATATGCATGTGTGCATGAGTGTGTGTGTGTGTGTTGTCGTTGTTGTTTGTCTTTTTTCTTTTTCTTTTAATATATATTATATTTACTATCCCTAGTTTATCTCAAATCAAGAAATATTTGATTGTAAGGTGACCTTGGGATGGTTCCCCGACCCAATGGTCAACCTATTACGGGGATAATATTTTAAAAATTATGCTTTGTTGGTCAAACCGAAAATGGCGTAGATGTAATGTCCAATATGGCTACAACAGAACCATCTTGAAAATTTCGTTAACATTGCTGCTTTTGAATGGTCGATCGTATCAGGCTGCGTGTGTTACTAAACAATCTTTCAGTATGTATAGACACAGTTGCCTATTTGAAAATGTTGTTATCACTATTTTGCCTGAATGAATAGTTATATCAGCATCGGATTTTCATTTCCTGTGATATCTATTTGGTCACAAATAAAAATAGTACAGATCAAACTTGTCGTGTGAGGGGGTTTGGTTTAGTTATCGCTATTTAGAATATGATCGACCACGATGTTATTTCCCTGATCGAGTAAATAATAACGAAAATTATGAACTTAATGGATGGAATGACAAAGATCTGAACCAAAATAAAGAGCAGAAAAATACGATATATATATATATATATATATATATATATATATATTTATATATATATATATATATTTATATATATATATATATATATATATAATTAGTAAAATTAAACAATTTCAGAAATTACATAAACAAAATGAAATTGAATATGGTATTTTAATGATACACTTTCTCACAGAAATAAATTTTAAAATTTATAAGAAATGCAATTAGCCGTTCAGTTATACCGATAAAAAAAAATTCATCATAGAATAGAATGAACAATGGAACTCTTTTTGCTCAGCATGCCTACAAAGTCTAGTTGCTTCCGGTTCTCTTAAAGTCAATGTTCGTGACAAGTCAGTCACCATATTCCTTTTCCTATTCTCTCTATCTTTTCAGCCTATCTGAGTTATCATCGTAACCTGGTTGTCTATTCTCTTATCACGTTGCGTGGTGCATATATGGAGCTCTTTTCCGCTGCATACATAAAAGCGCAACCTAAAATATTTTCAGGCTTACTTTGTGGTTTCTGGGGTCGAGCAATAATCCCAACTCTTGTTACATCAGATATCATCTTGTCATAACTAAACATAAACTAAAGCTAATATGGGCCAGTATGCAATCTGAAGCTGATACACACAACCCTATTATCCTAAGATAGATGTCTTTGATTAGCGCTAGCCGCATACCTAAACGGGACCATGACATAACCAGACCCTGTGGGCTATAAATCACTAACTAGAAGATGCCGATAGGCATACGCCGAATTCACAAATTCAATATACAAATAAATTAAAGGACGTTACGTCTGGTCTTAACTTCATAACTTGCAAACTAGCAATTCGTTGACATAACATTCACACCCATAGAAAAGTCAATTTTTAGCATACCTCATTTGTATTATTTAAGACCGATAAATCCACACCTTCAAACGGGTAAATTAGAACAAATTATATCAATGAAATATTGTATGACATTCATATAATGCAAGAGTCATATAAAATTCAAGACAAATAAATGCGACATTTACCTTCCGAACTGACGGGAAATTTATGTATGAATTTAAAATGAATAAATTCAACAAACAATTACAAACTTTTATTAATAAACATCTATGTGATGGAGACAAAGCATGTGCTTTCCGAGACTCGGTTTATTTTATAGCGGAATCTCTCTTTTCCTTAAGTTCCGTGTCCCACAACTTCCACACACCCATCCTTGGACAATTTAATAACCAGGGAATACTTTTTATTCCCTTGAAGGCAATTCTTTTTCTTCCGCAGAAAAACATGGACTGACAAATTTTGCGATGGAGAGTACTTAAAACATTAAATTTCGACTGAGAAGCAAACACCTTTATATAGCTTAAGCCATTAGCTTTAATTAAACGCCAGGAAATTAACAAGCCCATTAAAATTAGAATCTTTTAGTAATAACTACTTTGGATAAACTCATTTTAAAACACTTATTGCAACTGGCCCAAATTTGCCACAAGGATTATTACAGATTTTGACATTTCACACTACATTAGCCCAAAGTACCTTCGCCTCTTTAGATCTCTAACCGTTATCTCACTTAAAAATGAATTACGCTCCAGCTCGAGTCTAGAACTCACGTCAATGCTAGTTGTTACCTGCAACTCTGATCGCTACAAGAATTGGTACCTATGTAGTATTAAATATGGGCACCAATTCATACAACTTGAAAATCTTGTTATCGTTACTCTTTCAAAATGGATTTTTTTTATCAGTCTGCATTTCCATCCGATTAATTATGATGCCTTATTGGTCCTAAATGAAAATGATGCAAATTTGATATCCAATATGTTCAACAATGCAGCAAATTTGAAAATCTTTTTTTTTTCTCTTAGAATATCATCAATGTTTTAACACCTTTCAATTAAAAGTAGGAAATAGTTTTACGTTAAATTCCAGGGATTCTAGGTTTTGGGGGTATTGGAGTTTGGGGTTTCTATAAATTCTGCAGCTAAATTCTATCGATAAGATTTAGTATATTAAATACCATAAAAAGAATAACGATGATACATGGTATATGATTTTTTAAAAGTTCATTGCAGGCAAAAAAATGAAGATACCCCGATAGCCTAAGTATTGATTATTTTTTTTTTCTCTTGGTTTTGGTGTTCAGGGCAAAAGAAATAGCTCAAATCTACCTAAGACTTACTGGGCCTGATTACTTGTAAGACAACGTCGCACTATACCTTTAGGATTGTTAGTTTGTTGAGCGAAGCACATCAGCAGGCCGGTAAACAGTTAACCTCCTCTTAGAGTTTGAACAATGACACGTTAACCAGGAATAGAGCGCAACAATCGCGACAAATAACAATGGCAATACCTCTGGTTTATTTAGTTCGGGGATCTTGTGAAATGCCTCAACATCATTAACAACTGTTATATAGTTAATCGAAACCAATATTTACTGCCACTGTTGGGCGCCAAGGTATATCCATTCATTGATTATATATATATATATATATATATATATATATATATATATATATATATATATATATATATATATATATATATATATATATATATATATATATATATATATATATATATATATATATATATATATATATATATGTGTGTGTGTGTGTGTGTGTGTGTGTGTGTGTGTGTGTGTTTGTGTGTGTGTATAAGTGACGATGCAAGAAATAATACCTACCCTCAACAACAAAACAAAACGTAATTCTGGAATCCTATCCCATTAAATTATTTCATGAATACTTTGGGTCAAACTGGGATTGCCCCTTCTCCACACCACGCCCCCAAGAAGTTACGGGGGCTGCTTAGGATTTTCATACACCACTTAATATAACGGTAAGTTATGTGTCTGGATGACTTTGACAGAGATTACAAAGTCTATATGCACACTCCATATTACAAGATAAAACGGAATTTTATTTCAATACACAAATACACAGAACAATCCGCATAATTGGTTTAATATAAAAACAAAACAAATTTGGAAAATAGCTTAGTAAGTTACGATTCGTAAATTGTAGCTATTGTAAATATTATCTTCACATCACCCACCCAAATGCGAACAGTAGGGCCTATAGACCATGATCTTTCCTCGCGTGATAGACCTACCCATCAAACTCTGATATAAAAAGCAGTCAGACATACTGAAATCAAGTTGGTTACTTATTCCTTATTCCTTATTCCCGATTCAATAATTTTCACATACATTTGAATACTTATTCATTATTCACAACGAGATTTGTTATTTACTCTTTATTCCCAATTCAGTATTTAATTAATTACCACTTAGTTAATGCAGATGAAAGCTCTATAGGGCAAGCATTGGGGTAATTCTGACCTGATCGGAGAAATAAGAGTGTTATATAAAAATGAATATATGCAGATCACGGTGGATACGTAGGAATGGTTTAGGATATTATTAGGACTACGTGTTTAGTAATTCAATATAGAATTAAGTATTTGTGATAGGCATTTGTGTCGTGTCTTGTATGCATGGCGTTAGGGATAAGTATTCGGGCTCGAACTTGTTCCTATGAAGGTAGATATGGTTCAAGGATACAGGCGTAATGAGGATGCACTTTAAGCAAAGGTAAATAGAAGAAACCATCTACTTGCTACATTCCGGTGTAAACAGCCAAATAAGGGGCGCCTTAGGGGTACCGGCTATAAAAAAACGCGCCAATGTGAATCAGATGTATCAATAGTTTGAGCTCATGGAACCCTTACTTAGACAATATTATTTTCAGTACCTCTTGTATATTAGCGACATAAGACCCCTTTCTTACAGTAGAAAAAGTTTAAAGTAAAGTCGTCTAGCCGATCTCGAGAAACTCGTGACAAATATAGGCACGTCGAGAAGAAAACATGCCGTACGATTATATGAAAACATGACGTACGATTATATCGAACGTTTACATTTGGGCATTTACGTCCATTTATGGATGTTTTATTACTAGGGGAAATCCTGACGAATTTCATGGAGACTAATTAAAACAGCCAAATAAGAAGCGCCTTAGGGGTACCGGCTATTAAAAACGTGCAAATGTGAATCAGATGTATCAATAGTTTGATCTCATGGAACCCTTACTTAGACAATTTTGATTTTAATGCCTCTTGTATAGTATTGCGATAAGACCTCTTTCTAACAGTAGAAAAAGTGTAAAGGAAAATCGTCAAGCCGATTTCGAGAAACTCGTGACAAATTAAGGCAGGTCGAGAAGAAAACATGCCGTACGATTATATCGTACGTTTACATTTGGCCATTACGTCCACTCTATTCATTGACCCTTCATGGACATATTTTTATTAGGGGATAGAGTCCACCTACGAAAGAAGTCCTGACAAATTACGTGGAGACGAAACAGCCAAATAAGGGGCACCTTATGGGTACCGGCTATGATAAACGCGCTAATGTGAATCGAATGTATCAATAGTTTGATCTCATGGAACCATTGCTTTAACAATATTAATTTCAATGCCTCTTGTTCAGTATCGACATGTGTCCAATTTCTAACAGAAGAAAAAGTTTAAAGAAAATTTTTCTAGCCGATTCCGAGAAACTCTTGACTAAATAAGGCAAGTCGAGAAGAAAACATGCCGTACGATTATATCGTACGTTTACATTTGGACCATTACGTAAATTCTTCATGGATATTTAGTGTAGACGAAACAGCCAAATAAGGGGCACCTTATTGGTACCGGCTATGCGAAACGCGTCAAAGTGAATCAGATGTATCAATAGTTTGATCTCATGAAACCCTTACTTAGACAATTTTCATGTCAATGCCTCTTGTATAGTATCGACATAAGACCCCTTTCTAACAGCAGAAAAAGTTTAAAGGAAATTCGTCGAGCCTATTTTGAGAAACTCGTGACTAAAAAGGGCAAGACGAGAAGGTCTAAAGTCAGAGCTCTTTAAAGAGGAAACATACAGTCCATCTATATACGTTAGGTATTGTGCCCAACCTTTCATCTAACCACGAATTCGTCATTTTTTTTTTTTCTTCTAAGGTTTCCTACTGTTGGGATCGGTTACTCTGTGAGGACTTTAAAACAGGGGTTTAAATAAAACTTCTCTTGAGTTAAGGTTCAAGCATCGCAAAGTGTGGCTGCAAACTGCTGACTAGATATTGTTCAAGAGGCGTTGAAATCAATATCTTCTGGTTAGTGGTTCAATAATTACACTCTTTTCAATCGATCCTAATTGTGCGTCCTTTTCATACCCATCACTCGTAGGTTGTCCCTTTCTTCGCTGATTCCTCTCGATATGATTCCTCAGGACTTCTTTCGTGGCTGGACACAATTCCGAAGAGATGAAATGTCAGAGAAAGATCCATGTCAAAACTCATTAAAGAGAATAGGTATTGGCCAACTTTCATAAGTAAGATATACTCTCACCTCCTCTCTTTATGTAGCCACAATTTATTAAAATCGGTTAAGCGAATTTTTTTTTTAATGATTTTGGCTTATGTTGGAACGGATTCCTGAATAGAAACTGTCTATCGGACGTTGCAATCAACATCGTTTATGTACGGGTTTAATTCGTACAAGGTATTCATAAATTTGATCCACACTGAAGGTGTTTCATATACCTGCCTGTATGCTAGTATACCCAGTTCAAAGGACATAAAGACAACAGTCGATGTCAACTGAAGGCTTACTAAAGCAGTAGATACTTGAAATAATTCTTCTCTAAGCGCATTATGAACACGAAAGTGAAATCTCAAATTTCACAATTGTATGGGTTTTTGTGGTTTCACGTTTACTAGAGTCATTAGTAAGCTTAATGAATCCAAAAACTATTAATTCGCACCATACACTTCAGGACGCGAACAAAACACCTAACACAACTAATTAATCGTATTTCAAATTACTGATTATGTATACCCCTAATATGCTAACACCTTCCTACACAGTCAGGAATTTGTCTCTAGTCTGCTTTGTATAACTGTCACCAATGAACACTCGTATTTCTCTAACTGGGTTACAACAACTCTAATGCATACCAGAAGAGCTTTTAATCTTCAATAAGTAAGCTATAACCAATTACATATAATAAAGAATGAATAATAAAAATATGTGTATAAATAGTTGAATCGGGAATAAGTAACTGATTACTTATTCAACCAGTTACTTATTCCTTATTCAATCGGGAATAAGGAATAAGTAACCAACTTGACGTCAATGACAGAAACGTTGATTAAGATAAGTAGAACGAGAACGTGTATCCAGATCTTGCATCGTGCGATAGTTCTGCTCCTAAAAATCAACACTGTATACCTGCCGTAACGAGTATTACAAATTTGACCGTAATAAGTAGAATGAATTGAACTGACCTTGATCTGCTGGTGCATGATCATTAAAGCCTATTGGCCTGAAAAACAAGTGAAGCAAACTGTGGAACAAGTAAGTAGCACGGACAGCATAGACCCAGATAGGCTGTCGCATATATATTTACGCTGTTAACATTTTGATGATCATTATATAATAATGCACGTAGGATATTATATAATAATGCACGTAGGATGAACACCAACCCCAAGCAGTAATGGAGGATAATAAGGAAAGAATATCAGTATTCTAAGACAACGAAAATAGAGACTAGCAAATATCGACGAAACAACATTACCACTTATTCGAGTCACAGGTGGAATTATATGACATGATATATCATCAAATTAGCATGTTCTATGCTATAACGCAGTTATACAAACTTTCTAGATCAGCATGGCTGAATGACCATGACTACCATGATGGATGAATGAGTATCCATACTTGCCATATTGTTGATGAAAATATAAAGGCAAATAAAACTTAAGAAATAATGCACACCCCCCCAAAAAAACAACCTACCTCTCCGTCTCTCCTGCAAAATTCTGCAATGACTAACCCACAACGCATGTAACTTTTCAAAATATCATGAAGATACATAGTCATATGTTTTAAACAAACATCCCTCAATTAAAAATTCAGAACCTTATCGACCAAAACAGATCTCAACGCCAAACATCATCTCAAGGCAATATTACGTTTTGTCTGTGAATTTTGGATAAACCACTAGCTCAAAGTCGTCTTCAAAAGATATAAAATGTGTTAAAGTCGTTTAATGATACGATTCCGTGGGTTGTAGTACAAAGTGTTGTCTTCGGCCTGATCAAGGTCTTCTGTCATATCATCAGTTTTATAGCTCACGAATACTCATGCAAAATCAAAAAATTCAACGTTTACTCTAGGTCGGTGTCTTAACAGTCTGGTTTTGAACCTAGTAAACGGAACACATTGTCGATTAATTCTTCTTCCGTTTCCGATCGCTCTGGCAATATCACTAAGATGCATTCCGTCTCTGTTTCTGAAGTCAAGTGCCTTCATTACCCTAATAAAAGCTTTAATTTTCGGGGGATCTACACGGCTCGCAGGTAGGTGGTCAAAGTTGATCAGTACGATTTTCCTATATTTGTCCCTGACATACAGATCCCAGGCATACTTCCATTCTATCTCTGTCCGCGATCGACCCTGCTGACAAAGATAACTGGAGGACAGTACGACAAGAAAACACTTCGTCTCGTGTAGTACATTTTGAGCCTCTTCCTCAGTGATATCTCCCGGCAAACAGTCTCTCATTGGAAGGTAAGTTTGATATCCACAATTATCCAAAAAAGGCACGAGGATTTTTTTCACCCATGTGAGCAAGCGATCGTTGTTCTCATCAAAGGATATATAAATATCGTATTTGAATTCACAAACAGAATTGTCTTGTCTTCGAAACAAAATTCTAAGTTCATACCGAAATTTGTAACTTATCATACTAGTCACTACGACAAGTATTAAAACGACAGCAATGCAGATGCTTATAATCACGGTTTTAAAGTCTTTTACTTTACATTTATCTCCATGAACGTGTTCGAAATCAATGGCTTTTAAACGTCCGTAACTTTCTGTATGGCAGTAGACTGTGTCAGAATCCACTTGGCGAAACTGCAACCATTCGGACACCCAGATGGTGTCACAGTCACAGAAGAATACTAAATTACGTAAATCCAACGAATCGCCAGGTAGATACTGAATAGATCTGGGTAGACTTTGTAGAAATCCCCCGTTATTTGCCAGAGAAAGATTAGTGATATTCTTTATTACGTCAATTGCATCTGTATCTATTATTTGAAGCTCGTTATTGCAAATCTTTAGAACGGAAACATTTTTCAAATAATATCTTGCATCTAATACAGATATGTTATTATTGCACACATTTAATTCATATGAAAATGAACTTTTTGGCAGACGATGAGGCAGCTCAGTTAAGCCAACGTCTTGGCAGTCAACTATTAACCTACTTTTCTTAGGCTGTTCTGTACAGTTGCATTTAGGTGGGCAGTCATTTTCACTGTCGATGGGACAAACAAATTCATCCAAACGACCGTTCCTTGTCAAGTTTAATATTGAAATGTCCTTCAAACTAGGTGGGTTAGTGCAATTAACATCATGCACATTTGTCCAAATTTTTTTGACCACATCTTCAGCAAGACTGAGAAATGGTTCCATTTTGCAATCACATACAAAGTTGGCACCCTGAAAATTAAAATTAAAATCAAAGAGCGCACCAAGCTCACTTAAATTTGGAATACCAAGCTTATCGAACTCTGGCCATGTTAAGAATGGATTGTCTTTTAATGTCACTATTCCAGGACCATACGTTTTATTTGTATCAAAGACAATATCCAACAAATTTGTTAATTTGCTCACCTGATTATTGCTAAAGTCTCTGATACAGAAATGTCCGCTCATTACTATGTTGGTAATATCTACTGATGTGAGACTGTTGTTACTTGCATTCATATATAAGACATTCAGGTTCGGCCCAACTACCGCGTATGGTTCTATTTCCATAATTTTATTTTCTGAAACGTCCAGAGATATCAATTGTTTCAGGTCCACAAACGTTGTATTTACAAGACTCTTCAAATCATTTCCTTTGAGATTTAGAATCTCAAGACTTATTAGACACGATATGTTGCTAATGAACCTAATTTTGTTTTCCAACAAGTCAATTTTTACTAACGTCGTATACATACATATATTGGTTGGAAAATATGCCATAACACCATATTTATGTATTAGCTGCAGTGGATCAGTCTCCTTGGAACTGTTGTTAACAATCATTACCACTGAATCCCCTTCCACGCTTATATATTCAACCTCAATGTTTCCCAAAGGCAACGTTTTGTCTAAGTCCGGCATTCCTGATTGGCATACTTCAAAGCCAAGGGAAATACGAAGGAAAACAAGAAGTGTTACTACGCTGATCATTTCAAACGCAGTTTGATTTAGAGCGGTTTTCTTGTGTAGCCCTATGTGTGTGTAGAATTTCACTGATCAGAAAAACTAACGTCGTACATATGAAGACGATACATGCATACTTAAAGTTATATTTGGAAAGAATTCATTGTCTAGCATTTTATGTGTTCCTTATTACACGCATGAAAACGATCAAGCTGACACCAGATTGTACTGAATTACCGCCCAACCAATGAAAGAACACAATAGGTACTCTTTGATATAGCCTAAGAGAGTTGGTAGGGAACTATAGGTTCATAATGTGTGCGTCATATTGAAGTTGTCTGCTTTTTTCATTTTACTTTCACGATTTTCATCTGATATTGACAAGTTGATTGCACGTTTCAACTAACTTGGACCACTCACTTGCAGTTTTCAACTAACTTTCATCGTTATCTTGCATATTTCGTCTGACATTCACCATTCGCTTCCAATTTTCATCTAACTTGGACCATTTGTTTGTACTTTAATCTAATATTGACAGTGGATCAGTCTCATTGGAAATGTTGTTAACAATCATTATCACTGACTCCCCTTCCACGCTTATATATTCAACCTCAATGTTTCCCAAAGACAACGTTTTGTCAAAGTCCGGCATTCCTGATTGGCATACTTCAAAGCCAAGGGAAAAACGAAAGAAAACAAGAAGTGTTACTACGCTTTGTCATTTGACACTGCCATTCGCTTGCCTTTTTTTTTATCAAACATTGACTAATTTCATGTATTTATTTATATAAATGACTATTCGATTACATTTTTCATCTAACTTGAAACATTCGCTTGCATTTTAATCTAACCCTGACCATTCGCTTGCATTTTTCATCTAAGCTGGAGTGTTAGCTTTCTTTTTTCATCTAACATTGACCATTCACACGTTTTTTCATCTACCATTGACTATTCGCGTTCACTTTTTCATTCCTCTTATAGACTGTAGTCGTAAGGCAATTTAATTTTCAGGGTGTCATTAGATTTATTTCTTGAAAGAATAAAAATTAACATGTTATTTTAATTCCAATAATTGTAATCAATACTATCTCAAAGAAAAGCTAATTTGTTATAGAGAATCAACAGGTGATATATTTACCAAATGATCACATTTCTACACAAAGGTAGCAATATTTTAAATTTTAAATGTATGCTTTACTTTCTGTTTGTAATCTGATCATGGATCAGTGAAAAGTATCTATTTTTTTCTCAACGCTTTATTCTTAGTTTCCTTTTAAAAGATTATTTTCATTTTGTGGCATTAAAATGGTCAGTCCTATATTATTTGATAATTTTAAAATTTTGTAAATAAATGTTAAGAGACTATAAACCCAGTCATGCATAATTTGGCCGATGTTAGTTTTCGTATTAACGCAGCGCATGACGTAACGTATGATCGGTAAACTTAGAAGAAGAAAATAAAAGGACAATGAGAGCAGAACCAAAATAGCTCTAAGTGCAATAGGCAAGCTGAACAGAAACAAAACTGAACCCTATTTCATATGCATGTATGTTGCTGTCCGAAGAGGCATGACTTTTTGACACATTTGGTCTGTCGATGATGTTTTGCAGTTGTCACTTCAACCAAATGATATTTGTGCAACCTCTCAAACAAAAGAAAACAACTTACCTTTAAACATGCCCTATCCTAAAATAAATAACAGCACTTATTTTCTCTCTTTAGGTCCAAACTTGAATGTCGCGTCTTATTCTCTCGTTTGTTTTTTTTGGGGGGGGGGTAGCTAGTAGCCACACGTGCTAATCACATTTTCTACACTTTGGTCTTTTCCAGCATTCGACATATAGAGTAGTTGCCCTTGTCATAAACTTACATAGACCTGTTTGAATTATGTCCCTTGTATATACTATGCCCTAACAAAAATGGTATTTTGTAAATTTGTCACTTTTTCATAGAGTACTTCTTATGAAAGGGCAAACATACATTAACTTTCGGTTTATATTCCTATAACTTTGTGGATATACTAAAGGTGAAGGCAGTTTTTTCTCTCTTTTTGAGGTTTAAAATGTGGCAGTTTAGACACAAACATATGATAGCTATGTATGGTTGCAAACAAAATTGAATACTCATTCTCTATTTGCCAATACTATCATTATGTGGAATTAATGAGTCACTTGGGCACATCAGTAGGTTATTCATATTTCATATCATACATCATTAAATAAAATAAGATACGTTTGTATTTTAAGAGCTGTTAACTGATAAGCTAGAGCTGGAGTCTTAAACACGCGGCCCAAGGCCCGCCAAGCCGTATCCTGTGACCCGCAAAATGACTGGCGTCAAAAGGTGTCATTAGACATAAAGGTGGTGAGCCCCTTGGTCTATCGCAAATGCCTTCAAGTGGCCCTCGAGGTGGTTTGAGTTTGAGACCCCTGAGGTAGAGGTTGTTATTTCTGTATTCAAGAGAAGAAGAATGACAGTCACTGAAGCGTCCAGAGATTTTGGGATCCACGTCAATACTATTGACAATCACGTACGAGGTGTTAATAATAGCTACTAATATTGAACCCAGACGGTAGTAATTGAGGACTAGAAGAATGCATTGATTGAAGATATGATTCAACATGTCTTGCCAATGTCTCTGATGATAGGCAATATGTAATAACATTGGTCAGGAAACGTGGACACCAGACCCTGTTCATTTTCAACACCGATCCATCGTCTGATCGCTGATCAGAAAAATATTTTGAAAGGCCAACAGAGCTCGCTGAAGAAGATACAGAAAGAAATAAAAACGAACGTTAAAGATTGAGAAAGGCAAATTAAAAGGTGATGGATCAATGAATTAAACTTTTTAGGAATATATTGGGACACTATGATAAACCACAGTATAATGCAGTGAGGTAAGGATAGGCCCATCAGACGATTATAGGCATATATAGGCCAAGAAGGAAAGGCCCATCAGACGTTTATAGGCCAAGAAGGAAAGGCCCATCAGACGGTTATAGGCATATATAGGTCAAAAGGAAAGGCCTAACAGGCCATATAACAGAAATAATAATTTAATACGCCGCCAGCAACATTCACAAAAATCGAGACCAGATTTCTTGCGGCCTTCGTCATGAAATTTTTCAGTACTCTTCGCAAGATAACTGAAAGGAAAATTCAGGAAAAAAAGCAGGATTGTACCCAAACTTCAAAGCACTCAGGGCCGCCAGCGTCACTTGTCCGACGCCAGTAATATACACCTCTCTCCATATATTTAAAACACTATTTTTAGTACCGGTATAAAAAAATAACTTATTTAGCCCTTGTATTATTTATATTTATGTCACTGAAAGTGTCAGAGTTTGAATCCATGGCTAATTTAATATCTCCTCCAATTACAATATAACCATTTAAGATCTAAATTGTTTGTTTTCTTTTATCAAGAGTAAAAGTTTGGGTTGTTTCTATTTGGTCTATATACATGATAATAGTGTGAATCTCTATCCGTATATAGTCATATATAAGATGTTGTATGTCCATACTGTCTTTATCCCTTCATGCAAGATATTGTTAAATTAATATAGATAAACCTTTTAAGAATATAAGCTAAAGACGTAAATCACAAGCTAGTAAGTTCATTATCTGCTGCTATCATTAGGCACAGGCGTCGTATACCTGCTTGCAATATGAAGGTGTTCAATATCATAAAATATTACACGATTCTGACAATGTATATTTATTGGAGACAACAACCAACATATAATAACAAATGTTGTTTGGGTTTTTTATGGTACATGCGAGCACGTAAAAAAAATTAACATCAGACCTGTCTCCAATACTAAAACAAAAATCTAATACCTGAAGCTTGTGTATTGTTTGTGCTAAGGTGATAACACTTCTTAAATTTAAAAAAAAAATATTATCATCCAAATATTTCTCCTTCAATATAATTTCATGAGTTGAGTTTCAATGAAGTCCTGGAGAGTTTGATATCAAATTACATATATAAATCCTTAAATAATAATCACGTATTAGAGAGTACTGAATATTCAATATTCACTCTGCCATGTTCAGCCAACAAGAAACCGCTCTGGTGGCCTAGTGTTTAGTACGTCTGCCTCGGATTCGGTCGAGTCATACCAAAGACTTACCATAGTCGGAATAAAGAGAAATCGCTAAATACATTACACTAAAGCATTTTTTTGTCACAGTATTTATATTCTCACATAATCATATGATTAACACTGATCCAAACCATAGTGGACATAGTGGGGTAAATTAATTCAAGTTTTCTTTCCGATAAAGAAACAATAACAATAATAACAATAGTTAAGGCATCCGATTTGATTTTTAAAAGAGTAACTTGCACGATAAGCCATGCCTACTTAGATTTGTCCAAAATAAAATTCTATTATCTATAACTAGCTAAAAGTTAACCGATTTGGTCCAGTTATTAAGATTTTATTTTTAATCACGTACATTATCGAAGCTAGCATGGATATCTGCAAGATGCCAAGTACCACTCAAGCAATTAGTCTTTCAAATTACCAATGGGAATTGATCTATGTATCGATTTAGAAGGAAGCGATAATGTTTGAAGTATTTTTACAATACTTCAAGCAACTTATATACCGATTAAGAGCTGGAAAACTGTCTATCTGAGAAAAATGACAGGTGACGGGAGGTCAGAAAAGAAACACAGGCTGGATATAGAACAAGCTGCTGATGGCAAATAATTTTAGCATTTATCAGGACATAAGATTTAAAACATTTTTCAAAATCTGAGGCCTTTGCGGGTTGAAGAAGTTATAAACAAGATAGAGTCAAATACTTTCTATTTAAAAAATATGCAAAGGATGACTGTCCGATTGAGTTCAACTGTCTACAACAGCCTAACCAATCCAGGCTCATCGTCGATTGTCAACGAGTTTGCTTTAACTGCTTCCTTGTCTTTTGCCAGGTACTTCATTTCAATATACGTTAAATGTTTGGGATAATAAAATATATGTTTAATGTATGAAGGACTCTTTGGAATAGATACAGTTCTAAATGCGTTCGAGAGTGGGTGAGGCAGTAATAGACTTGAGGAACAAGTTAAAAAATCTATCTTTGACAAGCAACAGAGGTTTTCTCAAACATTTGCCAAATTCTCTTTAGTTTCTGCCAGCCCACTCTCTAGATGTTCCGAATTTGGTTGTCGTTTATAACTTTGCTACCACCTGGTTTGTTGGATTAGGTGGAATTTCGTAAAGTGGATTTGGTCACTGTATAATGCCATATGGAGAATGATATTTGAGTGAAAGCCATCAATTTGGGAAACGTCTTGGGTTATGAATGTCTGATAGAAGATTTTATAACGTTGATATTATGCATCTATATTTCCGTGTTGATGATATTAATTAATTAATTCACAAATTTTAATATGTAATTTCATTTTACTTCTGAAACAAGACAATTCTTACGATCATTTTGAATATGACGTGTAGATATCATGTGATAAGAACAACCATCACTTACAGGAATGGATCAGGCACTTTGTTATGCCTGTTTTGGGGAATTGTTGATATCGTATTTACTTTTCACTGAAAGACTTCCTTTCAGGGAACATCACTGAGGAAAAAGTTCATTAGCTTTTAACGAAATGCTTGGTCGTTATACTTTCCACTATCTTCCTCTAACAAAAAGGTAGACTGGAAATACGCGTGGGACTTCTGTGTGAAAGACAGGTGAAGGAAGGTCGCAATGATAAATTTCAACCATCTTCCCAAGAGCTTATAGATCTAAGGCCTTCTAAAGGGGCAATAAGACGCTTAGCTATTAAATGTTGAAGAGCTGTTCCAGTCTAGTAGATCTTCCTGGGTAACAAACTACATATATGTTTTCGAAATATGATCGATTAGATTTGTACTTGTTCAAACATGTTTGAACCTTTTAAACTTTTTGGTTCTTAATTAGAAACTCGCACCATTAATATTAATATGTGCAACTTAAATAAATAAGCAACATAAATATGAGATTTCACTTTCATAAAAACCTATTGACTGGTTCAAGAGCGATTATTGAATACAAATCTAAAGCATCTGCATCTTCTTATATTGTGAAGAAAAAACACTACATCTAGACCAAATAAAAAGACAATAAGTGAATATTCCTTTCCGAACTTCAAATTCTGTTCCGTTTGACACCTTTTAGGCTTATATTTATTAAATTTTTATATTATTGAGAGCTATTATCGATTCATATGTTATCTACATACGACCCAATTGTTAATTTAAAAATAGATATAACTGACCCATTTATTCCAAACAGGCAATCTAGATTCAGAAAAATGTCAATAGCTAGATTATACAGAAATTTCTTATCACATTTCTGCTACTTGTTGTTAGAAAATTCCTTCGAAATAAAAATGTCCTTTGAGACTTGACTTGTTCAGTCCGGACCACATTCTTCCACATTACATCCAAGGACCAGTAAATTATTCATTGTTGTAGTGGACGAAAATCTATTTATTAGAATGCCTACGGTATTTGAAAATACGATAGAAGTATATAGGTTATTCATTTTAAAAGGTCCAACTATGTTAAAATTTATTAAACTATTCATTACTATTAATATCAATACATGCTTACTGTGCTTATGCTACTGCTAGTATATATTTTTTTACTGATTGAATAGTTTCACATGTAATATTCTGATTTTGCTATTTTTATGTAACTTTCCACCATCAACTTTTGCAACAGATTTAAATGTACATGTATATTTAAATGACCAATGACCAATATCCTAGTGGCTACAGTAGTAGGAGAAAGTAAGAATCCGAGCTCAACAACCCCCTCCAGACCTCCAAACAAATACAAAATACCTAGGTAACGTAATAGAAAACCTATTGCAATCAATAATTGCGTTAAGAATCCGAGCTCAACAAATACAAAATACCTAGGTAACGTAATAGAACACCTGTTGCAATCAATAATTGCGTTAAGAATCCGAGCTCAACAACCCCTCTAGACCTCCAAACAAATACAATAGAACACCTGTTGCAAAATACCTAGGTAACAGGTAAAATTTAATTACGTGATCTTCCAGAATAAGCAAAATGATATGTCAGACTCAATTTTCCAAATCATTACGATTTAGCAGAGCGTGGCGATTGTGGACTAAATTAAACATTAGAATTCCAATAAGGTAAGTGGTATTATACCTCATTACCAACTGTTAATGTCTCAACTGTAGATATCAAAAATATTTCATTATCATGGTAATAGAGGCTAAACTTTACTTTACCGCTCACATAACGACGGGACTCAAACAAATCTTTTATTTGTGATTTGTTAAGAGGGTATTTTTTGTCGATAAAATACACCTTTGACCGATCAAGATCAATTGTAAGTTTGGTGTATTTTTGCTGACTAATCGGACAGTGAAAGCAAGCAACTTTTGATACAATTGTTCGAGATAATTAAAATACTCGCTGTCATCAGATCTGATGAGCGAAAGTTTTAACTTGTCACGGGTACCACTAAAGCATATGCCTGATGTTTCATTATTAATTTCAACTGTCAATGGTTTGTCGTCCATCATTAGATATTTGATTTTGCTACTGTAGCTATTTGTTACTGTCAAATTTTCAAACATTATTTTTAAAGTTTAGATAAAATTTTAGTTTGCAAAGATAATGTCAAATATATCTCTATCATCATGACAATACCCAAGTGCAAATGTATCTACCCCATTTTCGCAATAACGTTTATCATCAAAATTGCTCAAACCGCGTTTGATAAGGACATCTGTTTCGAGCTTATGATGATTTGTCCGAATTGACATAGCTCTTATAAAACTAACACCACCATCAAGCGCGTACTTGTAGTCATCAAATTTTATAAACTTTTTAACAAAATCACGAGGCAGACCTTTTGCTTTTTTTGTTATTTTATTATTGTCTAACAATACGGCATACATTTTACTACGTAATCCGATAAAGTATTTGATAGCGCTCGAGTTCATTTCATCTTTGAACTTACCAATAACCTTTTTATTTGTGTCGTCATGAAATTTACTGTCACGTGGGTAATCAGAAAGATCAAACAGATATCTATTATCATGCATGTCCTGATAGATGTCCTCGCATTCGATTTCATATACGAGCGAATCAGTATCAGTAAATAATAATCTACTAGCCGGCCATTGATTTTTAACAAAATTATAATGAAAATCGTACATCAGCCACTTTGATAAATCTAACACTGAAGCTCCAACGTAGATCGGCTTGTTTAGTTTTAGATTTGTTTTTCTTCTTTGTATCGCAACAAGATTCTCATTAAATATTTTCATGCTCACAAAATCATCGTCTGACACAAGTTTGTTTCTGCGATTGACATCATTGACTAGTTCGATATTTACGCGTTTCCTAATATTCTCCATCGTCTTACCAAAAACAGAATTGTTCATCAGTTTGAAAAAGTTTTTCTCAAAATCAGTTTTTGCCGCAGCTCTTCTTGTAGTGTTCGAGTTAATATAACCTCTCATCCACGGCGACTGATTAAATTTTAGTACGCGATGAACTTTTCTCAACACAAGACCAGCATCGACTGCTTGTTTTAAAGCTTTGTAATGCAAAACATAATTACGTTTATGAAGCAAATTTGGTACTAGTTTCTTTACCATAGAATGTTGTCTTGGTAATGCTGACGCTTGTTGTTCTTCTGATAACAAACTATATTCTATAACCATTGATTCCGCGCAGAAAGGGTAATCGTTATGTAATTTGTGTAGCGAAGTTGGATAATCGAGATCAACTTCAACAAAATACGAAACATCGTCGGGTATCTTTTTTTCTGTCTCTGATAGAAATTGATCAGCCGTGATCCAATGAAAGCCACCAAGAGGCATTGATTCTGCCATCGAATACCCGTACAAGTTATTGCAATCTAGATAAACTATATACTTCGAAGGAAGGTCAGGATTATACTCTTTCAAATATTTGTTGTTTGCTTCAGCATATTTCTTCGTTATCACGCTAATACCACCTCGGATACCTTTTTCGATAAAATTGAACATATCAACATCAGTCAGTAATTCTAACCTTACCTTACTAAACTTTAGCAAAGCATCCCATGACAACCCAGGGGCAGAATAATACCAGCAAGGATCTAGTCCGTAATTATTATAACTCACTTCTCGAAAACTTTCAAAAACATCTGCTAATAATAACACGTCAGTTTTCAAATACAAATCGTGATAATCACCAAAAGTCTCACAATCAAACTCTTTCCAAATATCTTGTGCATACCTGTACTCGTCGTCAGTTATATTTTCGTTTTTAAGTTGTGAGTAAAATTTGTCTTTGCCAGGTAAAGATGTTTCATCAAATTTACTCCAATCGTCGAGGTATTCGTATGGAAAAACTCCTTTTTTAGCTAGTAGATTAAATTTATCTCCAAAACAGTCTCTTAGGTTATCAAATTTACTACAACCTTTCACTAACTCATCTAACGATGCTGCCATAAACTGCAGGCTGTCAATAAAACGTAATTTACCTAGCGTAACTGACATATACTTTTCAAAATTATTTGGGATGCATTTGATGATGTTATCGAGTTTTAGACGAGATTTTATATCAGGATCACCAAAAGCTTCTACTATAATATGGCTATCATATCCTCGAAAATTGTGAAGAATAACTGGAATAAAATCTGGAGCATGAAATTTTAAATTACACTGATCATGAGCCGCTCCACGATACTGTCCGGTCAAATGGCAATGGTCACGTACTTTTTTGTTATCATCAAAAGCTTTTTCACAAATATAACAAATTTTCGCTTGCTCGTGATCAGATTCTTGTTGAGGTGTTAATTTTAACATTGGAGTTACTCTTTTCAAACGATAAGTAATATTATCAATTTCGTTAATCAACTGCTTGAGAAGCCAAACAGCTGGATTTTTACCTCGATATAATTTGATCGGTTTAGATAACCTCGAATCAGCGCAACAAACTACCTTGTACGCTACTCCGCACGGAACATGATTTTGAATTTTTCTTGTACTCGATTGGTTAGGATCATTTTCTACGCCAAGTACAGGTTGAAGTAAGCATTCGAAATCGACGTATATGACGAAAGGAATTTTTAGTTTATGATTATGATGGACAAACTGTAACACGCTATCTTTTTTAGATGGCATTGTTATTCTTTGTACGTCACTACAGTACTGCAAATGCTTTTGTAATGTTTCATTGTCTCTACAACCGTGCAAACAGCGATAACAAAAGAACTTTTTGTTGTTATTTTTATTATACTGTCTTCCAACTAGTCTGTTAAAGTTTTTGATCCAAACGTAATGATTTTTATAAAACAGTAAATTGATAGTCGATTGTGAAGCTTTTTCTGAAATATACCTCGGATAGACATTTTCTTTTTCATCTAATCCGAAAACGTTAATCGAAATATTATTTTGCTTTTCAAACTTTGGTATTTGATTTTCTGCCACTGGAAAGTCAATACCAGCACAATTTAATCTTGACACGTGACTGATATACTTCTCAACACGATCAGCATTTTTTTTCTGCTGGAAATAGCGCGGAAAGAACGGCCCATTGGAAACATTTGCTATCGACGTTTTTTATGTTTATACAGCACTGTTTATTTTTTATTTTTGGTGGCAGGTCGATATACGAACTACCGCGTAATGCGTCATATTTCATCGTGTGAAACAAAATTTCCTTGATCATTTCAAACTTCCAACCCGAACCTAATTCGGTAAATTCTTCTATTTTTTTCCAAATTTCTTGGTGTATTTCATTAGATAGTGACAAAAGATCACTACCAAGTAAAACACGTCTAGATTTTGCGTTGATGTAAGGGTCTGCAATTTCCTTGTTAGTAGATTCTTCCGTCACAAGTAGTTTTGAAAATATAACGTGATATTGCACTAACAATCTTAGACCCTTATGTTTTTCAAGCTCACGTTTTACAGTCGTCTGTAGCAGATGAAAGAGATTTGTTTCAGAAAAATTTACTAAAACGTTTTGATTATCAAACTGATAACTATTGTCAAAACCTGTAAAAGCAGTCGCTATTTTATCAGGTTCTCCCATAAGACTTCTCTTGGCTATATCACGCAATTTCAACATTATTATATTATAATATAATCTCTAATTGATAATTTACCTCACACTGCGCATGCGCTAAACAACAATTAGAGATAAAAAAATATCACCTATAATATAATGACAGTAAATCTGACAAGCGCACGTGAGCAAGAGGTATATCATGTTTATCCGAAGTACAACCTGTACGCTGGAAATGCACTTGGTTCGGTTATTAATATCAAAACTGGAATATCTGTTGGTAAAGCAACGTCAGCGGGTTATACGATTAGTGTAAAGGGAGATAATACTGAAAGAATTACGATGTTTAGAAAAGATTTTATTTACACGTTATTTTGCGATGACATTCCAGAGGGAAAACGAGTATATCATTATAACGGTAAAGTCACTGATGATAATATTGAAAATTTATCCTTACAAGATGAGTTTCAGCCGCATCCGGTCTTTGATTTATACGAGGCTAACGATTGCGGTATTGTTAGAAACAGAAAAACTAAAAAAGTTCTTAATAATATGAACAATATGGGATATCTTATAGTAACTGTTAGAGGAACATCGACAGATCAAGTTTGTTATCTTGGTCATAGGTTTGTTTACGAGGTGTTCAACGGATCTATACCCAATGGTCTGGTTATTAATCATATCAATAATGTAAAGACAGACAATCGATTGGAAAATCTGGAGCTAGTGACCCAACAGGAAAATGTGAGAAAAGGACGAGGTGGTGGTATTAATTTTAGATGCCCAATAAAACCTGTTATTTCGTTAAACCTCAAAACTGACGAGGAGATCAAATTCAAATCAATTACAGCTGCGGCGAAATATTATAATATAAATCCCAGAGCAGTAAAATTTGTAGCTGATGGAGCAACAAAATCAGCTTTTTCAAACAAATATGATGCTAGTATTATTTTTAGATATGATGATTAATAATATTTTGTAATTCGGTTTTAGTCAAACAATGATGAGCAAATGCTATAATATCATCGCAATCAAATTTTAGCGTCGTTACTGCACTTTCATTAATTTTATTTTTTTCTGCTTCTGTTAGTAATATTTTATGAGAATCACCTTGCATTACAATAACGTCAACGAAATATGAACTATAACCTGACAGGCATTTTCTTACCGCTTCGGTCAGTTCGTGGTAGTTTATTATATTAACTTTTTGGTGATATTTTACTTTGTCAGTCATCTTATAACAACAAATTAGATAAAAAGTATATTATAATATGGATATGATGAAACGACTCGTTCAACTATACGAAGAAGATACTAGCGACAAAGTCGCCAGCGATATCAGCGATAAGGTCTCCACAATCTCTAATGATATGATAGACAAATCTGTTGGTTATAACGAAGATGATATTTTATATAACAACGAATCTGATGATGGTGAAATAGTCACCGTCGTTAACAGATATAATTATAGCAGACCAACCACTGGAAAATATAATGTCAAGTATCACATTGCTAAAAAAATTATAAAATTTAATTTTACCGTTACCGAACAGCAGGTATTTTTGCAGTTAATCAGACCTTTTTTAAACATCAAAATTTCAGGTCGACAGAAAAATATCAAATTCGATTTCATATTTGTCAAGATTTTTAATCTAATGACGATCTCTGACGATCGCAGACAATATCTAATATCATTATGTAAACCAGTAAAATGCAAATCTATCAAACGAAAGTATGAGGAAATTTATAATAGCATTATTTCACAGTCGATAAAATCGACCGGGTTGGAATCCAGCTGTTAAATTTATCACTATACCCACGCCATTTGACTAAACTTTTATCTCCTTTTTTCCTAATCACTTTTTCGATAACGAAAACATCTTGTTCAGTTTTTTGTAGTTCTTGTTCGTAAAAACTACCTACTATAGGCTCCCCTGCCAGATCTTTTAACGCGTACGTTACAGGTATTGTTAAGAGTACTTTATCAACAACAAATACTTCTTCGCTCCAGTTTGGAGTAAATCCTTTTTCAAATATCTTTTTAGTCAAAGAGATTCTAACTTTATCACCGACCTTAAATTTATGTCTGCGGTACATGTTTTCGTTTGCTAATATTGGATTTTTGATAGCGTCATTGGGTGACATTTTGATGGTTCGATGTTTCGTGTTATTATATTCACCTACGATTTGAGAAAGGTCATCGACGTACCTGTTGGTGTTTTTAGCTGTCATATGTTTGTGTAATTTTTCGTTTAGCGTGCGATTAAATCTCTCGACAACAACGCTTTTACCTTCGTTTCCTGTAACGTATTTTTTAATATTATTTTGTTCTAGAAACTGCTCAAACTTTTTGTTAAAAAACTCGGCTCCATGATCAGTCCAGATTTTGTTTGGTTTTCTTTCGGTACTCGTTATTATCTGTTTTAGCGCATCAGTGATTGACGTTCCTGTTTTATCTGAAACTGGCACACTAAAAGCGTGTTTGCTGAAAACATCTATAACGTTAAACAAATACTTCTTTGGAGCGCCATCAGCGCCAACGTTAAACTGAGCCATGTTAGATACATCTACCAAATCTATTGCCCAGATATCATCTACAGCGTTTGCAACAACTTTACGTCTCGGAAACTTTTTTTTTTTAGGTCTGTGTAGTTCGACTGCAAGATCATCGTATAATTCTTTTCCGAGTCGAGACTCTCCGAGTCCAAGTTTATATTTTGCTCCTATCATTCCCTGAACAAATCTTCTATCAAAACGTTCTCGTAGATTTGTTGGCTCCATATCATGTAATTCGTCTAACATTACTTTATCACAATCTGCTTTCGAGTTTTCATGATCACGATAACAGATATCATGACGCATTGCTATTGCATCCACTTGATTATAAGGCTCTTGTCCTGGCAATGGATTGTCGTTTTCATCTAGTTGTTGATCTAGCGGATTGTAAGGACCTGTATAACGATGACCTGGCAAAGTCCAACCGCCTTTTGGTTTTGGTAATTTTCCAATAATTTTATGTATATCTATACCTAACCCTATTATTTCTCTGTTGTTACAACGTTGACAGTACGTAATGATTTTATCTTGTTCTATGCAAAGATCTTTGTCACAATCACAATTGCATTTCATTTTATTTTATTTTGTTTCATAAGATTAATCGTCGATCAAGATAACTCTATCAACGCTAGATCCTACTTGTTTTTTCAAAAACATACTTTTCTTTCTACCACAGATTGCACAAATACTTTTTAACATCATTCTATTATTTTTCGTTTTTTCCGTCATCTCATCCTTGTTCTCTGTTTTAGTTTTGCATTTGAGACAGTATGTTGACATTATTATATCAAGGAGTTTAGATAAAATTGATTGCAATATCATCATTCGCATGAGAAGGAAGCTCATCAAATTGTAAAATAAACTTCAAAAAGTTTTTACTTCCAGAGCTTTTACTCCCAGAGTTTTTACTCTGGTGCATTTGTCTGACAAACATGATACAATAATAACCACAAGCTGATGTTCCAATCGGCTGTAGTTGATTAGACGAATAATTTATTTTATCAAATTTTTTAAAAATATATTTTTTTATGAGATCGCTTGGAGGAAGTCCGAACGAATCAAAATAATTGTTATCGTGGACAGCAACCCAGTGGGTGCCAGAGCCATCATTGAAGTTTTCAATATTTACAACACAAGAACCGCCTGTTGGTACGTCATCGAGTTCATCCTTGGAAAATACTCCTCGAAATCCAACAACGTCCTTCAATTTTTCAATGATGTCAAAATTGCTCAATAACGTCTGGTCCCTGGTAGAGTTAATCCGCGTCCGATTCCTAGTAAGTTTGGCAGCAGACTTCCCGCTAGTCCCGCTAAAAGTGGAGCGAAAGGAATAATTCCTCCTTGTTTTGTTTGTTTGCGTTTTGTTGTTTTCTTTTTTTTCGATGATTTTGTTTTTTTCGGCGACTTTTTCGTTGGCATTTTATTTTATACTGTTACATAAAATTAACGATAGATTTGTTTGATACCACAACCTTCGACTGCTTTCTTCGTTGCGCCAGAGACTGCTCCTGACGCAGCCGCAAGTCCAAGTGTACCAAGTACTGGTAAAACTTTGCTAGCTATTATTGATAACGCTGGTCCAAAAAATCCACCTTCTTTTGACATTGCAGTTACCTGAGAAACAGATAGTTTCAGCACAAAAGGTTTGTTGCGATCGAGTTTATTGATTTGTTGTTGCGTTAGCATGACTTTTACTGCAATTTTATTTGAAGGTTCCGGAGAGATCATCAAAGAAACAGAGCTGCGTTTATCAACAGCTGCTGATAATTTTTCAACTTGACCAGATGTTAGGTATATTTCTCGAGTTGTGTATTTGGTTTTCATAATGTTATATCCAAGTTGTTAGATTAAACTTGTACTGTCATTCTTCCTTTGATTGAATCGATGGTCAGAAATCGATCACTAACCAATAGCGCGTATACGTTATACTGTTCACCTGGCACATCGCCCAGTGTCCATGTGACCTCAATATCTGCAGTCGATCCCACAACACGCTCCAAATGTTTTGATACATCAAAATAAAAGATGGGATAGAGCGATCGAAACTCTTCTATTGATATTTGAGATCCACTGTCCGCGTTCTGATATTTTTGCATTGCTTCCATAAGATACATGTACGGCCGAGAGATGTTTCTGTTGGCGTCTACGGCAAAATTACATTCGATTGCACGTTCGGGATACTGTTTGGAATTTACTCTCACAAATATTCGTCTAACGTCTGGGTTATCGAATACGGAGTTGTTTATTTCCTGATTGTTACGACGTGCTTGTCGTTGAAATACGACGAACAAGTGTCGCGGTAGTTGTTCGCTGGGCGTGGTCGTTACACGCCACGTGTAATCAGTCGCGTTGGGAATGGCTGTTTGATAAATCCTGTTCTGTTGGAAGTGTATCTTTTTTGTAAAGGTGGTTAGTAAAGATTCGAGCTCCATCATTTTAGCTAATGAAGGAACAACCCGAGGCATCCACAGTGCTAATCTTGTAATAGAAAACTGTCCCTCAGCCACTCCACCGGCGTGTATTATACAATCGTTTTGATCAGCTCGATCTAATATAAGCGTATGTTTTATTCCTCGAAACACTTTGTTATAATCACGGCAAAATCCAAAGATTGTACTTAACGGAAGCATCATCGTTATTTGGCGAGATTCTGCGGCAAACGCTTTTCGTTTAGCAAATCCTTCGTTAAAATTTAATCGTCGTAGATTTTTATTTGCGTTTCTTATTGCATTCGCTACTATAGCACCACCAGCTGCATCTGCGGTTAATGCTGGAACAGTATGTTGTGCAGCTGCATTAGCTCCAGCTGGGTTTAGAATAAGTCTGTTTGCAACATCAGCATCACCTAGCTCTCCAGTTTTAAACTCACTCGAAACAGCTGTACCTAATGAGGTATCTTTGAACCACATCATGTTTGTGGCTATTGATCTGGAATAGTCATCGCTAAACGAAACGATGTTTAGTATTGTACTCGCTATGGGTAAGTGCATCGAAATATCTTCTACGGTTTGATTGGCCAGTTGGTATCGTGCACTCTTAAACAAGCTCCAACCATTATTGACGAGAGCGATTTCTGCATCAGCTGCAATATCACCACCTATCACAGTTAATATTTGACCACGCACTTCTAACATTGCCTTATGGGGTAGTAGAAACACGTCCTCGTCTCTTGTGTTAAAAGTTCTAGCTCCGGTTTTATTCGGTTCGTTCGAGTTCTCATCGAGATACTCGACATACTCTAATTCTGTTACAGCATCGTCAGTATCAATTTCTTCTGCAAAGTCGAGATAGTTTTTAGCTGACATTTATTTTATAATCGTTACACAAAATTAAAAGGCAGCAGGGGTCATCGGTTTTGTCTTCTTTACAAGTTTACGTACTATTTCTTCACCACTCGGCGACAATAATTTTTTTGTTGTAGCTATCATAGCTCGTTTTGTTTCTTCTGTTGGCGCAATATCTGATATTACTCGTTTTATTTCAGACACCGTAGGTGTTGTTGAAGGTCCTTTAATCTTATCAGCAATATTTTGCCCTACTGCAGTGCCTGCTGAAGATGCCGCCCCTGTAGCGAAAGCTTTACCAGCGTCAAGTGCAATGGGCGCTACTTTACGCGCGATTCCTGGAATATTCTCTGCAATTGTTGTAAATATATTTCCAAAAAATCCACCTACGATTTTTCTTCGATAAACTTTTCTTCGTCTCATTTTATAAAATTATGTACACAAAATCACATTCCTAGGCAGTGCGTAGGTGTAAGTAATACGTGACTATCTCGTTGTTCACGTCTATTTGTCATCCAGATTGGTCTGTGAGTTGCATTGTAATGCTTGTAATTTGATTCTCAGGTGTTATTGGATAGTAGATAATCTGTCGCGGATTGATTTGCATGAGAGAACCCGGTGGGACTTCTGGTGAGAAACTGTAGATCGTTTGCCCGCGGTTGCCTTTTGACGTATAAGATCCAGATGCGATAGAGCAATTGATGAGTATTGTATTTACTTCTGTAATATCTACTGGTAGTTCTCCATCAAATGTTAAAGATTTATCTTCACCGGTGGTATAGTATAAAACTCTAGTAAAACCTAACATCTTTCCAAAACTTCTTTCTTCAAAGAAGACTTTCATATTTCTTTTCACTGTTATCCTAGCTCGTAAGGTGTTATAATTCGCCGCTAATTCGAAATTATCAGCATTCCCACCAGCTTTTGTTAGAAGCTCTTTTATTGTTCTGTTTAGATCAGTAATGTTATAAGCTCCTTGTGGAATCTGTAGTTTGTATTGTATATCAATAAACTCTTTTTGTGATGTTGGAGATTGTTTAACATTAACGATTAAAATTTCATCATTAATCCCAGTTTTAATATTCGGCATGGCGTTCCAACAAGTACAAGAAATTAATCCAATCTCATACTGTTTTGCAGGATCTAGTTCTATTGGTGGGTTGTAATTTACTGTAAAATTCGCGCTGTTTCCTGTTATTTGTGATGAATCAAGCAATAATGTTGTTTGCATTATACTAATATTTTAGATAAGATCGCGGTGTAAAATTTCGTACTCGGATGATGTTAGTAATCCACTCGATCTTAGATGATCAAGTATATCAATAATTTCGTTATCAGTCTCTACACTTTCATTACCAGCTTCTTTAGAGGATATCAACAGCATTAGCCGATCGACTATGTCTGCGTTTGATGTAAAAACTTTAACTCCACCTCCAGTTCTTTCTTCCGGTAATCTTTTATCTCGAACATCTTCGTATCTATCAAACAATCTTTTAAAATCCAAACCTTTACTATAACCTCCTGGTTTATTTGGATATCGTTTTGCTGTTTTAAGAAAAACATCAGCCATAATTCCTTCTCTTATCTGATCAAATAATACTAGAAAATTCTTTCTATCTTTTTGATCTTTAATTTCTTCATCAGCACGTGAGCCCTCTTCTACAATTCTTTTTAATTTTTCAATCAAATTATCATACTTTTCTTTTGGCCAATCTCGAATACTATTAATATTAGTGATATCATATTTTTCCATAAACTCGTTATACTCAGAATCGTCTATTTCTACCCTAGCTTGTCTTCTGTAAAATATGATAGTATCCTCAAGAGGCATTATTTTTATCATACTTTCTTGTAACTTTTTTTGTTTCTCAGCTAATTCCTCAGTTTGTTCTGACACTTTTTCTATTAACCTCCTTAACTCGTCGGGATTAACAGCCTTTGTTGTTATAGCTTGCTGAAGTGCAAGAGGGTTGTTTATTAATCTATCAAATTCAACCTGTCGTGCAATAGGATCAACAATGTCTCTTACAAGTTCTTCTGCAATTTTTTTATTTTCTTCTTCGATTCTAAACTCCTCGTACATCAAAAAACATAGATTTTCTTTCTCATTTATAGCTCGTTATTGTCAATTGATGTAGATGTGCTTTGTACTTTTCGGCATGCTTGCGCCCGATATGCATAAATCGTCGCGCTCATTCTGGATGTAAAAGATGAAGATGACATGTATGTTTATAGCGATTTATTGTAGATTTCTTGGGGTTCGGTGATGTTCGGCGCTGTTCTGTGGCAGCGTCTTTTATTGTTCCTTTTAAAAGGCACGAGTGATTTCGGCGCGCGAATAGGATTAAGTATGATGAGAGTGTGTAGGATTTGTGGCAGTGCCATGAATATTCGGTGTGTTTTTTGGTGTTGGTTGGTGTGTGATAGATATATAGTGTCTATTTTTTAGCGCAGCGTACGCAGCTACCGCTATATATATATAAAATTTTTGATGATAGATAGATGCCGAACATGTGTGTGTCCCCCACCAGCAAGCCGTACTCGCGCTCGTGTACGCGCGAGAGTGATGAAGATGATGGTTGATGGAGGAGATCTATCTCGTATCGACTTGCATCGCTCACTCAGTGTGAGCGCGCTACGACAGCTCTATATATGATGCACTCACACACTCTCTCTCAGCGGAGAGAGATATCTCTCTCTGCGTCTCGGCGCTCCTCGCACCGCTCACAACCCTTATCTAGTCCGGGAAATAATATGAAACAACCCGTATTTCGCCTAATAAACCTATCAACATTATAAAAACCTTGGGCAAGATAAACAGAATTACATCTTTTATTACGTGATAGTGAAAAATATGATCTAATCTTGTTCATTTCCTCGTTGTTTAGCGGAATATCATCAAAGACGATTATCTTATGCTCTGACGAATCGAGTTCATTCACTGGAACGAGTTCTTCTGGTTGTTTTATCAAAAATATATCATCACCAATGCCAAGGTCATCACGAAGTTTATCATTATACTCGTTTAATAATTTGTATTTGTCTTGTTGGGGGTTGATGGTGTAAATATACACCTTATCATAGTTAAAGTTATTATTGAGTAAAAGATTTAATAACAAATTTGTTTTACCAGATCCAGTTCTCCCAACAATAAGATAATGACAGTCTGGAAGTTCATTGTTATGTTTATGCTTCACCAATCGCTCGGTGTCAAAGTTTATTATCTTCGCCATCGTATAATTTTATGTTATATTAAACCAACAATTTTGTATAGAACGGTATGTATAATGAGCTACTATACAAAATTTGGAACATTAGCAGTAGATTTATTAACAGAAGGTTACCAGGGTGATTTATCCAAGTATGCGACTCTTGATAAGCTCAAAAATGAAATCAACAATTTGTTAAACGTTGCAAGTGTAGATCCAAATGAAGTTGTAGTTTTCCAGGACAAACAAGGACTATTAAAGACGAGTAATGTACAACTATCAGATGTACTAGTACGAAATCCTACTGCAGTTGCTAATAATATTGTTACTTTTAATAATCAAGGTAAGATAGAAGATTCGGGTAGGTCAGTTAACGATTATGTTAGAAAAGCAGGTGATTTATTTTCGGGAAACATTGTTATGAACCAGAACAAGATCACATACCTTGGAAACCCAACTGAGGATAATGACGCTGCTACTAAGAAATATGTTGATGATCAGGAATCAAAGTACGTGTCGGTGCGTGGTAGTATAATGTACGCGTTTCTCAACATGAACAATAATAGCATCAATAATCTTAGAACACCAGAATCTGATTTTGATGCTGTAACAAAGAAATATGTTGATGATATCAACAATGAAATCACCAAGTTCAAAACTGATTTTACTAATCACATCACCACGTTTTTAAATTTTCGCAGAAACATAAACAAAACCAATAACGAATTTTTTGGAAGTCCGCCATCTGTTGATATTACACTCGATAATATTAACACAAAACTCAACGATATTATTAGTGGAATTCCTAGTATTGTTGAGAAAACAAGTATGATTAAAATTCCTCACAAGCAGATTAAAAATATTGTCTATACTGTTGCTTCTGGAATGTCTACTTGGTCGCCGCAAAATAACACTCTCAAACATACTGCAGAAGTCACTGGGGTGTATAGATTGTCCGTGTTTAGCAGTGCAAAGTTTAATATATTTACCTTATTTCCATGGCGTCACTCGACTGATAATTTCTCTGGAACCGTGTCTATTGTGTTAAACAAAGATGTTGAAGAAACTTTTATGCTAATAGCAGATGACAAAAAATTAACTGCTGCGTCATATTGGTATTGTCTGGAATTTGTGGCTGAAACACCTCAACTAGTTACTTAATCAAGCCTGAGATTATGTGAACAAATATTATAATGAAAAAAGTATAGTTGATTTCAATCATATTTCAAAAGATATTCCAGGACAGGATGTTGACGCACTAATACAATACTACAAATATTATCACAAAAAACTTTGGTGCGTAAAAAAATGTTACAAATATTATAACAAAATACTTCGAGTAATATCATATCTACCCTTGTTAATGACTAGTTCTTGCATAATTTCAAGTGGTATATCATTAAACCCGTTTTTGTTAATCATATCCGGTGTTGGTGTTTCTCTTACAGCAGCTTGTAAAAAAGTTGAACCTAAAATTTTGATAAAAAAGCACGGCTGCTTAACATCAATTATAACTTACAAAAAACTACTTGATCAAATAAGATCTTACCTACGAGGAGTAAAATATAGTATGGACGATTTAATACGTGAATTTCGTATTATTGACAACATGTTAACAGATATTCTACCCATGAGGATCAGCAAATATGAGAAAGATTATCAAAAGAAGTATGATTTAACATAAAATTTTATATAATACCACTTACTTTACTGGAATTCTAATGCGTAATTTAGTCCACAATCGCCACGCTCTGCTAAATCGTAATGATTTGGAAGATTGAGTCTGACACATCATTTTGCTTATTCTGGAAGATCACGTAATTAAATTTTACCTGTTACCTAGGTATTTTGCAACATGTGTTCTATTGTATTTGTTTGGAGGTCTAGAGGGGTTGTTGAGCTCGGATTCTTAGCGCAATTATTGATTGCAACAGGTGTTCTATTACGTTACCTAGGTATTTTGTATTTGTTGAGCTCGGATTCTTAACGCAATTATTGATTGCAATAGGTTTTCTATTACGTTACCTAGGTATTTTGTATTTGTTTGGAGGTCTGGAGGGGGTTGTTGAGCTCGGATTCTTACTTTCTCCTACTACTGCTACTGTACATGTATATACGTGCCAATGACCAATATCCTAGTGGCTACTGTACATGTATATACGTGCCAATGACCAATATCCTAGTGGCTACTGTACATGTATATACGTGCCAATGACCAATATCCTAGTGGCTACTGTACATGTATATACGTGCCAATGACCAATATCCTAGTGGCTACTGTACATGTATATACGTGCCAATGACCAATATCCTAGTGGCTACTGTACATGTATATACGTGCCAATGACCAATATCCTAGTGGCTACTGTACATGTATATACGTGCCAATGACCAATATCCTAGTGGCTACTGTACATGTATATACGTGCCAATGACCAATATCCTAGTGGCTACTGTACATGTATATACGTGCCAATGACCAATATCCTAGTGGCTACTGTACATGTATATACGTGCCAATGACCAATATCCTAGTGGCTACTGTACATGTATATACGTGCCAATGACCAATATCCTAGTGGCTACTAGTACAATAACTTCTATGTAGATCATATAAAGATGTATATATCATAAACGATTTAATTGTCCAATGCTAAAATATCCGCTTATTGAAATACACGTACAAGGTATATGAGAATTGTTTCCCTTTCGTTTACATTTTCTTCTTTCCACTCAATCAAGATCGTAGCCAATAATAATTTTATTTTCCATTTTGACATGAAAATCTCTTAATAGTCACCAATTATGCAATTGTGATTGTTGTAAATAATTATACCACTAAGTAAAATCTGTAACATGTAATAGATGATCTTATATTGACAATGGCAGAATTTATGAAACTCGTTGAATAATATCAAGGTTTTGCTCGGCAAGACTCGCAAAAGCTGGACGTTATTGAGCAAGTTTCATAAATCAAATATTGAATAAATTCCCATTTAATATTCGGCTCATCAAAGAGATTTTATTTATAGTGGAAAGAAAGTGAAGAAAGAACACATAATCTTTGGCATTTCATTCTTCAGCAGTCGTTGTACTTGAAACGATAGACCCAGATGAGAGTAGTAGCAGTATCCAACAATTTTATAACAAATAACATCTAGATGTATATTTTTAACAAATAACAATTTCGTCAGCTACTGTCATGTTATCAATAGATCATTTGCCACGAAGATTTTAATTTTTAAAAACTGGAAATTCCTGGGTGTTGTTACATAGTTCACTTCGTTAGGTCTGCTGGGTTAGTAAAGGCAACATAAACATGAATTTGTTTGTCTGTACAGCGCGCCTCCCCCGAAAGGTGTATTTATTCCACCACAAAAATTAACGACAAATGAAGTGTGAGGTATGTACCATTCCAGTTGTTGTATATTTCTCTGAAGGGAATATTTCTGAATGCAGAAACTATGCTTGATGCGTAGCAGACGCCCACTGGGCGGTAGTAGGTGGGTTATTAATCCATTTGCTGACCATTTATTCATGCCTTTCCTATCATATCATACACTACCAGTAATACTAGCAACCTTCCGTCATTTTCCTTCAGATTATATGAACCTTGAAGTTACCCATGTATTATCGGCTCAAAACGAAATACGCAAAATGAACACCAGACACGATTTGTAAATATACTAGAAAAAAATATCTTAGATATTTGGGAGAGGTGACTCTCACCAAATATAAGAAACTTTATTTTACGCATGATAATTTAAAGAACAACAAAATAAATGCTATTCTGACAAATAAGTACACACGACAGGACATGTCACATGTCACACATTGCAACATTAGGAACAATTTTTGGAGTAGTGGTGAGCGGAAGAAGCCCTGTGATTATTTTGAACAGAGAAATTAATATGGTGTAGATCTTGATATTCAAATTGGCTAAACATAAGTTTTCTAGTTATTAAATATAACATAGATTGATTAATGTAGTCATAAGAAAAGTGTGAAAATTAAGTTATAGAAGACGGCAGTAATTTCTCCAAAACCAAAATCTAGCACCATTTGATGATTATGTTGACCAACAAATACAGAGGACAGTTTGGGATAAATATTCTGTAGTCTTTTTAAAATGGAAAAATCATGATTTCTAATTGGTTAAATACCACAATCGTGGACGAATGAGAGGAAGAGATTACCAGAGCAATTACATTTGTAATAATATATCAATTGTTTAAGTTCTATATTGCTTATCATTTTTCTAGAGAAACATTTACTATGAAATAAGAAAGGATCCATTAAATGAATATGCCAAAAAGTGGCGGACAGGAAGGGCTTTGTGGATTTAAAACCATTTTCAGCAAATGATAGGCTATGCATGGCGGCTAATATTTCTGGTGGAGGAAAAACACTGGAAAAACTAGGGAAGAACCATTGATCTACATGAGGCATCAGACAAGATTTCTCGTATACCCACGTTGGCTGTGGCGAGACTTGAACGCAAGCGGATAGAGGTGAGATGTATGTGTTCGGTGGAGGCAAGCGCATTAAATCACTGAGATACCCGGAATTTTGATTTAGTTTGGTCTAATCGGACGGAATATGATTATCTTTTAACATCTTATAATATAGTATACAAAATACCGATATCTGAATGCCGACATAATTATTTTTGGCATTTTATGACGTCATAATGTCAGTGGTAATTTTTCCAGGTGCCATACCAATCTAAGATATTTTGTTTAGTAGATTCTTGAATTGTGTTAGATGCAATTAAAGGTGATATATTCGGATAGATTTGAACCTACCTTCTCTTCCTATCAGGCACGTTTAGCAATATTTATTTTCTGTCTTCTTCTCTGTGACTTGGGATACCTCTATGTTTTGTGTGTATTTGTGATTAGGGGGAAGACAACCATTAAATATAAGCAGCTATATTTTACGTTTGAAAATTTAAACAATAAAATATGACTATTATTCTGACAAATAGGCAACAAAAGCACGTTAATGAACAGGGTAGTAATTTAAGAAATTATATATATATATATATATATATATATATATATATATATATATATATATATATATATATATATATATATATATATATATACATACATACATATATATATACACATACATACATACATACATACATACATACATACATACATACATACATACATACATACATACATACATACATACATACATACATACATACATACATACATACATACATACATACATACATACATACATACATACATACATACATACATACATACATATTAATGTGTGTGTGTGTGTGTGTGTGTGTGTGTGTGTGTGTGCATACAAGACACTCATAAATTAGGGTACTTTCAAGGTGTGGGTGTGGATGCTTCCTGGAATTTTCACTATGGTGCATATCTTATCATTTATAACGGAAGAACTTTAATTTCATAGATATATGATTAAGTAATCCAGCAATTGTTATTTTCTGGAGATTTTGTCAAAATCTTGGCACTCACGTCAGTCCTAAATGTAAACATAACTTAATGCTTTTAATCAGAACAAAAAAGGTGTCAGAGGTAATCATAACGTAAATATAATATCATATAAACGATGTTGTAAATATCATATGACATATCAAATGACATATCATATAAACGATGTTGTAAATATTATATGACATATCAAATGACATCATATAAACGATGTTGTAAATATCATATGACATATCAAATGACATATCATATAAACGATGTTGTAAATATCATATGACATATCAAATGACATATCATATAACGATGTTGTAAATATTATATGACATATCAAATGACATCATATAAACGATGTTGTAAATATCATATGACATATCAAATGACATATCATATAAACGATGTTGTAAATATCATATGACATATCAAATGACATATCATATAAACGATGTTGTAAATATTATATGACATATCAAATGACATCATATAAACGATGTTGTAAATATCATATGACATATCAAATGACATATCATATAAACGATGTTGTAAATATCATATGACATATCAAATGACATATATAAACGATGTTGTAAATATCATATGACATATCAAATGACATATAAACGATGTTGTTAAAGAAAAGCCATACTTATGCATGCAGTCATTAAATATTAATCACATTGTATGCAAGTGCATTTTTTTTCGGACAAGGGCTTGAAAATGGATGCCTTGCAGGAGGAGAAAATCTCTATCTTTTTAATGGTTTCCTTTCTTTATTATAAGCTCTCGTGGATAATAACCAAATACATGTCTGACGAAGAGCGAGAACTTTAATGAGTTTTATCTGAATCGGATTGGGGCCAAGATCGACTGTTATCAAACCTTGTCATTTTGGTTCTTCAAAATTGAAATGCCTGAAAAAATGTTAACATCTTAATTGCTTTCACAATAATAATCTCTAATAACAGTTCTCATTACTAGGTACATATATCTACTTCGTGATTATCCTATACCATTTGAACTGCTCTTGTTACAAGGCATAGGATAATACCCCTAAAGAATAATGTTTATGTTCAAACACATAGTCGCTAGTAAATTTGCAGCATCTTTTGGGTCAATCTTTTAAATTGCCATCTTTTCTCCAGTTGTAATATAGAGTTGCTAAGCATATATCTTTCTAAACTATAGACTGCTGTAAGTTTAAATATTTGACCTTTATTATTTTCCAAGCACTTAATACACTATTTATGACATTTCCAAACAACCCTGAAATACCTATGGAGACTTTATTAAAACAATGATTTTGAAGAGATTTTCAGTTTACTGATAAATTTTATTAATAGCATGGAAGTTATGGAACAAAGTTACTGGAGTTGATTTTCGACCTTCAAAACTACGACAAATTAAACCTTAGTGGGATGTAACCGTTTAGTACTAAATAAATACAGCTTTAACAACTGATCGACCGAACACCAGACGTATACTTATAGTCAAAAATAGTTATTATTTATAACTTAATACAATTCAACATTTTGCCCTTAACACTATAATAGTTCTGAGTAATGCCATATAACTTTAAAAGTTTTATGTTTACTTGCAATTGAACAAAGAGTATTAATTTCTATGAAAACTATTGTTAATCTCTGTTAATGGATTTATTCATGTTTTTCATTAACACCAAAAGCCATGCTAATGTTGTTGTATCAGTTTATAATCTTAAATGAGTTAAATTCCATATTCAGGCAATCACAAACTTGCCTATGTATGTATGTATGTATGTATGTATGTATGTATGTATGTATGTATGTATGTATGTATGTATGTATGTATGTATGTATGTATGTATGTATGTATGTATGTATGTATGTATGTATGTATGTATGTATGTATGTATGTATGTATGTATGTATGTATGTATGCCCAATAATAGCGTATTTTCATTTTCAATGAGGTTATTAGTGTTCGTATTTGACCTACCAATTAAACTATCTTCTGATCCGATTGCCTTCAGACGCGCGCAGTTGTTGTTTAAACTTTTCGACAAGTTATAATCTCTCCTAAACAGAGTACTCGAGAATAAATCTGTTCTCTCTATTTACGTCATGTGCTACTTTTATTATAATTAATACCCGTCAGTATGAACAATAAATGCTTTATTTTGAAAGATGGCAATACTTAGGTGAAATGCTAAACACTGGCTTGCTTTTAAGAGAGTTAATTTATTCACAGATGGTCAGAACCGATCGAAATTCACCTTGCTGGTAAACTTTTTAGTTAATTTAAGTCAGAAAAGATGATCTTAACACACCGCAAGTGTAAAGATTTATGGAGAAAGACTAAAATTCTACGCAGCTCACTACGCTAAATTATATTACAATATTTGAAAAGAAATTTTCTTTTACCATTGACCAATATCTTGACGGATTAGTTTCTAATTGTTGAACAAAATCAAGATGAAGTAATTTTAATTCAGATATGAGACACGATTAAACGTCGTAACCGCATAATATAGCAAAATAAATACATAACATAATAGTGTAGCTACATAATATTAATATCCTCGTATTAAGACAGCGTCGGCGTTCCGTACATTAGTTTCATGATTATTCTACACATACACATAAACAGGCGAAATCACGCCAGTAAATCGGCAAAAGTTCTCCTCGTCTATCAGAAAATAGTGCACTAAAACTTCAAGATATGTTTTTATAACTTTCTTTTAGCTACAAAAAGATAAAAGAGAGATACTTCAGCAAAGGACTGTTCAAGAAAGTTAAGAAGTACGTTGAAAATTGTGATGTGTGCCAAAGAAAAGCGTCGCTTAAAAAGACAAAGAAGCCTCTCCATCCAAATCAAGTACCTGAAGCTGCTTTCTCGAAAATAGGAATGGATCTGATTGGACCTTTAGAAGAGACAAAAGATGGTAGATTTGCTTTGTTCTTGTGTCGTTCGCATATTAATTTGCTCTTGTCCGTACGTTCATATGTACGTACGTTCGTATGTCTAAAAGTTTGTTTTGCACGATCAGCTAAAATTTATCTGACTCGCATTCATGAAACTTCACATAAATGTTTAATAACGTGAAGTTGTGCACCTGTGCATTTATATTTGTGTTATACCAGTAATGCCGCATTTGTGGCAACTGATTTAGCCAAATAAGGATACGTACTACCCAACAACTTGATTGCAACAAAAAAGCAAAGATGTGATTTACAAAAACATAGTTTTTACCTTTATCCTTGACCTAGCTGCTTTAAATACAATATCGAAATGTTACGAAAAAATTCATCTACCTTCCAATATTGGCTGTTTTACAGACAAGATATCACTACTGAAATATCCAAAGTAATATACATTTCAGTGAAAAGCTATTTTTATTCATAACTATTTTATTCATTTACTTACAATAATTTGATTATTAATAATTTGATGTAGACCTGCTCTTATTTATTTAATTTTTTGTAAAAAAAAAAAATGTGGAGTCATTGTGTCCTGTGGACAAATTTCTAGATTGCCTAAAAGACGGCAGTGGAAAATAACATAATAGTACCTCGTCCTTTTACTCTGATTTCTTTAAATTTCAATAGGATATTGAACTTGTACAATACATGTATTGGCAAAGTGCGTTCTGACGAATCCTTTTGGGATTTTAAAAGTTTTGTATCAAGATTTTGTAGTTCTTACAGAATATTTAGGTAGTTATCTATGCAGCTGGAGAAAATGAACTATATATGGAAATTTTGTTAAACAATTATTGCATTAATATTCATATATACACTCGTTTATGATGTTTTTATTATTTATGTTACTTTTCTTGATACCTTTTGGAATTGATTTTTTGCATAATTTGTCCAATGTTTTCTTCCTCGAGCAATCTCAAAATATCCCATCCCATTCATTTTACGAATTATGAATTTGTTATCACCCCTACTAATACTAAAAGGTTAAAGTCAGGTTGCATGTTCTTTATAAACATTTCTTGATTCATCGTAACTGTGATATTTCGTCTACACTATAATTAAAAAGTATTTGTTTATTATTATTTCAGGAAACAAGTACATTGTTGTATACACCGAATATTTGACTAAGTGGATAGATGCTGAGGTAGTGCCTAACAAAAATGCTGCAACTGTAATTAACAGCTTGGTTAAATTTGTATGCACTCACGGAATTCTGGACACTTTAATAACGGACCAGTGCAGAGAATTCTGTAATAAATGGAACAAGTTATTTTGTGAGAAAATGGGAATATGTCACAAAGTTGCGTCCCCATATTACCCACAAACTGGAAGTCAAGCGGAACGTTTCAATCGTACTATTTCTAACTAGCTCGTCAGCTTTGTGAACAGAACAAAACATGCGACGATTGGGACTTGAAGTTGCCATATGTGCTATTTTCATATCGAACAGCAGAGCACAGTACTACGAAAAAAGAACCATTCTTTCTGGTATATGGTAGAAAAACCAGGCTTCCTGTTGAGTTACAGTTGCCAACAACATCTAGCACACAAGATGACTTAAACAACCAGGAAAACTTAAACAAAAGAGAATAAACATGTTTTTGAAATTAACGGAATGTCGGCAGTACTCAGCAGAAAATATAAAGAAAGAGCAGAATAAAAACAGAAAATGTATTATGATGCTAAAATCAAACTATCTCAGTTTAAAATTGGCGATAAAGTTTTGCTTCATAACACTCGAAAGCTTACAAGAAAAGGTGGAAAACTAAAGCCGTTATGATCTGGACCTTACACAATTCAAGAAGTGTTAAAAATCCGGTTGTTATTTATTGAATGGTCAAAGTGTAGCTGTAAGTGGATGCATACTATAGGAGTACAATATGAAACAAATCAAGACCCTGACCAGCGCAGTTCTAACATGGCATATACTGGCGAGAAGGAAATGAAAAGTAACAATTCCACAAAATATGGAAGGAATGATTTTATCAGTAGAAAGCATAAAAATGTATATGATAGTTAACAGAATGTCATAAGAACTGAAGTCTGTAACTGATTCACCTATATAACCAAATGAACTATCATCTCCCAAGAAAGATGAAGATCAAAATTATGGGTAATGGAAGTGAAAAGGTGAACGCAACACGTATCGCTGGCAAACGAGAAAAGGAACCTGAAGTGACCATTAAAAGTCATCAAGAAGACTCGAAGTTAAGGTGGAAAATAGGTGGCTAGAATAATCCAGACGATGAAACATTCCTACCACCAAAAAGGAAGAATTCTAAAGGTGTTGGGGATGAATATGAGGCTAATGATGTTAGAATTCTTCATGTTGAGGCTGAAACAAGGATTGCTTTTTACCCTCCCAGTCAAAATTGGCAGAAGGAAAAGTCGAGTTTTTTCGGTCTTAAAGTTAAGAACTATCACAAGACAATTTCTACTAGACAAGTGAGTATCAATGCAAGGCCAACAAAACATGCGCAAATGAGAGGTGACGGTAATCGCTTGTTCCACACTTTTAGCTACATCATTTTGGAGTTCAGACTCATTATGCTGAGATCAGACAGAAGGTTATAGAAAACATGACAAAGAACCGAATAATATTTGAACAATACACTAATGAAACTTTAACAAATTATTTAAAATCAAACAAAGATTTGGGAAGACGGGGAAAATGGGGTACGGCTGTGGAAATAAGAGCTGTTGCAAGTATGTTAAACACGAACGTTTACGTGTATTGCACGTACGGCACAGAGCAGAATTGTTCTTGGAACAAGTATAATCCAATAAATTCTGCCTCAGAGAGTAACATGTACATATTACACTGGAACAACCATTATGAGCCAGTATTAGATGTTGAAGACTGCGAATTCCAAGACCTCTTCAGCAGACCACCTTACCTTCCTATATGTTCCGGAAAAATACTGGAAATATGTCTCTGCCCAAACACGCGAAGCTGCACTTGTCAGCAACTATAATGATGAAAAAATACTTCAAGAAATGAGAGAGTGCCCGGACACTGTCTATGTACAGAAATATAAGGATGCTCACTACAATATTCCAGGAACTGACGATGCCGTGAAGGAATTTGACCCTAACGTTTTTAATCTGCTGTCTGACCACGAGAACTTTATTTACTTACTGTTTTGATTGTCAGCTTTTTAATAGATGAGAAACGCAGGACATAAAATGTTGAAGTTTTCTCAGAAATGAACCTATATAAAAAAATAATTTACAAACAGAATCACATTTATAAATCCTGAGCAATTTGCTACTGTACCAGCCATTGCCTTGCTCTTTGTTGTGAAACTAACAGTTTATTAAAGAAATATTACAGTCAAAGTCATCATTTAAATTTCGAACTTTACGTTCATTTCAGTTGATTAGTTAAAACTCTTACTTTTGAATTGAATTATTTACAGTTTATTTCTTAATTTTTAAATTCTAACTTGTCTGTCAGTTTTAATAATAATATGGTGTTTTCCTTAAATAAATCATTTATCGAACATGATCAAAGAATGCCAGTTCAATTCTGTATTTGTTATTTTTAGTTTGCTTGCTTCCTCTGTTTGATTTTTTTCTCACGTGTCACAAGTCCAACAGAATATATATTTGGTTTCCGCTCGATATCACCCTTACTTTTTGAGGGATTTTGAACAAATAGCACATAATGCTAGTTTAAATGTAGCCAAAAAACAAAAGAGACTTTGCTTGCTGTTTGGAAATTTGATTACTCCCAAATATTTAATTGCATGCGTCAGAATTTTAAAGTTTAATAGAATGTTGCCATTTTTGGAAATCTATTAATATATAATACATGTACAGATAAATCGTGCTAAATTGGTGATAATTAATGGCTGCTAGTCCGCCGATAGTTAATTGATAACAGTTATAAATATTGTTGTATTTATATGTAAGGTTTCAAATTTCTGTCGATCTATAAAAGAGCACTTTAACTTAGGCAGGTGAACGAAGGGAGTCACCTGCTGAGTTCGTGGTTACTACAGTTGTGACTGAAGAACCAGAAGACAACGGAGGAGTGGCGGAAGCACTTCCTAGTTGTCCTTTGACGAGGAATGAAACCTACGTCGACGTCGTCCTTGACGTAACGTTAACGTCAGAACAACGTGAAGAGGTGTAGGAGATACTCCACGACTACGAAAGTATATTGACTGAGAGACCAGATATGACGGACTTGGAGGAGTTCATTTTAAAGTTACTGGATGAAACAGATGTGAAATAAATATCCACTTCCTCATGCGAAGATAGAAACTGTACGGAAAGAAATTCGCGCTATGCTTGACTTAAGGGTCATTCAACCAGCCGAATCCGCATATAGTTAACCAGTTGCTTTAGTACAGAAGAAGAATGGTGATCATCGCTTTTGTATTGACTATCGGGAGTTAAATAAGATCGCATAGTTCCAAGTGGAAATATTACCAGATCCTGAGACCATTTTCGCCCGAGTAGCCAAAGCCAAATATTTTTCGAAAATAGATTTGTCAAAGGGTCATAGGCAAATTCTAGTTCGCAAGAAAGATCGTCCAAAACTTGCTTTTGCAACACCATATGGGATCTACCAATGGGTTGTCATGCCGTTCGGGGTACAGAACGCACCCATTATTTTCACCCGAATGATGAGAAAACTGCTAGGAACTTTAAGAGGGACCAGAATTTTGAATTTCATGGATGATTTGTTGTTGGCGACAGCTAGTTGGGAAGAACACGTGGTCTTACTGAGAAAAGTTCTGGAACGACTCAAACAGACAGGGCTCACCGCCCGACCCTCTAAATGTCACATAGGATTTTGGAGACTGACATATCTAGGACACACCCTCAGTAAAGAAGATACGTTAACCTCAGACAGTGCTAAAGTCGATCAGGTTCGGAACGCCGCACGTCCAACTACAAAGACGGAAGTGCAATATTTTCTAAGACTTGCAGGTTATTACCATAAATATGATGTAAATTTCAGTGTTGTTGCTAGTCCATTGACCGACTTGACAAGGAAGAAGGCTCCGACTAAAGTTATTTAGACAGACGCTTTTGAGAGAGCATTTCAGATATTGAAAGATAGGTTGACGTCAGATTACCGGTTGTGACAAAGGACTTTGTAATACGTACCGACGCTTCTGACAGTGGTCTTGGTGCAGTTTTACTGCAGAAACACGATGGGAACTTATTCCCTGTTGCATATGGGAGTAGAAAGTTAATGTCCCGCTGAGCGTAATTATTCAGTTACTGAAAGGGAATGCCTAGCGATTATCTTTCGAGCCTTTAAATTTTAGCGCTACCTGAATGGGCGAAAGCTTATTCTTGAAAATGACCACCAACCTCTTACTTATTTGGCCCAAGCAAAATTGACTATTGGTCGTTTCATTAAAATGGTCGCTGTTTCTTCAACAATATCAAATTCAATTGTGGCACATTAATGAAAGTTCTAATTTAGGAGCAATCTGTATGATTAGAATTAGTTAATTCTGAGGTGAAGGGGTCACTTCAAGACATGTAAACAATGTCTTGATTTGCAACTTAAAAAATCGGACAGCACATTCCCAGATGTTGTTCTTAAAGGGTGGTTATGTTATGTGTCAAATTATGAAGACTTCGTGAAATTTAAGTTAAATGACTTGTGCTTTGAAATTAACATAGTCAAGCTAGAAAGGTCTTAGAAAAAGTTCACTGATTATTTCTTTATTTCATCTCTGGACACGTAAAAGGGGCTACATTAAGCCTCAATAGCATTCGACTGGGTCATCTTGCTGGTACAGTGGCACGCGCGCAATAGAAACTCAACAGTAACTCTTCAAAAACGGACGCACGTCAAATAACTATTGTTTTCAAAGAAAGCTAATTGCAGCATATTTTAGGCTTGTGAATTCTGAGATAGACATGATTATTTGGGGAGAAATTTTATAAAAAGTTATTTCTGATTGGTCAGGGAAAGTAAGGGCGTACACTCTGGGAAACAATTTTGGGGTTCCACGTGCCAAAATTCTTTCGTCCGATGTAGTGTTTCTTCGTTATATGGGAACTCGTAGAAAAGGGCCAGACAGCTGTAGTAAAAAGAATGAAAGGTCATAAGCTAGAACACTTTGTTATGAAAGAAACGGTAAAAGAAAGCAGCTTCAAACTCAGAGAGAGAGAGAGAGAGAGAGAGAGAGAGAGAGAGAGAGAGAGAGAGAGAGAGAGAGAGAGAAGCAGGGATAAGTCAATGAACCCAAAAAGTCAAGGGAAAGACCACATCTACGAGAGGTCGGGATAATCAAGGGTCGAAGAGGACCAAAGCACTCATTCTAGACGTGGAGTCAAGACGAGAAGGAGACAGTCCAGGTGATGCTGTCTAAGCTTGGGAATTGCACTCAAAATTCAACACTCGTAAGATGATAAAAATGGACTGTGACTAAATTTTTTCACTGTAAATCAGATGGCTAGTAAAGTCAAATTTAGCTTTGAATTAATTGTTTGGAAAGTGAATTTTGGTTATGCATTAATTGAGTACATTTAATTTAGTAAATCTGTTGGATGAAAGTGATTTTCTTTTGATTATATTTCAACTGATTAAAATTTTGTGTTTTATTATTTAAAAGGGGGCTCGTTGTTTGTTTTTTTTTTCTTTCGATAATTTCCCCAGCTAACTGTAACGTTCCATCTATCCGTCCACACTGGGAAATAACACCGTGGAGATCAATCCCTAGCTAACAACGCCGAGTTAATTAAGGAGAGTTTCAATGTAACGTTTTAAAGCCAACACCACGTAATACCTAAGCATAATGATAAATCCAGTATAATCCATTTATTTGTTTAAAACAATTAAACTTTACGTGAATCTGATCAGGTTTTAGAAACACAATGAACTGAAAATTATTATTTCACACCTACAATAATCTACTTAAATCCAAATTAACTTTTGGCAACTTTTGATCATGAGCAGCGATTACATGATGTTGTAAGTATCATAACTTTTTCCACTTTCACTGCTGTGATTTTTTGCGATATTGGTGATTATTTTTTGTTTATATAAAAAATAAAAAATAAAAAACAGAGCTTAATTTTCATGCAATAAGTACCCTTGCAGCTGTTTGCACGGTAACCATAGAAAATAATTTTGTTATAAATTGATTATATTTATGCGACAAAAGAAGAGAACTGAAAAAAGGGGAAAATAAATCATGAAGGAGCTAGAAAATAGAGAGAAATTAAAACGATGATCAGGAAAAGCATGAAAAGGCAAAATAATCCTGGATAGAAAGACAACGATGCAAAATCGAAGGCTGAGTAGAAATGACAGCCAAATGGCATATAAACTGGTGAAAGATCTCACAATCCATAAACAAAGGAAAACTACCACCATCCAAGACAAATCAGGAAAATGCATCACAGAAGGTAAAGAAATCCTCAAGCAAAGGAAAGAATACTGTCCAGAATTTTACAATCATAAGACACATGAGTACTCAGTTGCCCTCAGGCAGAAGAAATTGAAAACAACCCCATTCTTCGTGAAAAAGTAGAAATTGCAGTTAGGTCAGTAAGGAAAGGAAAGTCGGCTGGCATTGACAATATACCAGAAGAGCTCATTCAAACAGGAGGAGAATAGATAGTCAAAGTCCTAACAACAATCTACAACAAGATATGGCAGACATGAGAATGACCACTACGTGGACTCAATCCATGGTCATCGTGCTCCCCATGAAAGGAAACTTACAGCTATGCCAAAACCACATAACCATCAGTTTGATCAGTCGCCCGAACAAAGTCATGCTGAAGATAATTCTCAACAGACTAAAGGCTCAAACAGAGAAAAGTATTGCTAAAGAGCAGAGAGGCTTCCGAGCAGGAAGAAGCACCACAGTACAACCCCCCAATCTCTGACTTCTTTGTGCGAAATACCTTCAGCTTGAGCATAATTTATATCACATCTTTATAGAAGAAATCCCTTGATAAGGTATGGCATGCAGGCTTATGGGCAACTATGAGGAAGTAAAACATCAGCTCAAATCTGGTGCATGTTGTTGAGCACCTCTATGACAAAGCCATCAGTGCTGTCCTCATCAATGGCAGCAGAGTGATAGGTTTCGAACAACAGTTGGAGTAAGACAGGGTTGTATGCTTTGTTGTTGTTGTTGTTGTTGTTGTTGTTGTTGTTGGGCTTAACGCCATTTTCAGCACACGATAGGCTATTCATGGCGGCCAGTATTAATGGTGGAGGAAGAAACCGGGAAATCACGGGAAAGAAACACCGACCCACGAGAAGCTACTGGCAAGCTTTCTTACATATCCACATTCGCCGAATCCTAGACTCGAACCCATGCAGACAGAGGTGAGATGGCAGTGATCCGTAACGGACAGCGCTTTAGACCACTCGGCCACTCGGGGCCCCTGGGTTGTATGCTGTCACTTAAACTCTTCAACATTTTCCTGGAAAGGATCATGGAGGATGCCTTGCATGACCAGAAGGGCACTGTCAGCATCAGAGGAAGAACAATCACCAACATTCGCTTCGCTGATAATATTGAAGGTTTAGCAGGAGATAAAATAGAACAGGTTGACCTGGTTGATGCGGTCGATTGTCACATCCATCTTTCTTTTTGCTTGTGAAACATGGACGCGTCAGATCTACAAACAAGAATTCAACTCTTCGAAATGAGATGCTACCGCAAGACCTTAGGCATCGCATACATTGACCATGTAACCAACTAAGAAGTCCACAACAGGATCCAACGAGCCATCGGATCCTTCGAAGACTTCTTGGCCACTGTAAAAAAAAGCGTAAACTGAAACGGTACGGTCATGTCACAAGATCATCTGGTCTGGCAAAAACAATCTTGCAAGACGCAGTGCGAAGATTCAGAAAAAAGACAGACAGAAGAGAAGTGGGAAGATAACATTAAGGAGTTGACATGCATGGGATTCGTAGATTCCCAAATGGCAGTAGAGAACATGGAAAGATGGAGAGAATTGGGTGCAAAATCAACTGAGGTGCCCCAACGACCTCTTGGGATAACGGATTGATGATGACGATCATCACCATCATATTTAGCGCTTACAGACATGTAAACTGAAAATATATGATTAGACAACAGCAAACTCAAGTTTCATTTGCATCGCTTTTCTGTTCTCTTCTAAGCATTTATTGATCATGAGCAAATAGTAGTCACAGTAACCGAGTCGTGTATACATGAGAAAGAGAGACAGAGACAGAGACAGATGCATACGCATTATCCAGTTTAACCTATACGATGCCAACACTTTACTTGTTTTTAGAAAAAACTAGAAACCGGGAAAGAGATTTCAATATGAAATTATGATATTATTGTTGTGCTTGTTTTAAACCTATCTGTATGGATGCATATACTTATCGTAATGTTAAGAACCTTGATGCATGTGGTGCATGCAGTGTAAATCAACTAAAAAAAGGGATGCTACGTCCATAGCACACAGTATTATGTGCCCTCTGTAATTCTGCAAAAGTTTTTTTAAAATATTTTATCAGTTCATTTTGTCGTCCTCAGCGTAATACGTAACAATTAAGACTGACGTATGGTCTAGGTTCTCAGTAAACTGGTTATGTGCAACGACTAATTTCTCTTGTTTGGAAGCATCATTGAATTTAATTAGAGTCCATTCAATAACGGTCTGATATATATGTTAAAGTAAGGTCAAGTAGCGGAAAATGACAAAGTTGAGAAAAGCCATAGAAAATTTGGAGAAATCTTGAGCTTTTTGAAATTGCTGTCATAAGATGATTTTTTTCCAGAATTGTTATTAGTAAAGGCGGACTAGAGAGAAATATGTTCACTTGGAGGGAGTGTTGAAATGTTGGTGGTTAGATTGGCTAAGCTAAACGAGGGGCGTGTTTGCAAGACGAAATTCAATGTTTTAAGTAATTGCCCTTACGAAGTTCGACATAGCAAGTTTTTCTGCCCAAAGGGATATCTGACTGACTCAGAGGAATTTTTCATTGTTAAATAAATAAATGAGAGAGAGAGAGAGAGAGAGAGAGAGAGAGAGAGAGAGAGAGAGAGAGAGAGAGAGAGAGAGAGAGAGAGAGAGAGAGAGATTCGTGTATAATAAGAGCGACTCTCAATAAAGAACAAGGTTAGTCTCAGTCGCATACAATATGTTCATTGATGTAAGTGTGTAATTATTTGATGAATTTCTTCGTTCAAATTCATACATCAATTTTCCTTGCGTTCAGAAGTTTATCGTGTATTCGTCTTGAATGTTATATAATTAATGTATTATAAGAATGTCATACAATATTTCATTGTTATGAATATGTACGGATTTAGTAGTTTGTATGCAATAAAATCACTTATTACAGAACCTTCGTGCATCACTCTAAAACGAATTGTTTGAATTAATTTCTCTATCTTAAATTATATGCATCGTGTATGATTTTACTATGTATATGTCAATGAAGCGCTAGTTAGCAAGCAATGTAGTTAAGACAAAACGTGAAGTCCGTTAATTCATTTGTGTAGTTGGCTTGGGGGTTCTTTTGATCAAGATGTCGGTGGCGTATGTAGACCGACATTTTTCAGCTAGTGAGTCACAACCCACATTGGGATGTAATACTTTATGTAAAAAGGTCTAGTTATATCATTGTTCCAGTTAGGAATGCGGCTAGCAGCTATAAACTTGGTGATAATATGGTTTTGGTTGTATCAGTTTGCGGACTATCAGTTCAGTTTACGATGAGATGATATATAACGTAAATAGAGTGGGAATATTGTTCAATCCCAGAAGGAAAAACCTGACAAATATTTATTTTGCATATTATATTATATTATATTTTAGGGTAGAGATAGCTTCATGCCTGCGTTACACAGTGGGAAAAGAGAGAATACTGCAACTCAGACGATTGATGACCCGATGGGGAGAGAGAGAGAGAGAGAGAGAGAGAGAGAGAGAGAGAGAGAGAGAGAGAGAGAGAGAGAGAGAGAGAGAGAGAGAGAGAGAGAGAGAGAGGGATAATTACGGCAATGCTGACCTGTCAGGAACACTGATTAGGAAAGTATCGGACGCAACCAGGTTATGTTGACGTGCTGGCCATTCGAGTTCCATCACGCACTCGATTCTGTGATGAAATTTGTTTAATCGGCATAATGGAACAGCTGGTTGAATTTCGCATACATTTTGTTACTCCATTTCTAATTGAAAGTGTATAATTTATAAATCATGTTCAATTTCATTTTGTTTATGTAAATGATTAAATTGTTACATTTTGTATAGGGGGCTCGTGTTGTCATATTCTACACCCCTGCTCAGATCTCTATTATAGAGCTCTATTATTCCATTTATGAATTTCAAATTTTATTTTATTGTTTACTCAATCCGGCAATAACATCGTGATCAATCATCTATATATTGATAAACAAAGCACCAAACGGAGTGGGGACCACACCACACCCCTGACACCCTGCAACAACAGAAACTTACCTGAGAGGATTAAAGAAATGCGTCTGCAACCACCTCAGACGGGATAGCGGCGCCGGGATTGTCGGTGTGAACGGGCCCAAGTACATGTGTACATGTCGACCACAGACTGATTAAACAACTCCAACTGTTCCATTGAAAGGTAATAAATCATGTACAGCAAAGTTTTATAATCAACACCTGTCATTTCGAAAACGATCAGTACTTAGGGAAAACAACATTAACATACTTAACATTTTGACTCTTATTTGCTACTATAAATTCGATCCCTTCCTTTGTACAAATATGACTCTCGTTAGACCAACAAGTAAATCTCCGTATTTTTAAACATTACTGGTCTACTACTAGTAATGTCAGAAGAAGGAAAAAGCGGAGATCTAGGTACTTATATGATCTGACTCTTGCACAACTTCAATGGACATTATAACAAATTAGAATGTGTGATTTTGATTTTTTTAATGGAGTTTTAACAACTTTTCAGCCATATCGCTACGATTTCTGCAGTGTGGCAGTTTGTGGAGATGTTTAGCACTTGGGCATCATGCAAAAGACGTTTCATGATATCACAAACAGTCAGATTATCTTGACACCAGGCCGACCAATCCTAACACTAACCTCTTAATGCTGAGCGCCATGCGAGGCAGCTGTTTGTATCATTTTTATAAGTCGTTGGTATTACGCGACAGGGAATCGAATCCGCGATCTTTCGCATCAGAGGATAACGCTCTAACCAGTAGGCCACCGGAGCGGTCCATTATTAGACAACAAACTGGTTAACGAATTTGTGATATCGATTTTTAAGAAGATATAGATTGTATTTGAGAACATCTGATAAGATGATGCTTGAAAACTGCATATAAAATAAGCACACAATAGGTGGCAACATATTATAATAAAATAGTAAATCTCCGAACCTCAAAAGGTTGGATTTTTTTTTCTCTTTTTCGGTTACATTTTTGTCTTGGATAAGTTTTGACACCAATTGCGTCTTCGTATACAGAACTTTCAGAAAACCAGTCCAAACTCCACAGCACATTCGGTAACCTTGGTCATTAAGGTGGCAGCATCAAGGTGCCCTCAAAACAAATCTTTGAGGTCCCATTAATTGTATCAGTTGACTGTTATACTTCGTCAGACTTTTGTAATATGACAACATTTGACCCAGATGGTAAACCTTTACTCATAGTAGTATAGAATACTGTATACGCCCATTCTCAACGTTAAGAACTTTGATTTTAGTTGCAAGAGTTCCTCCGGTCTATGGAGAACCATAACTCTTCTGCTACCCAAAAGGTAATTCTCACCACAAGTGCTACTCGCCCTACAATGTAAGACTATCACATGTTATTTATGTTTTAGTGCTACGTCCCAGACAACCGAAACATAAATATCAGCGTCGATTTCTTGCATGTAGGACTACACTAGTGCTTGAGGCGTACACGATGTTAAAAGAAGAAAAAAAGAAAGAAAGCAATAACTAAAAGTAAAATATAACGAGTGATAAAATTATCTCAAATTAATTCCATGACCCGTTCTGACATAGGACCCTGTGCATCATGCAATCAAAGTCTTTTTTAATAAAATGAGTTTTATATTATGATAGGGTCTTTTGTCATTACGGATAATGGGGGTACTCCACTAGTTATGGGGGTAATTAGTCCTAGTGGGTAATCTGAGGAAATTGTTTCACTGTATGATTATTTTTGCTTATTTTTTTTTAACATTAAGCTTGCATCAAGCACCTGTGCAGTCATGTCACGAAATCCCAGTTCTAGTTAGTTCCATGCATATTTTCTTGTACAATTTGATTATTTTTGTCAATATTACTCATAACTTTGCACTGTTAGAGTGCATTCCAAACTTTCTTTATTTCCGGCATGCTTTGATAATATCTGCATTACTGAGTAAGAAAAAAATTATACATAAAAGAGATACTTTACATGTTAGTCAAAGTTCCGTACTTGTTTATTTATCATCAGATCTACCTTTAATTCTGCTGTTTGCAGTATAATACCAGTTTTGCAATAAACTATATCCAACAGTGAATACTATAATTACTGTCAGTGTTTCTTAATTTGTTTAGCTCCTGATTCATAATATAGAAATATTTGATATCCACATTCTATATTCTATATCCTCTAACCATATATACAATCATGAAAATAAAAACTATACATGCAACTTGTATAGCCTTGGGATCCATTCTTTCCCACCAAAGATTGGAGGCCTTGATTGTTGCTTGAAAACTCATAAGATTCACAGTGATCTCACTTGAAATGACACTGAAATTTGTGTTTTGCTTGATGGATCTGACACTACTGCATCACACCAAAAGTTTTCAAGCTATAAGCTTTGCATTAATGAAAAGGGTGGCATGACCTACTTTTCTCTCAACTATTTATAACCATGTAATAGTCATCTGGGGATTTTGTTATAGAGACTGTCCATATGTACATGGATGCAAAATATCCCGGTTTCCTTTTGTTCCAGTGGCCCAGTACAGATCACTGATATCTTGCCTCTGTCCTGATGGGTTCAGGTTGCCACTTCACCAGTGTGCAATGAGAGAAACATGCCAGTAGCTTTTCATAGGTCAGTGGTTTTTTAGGCTTGCATGAATTTCAAATAATTCCAAAGCTTTTTACCTGGCATAGCAGATAATTTGTATGATAAATTATAGAATATGTGTTAACATCTCAAGATCCTGGGTCATTACCTGTATCTAAGAAATTTGGCACCTATGTTGTGACATAGCAACAATTGATATCCCCATGCAAGAACAATAAGTACAAAAAACATGCATTTAAAAAAAACATATTTATACATGCGTAACATAATAATAATAATAACTTTCTTTAAAGAAAAAGCTCATATGGTTGTTTACCCCCACAACACACACACACTGTCCCTGGGTTGTGGTGTGACCATTCCCATATCTATACTCACTGGACTCACTGGACAAGAAGAGGCAAATTTAAGAATGCAACTTTCTTTGGACCTGGTGGCCATCTTAACTTCTAACTAGGGTCTTGGCTCATGGGTCATGACTTGGAAATAATTTATATTCCAATCAATAACCATGTATATGTACTTATTCACTGTGCATGAAATGACAGACCCCAATGATATCTGCCACTGGGACCGTCCATGATATCGGGAATCAACTTAAAAGGCTCAAAATTCAAAATGAGAAAGCACCATGATATATGCTTCAATATGGAAATTACAGAAAATCAGTCCAAACTAGTTAAAAATGTTTCTTTTCCCTAGAGCATCAACACATACGATACAACCCCTTGCAAGATGAATGGGTCCTAGTGTGTCCACATCGCATGAAGAGGCCATGGAAAGGACAGGTGGAGAAAGTAGAAGAAGAAGCTATCCCTCGTCATGATCCCAAAAACCCACTGTGTCCAGGAGCAACCAGACCTAATGGACAGGTTTGTGGAGAATATTGGATACATTAATGGGCTATCTTTTAGATTTGTATAGCTGTCAGTATGAATTTGAAAACTTGCAAAATGAATTAGAAAACGTTGAGTCAGGACCAGAAATGGAAATCCTAGAAACAGGGACTTTTTCATTACTAAGAACTTGAATGAATAATGAGAGTTAAAAAGCTAAGAAGTAATGAAGAGGAGGAGGGTTGTGTTTTGTAATATGTGGGATGAGGAGACATGTGCTGTGTTGGAGAAGAAGAATAGAATGGTAGTGGTGGGGGAGAGTTATGAGGGGAGAGGTATGGTGTTGGTTAGGAGGAGAGGATTGTGATGGTGGTGGTTAAGAGAGGACTGTATTGGTTAGGAGAAAGAGAAAAGGAATATTGGTAGCAGTTAGCTTAGGAGAAGGAGAGCAGTGTAGCTGTGGTGGTTTTAAAAAGACAATGATGATGGTGGTGGTGATTAGAAAGAAAAGGATGATTAACATTATCTGGACTACAAAACAATTTCCACTTCAATTCTTTTAACCAAATAGATGTTACAGATATTAATACTGTTGTTGTGTTTTTACTGCTAGTCTTGTACATTACTGGTCTGACTAAGATTGTGAATGGTAAGAATGTTTTGTTTCTTTTAAAAAGAGTTTTGTTATGGACCTTTAAAAACACATTGGATCCTTTGCTCTATTCTGTTATGTCAAAGTTGACAGTCACTTGAAGAGGATTTGAAGTTTTGGTAGAATAATACAGGCAATAACTTTGTGGGTAAATTGAATAGAATTTTGATTTTGTAGGAAACATGTATGCTATTTAGCATATCTCTGAGTATGTGTAGGAAACATGTATGCTATTTAGCATATCTCTGAGTATGTTAATAAAATTTCATAAATCAGTAATAGTTATCTTTCATTCATAAAAAATAACCAGCAGTTGGTGTAGGTTGCACATTTTTGACTGTCCTAAAAGTTGGCTGCTTGTGTGCCACCTTGAATTTCTTCTTCATTATTTACTGCATTGTTTAGCATGATGGATTTTAGTTTCAGCAGTTTAAAAAAAAAGCCTTGCAAAAACTACAGGCAGTTGGCAGAACAATGTATCAGCAGTAGACAGGATATGATCTAGTGATGTCACAAATTTTTCCATTATTGTGACTCTTGTAGCTGGTATCGACATGAATGTTTTAAATTAACCACTTATTTCTGAGTGCATGCCTGATTCATATTTTCAAGTCGAGATACAATCTTCACGGGTACATAATTTGCTATGCTGCTTCATAAATTTTGCAATAATGTTTATTCTGTGATGTTGACAAAATGTTTATTCTGTAATGTTGACAAAAATCTTGAGAGGCATGTATAGCAACAGAATTAAAGTAAAAGCCAAAACTAATTTTCTGATTTCTATCTTACAAGCTGACAGCTAAAAGACCAGTGGCAATGTGCACAGTATATGTTATTCAGACCAGTGCCATTCCATTTCACTCCTTCTGTATTCCTCTCTTTATGACAGTCTTGAGTTTGTGAGATGTTTTTGTCTTATACATTCAATGTTTGCAGGGAAAAAAAAACAGCTTTTGTTTTATGAAGATATTGTTGCATATTGATACGGCATACAACATATTATGTACAGTTTTTACATTACTAACTGCCAGTTTCATTTACACAGTTACCAAATTTGTGAATATTAACTGAGTTACAGATATAAATATTGCAGCCTTTTTATTGTTTTTATACCCCCACTAAGCTTGCAGATGGAGTCATATAGATTTGCTGCTGTCCCAAAAAGCTATGTAGCCATATCTTTGTCCTAAAACCATTTAATTCAATAGCACAAACAATATTGGATTTGAGCTCTTTCATGGTCTTGATTACATATTGATAACATGATTAGATTTTTAGACCATTTTTTCTTTACATTGATATAAGATTGTTTGACATAATAACTTTGAAAGAGCAAGAAAATTAAAACTTATGGACCTTATCAAAAACCATTTTAGCAAAAACCTTGCAAGTTAGTTGTTTTTGATTTTTACCTTTTGAATTTGTTGCACTGCAGTAGTGGCTAAATGATATTATAAACAAAGATAGTTTTTTCTGTATATAATAAGTTTTTTTATTACATTATTCAGTGAAGAAATGACATCCCTTGATTATAGTAAAATTTCCATGAAATATACATGAAAGCATAAAAATGGTATTTTTATAGAACACTTAATTAAAGAGCCTGTTACTAATAAAATTTGTACAAAATACTTATACCTTGCAATTTCCATAAACCTGTAATCTTTTTTTCAGGTAAATCCAAATTATGAGAGCACATTTGTGTTCAGCAATGATTTTCCTGCACTTCTAGAGGAAGGTGCAGTGCCAGGTAATGGCTCTTACTGTCCGGAATTTGTTTAATCTTATTATTCCCATTGTTTTTGAAGGAAAGGTTGGGTTTGCATTGTTGAGCCTGTCCGGTCATGCATGAGTAATTTCACAAAGCTTTTTTTCTTGATAGAGACTTATATAGATGTGCAGAAGTTTTAAAAAAATTAAATATCCCCCAGGTAGGGCTAGAAGTGGAGGGATTATTTTACATGAATAAAATTAATTCTAAAATTATGATGCTATCTTATTTGAGAATTGTTATGTATATAATTATTATCATATGATATAGATTTTAATGTGTTGTCATGGTCTTGCCCAGGTGGATATACGGTTATGGCTACTGTGTACAATTTAGGTCTCTACCCAGGAACTGTATATGCACTTTTTGGACATGTAGAGATAAAATTCAGACATGCAATGCCCCTGGGCTTGTTCTTACCCCAGGGAACATATTTTCAGAGCCATAACTGTTAGGATGAGGATGTCACTGTTTGTACTCTTACAGGGTTTCTAAAAGAAAATGTATACAGGCAACTAAACTCGGATATGTTTCCATCCCAAATTAATGGGGGCTTTGCCCCAGGGTTATGATTTGGAAATTCCAGCCATATTACCAAATATGTACTTACTATGAATGAATAGATAAAAATGCAAATGACATTTACCTCAAGGTCAATTCCTGTTTGCTGTGATTTAACCTACTGGTTTTAGTATAAAATCTACTTGAAATCTGTACACTATTACCTTATATATACTTGTCATGTACATGCTAATTCAGATATGCAACTAAAATTAGCCTCAGAATTAATTCTTACCTCAGGAACTAGACACAAGGATGACACATTTTTAGTGGGTGGTTGGGAGAAAGTGGTGAGTGCAGGAATATATCCCAAACACTGGTGCTTTTGATGTTTCATGTATTTTATGTTGATTGTACAAACGTTATGACATCATATACAGTGTACTCTCACCAGCTCACATGTTTCTTTGATGGAAGTTGAAAAAAATCAGATAACCCAGAGATAAACACTGACCGTAGATTGGCAGCATCCACCCTTGTATATTGCAGATCTGCAAACAGAGATTCCATTCCTGAAAAACTGAAATCAACACATGTTGAATGACAAAAATGATAGTAGTGGTAAATGGCAGGTGAAAATCAGCTGAAATGTTCAGTTAATCTCTAGTTCAGATAACCCAATTTCAAAACTAATCTTGAACAGGATAATCATATAATAAGTATTAAAAATTGTTCATGTAACATTCCAAAATTGTAAAAAATTTATGAGTCAAATCAAGGTTTGGACCCAGACTTGGACTTGTGTTAGAATTAAATGATAAATATGTTAGTTGCACTGGGTATCAAAAATAGTTATCCCAGATATTGAATATTTGAAAAAAATCATTCATATATGATATACATATCCTAAGATAACAGATAGTATTATTAACATTTGAAAAAATGGCACAAACATTTCATTATGAGGGAACAGAAAGTAAGAGGAGATTATGTGTTATCTCTATGCATAAGGATATAATCAAATGCAATGATAAGATCATCATTTGACAGGTAGTCAGGCATATCTCACTGTAACCATATAATGTTTATGTTCACAATTTAGGGCTGTTTATTATCTAAATGCACTCAGAGTATCATCAGATTTTGAGGTTTGAATTTGAGTGTCGTGCTCAGAAAATGTTTGAAGAATATATGTGCTTAAACGACTTCAGTTCGATCCTGACTTTATTTTCAACAGGGGTCTCAACCACACAGCCTACGGGCAGCATGTGACCTGCCAAGCCATATTCAGTGGTCCGAAAAATGATTGGCATCACAAGGTGTCATGAGAGATAACAAAGATGGTTCGGCCCTTGGGTCATAAAAAATTCCCTCATAAGGCCCTCAGGGTGGTTTGAGTTTGAGACCCCTGATTTAAACCTAATAGTCACAAAAGGGAATTTGGATTTTTATTAATGACTCTAATGTGACTTTTCCAGCCCCAAGTGATAATGAACTGTTTCGGACTGCTGCAGCACATGGAACATGTAAAGTAATGTGCTTCCATCCATGGTCTGATATCACCCTGCCACTTATGTCTCTTGAGGAAATTCGAGCTGTGATTGACAAATGGGCAGAGATCAATGTAGACTTGGGGACAAAATATACCTGGGTTCAGGTATCATAACTTTCAGTATTTTATCGTTCTCTTTATTGTGCCTTTCAGGATACTCATCATATCTGTTTAAACTTTGACAGAGTTATTGGATTGTTGATCATCTTCAGATACTAACATTGCTGGTTGTCTGTTTGAGCGCTGTCATACCTTGGAAATGTTTTTTTTATATTTAATTTTGTTTGCGTGTTATATGCTAAAAAAAACTTGTTTTTAAAATTGTGCTTCTGTCTTACACTTTCCTTTAATCCAGGGCCCTTTGTAATTCTGTTATTCATGATTTACTGTAACTTAATTTAATTTAATTTTAATTTAAAACATTAGGACTGCCTAAAAGATTTCTGTTAACTGTAATACTTTTTAGTGTGAACCAAAAGGTAGTGAATATGTATAGTTTAAGTTTCAGTATTTTTTGTTACATCAGTGATTTTCATCACAGATGTAGCATCAGTATTGTTCAGAATATTTGACATTTTTGAAAGTCATGACCTAAAAATTATGTTCATCATTTTTTTTCTTCTCTGCTTCATCTTATTCTTTACAGATATTTGAAAACAGAGGAGCTATAAATGGGTGCTCCAATCCACATCCACACTGTCAGGTAATGCATCCACACTGCAAGGTATTCATCCACACATGTAGGTAATATATACATGCACTTGTAGGTTTGAATTTAATTTGAATATGTTAGCTCATGTATTCTCCCAAAACTCTATTATAGTCACTATTTTGCGTAATATCAGATTATTTTCATCAATGATCTATATTTTATTGGTGGTGGATTGGTGGATGTGGTGTATTATAATTTCAAAAAATCTGCATAAAGTAATTTGAAATACACATAAACTACATTCATAAGCAAGGTAATATTATACATGCAGTGTTCTAACTTTATTATACATGTACCATATCAACTTGCTTATAAGCCAAAGAATTTAGGAAAAACATAAAGCCTTGAAGAAGAGGGTGGGTCAGCTTATCTGCAGGCCAAGGTCTAAGTCTGAAAATTTTCAAACTTTTATTCTTGGTTACCAGTATTTATTGTTACTGTCGATCACCGAAGATGAGATCACATGCCTAATGATGCCACATGGCTCATGTGATATGTTATTTTGAAGCAAAACAAGTATTTTTTCTAACTTTATGGGCAGGATGAGGAATGAAAACCATGTATTATCATACTTGACGTCTATTTGACAGCTGTTCACCCACCAGAAAATGCAGTCATACATGTTATTTGAGCCACGGTGGTACATGTATTTTCAAAAAAACCTGCCATATTAGTAATCTCTCAAAATGAAAGTGAGAAAGGTCTGATAGAGAATGGTGTGTAATGTGGTTCAATTTTCTATTGATCATTTGCATGATTTTCTAACATCATTCTTAACGATAGAATATGAAGAATAACAGGAAAAATAAATAAGTTAAAAACAAAATTCCCTTTGTCTTTTCTTTGCTAGTGTTTATCTTAAAACTTCAGAAGAAATGCATGTAATAGGTATAGTATTTCCTTCATCACAGGTGTGGGCCAGTTCCTTCTTCCCAAATGAACCTGCAGTCAAACACAGGACACAGAAGGAGTACTTTCAAAAACATCAAGTTCCATTACTAGTTGACTATCTTAAACAGGAAGTGGAGAAACAGGTTAATTCCCTTTCTAAAATGTGTTGGTCCATATGATTAATAATTTTTTGATTGAGACTTTTTCAAAAGATTTATTGTAAAAGCCAATCTGGTTTTCAGGAGGTTTGTGACAGTAATGAAAGTAGTGATTTTGATTTTGGCTTCTGTTTTGTTTTAGGCAGAGCAGTGTGGGTAAGTGGTTAAAATTTTAAGAATAAACATGGTTAGAGGCATTTTTATTGCAAGCACTCTGGTCAGTCTTGTATAATGAAACTACTTTTCTGTGAACAAGTTTAGATAAGGACCACAGGAATCATAAATATGAAGTGGGGGAAACAAATGACTGCAGTCTTTGTATTTTGATTTTGGTATTTAGGATTAAATAAGATGAAAGGATAGTAATCTCATACTCTGGCTAGAAGCAACTGTAGAGCTGCAGTCCTTGAACTTGTTTATTTTGTTATGAAACTGCAGCAATTATTGAAAGATACTGAATGATCATGAAGATATGTATGTATGTATGTATGTATGTATGTATGTATGTATGTATGTATGTATGTATGTATGTATGTATGTATGTATGTATGTATGTATGTATGTATGTATGTATGTATGTATGCATGCATGTATGCATGTATGTATGTATTTATGTATGTATGTATGCATGTATGTATGTATGCATGCGTGTGTGTGTGTGTATTTATGTATGTATGTATGCATGTATGTATATGCATGTGTGTGTGTATTTATTTATGTATGCATGCGTGTGTGTGTATTTATGTATGTATGCATGCATGCATGTGTGTGTGTATTTATGTATGTATGCATGTATGTATGTATGCACGTGTGTATGTATGCATGCATGCGTGTGTGTGTGTGTATTTATGTATGTATGTATTCCATTTGTGTAATATTATCATATTTATGAATGAAAAAATTAATTCAGATACCATCTGTAGTAATTACCAATTCGTTCTTCTACCATGTTTAATGAGAAAAGAGACAACTTAAACATTTTTATACCAGCTGTTTTGTCACATGGAGTGGGGAGCAAGGGATGCAGTTTCATTAAATATGCAAAATTTGGTCCACATATTTCAGAGGTGGATATATTTTTAACAAGAATCTTTTCTCATCTTAAAATTTACTAGCAGGAATCATAAAAATTTCAGACTATGCAAAAAAAAATTCAATGGTGCTTGATGGAATTAATTATCATCATGTGTATAATCATTGAGTTTGTGTAGTAATTCTCATAATTTCTAAACCTAGGAGCGTATAGTTGTGCAGAATGATGACTGGGTATGGCTGGTACCCTACTGGGCTATATGGCCATTTGAGACCATGCTTATCCCCAAGAGACATGTACTGAGGATTGAGGACCTCACAAATGAGGAGAGGAACTGTAAGACGTTGTTATGTATATTAGTAAATTTAATTTTTGACCTTTAACAGGGTTCAAGCTAAACTTAAATTGTAGGGAGAAATGACTTCTCTTTTTGATCAGAACACGGAGAAGTGGTAGCTAAACCAGGAGAAGTGAGACCAAAGCAAGAAATGTGATATATATATATATATATATATATATATATATATATATATATATATATATATATATATATATATATATATATATATATATATATATATAGCTGCATTATCTTATTTATCTGCATTATTTTATTTATGTGCTCAGTATGCTTTTAACAGTTTTAAACAATGCCTTATTTTCAAGTAAAAAAATATGTCATATGTTTATTATCAACCCATTTTGTACATATTTACACATTATTCATACCCATTCTATTCATACTTGTAGGATATGTGTTTGGATTGAGATACAGGCAAATTGGCAATATGACTTAAAAGGCACAGCAGAAGCTATACATTGTAATTAATTTTAACTGAAATCAGTAACAAGGTTAGAGTCTAGTAATTTCAATTGATAAAAATGCTTAATAAACTAACGCTTAATTATTTTATTCTATTTTATTTTATACAAATTTTGTATAAAAGAGCAGTCAAAAAAGATTTCTAGCATTCATTGAAACAACCCCTAAATCATGTACATAGGAATAAATTCATAAGCGACTTCAAAACATACTTTTCGTCCTGATTTCCTTGCTCCCAATAAAACATTGCTGTAACTATTCATAGGCAACAAACAGATGCACTAAAGTAAATAGATAACTAAACTGGACCGTTCCTCCCATGCCAAAAACCGAAACATCCAAGAACATGTATTGCACCAAGCGAGTGTCTTTTTTAGAAAGAGGGTTTTTCTATAAATATAACTATTCACTTTCTTGCTTTGTAACAACCAATTCAATAACAGGACTGCATATTTATGGTTAAATTATTTGTCTGCATACTGGTATTAACAATATAAATCAGTTAAATAGTATTTGCTACTATATATCTCGTTTTTAATATTGCGAAAATTAATTATGGTAGGTCAGGAAACTACCCTGATCTTGCAGCATTGTTTCGAATTCCACAACAGAGATTTTCACGTGTTTTTGACCTACATTTTTAAATATTTAGGCTAAATCTACAATGTAATACTACTTAATTTTTCTTTTCATTATATTATATATTTTGCTGAATCTATTTGCCCAATTATTTACGAATACAGACAGTTTAATGATGTGGTATATCGTATGTGTAGCGATGTACACCATTACAAATTCATTTACTGTTTCAAACTGATTTTGTCAAGAAAATACGCTAATACGGCCTTTAAAATCTCTATTTATAAAAACAATACATTATTAAACACTCATCACCGATCACATTTTCAAAAGCAAATTACTATTTATATATTGATGCATTTCACCTTGGATTACAACAGTGCCAAAACTTACTTTTTTACTGAGAGGGGGAATCTCAGAAGTCATAATCTACAGCCATTTTACATCCAAAAATTCAAGGGTGAAGTAATTTTCACTTTCCTAACAGAATAAGGCAAAATTCACAGCTCTCAGGCAACTTTTTCACCCACTTTGCCTGGTAGTGTGACCCCTGCTTGGATTTATTTTCCTTACAGTGATGTAATACCTATATCTAATACCTTACCCAGTAAGGTGTTGCCCATTTTGTTTCACTTAAACATTATGCAAGGCAAGGATGTCACATTTCCATCAGTCTTATTGTTGCTGTTGGTAACACATTGTTTCCATGAATGGATGTCCCAGCATATCACATACCTAACTTCTCCAAAACATAGTGATTTCTACCATTGGATTGCCAAGGAAAAGGTTCCTTTGTTGTTCTAGCTGTTTTAAAATGTAACTTGTCTCTGTTACTACAGTGAATTAATTGCTCCATTTAATTGATTCATCCAATGAAAAAAATTAAGCTGAATGATGTAGCATTTCCTCCCTAATCACAGTTCTGGTCCAACCTTGTGTGGACAGTGGCTGTCTATAAGATGCACGGGGCTGAAAATTTGGTAAGGAGTTTGTTTCTGGGGTTCAGACTTACAGTTAGATGTAATCTGTTATGCTTTCCAGGATGTGTTTCATTTACAGCGTACTCAGTATACATTCTCAAAATTTAAAGTACAGTACTGCCAGTAAATATCACAAAATTGTTACAAGTGATGTTCATTGCTGTTGAAGGACATTTACCAGTAGTAATGTCACCATTTAATATCGCATGCAATGTAACTTTTATCTGTCACTTATGATGTTTCCATGCATTTATTGGCTCGACATTCCTGTACATTTAGGAAACTGACACATATACAATCATTTAACCAAATGGATGCATCTGTCTTAAAGGCCACTGCTTTTCACTAAAAAATGTGTATCACAGTGACTTACTTTGATGGGTTAATAACATCCTACAGAATTCAACACCTCAGCAAGTACTTTTCTATCTCATATACACAGGGTTTCTGTCCTGGTCAGAAATATGGAAAAGGTTTTGAAATACGTGCTTTTCTAGGTCTTAAAAATGTCTGAACAAATTGAAAAATAACTCAAAAGTCTTAAATTGTCATTATTATGAAAACTGGTAACATGACTTTTCTGTTTGGGAGATTTTAGTATATGGATAAAATCTTGTACTTTAGTTTATAATTTTTCATTGCATCACATTTTTCTTGCAATAGGTCCATAAATGTTGTTAGGTCTAGAAATTGTTATATTTTGTTCCAGAATTTTATTAAAAATTTGTGACAGGTAACCTGTATGTTCTGCAATGACATGAATACATGCAGTACATATAGGTAACATATGAAGCTTGCTTTATTTATTTTTGGACAAAAATTAAAAATAAATTATTTTATATATTGTGTCATAAGCCAGTATATATATATATATATATATATATATATATATATATATATATATATATATATATATATATATATATATATATATATATATATATATATATATGACATATCCGCAGGGATGTCATTAAGCAGGGCTTAGCAGTATTTGAATTCCTGAAATCCTTAAGGAATAAAAAGATTTGCAGTTATTGACAAAATAATTTAAACAATAATTCCACAAAATTAACAAAAAAGTAAAAATGCATCACATGTTGCATTGAAAGTATGACATTACATGATCAAGATATTCAAAATACAACAATTACAGAGAGATGCAGAGATTTGCCTATTTTGAAAGGGGGGGAATACTCTACCTGGAAAGGGAGGAGATCACCACTTTTGTATGTAGTGCCACCACTAGAAAAAGAAGTGAAAGAAAATGAATTGAGAAGCCAATTTTATTAAAAGTTTAATGTGGAGAAACTTAGGTATTTATCCACTTTTTGCTCCATGGTACTATTCTTAGGGTAAATGTTTTATTTCTTTCCACAGTATATGACTTTACCAGTGTACATGATGTTGCCACATCTGAGTTCTTCATCGTAGAAGGCAAAAATTGTGTCTACCTATGACATTGTTTAGACCATTCTTTTTATATGAAAAGATTATAGTTAGTTGCATGGGACTCAAAGTTATGATAGTTTTTGGAACGTTTGGATTCACTTTGAATTATGATTTCATTTTTTGTATGAAAAAGTACAATATTAGAAAGTATCTTGATAACACTTTGAGTTCATGTAATAAGTCATTTTAAAATTATCTTACTGCAGCTAATAGCTGTAGGTTCTCAATGTAGATTGCACAAATTTGACAGCTTTATAAATTTATTACTTGTTTATCATCATAATCAGGTTTTATCATCAAATGTTGCTTTGTACATTATTATTCTGGGTGATTATTCCAAAAATGAACTTTATGGCAACAGCAGTTTTGTCGACCATTGAGTCAGCAATAAAATGGATATGTCTTCACAACATTATAACAATATCCATCATATTGGCTTTCATGTCACAGGCTACCTATGTTTGAAATTATTTGGTCATACCTTTAAAACAGTTCTGTGGATTTGAATAATGTTCAGGTAGTCGTCTATATCCACTTATATTCATTATTTCACATAATAAAAATAGAAAGATAATTTTACATTAAATGAAACACCTCTAAACAGTGTATCCCTTAGGGGTGCAAGATTGGGAGTCAGAAATCCCCTTGGTGTCAGAATCATGAATCAGACTAAGTAGAAAACAAACTTTGGGGGTCAAATGAAAAATTTGGGGATCTCTGATTCACTAATGAGGGTAAAGGGTAACACTGTGAAGAAAAGGTACATGCTCAACTAGATACAGAAAAAATTGTCTTTCATACTGTGTTCCCTTAATTTATAGAGACTAGCCCAAACTGGTGTACATTGTTACAAAGCATAAGAATATAATGATATTCTTTTCATCTTTTGCAGCATTAGCTGATATAATGAAGAAACTTCTCACCAAATATGATAACATGTTTGAAGTTTCTTTTCCTTACTCCATGGGATGGCATGGTAAGTGTGATCCATTGAAAATGATACATAGCTTTCCTACGATGATAGACAGCCATGGTGTGTATTTCAAAGCCTTCATATAAAAATGGAGCTTTTATATCATGATATAGGCAGGGAATGTATATCTGAATATAGGCAGGGCATATATGTCAGAGCTTTCATAGAATCAAACTATGGAGAATACTGACATCATGCAGGGTTTAGGTGATACAAACATCCATTAAATCAGATGGAAGAACAAAAATTGGTAGTTATTGCTATTCAGTGCACTTTTTCCAATAATAGACATGCTGCTCTAAAAATTCTTTATATTTTTAAAATTCTTCTTTTCTTTATGTGTGAGGAGACAACTTGTATCAAAATTTTAAATATTACTGCTAGAATTTTTGTGGCAGTTTCATTTTCACAGTATTTGCCGCTACTATTTCAAGGGAGATAACCACTATCAGCTCTAACAGGTAGCCTAAATTTGAGTTGTCTCCATTGACACACAAACTGATCTGAAGGCTAGAGGCTCTATACTTTTTTACTAATGTTTACAAGACCATAAAGTTTGTTTCAGCAGTTAGTATTGTGGACTATATTTGGTGGAAGAGAATGGTGCACTGAGAGCACTGTGCATAAGGCATGGAGTGATTGTAATACCTCTAAGTGCAAAATTAGAAGTACATAAAAAATTTTATCAATGACAGTGGCAGTAGTACTGTATTTGTTCAAATGTATTACAGTCCTACCCATTTATGTCGACATGCTCGGTCCCAAGAAAATATTGTCGACATAGGCGGATGTCGAGATAAGTGTTGAGGGGGGTCGGAAAAAAGATACAAGTTAAACTCGAACAGACAGAGGTGAGATGGCAGTGATCCGTAACCATGAGCACTTTAGACCACTTTGCCACTGTACATGAAGACAAAACCAGTGTGAAAGGCACATGTATATTGACAAATTACATTTTGGTTACTTTTGTGTAATAAAATCCACAAAATTGCATCAGTCACATCCTGATATGAAAAGCAGAACGATATTCAATGTCGGCATTATCACAGTTATTTACATGCTTTAAGTACATGTTCTTAAATTGGCCTAGATTTTGGTCAGTCTGTTTCCATCTTATTGAGGCCACCAAGGCTATTAATGGGGAAATGAAAACCTGTCAACAAGTTGATTTAAATAGTACTTGTATTTAGTCATCCAGAAAAGTACATAAAAGTGAAAAAGAGATACACTGCTATGATTAATGAAGGGATAATATTGTATATATTGACACATGCTAATGAGATATTAAAATAAAATGATTCATACAATACAATATTGTGACAATGTCAGCTCAATACATTTAAAATGTTTCCCAGACATTTTTGCGCAATGCCCCACCCTCAACTTCCCTTAACATCCAGATATTTAGTTTTCCAGAGACTGTAAATTTAATCTGCATTTACACTGCCATTGGTAGTCATTGTAAATAAAAATAAAATTTAAAAGAAAACTTTCACAGCACAAAAAACCTGTTTTAATCATCAATCACTTCGGAAAATCAGATCAGAACTCATTGCTTTTAAGTCGCCACAAGAGGCCAACTTTATAGGACCAAACAAAAGCCTGTTTTTGTGCCTGTGGGTATTTTTGTTTGTTTTTTGTTTTTTGTTAATCTGACTACAACATTAAAGCCTGCTGGCAAGATCAACTAATTGTTGATTAAAGTACATGACATAACTGGCCCCTTGCCGAAATAAATGATACGGTGGTAAAATTAAAGTCTGGTGGCAAGATCAAATAATTGTTGACCAATTAATGGGTAGGAACTGGCAGCTTGTGAACATAAATGATAAGACAACAAAGGATTTGTTCAAGCTTGGACCAAGGAATTCTGTCCATATCTATGTTTATTTTTTTTATCTTGGTGTCCACATAAGAATGACAATTTTGATAGTAATAGTAAACCAAGGGACAGGGAGATAGGTGGCTTGTTGACATAAGTGATGTCAACATTAAGTGGATAGAACTGTACAAAAAAATGTATTTATCAGGGTCAGTTATTGTTTTTATTCTACAGGCATAGATCAGAGGAGCTTGTGTGATGGCATATTGTCTGGCATGATATGTCAATTATCAGGGGTTACTTTACCATATGAAGGTAGTAACGAAGTAAACTTTGCCTTTTTCTGTTAGAAAAGTGAAAATGGCTTTGCCCTGTGATTTTTTTAAAAAATGAATTACAGTAGTTCATGACCTCTAAGATGCTTCTTCACTGGTGCCAGGAAGTTTTGACAATGTACTACCTTACAAGACTATAATCTCATTACTCTTATTAGTTAAAAAAATGCTTTTTTTGCCACCAGCCATTCTGATTTGCACACACATACAATAAAATTTTTATGTAAATATAATGTATATAATGGTCACCTGCTTTCTATGGTCAGCAGTCAACTGTTGCCTAACCATATAATGTTTACTCACTGCTTTAATCGGTCACTAAAGAATATCTTTACTGACTGCTAAGTTTGTGCAAGCTGAACTATTACTTTATGAGGAAGGATAAAAGGAATATCACATGGATTGTCAGTGATTGTCAATGTAACTCAAAGGTGTCCATATGTCACTTTCAAAAGCAATTCAGTTTTTTTATCATTATGGTGGTGGGTCAAAGCAATTCATTTGTTGAATAATGGCAAAGTTATCATATTACCAGAAGAAGAAAATTATTGAATTAAAACCAATATAAAAAATGCCTAATAATTTTATGAGACAATTAGATTTGAGAAGTTGCCATAGTTACATACTAGACAGGTCATAATGCATGTATGCTTTATTAGGCCCATTATTTATTGTATCCAATCATTAATTTGTTGATTTTTAGTTACTGTATTACACTACAGTTTAGTACTAAACATTGCTTTAATATAATGTATTTTTATTTTATTTTTTAGTTTTTATTAAAATGAAATTAAGGATCTTTTTATTCCAAAAAGTCCTAAGATTGTGAACATGATATTGTTATCCCCATGCTTTTATTTCTAACTTCTTGAAAGGATGTGTGAATTTTCCCAGAGCACTATCTGAAACATTCAGGTATATGATTCTATATTATTACAACCTTATTAGTGATCCATGCTTATTGTATCAGATAGCTCAGCATGATTATATGTATTAAAGCCAGATAGCGTACAGTAATATTTCGATAAAGAAAGGGTGCATTTTGATAACAATTTTTAATCACAAGGAAGGACATTCAAAGATTTCAGTTGAGCAAACACATAGCACTTGCAGGAACTTTAGCTGAAAGTACAAATTTCCTTTTATTTTTTAAAGCCTTTAATAAAATGAAAAGTAAAAAAAATAATAATTGGCTATCTAAGTGTAGTTGATACTAAATGAAACTCATTCACCACTACAGCCATCTTGAAAGTGTTATCACTACTTCCCCTGATTGAATGGTCGTATATCTAGTTGGTTTTAAATTAAAATGGTATCAGTCCAAGCAGCAATATGGATGTCATGATGGCCATTATTGGCATTGGGTTTTCAGCAAAGGATATCTTATGATGTTTGGTTGGTGTTAAATGAAAAGATGATGTGTGTGTGCATGTGTGTGTGTGTGTTTTAACTTAGAGAGATAAGAAATATTTTTATAACCAAATTTGTTTTCAGGGTTTTTTTATGTACTCAGATGTGATTTCAATATTCAGCAGTGAAAAAAGGGGAAAAAAGACGGGTAGAGTTGTCATCAATTCATGTATAAAAAAAAACATTTTGGACACTAAAACACAAGTCTCTTTGAGGGACTTTGGTACTGGTTTTACCAAGGGTGACTTAAATATTTGATGGAAAATGTTTAAACAAAGTTGGTTAGGACAGTAACAATAAACTTCAGATTTAGAAACCATCTTGATAAAATATATAATGTCTCTGAATCCAAAGTAAAAATAAAATTCATCAATTTAATCCATCAAGTCATTAAAATGCACTTCTTGTGTTTACATTACTCACAGATGCATGTATGAATCACAAGGCTGATTATAGCTTGTTCTTCTCAGGAAACATTTATTCAGTGTCAGTATGAAGAAGTAAAGTTTTTATAATACCAAAAGGTTACAGTAAGCTGTATGTTCAGGTCAAAAATATATAAGATAAAGGGACTTCTTACAAACATCACAAAATTGTAATCGTTAATTATTTAAAATTCTAATTTCAATGATCTTTCTGATTACGAAGAAAAAACTGCAATAAAAACAATGCAGAATGATACATTAAATTACTTGATGACTTTGATGCATTATTGGTGTCCTTTTTGACAATGCTTTATATATTTATGTGGAAAGTTTAATGAATCAAATGTAGCCTATAATATGAACACAAAAATTAATTACCTGTTACTCCTATTTCAGGTGCACCAACAGGTAACTTTAATAAGGAAGACTGCAGTCACTGGCAGTTACATGCACTGTACTATCCACCCCTTCTGCGGTCTGCAACAGTCAAAAAGTTCATGGTGGGATATGAGCTACTTGCAATGCCCCAGAGGGACCTCACACCAGAAAAGGTAGAACTATATTTATTACAACTTTGGAAATCTGATTTTTTGGACACCTTAATTTTTTCATCTGGAATGTTTTTTAATGGTCTTTAAGTCTTTGGACAGTGGTTCAGTGATTTTATTCAAGATCATATTGTATATAGCAACACTTTCCATTGCTGTTCAATCAGAAATAATTATTTTAACTCAAGTTACTGTTCATACTCCTGTACAAGTTGGGTCCAACTGGAAACAACACAGACCTGGAACTGCCATTGCAATATGTGTATGCAGATCAAAGTCTATGTTCTTTGTTCTACTGATTATTCCAAACAAACTACAAAGACCTAGATCTGCCAGCACACATTTGTGGGACAACAGATCTGTGTGATTTCATGTTGGAACCAACTTGTACACAAGTACATATGGTTTCTCATGAGTAGAGGTTTTCTTTGGTGTGTTATAAATTTATATTTTGTGTCTGCTTTACAAAAAAGACAATTATGATAATGTTTATCACCAGTCTGCACCATTTGCCCTTAAAAAGATCTCCATTTCATGACATCTGTATCTTTAGAACACTTGAAAAGTTAGAAATTTATTTAGCACTTGCATTATTTTCAAAGATTATCTTAGTTAAATTTGTAACAATCATGGTAAAAAATTACCATTTTTATATAAATTTGCTCACTGTAGAAATCACACAAATCCTGAAAAAATAAATTGTTAATAGATTAAAGAATTGACAGAAACTATTTTTCAAGACTGGAGAAAATTGAAATATATGTACAATAGAACTTTGATAATTCAAAAACACTTTGGACCACATTGAGGATGCAGACACAAAAATGTTTTGTACAGGGAGTGAACAAACCATTTTATTAATGCCAATTCTTAGAACAATTGACATTTCATTTATTTATATGTTTTTCTTATACTTTGCTTATTCGTAAGATTTAAATGTACTTATATCCTCACTTGTTTCAGGCAGCAGAAAAACTGCGGAGTCTGTCAGAAGTCCATTACAAAACATTAAAAGCTGATAATGCAGAGAAATAATACTGATTTATATGGCTCTCAACTAACCAGTCTCAACAGATGCACAGATCTGCAGTCAGTACTTAATATGTGAATGGAAATGTTAACGCTAACAAAATTAGCCAAAAATATATTTATAGAACAAGATTCTCTATTAAAAAGTGCCAGATTTTATAGATAGACCTTTGAAGAAGAATTTGGATTAAATTTCTTTCACTTTGCCTAAAATTGTATCCTTTAACATTTGTGGTTTGTGAGTGGTTATTTGTTTCACAAAACCAGTTATCTGTCAAGTTGGAAAATTATTGTGGAGATATGTTTAATTTGAAGACTAGGCTGAAATCTGCACAGGGTGTTAAAAAAATACTAAAGATATTGTTTGAGTGGATGTAGCTCAGTACATATTACTATCGTTACAAACTCATTCACTGTGACCCTTATTTTGTAATTTTTGTCCATATGTAATTTGAAGCACATCTCACAGGGAAATCAGTTAACATATCAGGTCTTTTCCAGAAAAGAAAAGGAGTCGGGGAGGGCACACTTGTTCAATAGATATATATTGTGTAGAGACCATTTTCTTCTCAGCCACAATTACCATTACCATTCAATTCCAAAACTGTGTGGAAACCATTTTCCTTTTTTTCAATCAGTGACATCATTTCTTCATTACACCATATGAAAGGCATCCACCAAGTTTTGTGGTGGTGAACATGAATTATTGTGTGGAAATGAACATCTTTAGTTTCACAACATAATACACTCACCATATGGCAGGGAAAATAAACACTTTCCTTGGGCTTTGCTAATGAGGATATTTATCTAGCTAAGACAAGTGCATTCTTAAGCATCAGGAATGTAGCTAAATATTAAAATTTAGCAAAACAGTAACCTAATCTAGGATATGGATAGATGAATAAATTCACATGGATACCAAAGTGATCACAAACTTGAGCCAGAGAGGCTGATTGTGTTTTATGGGATGGTTTAAAATGATGCAAGGAATACTTCATGTTCCAAGAAGATATAAAGCCCATGGCTGTGAATTTAAGTTTACAAATATTAAATAGACTTGTGGCAATGCATGGATGAGGGTTAGGGCAAGCCATTGATTGCCATACATTGAGTAATGTGTTCATAGATAATATTGAACTGAATCTATCAGTCTTAAGATGACCATTTAGGCCACTTTTCTAACACTTAAAGCTGTTGATGACCAAAAAATCAAAATACCTTTAGGTTTGTCCTGCTGATCCAATGATGTTGAACAATTTTGTGTTAAGAGCGAGTGTGATTTGGATTTTTAACAAAGCTTTCACAATTTTTCAGTCATATCACTACAATGTCTGCAGTGTGACAGTTTATAGTAATGTCTAGCACTAGACATCTAGCATGATGTCCCACCCAGTCACGTTATCTTGACACCAGGCTGATCAATCTTAAAACTAACCTCTTAATGCCAAGCACCAAGTGAGACAGCTGTTTGTACCATTTTTTAAGTCTTTGGTATGACTTAGTTGGGGATTGAACCCACAACCTCCCACATCCAAGGCAGAAGCTCTAACCACTAGGACACCAAAGTGTGATCCTTTGTATGGTGAGGATCTCCTTCCAACACACTATAAGACCGCGTCAGTGATAATCTTGAACTAATGTTCATATAATATGTGACTTCTCTGCAATTATAAATGCTGTAATTGTTTAATCGGAGTTCATATTCTGCATGGAAATTGGGGGAAAAAATCCTAGCATAGGTTTATTCCCTTCCATAGAAAAACAAAACTTGGTGAAGTCAAGGAAAAGCAAGTAATTTTTAGACACCACATTTATATTAGTTGCAAAATAAAAATGTTCAATTAGTCACATTTTAACTGCAAATAGACAGGTTAAATTACCTGAATATATGTATGAGCACTGACCAACAACTAACAGCAAAAACTTGTACTGTATAATGTCAACATAAAGTGACAGACATGTACTGCCTAAATAGGACATTTATTTCTGTGCAAGATGCCATAGAAAGCAATTGCTTGCTTGCATATAAGATCACTGAGGAATGATTGATGTGGAGTTTTCATTATCTTGCCAAGTACAAGTTTGTTGAATTTACCTATTAATTATTTCTCATTAAATATATGGAATCTCACATCTGGAAATGGATCACTATAGGCAGCTCATGATGCTTTCTCTGTCCTTACAGAATGCTTAATACCAATAGGACAAAGCATCTAGCAAATAATATACATTTAAAAGACTGTATGAGCAAATTGGGCATCAAGAATTGGATGTTAACAGGTTCCGACACTTCAGGTATTTCAAGGTTTTCAGTGTCGAATGAGAAAACAAAAAGCTAACAGAAATGACTTTTTCTGAGGTTTTAATGTAGTTCAAAGAGTCAACAAAGGCATGTGTGATGTGATTATGATTTTTAACGTAGCTTTAACAATTTATCAATCATATCGCTACAATGTCTGTAGTGTGGCAGTTTATAGTAATGTCATGCACTGGGGCATCATTCCGCAGAGATGTAGAATGATGTCCAACCCAGTCACATTATCCTGACACCAGGCAGATTAGTCCTAACACTAACCTCTTAATGCTGAGCGTCAAGCGAGGCAGCTGTTACGACCATTTTTGTAAGTCTTCAATATGACTCAAATGGTGATCGAACCAACGACCTCCTGCATCTAAGGCGGATGCTCTTACCACTAGGCCACAGGAGCAGTAAACCAATTGAATAATTGTATCTAACCAATTGAATAATTGTATCTATCAATTGGAAATGTATAGAAAGTGCAGAAATGCAGAATGTTAGGTAATACTAATATATTCCATATTGATTTAGTCACTTTTCAAACAAAAATTTCCAGGTTTTCTCTAGGGTGAATTTATTTTTCAAGCATCACTTATGAATATGACTGAATGGGTAAGAAAGACGAAATATCTGGTTTAGAAAATGTGCCGTCAGACAGCCCCACAATTTTATCTTGAAAGATCCCAATCAAATGTTAGTAAATCTTGCTAGCTAGAACTTTTACATCATTCTATTCAGCTTGACAGATAATTTAATTAGAAAACCTGGTCCAAGCTGAACTCCAACACCAACTGAAATTACATTTCCAAAGCCAACATGGGTGAAAGTTAGCAATAATATGGCAAAGCAGTTGTGTAGAGTTTAAAATATTGAAATAACTGCATATTTTCATCTTATGAAAATTCTGATGAAATAGTATTAGAAGATATAAAAATAACATTACTGTTCTTGTACTGTTCAGTCTAGATGTTGTAAAACAAAATGGTAACATTGTAAATAGATTAGTCAAATATAAATTGCAACAAAAATTAACGAGTAATTGTGGACAAGAGGTTGGAAACCAGAAGACTATTACAAATGTATCACTGTTCTCTTAAATGCACCAAATACTTGCTTAATGAGAAAAAGTCACTATTCAGTGATAGGGACCCCTACAATTTTTTTTGTTGGAATTATCCCTGAAATCTGGCACCCTAGTGGTCAAGTGGTCTAAAGCACTCACCATTATGGATCACTGCCATCCCACCTGACTGTGTGGGTTCAAGTCTCAGGGGTTTGGCCAATGTGGGTATGTGAGAAAGCTTGCCAGTAGCTTCTCGTGGATTGGTGGTTCCTTTCAGGGTTTTCCCAGATTCTTCCTCCACCATTAATAATGGCCACCATATATAGCCTATCTTATGCTGAAAAATGGCATTAAACCCTACAACAAAAACAATAGAAATACCCATAAATTTTATCAAGGTCAGAGAATAAAATTCACCACAAGGGTAAGTTGGGAGAAGTGAAAGTCATTTAGGTGGCGCTCACCAGTTATTATGTACTTTGAGAGAGTGATGTATGTAATGTGAAATTATTTGCATTTTAAACATGCATAGTGGAGAGAATGTTGGCATACCTATATACTTCTTTCATGTAATGTGGCTGAAATTTCTTTGGATATTGTATTTTTTGGAAATTTTAAATAATCTTAGGACACTGCTAACTAAAATGACTGCTCCCTTGTGCTCCAAAAATTAACCTGAATTTGTCTAAAGTACACTATTCTTGGCAGCTATTAAAATATGGAAAATTAATTTGCCAAACTAGACAATACCAGCTTCTAAAAGTGCAATTAATGAATTACCAAATACATAAATGTAAAAAAAGTTATCAGCTCTATTTTTTTTACAATTTACCTCTGAAGTTCGAGAAGTGAAAATGAGCAAGTAGAGCTAGCACTTTTTTGAAAGGTGCACATCTGGAGTAAGGCCAAGCTGTATTCTCTCTAACCTATATTACACCCATCAATCATACATCCAAATAAAGGGAATTAAAGGTTCTTTAAATATTACCTAAGATATACAAAGTCTTTTTTAAATAGCCAGTATAACTAATGAGGAAACCTGGGGAAACTATTTTTCTTTAAAATTCTAACCCTATGCTAAATACATAACTGTAGAGTGCCACCTTAATGGTGACTGCTTAAAAAGTCAACCTGTTGACAAAATTTTTAAGATGTCTGCTATACTGGATTCAGATTGGTACACTTTTCATTTTGGGTCAATTACACATTGTGGGGGTGGGGACAGAAAGACTTGTTATGGTTATAATGTGATTGCCTAACTAGGACAAGCAAAAACTAGTGACAGTGATATTAGACATCAAATAAACAATATTTTAATTCAGGACAAGTAGACAATACAGGAAATCTATGTTGAAAACACGACTTTCCATTCAGGAAAGAGTTGTGATATTTTCAAGACATTCACTGTGGTGATCATATTGGATACCAGACATCAAACAACGTACCATCCTATAAATTATTCTTGTCTATAACCAGTAACCCTAGAATTTAATGTAGGTCAGTATATAAAATTTGGCATACATTCATGTATGAATATATAGGTGACATGACTACACTTCTGGCTTTTATAATGCCCCATTATTTTAAACTTTGTACTTTAATTTCCAAATTGAACATTGGCAGACTTTAATGCATTTTTATGTAAATCATTTGAATTTTCAGGTCAGTGGCAACTTCTCTATTTTCTGGGCTTTTTGGTTAATAGAATACATTTTTTATCTTTTTGACTAAACATTTTTACAGACCTAAATAGAATTACCAAAACCATTTGGGCATAAAGTATTATTTTGCAGGTGCATATAGATTTTCACATTATTTTATCAATTTGTATACATTTGTGAAATATTAACCAAACTTGCTTGGTCAGCAATGTTTTTACAGACTAATATAATATTAGTCTGCCATTATGTGTCCTTGGGAAAAGGAACTTAGCTTAGATTTCCTCAGCAAGATAAGAAAATAAAATGCATCTTAAAAGTGACATTAAAACCAACTAAAAAATGTGTACGTTTAATTACAACTATATTTGTTTCTAAGTTTTTAAATGCAGAATCATATGGTCTAATTTAATTATCACAAAACACAATCAAATTTGATCTTAAAATAAGTGAACGTTTCTATGCCAGAATGTAGTTGATTCTGTTTGGTAAGGTCCAATCTACCGGTAACCTCGAAAAAAGTGTCATCCACAACCCCATTTGGAATTTTTGTTTCAGAAGTGTTCACAGTTTAATTCATTGTCAATTAAAATGCACACTGGTTTTTCAGTAGAGTTAGATGAAGATGTTTAAATCATCTTTTATCCCCAATGTACATTCTTATGTAATGTTACAATTTATGCATTTCAGATCGACTGATTTTTTGAAAGTTTCTTTAAACATACCATGTAGTAGCTCAGGTGACACCATTTTTATTTTCTCTTTAAACAAAATTAAAATAATTTTTTCCCATAATGCATCTCAAGCAAGTTAAGTTCATTTTGGCATACCTTTTATTGAAAATACTGCAACCCATCAAAGTAGGCGTCTCCAGATAGCAGACACCTGTTTACAACAAACACTTTATGTGATTTTTATTAAAAATCTTTCCATAAATATGTTACCCAAGACACTAATGTGGAATGGTTTTGTGGGCAAACAAAAATTGTGTATAATGGGGAACTGTGACCCAGTATGTGTGGATCTGCTTCTTTTGCAGCCCACTAGAGACAACAACAAATGCACAGAGATTTATGAAGCCCAGCTAGTTGACAGTTTACTACTTGGGAAGTAATGACCATTTTCCACTGTCTTGTAACATCACAAGCTCACTTAGTATTGATTTATTGACTAGTATTATCTTTCTTCAATCGGATCAGATTCAAATTATCATAAAATGGCAACTCTGAATATCTTTTAAATTAAATCTTTCACAAGAGTGGTTACAGTATCTTCAGTTTAAATCCTTGCATGTCAAGATACAATGTATAAAAATATCAACTTATGTAGTAAATTTTATTTAAATGCAAGTTAATCACACCAGCTAGTTTACTTCCATTTCAAGTCAATTAGTATTACAAGGCAATTTTTTATCTACAAATGGCTTAATGTAAGTCATTTGACTCATCAAGGGAAACAGCAAGTCAAAGTCCAAACCTATGAGTCCTAGTCAAGCCAATGATCAGTCTAAAGTAGTTTTTAAAAAAATAATTATATTTTTTTAAATACACAACAAAAATATTAGTTATATCATGTGACTAAAGCCAATAAGGCAATTTCTTTGCCAGAAGCATCTGAACATTCTATATTTGTTAAAAATCTTGTTGATCGTTAATATCAGAAATAATCTGACCTAACATGACAAGATGTTTATTGTTGGCTATGAATTTTGCAGGTCAAATTTTGAATAGTTGTTTAACTATCCTCAACATTTTGATAGGCTCTCCATTACCTCTAAACAGGTTGTTACAAAGTCATACTGAAAAGTAGAATTCTTTTTTAAAAAAATGCAAATGGCATCAATTTCTTAGCTGTTAAGTTGTGTGTTTAAATTAAGAAGAGACTCGTTTTTTTAAAACGGGAAGTCTTTTACACTCAGCCAATGTACACACTCAGGCAACACATTTGCTGCTATGTTAATAAAACCAAAATAAAATCAGCCTGGTGTTGTGAACCTTCCAGAGGTCTCAGAAACACTTAATCACATGAATTGGACATTTATTTATCTGGGACACAGAGAATCACTTAGAGGGTGCAATTCGATGGGCGGCAAAATTCAAAGACTTACCAGTCTTGCTTCAGCCACCAGTTTTAGTGAGAAAATGTACTTATCACTGAGCTGTGCTGATATTTACAATTACAGAATTCAAAGGCTGAAAGACCTCTTGATGTACACGTCATTAAAAGAGTACATAAAAAGAACATGAATCAATAACAGAGCAGAAAGTTCAGACTTTGACTGGTGGAGCTCCAAATATGCTGACATTTACAATGACAGAATCAAGTGGCTGAAAGACTTCCTGATGTACATGTTGCCATTATAAGAGTCAAAGGCTTTGACTGGCGGCTGTGTGGGAAAATATATTGATATTTACAGTGATTGAATTCAGAGGCTGAAAGACACAGATCTACTTGTGGTCATTTATAAGAGTACATCAAGTAAACAACTTTAGGTTCACTTTGGATAGTATTTGGAGTTCAAGCAGCAGTTTGTTTTCTGGCAACCCAGCATGGCTTCTCAGTGTGATGTTTTTAAAGTTGTTTTTTTTTTATTTGCATATTTGGTCATCAAGGTTTATTTTAGCCTCTGTACATACATAGCAAAATATAAAGATGTCTTCTCTGTTACATTCTTCACTCGACTTGACTTCTTTTTGAAAACATAGCTGTATTTTTTCAAACACTTCTTCACAAAATTACATTTTATCTTACAAGTTACTGCATCTTTAGATGTTGAAGGCTCCTGGTTCAATAGTAATACTATTTTCGACAGTTGTAAAAACAGGGTGCAAATGATAATTTTGTTTTGTTTCGGATCTGTTTTGAGTTTTTAAACCTTGGACGCCATTTTCATTTGAACGCTAATAGCTTATAGTATCTTGGAATGATGCAAAGCATACAATTGAGGTAATGGAAAGGATGTGCATAAAATATAAGTTTTACATGAGAATCAAATTATTTTTCCCATCTTTCTTGGGTGTGGTGATTTATGGTTCTAACATCCTGTTGCTACAAAAATAATGTGACAGTTACAGGTCACGTGAGATCAACTGCAGACTCTACACTCAGTTGTAATCCTATTGTATTATGATGTATGTGATTTAGATTTTAACATAGCTTTAACAATGTTTTAGTTATATCACTATGATGTCTGCAATGTGACAGTTTACAGTGATGCCCAGTACTGGTAAAATATGGCGCAGACATGTGGCATGATATCCCACCCAGTCACATTATCCTGACACCAGCCAACCAGTCAAACACTAAACCTCTTAATGCTGAGCGTCAACCGAGACAGATGCTCTATCCACTTGGCCACCAGAGTGATTTTTTATTATGTTAACATCAGTGTCACGGTCTACCTAGGTGGACGGATCTTTATTCAACTGACACTAATCCGGTGTTTGATCTGTGGACAAACGCCGCTAGCAAGAAGTCAAGCGAGACGTAGATGCCAAAAGGTTCTTTGTGCAGAACCAGGCATCATAAATTACACCTGTGTGCTAATCCTTTAGTAGGACATCAAAAGAGCCATTTGTAAAAAAAAAAATGATAGGCAACTTATATTGACAGTCCCGCTGATTTACAACTTGGAAATGGTTAGTCCACCGCATCCAATCAGAATTAAGCTAGTGAGTGGGCATACTTCTAAGTTTCGAGGATATTAAACTGACTCCATCCCAGAATTATTTAGTAGACTGAGGCAGATTACAAGATGATTGCACGATTAAAGGCTACTCCGAGATACGCACTCGTAAATTTGTCATGAATCGCAGGGGAAAGATTGGAACAAAGAAAGCTTCAATAAGGTAGATATTCGTTTGATTTTGACTCACACATTGCAACGCTGTAACTGTAAGTACTAATATTATGTTTACGCAATTACTAATAGTACTGTTAGAATGAAGAATTACTTTGTAGTTTCATTTGTGTACTTATTTTAGATTTGTATTGAAGTTAAGAAATGATTTATGTAAGCAAGATTATGAATGTATGTTTGAATATGTTCAGAGCATAGATAGTTGCATATTTATATATTTGTATGATTTGTGATGCACAATAGATGTGTTGGTTATTATGTATTGATGTGAATCAATTATCGTTGGCTTTATACGAGTAATTGATATCGTGCTTTATGATGTGTTATTACGTTATGATTTTACATTGTGTTTACTATTCATGAATGTATGAGTATTTCGGTGGGAATGGATGCGTTACCCATGAAATTAGATAGCCTTATCTAATGATAAGTTATCTGGGAGTAGTGTGAGTTTATGTGCCAAGCAAAATAGTACACCCTCCTTGTGTTTTATAGGAAGCTTTCCGGGTGGGTAACTTCAGTTAGAAGGAGAGTCCCGAAAGTCTGAGAGAGAAGACTGAAGTAAGACTGTCGGTACAGTCAGGGTCGACAGATTGGAGTCGACGGTTCGACGAGGAAATCGACGGAAAGGGAAGTAGAGGTGGATAGGAAATGGGAAGGAGCAAAGAAATAGAAGTGGAGAGGAAAGTTGAAGGAGTAAAGGAGGAGTGCAGGAGAAATTTATAGAGACAGATGAGTAGAACCAAGGACAAGGCGAAATTCTCACACTGATTCAGATGATGAAATAGGCACAAAAGGGTTGAGCGATTGGGAAGCTCGCATATTGAAATTTTATTATTAAATTGTTTTATTTAATTTCACCCCTTTATACATTTGTATTTAACTGTTTAATTTCATCCTTTAGTACTTTTGGATTTAACTGTCGGCATTGCTGACTGGGGGCTCAGAACCATATTCACCTACTTAACTTCTGAACCATAATCGAACCTGGGTGGGTGCCATACCTAAATAAATATTGGAAACATCCCACCCCATTTTCATATAACCAAAACCATACACGGGTATAAGAATAATTAATTAAACCCCATAACACTCTAGGGTATAATATAAAACCCTACCGTAACACTGGGGGGCTCGTCCGGGATTTGAATTAGACTTAAAGTATTAATTATTAGGAAGTAGTAGGGTAAGTTGTGAGATTTTCTATCCTGTTATTTTAATTTTTTGATTTTGAAATTGTGTATGTTATATTTTGATATTTGCATGTGTGGTATATTACATTTACTTGCAGTAATTGTAAGGTAAATATCGAGCGAAATATCTTACCCGACCGAAGTTAGTCCTTCTCAACAGGTGAGTATTTGTTTAGTGAGTCTACACAGAATATTAGTATAAGCATAAAATGACTACAGAAAGGCAGATGGTGAAAGAGTATCGCGCCATGGGCAAGGACGATCTAGGTTACGAGGGAGATCGCCTGGCAACATTCATTGAGGAGAGAATCAAAGAATGGAAGGCCGAAAAATCAGCTGAAAGAGAGAAAGAGCTGGAGTTGGCCAGGATAGCAGCGGATAGAGAGTCGCAGACGGAGCTGGCCAGGCTAACCCACGCCGCGAGAGAAAGAGAGCTCGCCCACGCTCTCGAAATGGAAAAGTTAAGGGTAGAAGCGAGATCAGCCGATAGGGGCGACTCCAGTACGAATTAAGGAGTGATCGTGCGACCGATTGTCGACCAACGAAAGGTACAGATAAGTATGCTGCGTTTCAACGACAAGGAAGAGTCCATTGATGACTTCCTTGTGCAATTTGAAAAACTCGCGTGCGTTCAAAAAATTCCCGAGCAACATTGGGCGATTAATGTCTCAGCCTTTTTGCAGGGTGCCGCTCGCGAAGTTTACCAAAACTTATTCGCAGACGAGGCCGACGACTATAACGCACTGAAGAAGGCCATTCATTGCCATTATCGGTTAACCGCCGAAACGTACCGTAAACTTTTTCAGGAGTTGACAAAGAAGGTAACGGAAACTCACTCTCAATTCCACACACGTGTTCGAGTGTTATTTGAGAAGTGGATGGAGATGGCGGAAGTCGAACGATCGTTCGATGAGTTACGCGAGGTCATATTCAAAGAGCATGTACTGAGTACATACCGTCGCGAGTTCACAGTCTTCCTAGCGGAAAGAGAGCATAGGACTCTCGAAGAGATCGCTAGTATGGCGGAGAGATACGAGATGGCGCACCCTAAGTGTGGGAGTTCCGGGGCTACTGACCGACTCCGACTCACTGAGTCGCGTCGGATGGTTGAGGGAGAACCGACTGTCCGTAACCGTCAAGGCGACGGGAAGGTCGGAGGTGGATCTAAAGGTAAGGATGCCACCTATAGCCCTGGACAGGCCTCAACTACGGGTCTTGCAGACGGCGAGGGCCGCCGTTGTGTTACAACTGCAAACGCCCGGTGCATTTTGCAAGGGACTGTCCCAAGGGCTGGCAGACCCAGGTGAATGCCGTTGCTCGAAAGAAGTGCTAAACGGAGGCCAGCTGTGCCCCAGCGAACCTCGCGTCTGCAACTGTCAACGGAGATGGTGCCACTCTTATACGACACGGGATGTAGCGTTCCCGCCCTTGTCGACAAGATATATGTGAAGCCTGAGGACTACACAAAAAAGGTAATCGAGGTTCAGTACGCGAACAGCGCGCGTGACTCGTTGCCAGTAGCTGTCATTGTCCTTGATTCACCATACGTGAAGGGGGAAATTGAGGCTGCGTGCGTGGATAGGCTATCAATAACTTCATACTGGGATGTCGTTACGTGTTTCCGCAACCGAACCCCGAGACCTGTACACCGAAGCCGGTGAGTGAGGTAGAAACCAGAGCCCGGAGTCGTCAGACGAAATCGAAGCCGTTGCAAGTTACGTCAACACCGGTCAGTAACGTACTTCCGGCCGAGTTGAGGAAGCTTCAGCAGGAAGACGCCACTCTAGCGCAGTTGCATAAACACGCTGCAGAGGGAACGGAGAAAGAAACTCCGAATGGCGCGGTGAAGTTCGTATACAAGAAGGGAATCTTGTATCGCCACGCCAGGAAGGGGAACGAACTCTTCAAGCAAGTGGTCGTGCCCAAGGAGAAGCGAGTTGAAGGGTTGAAACTCGCTCATGAGAGTCTCATGGGAGGACACATGGGAATTGCCAAGACGCGTGACCGTCTTGTCAAAAAATTCTACTGGCCAGGGGTTCAGGGAGACGTTAAGCGGTTCTGTCTGTCCTGTGACAAGTGTCAGAGAATGGCACCGAAAACGGATCATCGACCCGTTCCCTTGGGGAGTACACCCATTATCGACGAACCATTTCGACGCGTCGCGATGGATCTGATCGGACCGATAAAACCCCCGTCGTCGCAAGGAAATCGGTATATTTTAACTGTCGTAGATTACGCTACCCGCTATCCGGAGGCTGTCGCGTTGCGTAATATCGATTCAGAAACGGTCACAGAGGCGCTGCTTGGAATTTGGTCGAGGGTCGGGGTGCCCGACGAGATCCTGACCGACCAAGGAAGACAGTTCGCGAGTCACGTGATGCGGGAGGTGAACCGACTGATGTCGATTAAGCACCTCACGACTACCCCGTATCACCTTCAATGTAACGGACTGGTCGAGCGGTTTAACGGGACTTTAAAACACGCACAAAAAGTTGTGTGAAGGCCGCCCCAAAGACTGGGATCGGTATATTCCGGCCATGCTTTTCGCATACCGGGAAGTACCACAAGCGAGTTTAGGATTTTCTCCCTTTTAACTCCTGTATGGGAGGACCGTACGTGGTCCCATCGCCGTACTGAGGCAGCTGTGGACGGACGAACATGCTGTTGAAGAGGTACGTACTACCTACCAGTACGTCGCAGACTTGCGAAACAAACTGGAAGAAGTTTACACGATCGCACGGGAGAACCTCATACGAGCGAAGTCGCGTCAGGCGAGGTACTATAACAAGCGAGCGAAACCACGCCAGTATGACGTAGGGGACAAGGTGTTGTTACTGTTGCCCCAAGAACATAACAAGTTGCAAGTTTCTTGGAGGGGACCGTACGTCGTAACTGAGAAGGTTGGTGGTCAAACCTACCGGATACGGCTACCGAATAAGGAAAAGCTGTACCATGCTAATCTCCTGAAGAAGTACAGAGAAAGAGAGACCTCCAGCGATTTTGTCGTCGCCACGATCGTCACCGAGGATGCCGAAGGCGATAAGAAAGGTGCTAACACTGTCCCGAGCTGTCCATTAACTAGGGCTGAGACACCCACGGACGTGAAGTGTGACCCCCTGTTGACTGCGGAGCAGCGTGAAGAGGTAGAGACGATGCTGGCAGGGTATTCCGATGTGCTTACGGAATTACCTGGGAGAACGTCACTTGTCGAGTTTGGGTTGAAACTTGTAGATGACCGGCCCGTTCAGCGGAAACCCTACCCTTTGCCCCACGCGAAACGACAAGTGGTGAGAGAAGAGATCGAGCAGATGATTGCTCTGGGAGTAATCGAACCCGCTGATTCTCCTTACAGCTCTCCTATAGTCTTGGTACAGAAAAAGGATGGCACTCATCGCTTCTGCGTCGATTACAGGAAGCTGAACCAGGTTACAGAATTTCAAGTTGAAATGCTACCTGACCCTGAACATATCTTCGCTTCTGTCTCAAAAGCGAAGTATTTTTCGAAGTTGGATTTGTTCAAGGGCTATTGGCAAATTCCGGTAAGGGAAGAGGATAGAGCAAAACTCGCCTTTGCTACTTCCGACGGGACCTACCAATGGTTGGTCATGCCGTTCGGAGTCCAAAATGCACCCAGCGTCTTCACTCGAATGATGCGTAAGTTGTTGGAATCCTTGCGTGATAGGGGTGTTCACAACTTCATGGATGATCTCTTGCTAGCTAAGGAGACTTGGGCTGAGCACCTAACTCTACTAGCAGACGTTCTGGAACAGCTACGTCAAGAGGGATTGACGGCCCGCCCTTCCAAATGTCACCTTGGGTTTCGGACTTTAGACTATCTGGGACACACCCTGAGTCAAGGCACGCTGTCCCCAGAGAGGTCGAAAGTAGAGCAGCTGAGAAACGCTGTACGTCCCACCACGAAGACTGAGGTGAGGTTTTTCCTGGGATTGGCCGGGTATTACCGAAGGTATGTGCCCAATTTCAGCGCAATTGCGGGACCGTTGTCTGACTTGACCAGGAAACGGGCTCCGAGTAACGTTATTTGGACGGATACGTGCGAGCAAGCTTTCCTGACACTAAAGGATAGGCTGACATCCGACGTTGTTGTCCGCCTACCGGACTTGTCCAAAGACTTTGTCTTGCGCACTGACGCGTGTGACACTGGCTTAGGAGCAGTACTCCTGCAAGAGCACGATGGGACGCTTCTTCCCGTCGCGTACGGCAGCCGGAAACTAAGGCCGAGAGGAACTACTCCGTATCGGAGAGGGAATGCCTTGGAATCGTGTTCGGAATATCACGGTTCGAGCGTTACTTATACGGGCGGAAGTTCGTATTGGAGACCGACCACCAACCCCTCGCCTACCTCGCGCAGGCAAAATTGTCAAATGGACGTTTGATGCGTTGGTCGCTGTTCTTACAGCAGTATCAGATATGTGAAAGGAACGGAAAATGTAGGCGTTGATTTCATGAGCCGAAGCGCTGATATGGCGTAGATTATACAGTAGATAATTGTATGTTGTGCATGTGTTTGTGTCTGTAGTCAGCTTGTAGTTTTGTTATTATTTTTATTTTCCTTAGGTTGTTACGCGTAGTAATGCCCATTTGCAATCCGTTCAAGTATGATGGAATAAAATCCCGATTTTATTCTCAAGCGTGGGGGAGTGTCACGGTCTACCTAGGTGGACGGATCTTTATTCAACTGACACTAATCCGGTGTTTGATCTGTGGACAAACGCCGCAAGCAAGAAGTCAAGCGAGACATAGATGCCAAAACCTTCTTTGTGCAGAACCGGGCATCATAAATTACACCTGGGTGCTAATCCTTTAGTAGGACCTCAAAAGAGCCATTGGTAAAAAAAAATGATAGGCAACTTATATTGACAGTCCCGCTGATTTACAACTTGGGAATGGTTAGTCCACCGAATCCAATCATAATTAAGCTAGTGGGTGGGCATACCTCAAAGTTTCTAGGATATTAAACTGACTCCATCCCAGAATTATTTAGTAGACTGAGGCAGATTACAAGGTGATTGCACGATTAAAGGCTACTCCGAGATACGCACACATAAATTGCACACGTAAATTTGTCGTGAATCACAGGGAAAAGATTATAACAAAGAAAGCTTCAATAAGGCAGATATTCGTTTGATTTTGACTCACACATTGCAACGCTGTAACTGCAATTACTAATAGTATTGTTAGAATGAAAAATTACTTTGTAGAGTTTCATTTGTGTACTTATTTTAGATTTGTATTGGAGTTAGGAAATGATTTATGTAAGCAAGATTATGAATGTATGTTTGAATATGTTCAGAGCATATATAATTGCATATTTATATATTTGTATGATTTGTGATGCACAATAGATGTGTTGGTTATTATGTATTGATGTGAATCAATTATCGTTGCCTGTATACGTGTAATTGATTTCATGCTTTATGATGTGTTATATTATGTTATGATTTTACATTGTGTTTACCATTCATGAATGTATGAGTATTTCGGTGGGAATGTACGGTTCGACGAGGAAGTCAACGGAAAGGGAAGTAGAGGTGGAGAGGAAATTGGAAGGAGCAAAGTAGAAGTGGAGAGGAAAGTTGAAGTAGTAAAGGAGGAGTGCAGGAGAAATTTATAGAGACAGATGAGTAGAACCAAGGACAAGGCGAAATTCTCACACTGATTCAGATGATGAAATAGGCACAAAAGGGTCGAGCGATTGGGAAGCTCGCATGTTGAAATTTTATTATTAAATTGTTTTATTTAATTCCACCCCTTTGTACTTTTGTATTTAACTGTTTAATTTCATCATTTAGTACTGTTGGCATTGCTGACTGGGGGCTCAGAACCATATTCACCTACTTAACTTCTGAACCATAATCGAGCCTGGGTGGGTGCCATACCTAAATAAATATTGGAAACACCTCACCCCATTTTCATATAACCAAAACCATACACGGGTATAAGAATAATTAATTAAACCCCATAACACTCTAGGGTATAATAAAAAACCCTACCGTAGCCTATAAGAAACTGATGTGCAAGTGTTTACCCTGTGCAAGTTGCAATCTAGCCAATCAAGTAGTTAGACCAAACCTTTATTTTGTGTTAAGTAGCAAAACATGACATTGGGATGTCAAATGTTCCCTCATCAACTTTTGTGGACCAAATTGGAAAATTCTGCGTATTTGATGCACAAGTAGATAAAACATTGCAAGGCCCGTAGCTTTTTGTTGTTGGTGTTATCTCTGCTAAAAAAAAAAATGATTATAAGCAACATATAAGAGGGGACAATATAAATTATTTTACATCAAATTATGTCACCCAAAACCACTGCTGATGACTATCAAGTGTTAGGAGCAAATGTCATTCTGACCTTTAGGCATGGTCATGTTTTAAATATTTTTAACTTTAAAATTGTTTCTTGATGACAAGAATTGAAAGTCCTAGTGCATTAAAGTTTACAATACAATTCTTGTTTAATTTTTAACTTGTGCATTTCATTACCAAATTTTGCTATTACTAGGAAAGCCCAGTTAGTAAAGTAGTATAACATTGCATTCACAATCCAGATATTAAGGGTTTGATACCCATCCATTGTTATTGGACAAGGCACTCATTTCTAATTTCCAGATGTAGCCAGGAATGTGTTAGAAGTGCTGTTTAAACCAACTACAAAGTATTGAATCTAATATTATGGTACATTTTTTATGAAAACCTCTTATCCCTTTAGAGATCCTCACAATTTACGCAGTACTCATAGTATTACTGTATCAGTAGTAAATCAGAGTAATTTCCCTATATGTAAAGTACACCAGTCTATAACAGACAACTTTTTAATGTCCATTGACTGTCTTTTATATGTAAATCTAATGTATTTGCAGGTTTACTGTATTTACAATCACTTCATGAAAGAATACCTTTAACTCTATTAAACAAACAAAAATTCAGCTGAACTCTGTTAAGTACTTTTATTGCTTATCGTCAATATATAACTTCAAACAAACCTTTCTTGGGCATGAAATCATTTCAGCCATAAATTACTATCCAGAATGTTTTAGTAAATGTCACTCGTATTTATATAAACTCTCTCTAAAATACAAAAGTTCTTTTGTAATAACAAAACAATTCCTAGTCTGTCGTGTAATTAAGCATTAAATGTTGCCAGGAAACTGGTCACTGTTTCTTTCAATTTGGCATCATTCTGTTCACTGATCTTGCCTTCCTCTCTGATGGCTTTAAGGAGGTCCTGCTTACTGGCCCGAATGTGTTTCACAAATTCTTGCTCAAATGCTGTAATCTTAGATGGGTCCAGTTTGTCCAGAAGACCCCTGACACCAGCATATATCACAGCAACTTGTTCTTCAACAGCCATAGGTACTGAAATGTCAATATCAAAATGACATCAATGGTCTATTCTTGATTTAACCTGTGTTTAAGTCCTCTATATAGATGTTTTGTAGAGCATGATTTAGTCTGGAGATTACTGACCAAAGGGTCTCAATAATCTTGACCATTTAGCCAATGTCTGCAGACCTGAACTAAATTTAATGTGCAGGAAACCAATGTATTCTTGGCCTCAAACTTTCTTAAAACCCTAAGTGCAAGCCATCCAAAAACCCGTTTTTTTTCAAGGTACATCCTCTAAAAGATAAGTTTTTCTGAAATATTGATTTTTTTAAACAGTGAAATTAACTTTTGACCCTAAAATCATGCCTCTGAGACAGTTTAAGTGGAAACTTTCCACCAGCATTAGTCTAGATAGTCTAGAGTTAGCCATTATGCAAAAATATTTATCTTCTTTCAGTGACCTTATCCTTTAATTTTTTTTTACCACCAACGAAGAAGTTTCTACCTTGCTATAAGTGCATGGCATTGATAAAGTTTTATCAAAGGTCTGGAATATAAAATTAATGTTGCAGTATATTAACCATATTTTTCCTTTCTGTGACCTTATCTTTCCATCTCATGATCGCCAACTCTAAAGGTTTTTTCCTTAGTCCAAGCACAAGCCATCTAAAAAGTTTGATCCAGACACGTGATGTATAATGTTATTTGTACAGAAACCATTTTCTTTGTTCAGCAATCTTTTGAACCAAAAATTTTTAATACTTTTAATCTAGTAACTGATCGAGCACCCCAGTTAATGTGCAGATATGAACTTTAGGACAGATGAGCAATGAATATAACAAATATGTTCTGCCTCATCTAGTATGGATAAAAATTTGATATACTTGTGAACACTGAAATATGAGCCATAGAAATGAAATTACATCTGAACTATAAGCAGTCAATGAAACGTGAATTGTCAATCAGTGACCTAATTTTCTGCCTGTAGCACTTCCAGATACATCTCACAAAGCTTCACAATTCCAGATATAAAAGCATGTATACAGCGTGGAAATAACCCAAGCTAAATGCAAACACCTCAAAGGGAATGTGAAAGTAATGTAGATACAACAAAATTAAACCCCTCCCATGTGGTTAGATTATATTAAACCTCCCAGCTATTAAAGAGGATGGTCAAGATGCAGAGAGGATGTACGCTTGTATAAGGTTTTTGTATGTTGGACAATGATGCCCCAGTGCTGACATCACTATAAACTGCCACACTGCAGATATCACTAATGACTGGAAAATTGTTAAAAATACAAATTGTACACTCAAACACACAGGTTAGCCAAATTTAATTTGTCTATGTTGGGTGGTTTCTATTGGGAAATCATGTTAATCTTACCTGCAAGCAGTGGGATTATACACAATGGCAATGTTTTATACAGGGCAGTATGTAAGACTTTTCAATGATCATGGACAAGCAACATATAAGCATCTGACACAATGACATAACTGTCAACTATGAAATCCATATTTTTAAGTATATAAATGTATTCTACCATACTGTCCCTGTTTGAGAAGCTCAGTGAGACGCACGCCTCTGTTCAATAGGTTCTGGGTGGCCTGATCCAAATCGGAGCCAAACTGGGCAAAAGCTGCTACTTCTCTGTACTGGGCCAACTCCAGCTTCATTGAACCTGCAACCTGTATAAAAGCAAGGATCTTAAATCATATACTCCTTAAAATAACACATATTCTAAAAGACAATAACATCAGACAAAGGATTATGATGGCCCAAGAATAGAATACTAAAAAAATTTTTAAAAAAAAACGCTATTTCTAATCTTGGGAGCCAAAAGGAGACCTAGTCACAATAGATGCAAAATACTACCCATGCACTTTTGGGAATCTAAAACAGATGTATTATATTGAAGAGACTGAATTCTACACACAATACAAGGCCTAGCCTACCAGCAAACTAATTTTGCTAAAAAAAACTTTTTTCTACATGCAGTTTCTTCCTCGACATCTGGCTCAATATCTTTATCATTGGTCATAAGCATGCAAATAAATAAGAGTACAGGATAACTGTATTCTACCCAGTATGACAACTTCTCATTACAAATCTGCAACCTATGAAACTATAGTTAAGATAAACAAACCTGTTTCATGGCTCTGATCTGAGCAGCTGATCCTACTCTGCTTACAGAGAGACCCACATTAATGGCTGGTCGGATTCCCTTGAAGAAAAGCTCAGTCTCCAAGAAGATCTGTCCATCTGTGATGGAGATCACATTGGTTGGGATGTAGGCAGATACATCACCAGCTTGAGTCTCAATGACAGGTAGAGCAGTGAGGGAGCCACCACCATGGGCGTCATTCATCTTGGCAGCACGCTCCAGCAAACGTGAGTGGAGGTAGAATACATCTCCTGGGTAGGCTTCACGCCCTGGTGGACGCCTCAACAGTAGAGACATCTGACGGTAGGCAACAGCCTGAAATATGGAAAATAGATCTGCAATATACCTAAGTTCTTCCAAAAGATCTATAAAACCATAAGCATGGTAAATTTTATTTTGTGCGAAGCAAACAATAGAACATTTACAAAAATATAACAGACCAGAGAAAACCAAATAAAAAATATTTCTTCAATAATATTTGCCCAATCACATCCATAGCTGCCAACCCTCCAGGCTCGCAATTAGTGAAAAAAGATAAAAATTAGTAAATTTTGACATGATTTTGTAAATCGATCTTCAAATCAAGGAATATTTGTTGAAACAGATGTTTAGCATGGTCTCCAGCCGATAAAGGTAAATTATTCAACAATGAAACTCACAATCATTCAGCATTGGTAGCTTGTAGGTCTTCAGTCGATGGCTTAAAATATTCCAGAGCTGAAATCTACAGCAACTTCTTAATTTTTCCAACCTTTATGAGCTTTTTGTTGCCAATGTGCTTCCTCACATCATCTCTAGTCACAATACCCAATGCTAAAATTTGTGGCACACTATGCCAAAAGCATGATGTATATCGGTGTTTAATGGCTGAATGCACAGTCAACTTTTTGGTACATTCCAAACTAAACTTCTCCTTTTGTGCAATACATTTCTTTCTCCTTGGTGGTGAAGATATTTTCAAAATGTGATGCTGAATGTTAATTCAAAATCAGTGTTGGCAGCAAAAAATTCTGGTTAGGCCCCCGTTTATCTCAAATTCATTTGTAAAATTTCTCTTACATATTAAAATATACTAAAATGCTTGCTACCAGGCCAACTGTATCAATCGGGTATAGTCCTAGTATTGCGACCAGCAGTACCAGACCGTTTTGGCAACTGCCAATATCACGACTAGCACTTATCGGGAAATTTGTTATTTCAGTAAAGATTTAAAATAACTGAGAATTGGGGAATTTATATTTTTTTTTTGCATGTGGTGTGAATTCATGAATCACTGAAAAAGTCGTGAAATTCACACCAAAATCATAAAGGTTGGCAGCTATGCATATCCATCCCTTACCCCCTGCAGACTTGAGGATAAAAAATAAGCAAACACAAACTCCTATGCATGTCACAAAAGGCAATTGATCAAGTGTGGCTATGCCTAGGCTCAGCTCTACGGGAATGTTCAATGTATTCCTTCCCGTGGTAATGATGAAGATGTAGGGATCTGTTAAGCATTTTGGGCAATGGTGGTGGGAGGGAATACTGTCAGTTTGGGGTGAAAAATGATAAACAGATCGACTCAGGTTGCAAACAATACTCATGAAGGCAATCTTTCTGCCCTGGAATAAAGATTTTTGAAGTTTTGTGATGGCTTTTGAAGGAATCAGCATCTTGTTCTCAACTAGTAATCTTTCTGCCAAAAGTGACTCAGTCACAAAGTTGCTTAAAATTCAGATGGTGTCAGCATCAACACCGATAATGTCTACATCCCAGTGCAAGCTTATCTTGACTCTCATTAGCTCTGGTCAATTACCTGGCCATCATGGTTGCCATTTACTCCCCATACCAGTGTAACAAGCATCAGTGACATTCAACAACATCCCATACAGCTTATAAAGGTGGTGTATTCATCTGCCAGTTTAAATCTCTTTATCTCCCCACCACACTTAAAAAAAAAAAAAAAAAAAAAAAAGAAGGAGCAATATGAAATATGAAAGGTATTTGTGAGGCCTTGTAACATTGTCTTGATGTTAAATCCTTTATCCATGCACAGACCAATCTCATCTCTATCTTTCACCTTACAAAGATTAAAACTTTTAGCGCTTTGATTACAAAAGCATAAAAAAAATTTTGGGTTAATGTCCTTTCTTTAAGTTTGGACATTTCAAGGTAGTGGATGCTGTCTTGACCTATCATGCTGAGGTAATGTATCCAATAAACATCTTTCGCCAACAAAAATGCTTATGACAATTTTTTGGTCCACATGCCTACATTTTACGCAGATTATGAAGCTCAGATTTAACACACATTACAGGAATATTCTAACCCGAGGTAGCTACATACCTGTTTGGACAAGTCATCATAGATAATAAGGGCATGCTTTCCATTGTCCCTGAAATGTTCTCCCATAGCACAGCCTGCGTAAGGAGCCAAGTACTGCAAAGGAGCAGCATCAGAAGCTGTAGCACTGACCACAATTGTGTACTTCATGGCACCTACGAGGAAGGGAGGAAATGAATGCTTTAAAAACTTCTAACTTGTATACCCTCAAATTTTGTTTCTACAACTGTCGTTTTAACCCTGTTATGAAACATCAAAGACACCAAATCTGTGTTTAATGAGTTTATAAACTCTATTCACAGCAACATAAAAAGTTCAATACAATCACACTGCATCTTCCCATCAGACAAAACATACCTGTACACAATCATTGACAATTAAGGACCGACGAGAATAAACAGTGTATCCTTAACTTTCTGAACTTTAATTTCATTAAAATTTTCAAAACAGACCAATACAATAGTCATACATATTATTCTTGCTCAGGGCTGTTCAAGTACTTGGGACACATGAAAGGCACTTTCAATTTGGAGAAATCACCAAAAGATGAATTGTTTCAAATTCAGATAAACTCTTAAAATAATCATTGTACCTTGGCAAATTTTAACATAACCGCTTGAATTAACTCAAGCTCTAACTGGTTGAAATTTTTTTCCTGAATTTATGAAAAGATCATATCTACCTTTTAACTGCCAAATGTTTAAACCATCCATGACATTCTTCTGTGATAACAAAATTTTCATTTGAAATCAAGTGGATATCATTAGAAAATCTTGCTGAAAATACCAAATTAATATGAACAACCATTCAGGGGCATGTAGTAAAAAGATTACCACCATGGTATCCATACTGGATGTATGATTGGCACCAATTTCTTAGGAACAACTAGGTTTCATACAAGGTCTATTTGTGAAAACCCCATGCCAAGATGGGCTATCCATCTGGGAGTAGAGATATTTTAAAGATTACCATTATGGTGGCCATATTATGAATAATTTTGCATCATTTTCTTATAGCATGAAATAGATACCACAGAAAGTCTTCTAATGAAAACTCCATGTCAAAATGACATTCCATTTTTTTAAATAGTAATAAAACAAATTTTTAGATAACCACTATGGTTGCAATAAAGCATGCCAGATCAGCACTACTTTTTGTTTTGGATCAATAAGGAAGTCTTCTGGTAAAAACCCAATGCTGACATGCCTTTCCATTTTTGAGATGTAACACTAAAAAAGCTTTTCACAATGGCTGCCACTGTAGTTATACTGGATATCAGTTTTGCAAGATTTCCATTCAGATCAAACAAAATATTGTACAAAGTCTTTTGGTGAAAGCACAATGTCAATATGACCATCTAGACTAAGTGCCCATAAGATTTTCTAGATAATCACTGAGTTGCCAGATTGGCATAATTTTCATCTAGGACCAATCACACACTTCATACAAAGGCATATGGTAGAAAACCCATGTCAATACGACATTAAATTCAAAAGTAGTAGTAAAAAGATTTTTAAGATGACTGTTCTGGTGACCATATTTTATGTCAGATAACCACCATTTTCACTTAGAACCAACTAGACATCATAGTTAGTCTTGTATTGAAAACCACATGTTCATATGGCCATATATCAGCAATAACAAGAATGTTCAAGATGGCCACTGAAACAGCCAATCTAAGAATCGGATCAGCACCATTTTCACTTTGCACCAACAATGCATCATAAGCCTTCTGGTGAAAATACTGCATGTTAATATGACTTTCTGTTCAGGGAGAGTGACCATAAGATTTTCATTTAGGTCCAACTGGACCATGTGTGTGCAAAGTTGTGTGGCAATCTTCCAGGTAATTTAAGTGCAGCAATAGCTAATGGACTGAGACCACCACATAAGCTCTTCTGCTCTGAGAGACCATTTGAGCTAAAAATCTGATTTCCATAAGTAACATTTTTAAATCTAACATCCCCAATGAATCTTGTAGTTATAATTTCTTTATATTTGCTACCATTTTTCACCTGTATAGTTGAAACCACTGGTTTGTCATTATATAGATCGTTTTTTATTTAGGAAAAGTATATTTTATGTACCTATTATAATACTGATGGTAGACCTTTGTCCACAGACAACTCATGTTCAAAACTGAATCCTTTAAAAAAAAACTTAATTATATATCATTATAATTCCTTATGTGGCATTTTCACAATAAATTTATAAACACCCTGCAAATTATGGAATGGTTGGCATCTCTTGGTAACATGTTAGCAGCAACAACAGATCTGTATCAACAAAGTAGCCAAGTCAGTTCATACCTGTATCTGTTAGCCTCTTGACAATCTGAGCAACAGTTGATCTTTTCTGCCCAATAGCAACATAAATACAGTACAACTTCTTCTTTTCATCCGTTCCATCATTGAACCTCTTCTGGTTGATAATTGTGTCAATAGCAATAGCAGTTTTTCTGAAAAACATGACAAGAGAGGTGAAACACAATCATTCTCTTTTAAATTCACAATGCGGACAAAAAAATACATTTGCCACATTTCAGAAATGTCGCTTCCTAAAAAGTAAAGACATTCTAAATGAACACAAGGTCCAAGTCCCTGATTGTATAATGGAACAAGCATCCTGACAAGATTAAAAACCTGAAAAAAATCAAGCCATAGTCATATTATTATTAATAACCTTGTATAGCCAGAGCAAGACCGTTCCAAAATGCCCTTCCTTCCCCAGAATATGTATCTTCCACAACTCTTACAAAATCTGGAGCCTTTTGGCATTTGTCTGAGCATCTAATGTACAAAAGGAAAGTAAGTTACAGTAGAAATTATTTTTATCTTCTCCACAATAGATGTCTGAGCAAGACCATTTTCATTTAGAGCTAACCAGATATCAGGATGAATAAGAGTCAGGTTTCATGGCAATCATCAAAGTAATTTAATAGGAGTAGTGATAACAAACTTGTCCTAAAACAGATAACATATCTCATAATTTGTTCAGGCCTAGAACCAGTAGAGCTAAACCTATATAATTTGTTTCCTACTCAGAATGAGGCTGACATGGTCAGATTATGACAACCAGCCAATGCAATTAAAAATCACTGCTGAGCAAGTAAATTTGTTTATAAGTAGCCCAAATTTCTTTTAGAGAAAAGCAGACAAAAAATACAATTTGTGACAACTTTCTATGCATTTCCCAAGCTGGGCTAGTGCACCATTATTGGCCCAGTTACTCCCTTTGTGAAGCAATAATGCATTATGTGTTTCGTATTAGATTTAATTATAGCTCCAAGCACATGGGGAGAGATATGATCACCGATCTTAAGTACCTGCTTTCTTCAATCTCAAAGACCACTAACATAAGTAAAGATGCCAATGGGTACCTGTTGATAATAGCCTGGGTTTTAAAATGAACAACTGGGTAACTAAAAAAGTTTTCCAAGTTTAGATTGAGACACAGAATAAGGACTCGAGTTTGAGGCTCGTGTTGTATGTGCATTTTTCATCATCAAAGGGGCATGTATGGTCACTTGCAATTTACTAGTCATACTTATATAAATATACAATCCTTTATCGCAAATATGTTTTATGAATCAAAACTGATATTTCAAACCAGACCATCTTAACTTTGTGCCCAAACTTGGTTCATGTGTCATTTTTCTCGCAACTTAAACGCACTTGTTTTGAGATAATGATATTAACTGGGTCAATACTTTTTGTCACTAGCTACAGTAAGTACTGATTAACAAATATTTGATGAAAGAAAAATTGAATACGAACTACAATTCAAATAAAAGAAAGAATAGAAATTTATTGTTTAACTAATGTCATTTTTGAATCAAGTTTGTAGCCCTGGAACGAGTGTTAGCTGTTCAAGTCAGGACTGCTGTTCACCAAATCTAGGTTACTATAACATCTACTTCTTATACCATGTTAAGAAAAATATGATCGAAATGGACAACTTTCACTAAAATATTCAAAGAGGGGAAAAAAATCTGTATTATTTAATATCACAGAAAAAAAATCTAATACAAATTCATCACAAGTGTAAATGTGACAATTTTTGCATAAATTTTACATGAAACATAAAAATAAAATATAGGTTTCATGAATGTGAAAGCACTTGTCCAAGTTTCATTCTATTTTGACACAACAAATGTAGTGGACTAGTCAAAATTAAAAATAAATGGTGCCAGATATTAAAATGGGATGTATCGATGTGATGATGGATATTATATAACTGAAAAAATTAGGGGAGAGGGATTTTGTTAAACTTATAAACATGTTGCATTGGACAGACGTTACAAGGCGAACTATGACTGGTCAAATACAGCAATCATCATCTGTGGACTTACAAGTTAATGTAGACATGCAAGTGTTATGCATAAATAATTTATCCATTTACTTTGCATCTATATGCTTGTAATAACTACTAATCCACATGAACTTAGTTGATTTGCAACAATAATTTTAACTGCAGATCCAGGGAAGAAGCATAAATAATTTTTCATACAGCTTTCTGTAATTATGGCATGTAAAATTTAGATTGCTCTTTTTATGCTCAGATTATGCTTTTGTGCCACTTAGTAATAAATATGTTAATACCTCTCTTGGGGATTGGCACAGGTGAACTTGCAACAAAACAATTCAGGTTCACATTCAATAGAATTTCCTTTTGATCATGTACCCAGGTAACTGATCATTGGGACTGACAAACACCAGGTAGAAATTTTTCCAAAATGTTGACACCTTTAAACATAAAAGCAGTTGTCAGCACATTGCATGTATTTAATGACTGACCCATTTTTTCACTGCTTACCCCGTCTGTCTGTCTCCAATGATCAATTCTCTCTGCCCTCTACCAATTGGCACCAAACTGTCTACAGCCTTGATTCCAGTCTGCATTGGTTCCTTTACTGAAATCCTAGGAATAATACCAGGGGCCTTGACTCCCACTCTGGCTCTTTTCTTGGCATCAAGTGGTCCCTGTTAAAAAGAACAACATTACAAAGCTGATGAAGGACAACAAAATTCTCGTGTAAAAGTTGGAGCACTATATACCATTTCGAATTATACACATTTTATGATAACTTGGAGCAAAGTAATTCTTTTACAAATATCACTAAGATGAATTAGCAACTTACCACAATTAAATAAAAATGTTTGCCTATCATTGAAATTCATCTAATGCAGATACCCATCCCTATCACATTATGAATATAGCAAGCAAACTGCCAATTCAAGACTTACTTTTCCTCATCATGTGTTCAATGCAGTCTTTATCCTCAAAGTACCAAACGGGGGGCCCCGAGTGGCTGAGTGGTCTAAAGTGCTGACAGTTACAGATCACTGCCATCTCACCTGTCTGCGTGAGTTCAAGTCCAGACTCGGCTAACATGGGTAAGTAAGCCTGCCAGTAGCTTCTCGTGGGTTGGTGGTTCTTCCCTGGGTTTTCCAGGGTTCTTCCTCCACCATTAATACTGGCCACCATGTATAGCTTATCTTGTGCTGAAAAATGGCGTTAAACCCTAGAACAACAACAACAAAGTACCAAACAATTACTGTATTTTCTCGTACCAGATTTATACCAAGGCTACAAAATTTATTAATAACTTGCCAACTGGAACAATATTATCTTTTACATGCCCAGCAAAACTAATTATTTGTATACAATGGCTTTAATTTGTTTCTATTTAAGCAGTGTCAAATGAACACAATTCAAGTCTAACATGTTGGAAAAATGCATTACTGTTTAGTTGTTGAACAAAAAAGAAGCGGGCTAAACATGTTACTTTTTAAAACAAAAATTTACAGGTCTTTTCCAAGTTTTTCCAGAAGGAAAATGGTTATTTTTAAAAGGTTTACTTATTATACTTACTGAACAGAATAAAAAATACTTTGGCCTAAAAATGAACCCATGTACTAAGTCAGGTCAGGGTATCTGGTGTACAAAGGACTGTGGAAAATATGTTTTTTTTTCTTTGCCCTAAATGCAAGTTTTTACAAAATCTGATAATAGTAGACGGTGGAAAACTTATTTACCATTAGTACATCTGCACAAACTAAAGTTCCAACTCCAATGCAGCTCAATGAGTGGTAATTCTTATCTTTTTTCATTGCACATGACAAAATCATCTCCCGCCACAAGTATTACTCAAATTGGCATGTGATTTCAACAAAAAAAAAAAACGTAAATGTGTCTGTGACATCTTTTATTCACAAGAATCTGAATATACCTTTTTATTGTTTGTTGTTGATTATTAACTCTTTTTAAGAGGCTTATTTTCCCTTTCGTCATTGATCTTTAACTTTTGCTATCAATCCTGTTACGTCTGCAGACTTAAACTATGCAACAAGAAATATCAACACAAAGAAGTTTTGCATAATTGAATGATTTATTTCTCGAAAAAATTGAATCCGAAAATATGTAGATTCGAATATGCCATCAGAAAGTTTTTATATTTAAGCATCGTTTTCACTAATATTCTCCGTTTCTTACAGGTCCAATACTTGTGAAATTTTCAAAAGGACATGCCATTTCTCCATGTGGAGTGTGTAATTTGCCTCCTCCCCCCAACATGCCACCATTTCATATTTTATACCACAGCTAAAGGTTACACTTGAGCCTCTGCAACATAATTCAAAGACACCACATGTAACACTGAGTGCAGCATCAGTAATTGATTGACAAATAAAACTTGATTTTTTCGGTAATAATAATGCCTAAAAAGGAGTATGCATTTGTTTCTTCAAATTTTGTCTCAAGCTACCACACATATGATAACTATTTTCCACAGTTTAACTATTCCCCACCGTAATTCCGTATTGTTAACTAGTGGTTCCATAACAAAAGTGCACAGACAAAACAGTACCGACATATGAGCGCAATGCTAAACAACCTCAAGAAAAGGACGCTCAACAATTCATGCAGGTAAAAATTATGTTAAAGTATACAATGTGTGTTGTATTCAATAATCCAAAGCCAAGATCATTATTCTCATTCCAATTCTAACTGTAACAAGGGATCAAACAAATTTACTTTCATGTTTTCAGATGAAATAATTATAATTAACTTCAAGTGACTGCTGATTATTTTCGAAAGACAAAGGATCGCATACAACATTAGCATTTAGAGTAATTAACTCAGTAAATGTTAGTTGAACTATTTGAATGTTAAAATTACAATTATTATTTCTTATTATTTGTAATATTTGGTCTTACATAGAAGAACTATAGGCTAAGTACTCGGAAAACTATTTTAAAAGTGATGTTTTTTTTTGTTATTTACATCTTTTGCAGAGTGCATGTATTGGCGCGCTTTTGTCGGGTCACCTTAACTAGTATATGCATATAACAATGTTGACTCGGTCAAGAACAATTTTTTTTTCCGAGTTGATATGATGGTCACTAATGAATATATGGTACATTTATGCCAGGTGTTGACTGTTGTAAGTTTCATTGGTGAAGAAATTGAGATCCAAGTTTGCACGTCAAGAAAAACTCCACAGCATTCAGTGGGATGTACTTTGTGAAGCTAGCCATGCAATTGGGAGGGGTTCATTAAAAAAAAAGAATGAGCTAGATGCTGCAGATGTCAGAAAAGTTGACATTTTTACATTTGATAATGATTTTTTTCAAATGTAAAATAGTCATCACCATGTAATGATTTATTTTATAATATTATAGATGTTCTTCTTATGGTCAATAAAGTAATACCTATCCAGTGTTTTTCAATTTCATAAGCTATTACATTAACAGACTTGGAAAAATATTCCCTATATCTTCTGGCGACAATTTTTGAAAATTGGCGACAAAATATTGTATTTCGGTTGGCGATTTTTTTGGCGACAACTTTTTAAAAGCCAGAACCATCCCTGAATAGTGTCAGTTTAAAGCATCTGAGGTGCTGCTGTAAAGTTAGTCTGGTTCCCTGATAAATTACATTAATTCTAATATGAAACCCAAATCCAAAGCAAACAAGGATAAACAAATTTTCCCAATTTTTTTGGCAATGATAATTTTTCTGTAGTTTTTTTTGCTTTAATGCCGCAAGTCCGTATTTTATGGGTAATTTTTGTAAGACTTATGGCAAAATCGTAAGAGTTGGCAGGTCTGACATCTGGCTACATTATACATGCCAAGTCTGCTGAATCAAGTAATCCTAGACAGTTTACAAATTCAATGCTCTACACAAAAACGAAATGAACCCATTGATGGATGGAAAACATCAAAACATGACATGTTCTGCATTATGGCAGCAATGTAAAATGTATTTGAAGTAGGAAAGGTAAATGTTAGATAACCTGCAAAAACACACAACCACTTACCTTGCCATCAATGGGATTACCCAAAGCATCTACTACACGACCTAAGATGGAATCTCCTACAGGCACATCAACGATGGCACCAGTTCTCTTGACAATGTCACCTTCCTTGATCAACCTGTCATTACCAAATACTACAACTCCAACATTGTCAGGCTCCAAGTTCAATGCCATACCCTAAAAAACAAAAATTTGTTTTAGTAGCTTTTGATAGCACTTTTAACACATTATTAGCTATAGCATGCCTGGGAAATGGACCTTAGTATTTTTCCCAAGGGCACACAAAACAGGCCTAAGCAGACCTGTAACACATGGATTACAAATCACTACCAACCACTAGTTATACTCAATTACAAGTTTAGCCAAAATGTGAATAACCAAGATCCTGATCTGCCGTAGCATAATTCAACTACAGATCAGGCTCTATCTCATTCTTTCTGATTAGCCAAAAAAAAAAACAAAAAAAAAAAAAAACAGCAGAGACTCAGATCTGCTGGCACATTATGCAATGGCAGATCTGGGTCTGTAAAGTTTGCAGTTGGACTAGTCTTATAAGCAAGCATGACTCCTTAAAAAAAATAAATTAATCTGCCTATTACATACACTTATTCTGACCAGCTATGGACAGGATCCACTTGGTTTTGTAAAGTAAAAATGTGATGCATTTGTACATAATCAAGGTTGAAATTCCTATCAATAAATTCTGATACTGGTGGCCATTCTCGCCTTTATGTAAATATGTACTGGATTGCATGCACAATCAAGAATCTCCTGATGGCATTAATACTTCACTGAATTTCGAGGAATTCAAAAAAAAAGACAATTTCTTGCTTTTAACTGCTCAATAATGAAACAATCTCTGATATTCGTCAGCTATACAAAGATTTTAAATGTTGCTGTTGTAGTGAACATAATGTCAGCTGGGCACAAATTTAATTTAGGACAAAAGTAGACATCATTACAACTCCAAATCTGGTGAAAACCCCATGCGATAAAGATCATTTATTCAGAGGAAATAATGACATGATTTTCAAAATAGCCACTGTGGCAATCATATTGGATGTATGACTGGCACAATTTTCATTCAAAAACCAACAAGGTATTGATAGAAGTATATTGGTGAAAGCCCATGTTGATGCAGCCATCCATTTAGGATGAGTAGGGAAAACATTTTCACAATAGCCACCATGGTAGCGAGGGACAGTCACTTTCATTAAGAACCAACTACACACAGTAAAATTCATCTATTGAAAACTACAATTCAAAACAAATTTCCATTTAGTTGCAGTAAAACCAAGATAATGAGGTTTATCAGGTGGGTTTTTTTTCAATGATAGACATACAAGATGGTGAATCTGTATCATCTGGAAGATTTTAAAAACTTTTTAGATCAAAATGCTTTCAAGAATTTTGATCCAAAACTGAGTGGTTTGCAGGAAGTGTTCTCAATTTTTTTAGCAATTCTATTCATATTTGATTCTGAATTACAAAATTCTGAACAGTTTTTGAGAGACTCATTTATAGGTTGCTTGATTTTTACCAATGGAATAGTTTTTGAGAGACATTCGTTTATAGGTTGCTTGATTTTTACCAATGGAATAGTTTTTGAGAGACATTTGTTTATAGGTTGCTTGATTTTTACCAAAGGCAGTCATATAAGTTAACTGACAGCACTGGAAGGAGATATATGTACCAACCCCATAACAATAAATAATGCTGACTGCCGAATACAAAATTACTGACCATCAAGAACAATTACTAATTTCTGAAACTTTAATGCAAATTAACTATTTACAACATCTACAACTATCAGTAAAGTAGAATAGTGATTTAATTATTTAATGTCAAAGATGCATGTGTTGCACTCTTGCACCTTTTAAATGGGCACCCTTTTCCATTCAGGTATCCTGGAGCTGAAAATCATGGTGATGCAAAGTCTATTTAGTTATGGAACATAGTATAACTAGTTGTTGAATATTTCTTACTTACTTGTTATTATAAACTAAAGAAAATGTGCTTCTTCATTTTTAAATCATCTGAATAAGATTCACAAAATACAAACAAAATCAACAGACAGTGCAAAACTGATGGAGTGAACGGTTATTGAAATTGTTAAATTTAGCATAAAACAAGCAGATCGCCAGTCCAAGCTTTACCTCTATCAAAGAATTTTATGTTCTCAATCAGAGATAAAACTAAGTATCAGCTTACCATTTGTTCTAGATAAATGACTGAGTTTAAGCATGCATTTACTGGTAGGGGCAATAATCAATGTACAAGGAATTTGTTTAGTCTGCTACAAGATAAAAGTAAACATTAAACTTTTCGAGATCAACCAGAAAGGTTGTTGCCAGTAAATCAAACACTTATTCCATTATCCAAACCCAACTTGCCCAAGCCTTTACAAAGCTGAATGAAAATTTTGTGTTTAGCTTCATCAAAAGAATAGCCTAGATTTAGGACAAAATTACATGAATAGTCACAGATGTACTTTTTATCCGTAATTCCAGAGTTTATTCCCTACATACAACAATTAAAAGTTACTCAAGTCCCAGTTCATAAGCATTCTTGCTGATGGTAGCACTTGTAAAACTATTATTAAGCAAAAGATAGTATAAGGCAAGTTTTGTTTTCTTTTTTTAACCAGACCCAGAAAAGTTTTGGAATCATTCCTCACTTGCTTGTGCAAATTATGATGGATCATTGGGGAATCTGGATCAAAGACTAGTGTAGTGCAAATGTTTGAGGAGGATTACCCAACTTCATTGCCACACATAAAAAATTAGAACAGGCTGCAATAGAACTACAGCATTGAAATTCAAAGAAACTCCACCATTGAAAGGCATTCTCATGTGTTTCAAAAATTTTAAAACATTATGGTTATTAAGTATTTATACGATTAAATAATCAAACACGTAGTTGTCTGAATGTTCAGCATTTTGTTATCAGTCTTTTGTTTGCATTAACAAACTGCAGTAAATATAAGCAAATCAAACACAGCTGTTGGATCTGTCTCTTTGGTGTAGGCAAACCTGGGTAGTGTAGGGTCCTGCTGGTACTGGATCAGCAAGTCAAAAGTTACATTTTAGGCCCCAATACATATAATTATTCATCTACACATGCACACACACATACATAGTTCTGCACTGCAAAAACCTGAATTGCTATGGGACATTGATTACCTTCAGCCCACTGGAGAACTCAACCATTTCTTCTGCCTGGATGTTCTTAAGACCATAAACACGAGCAATACCATCTCCTATGGATAAAACTCTGCCAGTCTCTTCTAGCTGTGCAGATGTTGAATGGCCTAAAATCCTCTCTTCCAATATTGAGGATACCTCAGCACCTAATTGAAAAATTAATGCAATTCACATATAAAGGCACACTGAAGCAACAATCAAAAGATTTTCTGGCAACAAGCTCTCTTCTTTTTTTCAATCTAAAAAATGTACTGAAAATGTGGTCAAATGAACCTGTAGCATACGGACACATTTTTCTCTCAAGTTCACATCTAATAACCATGAAAATTAATTTTACTTGCTTTGTTTTGAAAGAGATCAATATTTTAAATCCTATTAATGATAATTTATTGGGGATGCAAAACAGCGACGTGTAATATATATATTACAAAAGAAATAAAGTCAAATTCACCAAATGTAGAAAAGTCATTGCATACACTGTCCAGCTCTCAATTATTAACACTATTTAGCCCCCAGACACTGAAATTCACCAAATGATCAAGAACACGCTAATGCTGCAATGTGCTTGGAGATTTTTATGGTTATGTAAGAGTAATTAAATTTATCAAGGTCAGACTTATTTCCAGAAATATAAAATCGAAGCTTGGTCACCTTTGAGAAGTACAAAACATCTTTCTAGTAAACAAAATTGGAAAAAGGATGTACAGGTTCCATACCTGCTGCATATGCTGGTCTAGATGTGCTAACATTTCTGCAGGCCACAAAGCCAGCTCCCAAGCCATGACAACACACCTAAAAATAAAAAAAAAAGGCATAATGCTCAGTAATTGCATTTTTCTACTGGCTGAAAAGAACTTCAAAGCAGCCAAGACTTTCTACTTGCACTTAAGCAACCATAAGATTTTCATATTAGCTGCTTTGGCAACCATACTGGATGGAATCAGAACCATTTTTTTTTACAACCAAATGGAGATCATTGTAAATCATTTGATGCAAACATTATGGCAGTATGAAGGATTAGCAATAACAAGACCAATCATATTACAAGTTTTTGGTGAAAACCTCATGTTGATGTGGAATCTGAGGTCTCAATAGGATTTCAAAACTAGATTTTTAGGACTGCTATTTTTGTAAAAATAAGAGCCCCACCAGCAAAAGTTGCAGTCCAGTAAAAGCATATTGGGCACACATGAAGTGGTTAAATGTCCAAATGAGAAAAACCAGTGGATTTCATAGTTTAATTTTTCAAATTCTTTACAACACTGACATATACCTCTTGTCTGTTCAATTCATTAATTGAATTTTGTTAACCCATTTTAACCTGAAAACAACAAAGAAACATTAATACCTCATTCTATCCTGAATACGGCTACGGTCGTACTCTATTACATATGTGAGTAGCATTTCTAGAAAAATGTATTATACAGTCAAACCACTTATCTCAACCACGGTTATCATAAGAACCTGTATATGTCTAGTACTTTGGTCTGGTCTCCAAAAAATATTTCTTTGTTATGCTAATTTTCCCCAATTTATCTCAACCTTGCTAAATCAACAACCTGGTTATGTTGGGCATAAGTTTCAGTCCAAAGTAACGTGGACCAGCTTAATTTAACGCAATGCAACTTTAATGGCCATCTCTGAGAAATTTTACAAAAAACTGATCTGTCGCTTATGTTACTACCGGTACCTCAAACTGGCAAGGATGAAAAAGTCAGTACAAGTTCAAATCTTACAGGTACAAATGCTAATCAACCAATCTCATCAATGCATCGTTTATCACTTACAGAGTGGACAAAATTATCATGTAAACAATACTTTAGAGTAAAGAAAATGAATGCATGTGTTTCTGACCTTATTAACCTGCGCTCAAAATGGACATTACACACACATTATCACATGCCCACACCACGACAGTTATAGTTTGTCAAACACAGCATCATGAATTTGATCTTATCTATAACTCAGAAAATTATCTGGTTAACATTTAACTCATTAACCCCTAAGGCACAGATGACACACTTTTCCTCCATCTCCCAAGCGCCTCAATAGTGTGGCAGAGTTTACCTAGCTTGTCTCCCAGGCACTGAGTTTGAGTGGCAGTATTTGTCTAGGCTTATTTCCTGCCATTTCCTAATTATGCAGGCAGCTGAACCAATAAACATTTAGCTTACCACAGAATGAACACTGCAAACACAGGGAAAAAGATTTGATTTTGATAGCGGCAGAAATAGTGAAGATATATAGATCCAAAAAATGATGCAAATTGACAGGAATCAGCCAGTTGGAATTTTATTGAAAACTTGTGCCAAATTTCAGCCTAATTAAATTAATATAGATAAAATAACAATTTTACTGCGAGTAAACCCTCTGGACAAATATACAAGCCAAGTGCTGTCAGCAAGTCTCAGGGATACAGGCACTGGTAAGATTAACACTGGTCTAGTTGATCTTTGCAAGTATGCTGTAGGGGACTGCCTAGCTATTTGGCTCAGGGTTAATGAGTTAAATGTAGCTAAAAATACTTAATTTGTTTTACAAAATATATTTAAAACAAATTTGGTAATAATTCAAGTGTTTACATGCAGATATGCAACAATAAAAGTTAGCACTGCCACCCCCTAGACACATATACAAGCTGCTAATAATACTCTGTCCCAGCTGGCTCATGCATGCATTTCTGATCAAGGAATGGGAAACCCATGAGATACATATAAACATTTTGTATTAAAGCTTTGCATTGGTGGAAATCACAAACATCCGGTCTTTTTTTTACAACATTTAACCAATGATAATAGTCCTTACATAAATGATAAAAGTGTTCTGTTATAGTATTACAGCATATAAACAGGAATTTCCTTTGAAAACGAGGTCAATTGTCAAAGTGAAACAATGTGGCAACATTCATGTATTTTGACAATTCCAACAAGAGTTTTTAAAGGATTTGAAATTGATAACATTGCTTTCAATGGTCTAATTACAGACAATGGACCAGACATTAGTACAAGACCTGTTTTGACACCTGCCATTTCAATTCGATCTGAATCTCAGGATGAAATGCACAATGACTTTTTCTGGTGGGAACATGTAGGACTGTTATTATGTGGATGACTTTATTGTAGATTAAGGACCAACACTTAAGTTAGATTAAATGCAAGAGAGATTTCTTTTTTAGAGTTTTTTTCCCCAAAGAAATATTCCAGTTGTACAAAATAGTGGTGAGAAAAGTAGTCTAATGTACATTATAAACACAACAGATACCTTGAGGTATTTTTTTTATGAATATGTGATTATAAACATTGATTCCTGAAAATTGTATGTACTTGGTGAAAATGAGTGGCACAAAACTTGGTGTTTAAAATTTTAGTTTTCATTAAATTACATAATTTGCATGGGACAAGATTGATACAGAAAATGTACACAGCATGTGCACAAACTCAAGCTCTCACTCTGGCAACCATTATGATGCTCATTAAAACAAGATACTTAAAACCCTAGTTACTCCACTGTCAAATTTTTCACAAACCTTGATTGTCATAGGGTCACAAAACAGACTATTTTGAGCATTTTGCATTGTTTACCACCCATTATCCACCATTTCGCATTCACATGAATTTTGACCTTAGATTTAGTCATATGACTAGCAATGAAAATGGTACGAACGAGGTCAAAATTCATCTATGCTGTAGTTTCATCTCGTCTGATAATGGATTAAAGACAAAATCGGTTATGCTTGTAATTTCTGAGAAGAAAAATTATTTCCCTATTGATTTAATGTAAGTATGGATCAGTGTAAGGTCATTTAAGTTTGCTAGGCCTGATAGTAGGTGAGTACCCTATGTCAACACCATTTGGTGTTGGCAAATTCCACGTTTTTGATAGGGAATGAACTCTGACCCTACACCCCAACATAAAAAAAAACAAATATCAAATATGGGATGTCAATGGTCAGAGGAAACTCGGACTAGTGTGGAGTGTCTTCTTTACAATGGTGAAAATTGAGTGTCTAAATGCAGACTATCAGAAAATTTTATCAGTCATCTATGGGTCAGATTGTAACTGGCGAGAGTTAGTTACCTTGTGTTACTTGTTGAGTGTACATATTAGTTTACCCCGTAATGAAGTGCACCAAGTGGATTTCTGACTTTTGCATCACGGGATATACTGTTAGTAGTCAAATCACGCTATTTGGCACGAAAGAAACAGCTGATATTAAATTTTTGTGATTGGATGCCTCTCCGCTAAAAAAAAAAATCGTTTTGTTGCAAAATCTGGTACTAATAAATACCTCCCATCTACCTATACTGTGTATACCCCTTATCCACCATCCAAGGAAGGTGACATTGAACGAAAACAAAGATTATGGAATGAAAAGTGGCTACCTGATGCTTCTACAATATCACGCTATTAAATATACATATGTGTTCTTGAACTATCCATCAGTGATATGTGCGAATAGAAAAATATACATAACCACCCTTAACACTCCACGGTAGAGGTCAACGGATATCACGCGTACAATACACCAGCAAGGACACATAAAGTTTACGCGAATCTGCAAAAAAACACGACTCTTTGCAATGCACTATTTCAAATAATGTCTTTTCTACATATCTTATTGTACCTTTGGTGCAGACTTAGGGAGCTGTCTCACTAGTGATGACGCTAATCTGATGGACAACATTCTACCGGTTTAGCTATATCCTACCGACCAATATGGCCGCAAAAACCCATGCAAAAATCCGGGCAACCCCATAGTATTGCGTGTAAAGTAAATAAGAAATCTTAAAGCGAAACGATTTTTTTATTAATTTTTACAGACGTGTGCTGTCAACTTGATATTTGTATTATTCCGTTCAATGATTCATGTAAAATACAAGTAGTTATAGTAGCAGTCGTTTTTCTTTAAAATCAACATTTTCTTCGCAGAAAAAAAATCATTGTGATTGGCAACATAATGAAATAAAATAGAGGCAAACAGTTACACATATTATATTATTATAAAGGATAAACAATTTAACAATTTAAAAGAAAATGATGCAATTTTATATAGTGCATTGATATTAAGGCAATTAGAATACAAAGTATCTAATTTATGAATCTTATAAGTTTCTTTTATGAGTCTATTTAATATAATAGGAGAATAACAAGACAATTCATGGAATCGGACATTAGGAATGAAAGATAGAGCCTAAAAAGTTAAACAGCCTTTGTTATGTCTAAACTTGAGATCTTTCTACTGCCTAAACTTATTGGAAATGGGTGCGATGAATTTAAACTATTGCTTTTTGCCAGAAATGTCAATAAAACCCGAGTACAATCACTGAAACAATGGAAAATGGCAATTAACGACTCAAACTGGGCTACTTGTTTTATTTTTTACACACACACACACACACACACACACACACACACACACAAAAAAAAAAAAGAAACATGCACGGGTAGTACCGAAATTCATATCTACTTCACTTTTCCCACTCAGAATGACATGATTGTATGCGAGTCACGCATACCACGAATAGGGACAGCTCGAGCTTGGATAACTTGGCGAAATTTGACCTACGATAGAGTGGCATCAAAGGGTAGGTAAGTTTTCTACCATTGGCTTTCATTCTAACCCCAGAAAGCCTTAATTATTCAGGAAAAAACTATACTGCTCTGAAAATACCCTGATTGGCATTATGCTGAACAAATTAACAATGTGGAAACACCCAAGCTGAGATCACGAAATTCAAAGGCTACTGTTAGCCAAAATCATTGGTTAAATATTTCGGAAAAAATAACAAAAACATACAAGTACGCATAATACACGAAAACCAACAAACTGCATATGCGGAAAATTCACAAGTCAGGAACATTGGCACCGGTGTGACTGTAATATTAGGCGTTAGGCTAGAGACCGCCTAACATACAATAGATACAAAAGATTAAAAAAGTATTGAGTCCCTTACTAAACGAGAACACTGTTTTTGTTTTTGTGGGTTTTTTTTGTTTTGTTTTTTTTAATATTATTTACTTTTTATTATTTTGTCCATAAATCAGCTTTCTTTAAAAATTGTATTCACTATTCATCCACAATGTAATTACCTATCGAATACTAATGCTACAACATACATACATACATACATACATACATACATACATACATACATACATACATACATACATACATACATACATGCATGCATGCATGCATGCATGCATGCATGCGCGCACACACACACACATATACATACATACATACATACATACATACATACATACACACACACACACACACACACACACACACACACACATACATACATACATACATACATACATACATACATACATACATACATACATACATGCTGTTGTTTTGGTTTAAGGCCATTTCAAGATATGCTAAGCATGGCGGCCAACTTTAACTGGTGGAGGAGGGACAGTGGAAATCCCAGTCACAACCACCAACCCGTAGCTACTTGCAGCTACATACCCACATTGTCCATGTCTGAGACTCAAACCTACGTAGAAAAAGGTGAGATGGTAGTGATCTGTAAAGGCGAGCGCTCAGTAAACACACTCAGCCATCCGGGTCCCCAAATACATACGTACATACATGCATTAGAGTTTATATTCCATCTTTCTGTGAATTATTTGATCATTATATTTTCCACAAAAGTAAGCGTTAAAGGTACTAGAGGTTGTATTTTCCCAAAACCTCCTCCATTTACGGATTATGAAATGTATCAAAGGAATCGTCTGTATTATTTCGTTTCGTTAAAAGCTATAGTAGATTTGAAGATATACAAGCTTTTTAACCAAAAGATACAAAAGGTGGCGCTCACCAGTTATTATGTACGTTTGAGAGAGTGATGTATGTAAGGTGAAGTTGTTTGCATTTTAAACATGCATAGTGGAGAGAATGTTTGCATATCTATAGGCTAATTTAATGTAATGTGGCTGAAATTTCTTTGGATATTTTACTTTTGGAAATTTTAAATGATCTTAGGACACTGCTAATTAAAATGACTGCTCCCTTGTGCTCCAAAAATCAAACTGAATTTGTCTAAAGTACACTATTCTTGGCAGCTTTTAAAATATGGAAAATTAATTTTGCCAAACTAGACAATACCAGCTTCTAAAAGTGCAATAAATTAATTACCAAATACATAAAATGTAAAAAAAGTTATCGGCTCTATTTTTTACAATTTACCTCTGAAGTTCGAAAAGTGAAAATGAGCAAGTAGAGCTAGCACTTGTTTGAAAGATGCAGATCTGGAGTAAGGCCAAGCTGTATACTCTTTAACCTATATTACAACCATCAATCATACATCAAAATGAAAGGAAGTAACGGTTCTTTGAACAACACCTAGAATATACAAAGTCTATTTTAAATAGACAGTATAACCAGTGAGGAAACCCGGGGAAATTCTTTTTCTTTAAAATATAAATTAAATACGAAACTGCAGAGCGCCACCAAACTTGCACATCTCAGACTGGTGTTCAGGAAAGATTTTATTTCAAACTTAATATCTGGTTGTGACGTTTATAATCACAGTCTGAATATTCATTAGCTTCACATGACAGTGAATGAAATTTATCATCCATCGACGTATCTATATATTTACAGCGTAAAAAAAATATGGCAACCTGCTCGTCAGTCACATCAAAAGTCGTTCTTACAGTAATTGGTTTAATATTTTTGGTATGTATTTCCACTATAATATTTTAGGTATGTATTTCTAGTTTAGGTGCTTCATCTTTACTTTTCAAATGGAATAGAGCCCTCAAATATATAAGTGCACAGGAGTCAGCAGTTTTGTCAATAAAACACGACGAAATTTTTGACATGACGTTACCGGTATTTTTTAAAGCATGACGAAATTTCTGACAACATGAAATTACCTTACCGGTAATTTAAATAAAAACCGGTAAGGTATTTTCGTGTTGTCAGAAATTTCTAAATTAATAATACCGGTAAGGTGCTTTCGTGTTGTCAGAAATTTCGCCGTGCTTTATTGATAAAAATGCAGACTTCTGTGGTGCCAGCCTACACTCAATTTAGAAAAACAAAACAAAACTGGCCAAGTCTAATGCCAAATTCCTTTGCTTCCGACAATTTCGGATAAACCAGTCCTGAAGCTTCGCCAGCTGTATGCTGGCTGATTTGCGATATTGTCTCACAATTTTTATAAAGCTGGAGTTATTGCAGTCGTGTCTGCAGTGCATATGACTAAACATATCAATCGTTTTTAGACACCATTATTTCTCTATTCTCTTGAGTTACAGTTGTTCTTATGGGGCTTAACACCATTTTTCAGCACAGGATAGGCTATACATAGCAGTCAGTGTTAATGGTGGAGGAAGAAACAAGAAAATCTGTGGAAAAAACCACTGACCCACGAGAAGCTGCTGGCAAGCTTTCTCACATATCCACATTCTCCTAATCTTAGACTTGAACCCATGCAGACAAGAGGTGAGATAGCAGTTTTTCCTAACGGAAAGTGCTTTAGACCACTTGGGCTCTCGGGGTGGGGGGGCCTCTTGAGTTACAGTCATTTGAAGGTGCAATGAGTGCAGCATATTCCCATGTCAATTCCAGCGTTTGTCAACTTTTGTAAATCCATTTGGAATAAAACAACCCTACCATATGTTACCATTTCAGATTATTGGGCGTCCTCAAGAAGAATAGCAACTGACTTTTTAAATGTTTAACTAATGAAGAAAACTTGCATGTAATAATGAAGTAGTGTGAGTAGTATGGCTTTGTGTTTGATTTTATATCCCGGTAAACTCCTTAATAAAATTCTTATAGAGAACAATAAAACTATATTCTTGTGATGTAATTCATGAAAATAAGATCTGATGATATGTTGTATGGTGAAATTGAATTAGGGTCAACTTCACCATTATTATTTGTCAGATTACAAAATAATAATCCACACATTATTTTGAATGATCAAAGTTGAAAGTATATAAAATCATATTTAGACTATTTGATACAGTTAATTATAAACAGGTATTAAGGTTTAAAATGTTATCTTCCTTCATCTGTATAAAGTTGTAATTATGAACTCTTATCATTGATTCAACAGTCCATGTAAAGATTGTTGTAATTTCATCAGCTCAAACTGATTTAACCCATAAGCACTGAATCTACAATTCAAAATAAGATAATAGAATGTTGTTTTTAAAGGACATGTAGAGGCTGGTGCATAAATGTAAATAAAAACATTTGCTAGTTTCCTGAGATAATGTTTGTTTCTTGAATCAAATTTTCCTGTTAATACAAAATTTGTTCTCACACTTCTCATACAAGGAATCCAAACTAATCTTCGCTAGCCAAGGTTCTGATAACCTTATCTTTACCGTGGCATATCAAGCAGATATTTCTGAGCTTCAGGTCTGTGAATTTAATTGCCTGCAGCGGCAAACCACAACATCTAATCAAAATTAAGTTGTTGCAATTTGAATACTGTTCCTTCTTGATTGAGACATGGGGTGCACATAACTTCAGTGAACTGATAAATAAACAATTTTCCAATGTCAGTCCATGCTTGCACAAATACTTTTCAACCAAATACATCTTTAATGGCTTCCCTTTGGAACATAGTCACACTTTCAGTGTTAAACTTCCAAAGTATCCATTTTAGGTCAATTGTAACCCTTGTTTCAGCCGATGTGCAATACACCATGTTAATGGTTAGTTTGCATTGCATACTAAGGGAGGTAACACATGAAATCCAATAGATGTCGCTAGGACAAAAGAACAATATCTCTGTTCATTCTGCCATGGTTTAGATGTGGTTATTGGAACCTTAGGTAGCAAAGATGAGTCTTCATTAAATACTTGACATAAAAGTTTCTAGAATGTACATTCAGGTATCTGGATATACGATGTCAGATTAATGAGGTGTTAATTAAAATGACTCGGGTTTTTAAAAACAGGAAGTCACTTGAAACACTTGCCCTACTCTTTTTTCATCCCAATCAATGTTGTCTTACATGATGCTATTTCCCTTGCTGCAACAAAAAATTTGCATCCTTTGTGGCAGTTTAAAAAAAAAAATAGTAACGTTTTAAAATCAAAATCTATGACAAAGATGTTCAGTTCTATAGAATTTGCTATTCATTATATACTTTTGATTTTCTTCCAAGTTAAAACTGACTTTGTCTGGCTAAAATTGATAATATAAATCACTGAGTGTTAGACTTGATCTTATTGTACCAAAGTAAAAGTTTTAAGTGTGTCAGAACTTTGACATTCACAATGTATGTGTCAACCTACCATATCTACCCACTTACAAGTAAATTCCAACTACAATCAACATAGACCATGATATGCCATCACATAATGCAATGACAGATCAGGGTCTATGTGGATTATTCTACTGATTGCTCCTAACAAACTACATTGACCCAGAACTTCTGACACATTATATGATGGCACATCAGGTTTTCTGCATTTTCCAATTGGATGCAACTTAATAAGTGAGTACAAATGGAATATTACAGTAAATTTGATAATTGACTTATTTTTTTGAAAAGCAGAGTTGTAACTTAAATCTCTTAAATATTTTTAAAATGTAGTTGGTTTTGTATTTATTTGTGTTACATAATTATTTCAGGGTGCTGCAGTTGGCTTAATCTTCGTTGGAACATGGGTTTACCGTACTTATAACAACTATAGTCACCTGACAAAGGACAATTTGACCTTGATTCCTGCAAGTATTGTAATCACAGTAGGAGTTCTCCTCATCATCTTGGGCTGTATTGGATGTGTGGCAGCTTGGAAGGAACATAAATGTCTCCTGTCTATGGTATTTGTTTTTTATTTTAGCACATTTCAATGAGGCCAACATGAGATTAAGTTTGTATTATGGTCTCTGTATTTCCATCCGTCTAGCACACTTTGTTTCCACTCTGACAGTAACTTTAAAGCTGTTTAAAATAGGTACAGTATCACTCGAAGGCATGTTGCTTTCATGTCAAATCCTTAATTCTTTGCAAAAAATAGTGAAAAAAAATTAATTTTCTTCTCCAACATCTTGATTTAGCCAAACATAACCAAAACTGAAGCAAAATAATGTCTTTAACTTTGGAAGTCCAGGTGAACTAATTAGTTTCATCAAATCTTTTCAGCAGACTTAATTTAAAAATTGGAGTGATACCTCTCTTAAGCACAGGCAGTTGGAATTATTCTGTTAAGGCTAGGTGGCTAGGTATAGTGTGTGGATGGGGGTTGGGTAAATGTGTAGATGATATGAAGAGAAAGGAAAATAAGACAGACAGAATATAAAAGGTTGTTGTTTAAGAAAAGTGACCATTATATGAGGTTGCACTCTACAAGGTAAATATGATGTTTGAGGTGTGATATATTGAGGTTGTTTTGTATGTAGTAAGAAGTGAATGGTTTTGTTGACTGAGCTGTTAGATTGTATATATTATGTATTTTCATTCACTTGGTAGATTTTCTCAAATAACATGCAATGAGTGATCAGGGATGTCCTGGCTTTTAAAAAGTCACCAAAAAATCACCAACTGCAATACTTGTTGCCAGTTTTCAAAAAGTATTGCCAAAATAAATAGTGAATATTTTTCCAAGTCTATTATCCTAATAGGGTATGAAAATGGAAAATTGAAAAACACAGGATAGTTATTACTTTATTGACAAAAAGCAGTACAGCTATAACAAGGGTGCACAATTGTGATTGTGATTGACCAGTTGATCATAAAGGTAGTGAGTAGAACATTTGGCATTAAAAACAATAGACATCAGCCAGTCCAGACAATGCATCCCTGGCTGATTCTATCCAGTGCAAGTAATCAGGGTAAGGTAATGACAAAAAAATGTACATAGTTAATTGTGTTGTGCAAAATGGACTTGCATAGTTATGCAAGGTACAGCAACATACAATATTCTTAAATAAATATGTTTTGCATTTTATTTTTGTGGTAGGTAGATCATTTTTGCTTGGTCATTATATAAGTAGCTTGCATGCTGAAAAAGTGTGTCCATCCCTGAGCTATAATATAAAATAAATCATTACATGATGATGACTATTTTGCACTATTAAAATGTTATAGATATAGAATGTCACATGCCCCATCTTATTTTTGGGCTACCCACTTGTTGAATGCCGTTTCAAAGTCCCACTTGTTGAATGCCGTTTCAAAGTCTATTTCTTCACTGCTTCCATAGACTTTGCATCCCTCATCACCGTTAGTGCACAGGTATGTCTGTTGTCACCTGAATAAAAGAATTATCAAATGTAAAATATCATTTCCCCTGACATCTACAGTATCTAGCTCATTTTTTAAAATTAAATCCACCACCACCCCATTTTATGCCTAACTTCACAATGTACATCTTACTGAATACTGTATAGAGTTTTTCTTGACACGCAAACTTGGATCTTCATTCCCACCAATGAAACCTACAAGAGTCAACACCTGGCATAAATGTACCATATATATAGGCATTAGTGACCATCATATCAATTCAGGCAAAAAAATTGTTATTAACTGAGTCAACATTGTTAACTACATAATTATATACTTATACTTATAATTATATATATAATTAACAATAAGAAATTATGGTGGGATATAAAATGTGAAAAATAGTTATATGTATGGTAGCTTGAGACAAAATTGAACAAATTCACACCCCTTTTAGGCATTATTAGTTATCACAGAAAAGGTTTATTTGTCAATCATTTACTAGTACTTCACTCACTGAGTAACAGGCGGTTTCTTTGAAGTATGACGAAGAGGCTCTTGTCTAACCTTTAGCTATTGTATAAAATATGAAAAGGTGCATGTTGGGAGGGGGAGGCAAATAACACACTCCACAGGGAGAAATTTCATGTCCTTTTGAAAATTTCACATGTATTGCACTTGTTAAATCGGAGAATATTAATGAAAACAATGCTTAAATATAAAAACTTCCCGATGGCAGGATACAGTCTGCATATTTTCGAATTCAATCTTTTGAGAAATAAATTATTCAATTGTGCAAAACTTGTTTGAGTTGATATTTCTTGTTGTATACTTTAAATCTCTGCAGACATAACATTATTGATGGCAAAAGTAAAACATCAATGAACAAAATTAATATATTTTACTTACCATGCCTGGATTCATGTTTGGTGACACACTTCTCCTTTGAAATATCACAGCCAGTTGTAAAAGAATTGACAGCTTGTTCCTTGATACATATATCACAGAACATCTGCTTTATGTTTGCTCAAATGATGAACATGCAAAGTCTAACTTGCATTTACCCATGATAATGTTGCACTGATGACAGTATATAATTCTGAATTTATAACTACCTTAATGACTATTATACATGAAGTTCTAACTACCATAATGACTGTTGTACCTGCATTTATAGCTACCATAATGACTGTTGTACCTGAATTTATAGCTAACTTAAGAACTATTGTACCTGAATTTATAGCTACCATGATGACTTGTACAAGAATTTATAACTACCTTAATGACTATTGTACCTGAATTTATAGCTACCTTAATTACTATTATACATGAAGTTATAGCTACCATAATGATTGTTGTACCTGAATTTATAGCATTCCATGATGACTTTTGTACCCGAATTTATAGCTACCTTAATGACTTGTACCTGAATTTACAGCTACCATAATGACTATTGTACTTGAATTTTTAGCCACTAAAATGACTGTTGTACCTAAATTTATAGCTACCATAATGACTGTTGTACCTGAATTTATAGCTACCATAATGACTGTTGTACCTGAATTTATAGCTACCATGATGACTGTTGTACCTGAATTTATATTTACCATGATGACTGTTGTACCTGAATTTATAGCTACCATGATGACTATTGTACCTGAATTTATAGCTACCATAATGACTGTTGTACCTGAATTTATATCTACCATGATGACTGTTGTACCTGAATTTATAGCTACCATGATGACTGTTGTACCTAAATTTATAGCTACCATGATGACTGTTGTACCTGAATTTATAGCTACCATGATGACTGTTGTACCTGAATTTATAGCTACCATGATGACAGTTGTACCTGAATTTATAGCTACCATGATGACTGTTGTACCTGAATTTATAGCTACATTGCTAACTGTTGTACCTGAATTTATAGCTACCTTAACGGCTATTGTACCTGAATTTATAGATACCTTAATTACTATTATACATGAAGTTATAGCTACCATAATGACAGTTGTACCTGAATATATAGCTACCATGATGACAGTTGTACCTGAATTTATAGCTGCCATGATGACTGTTGTACCTGAATTTATAGCTACCTTAATGGCTATTGTACCTGAATTTATAGTTTCCATAGTGACTAGTATTGTACCTGAATTTGTTGCTACCATCATGATCATTGTACTGGAATTTAAAGCTAACATAATGAATGTCATACCTGAATTTATAGCTACCATACTATTTTATCTGCATCTATAGCAACTATGATGACTATTGTACTTGAATTAAAGCTACTATAATGACTGTTGTACCTAAATTCATTGTTATCATAGTGACTATTGTACCTGAATCTGTAGCAACCATAATGACTATGATATGTGTAATAGGTGGGTGTTTGTTTCTCTTTCTTTAGATTTTTCATGATCAATTTTCAGTTCTTTTTCATCCTGCTAGTGGTGTTGATAGCTGAAGTGACTGCTGGTGTCCTGGGTTATGTATATAGGGATGATGTAAGTAGCTACATAATGATGTTATATATATCAACACATGTTTAATATCATTAATGATCTTACATATATCAACACACGTTTAATATCAGTAATGAACTTACATATATAAACCAGGGGTCACGCTACCAAGAAAAGTGGGCGAAAAAGTTGCCTATGAATTGTAAACTTTGCTATCTTCTGTTAGGAAAGTGAAAATGACTTCACCCTTGATTTTTCGGACATAAAATGGCTGTAGATTATGACTTTTGAGATGCCCTCTCACAGTAGCCAGTAAGTTCTGGCACTGATGTGATCCAAGGTGAAATGCATCAATATATAAATAGTAAATTGCTTTTAAAAATGTGATTGGTGAAGAGTGTTTTCTTATGTATTTCTTGTTTTTATAAATGGAGATTTTAACAGCCGTATTTGCGTATTTTCTTGATAAAATTAGTTTTAAACCGTAAAAGAAGTTGTAATGGCGGACATAGCTACATATATGATATACCACATAATTAAACTGTCTGTATTCATAAATAATTGGGCAGATAGATTCAGCAAAATATATAATATAATGAAAACAAAGTTTAAATATTATGTCATGGGAGATTTAGCCTAAATCTTTAATAATGTAGGTCAAAAACACGGGACAATCTCTGTTGTGGAATTCGAAACAGTACTGCAAGGTCTAAGTTGTTTCTGACTTATGGTAATTAATTTTCGTGAAATTACAAGAGATATTTAGTAGTGAAGCAAATACTATTTAAATGACTTGTATCCTTAACACCAATAGGTAGACAATTCAACCATAAATATGCAGTCCAATTAATGACTTTGTTGTAACAAAGCAAGAAAGCGAATAGTTTTATTAAGAAAAACACTCTGAAAATAGATGCATCCACTTGGTACAATACATGTTTTTGGATATTTTGGTTTTGGGGGAAAAGGTTTCAGTTTAGTTATCTATTTACTTTAGTGCTTCTATGTGTTGTCTATGAATAGTTACAGTAATGTTTTATTGGGAACATGGAAATCAGGATGAAGAGTATGTTTTGAAGTTGCTTGTGAATTTACTATGTACATGAATTAGGGTTTGTTTCAAAGAATGCTACAAATCTTTTTTGACTGCAATTTTACACAAAACTTGTACAAAATAAAATAGTATAATTAAGTCATAGTTTATTAAGCATCTTTACCAACTTGAATTACAAGACTCTAATCTTGTTCTTGATTTCAATTAAAATTAATTACAATGTATAGCCTCTGATGTGCCTTTTAAGTCCTGGCCAATCTGCAAGCATCTCAATCCAAACACACATACACTACAAGTATGAATAAAATGGGTATGAATATAATCCTTTTTATACATGTACAAAATGGGTTGATAATAAACATACAACATATTTTTAAATTTGAAAATAAGGCATTGTTTAAAACTTAAAAGCATACTGAGAAATGGAGCACATAAATAAGATAATGCAGTTATATATATATATATATATATATATATATATATATATATATATATATATATATATATATATATATATATATATATATATATATATATACATTTCTTGCTTTGGTCTTACTTCTCCCAGTTTAGCTTATACTTCTCCCCATTCTGACCAAAAGGAGAAGTCACTTCTCCCTACAATTTAAGTCTAGCTTGACCCCTGATAAACATTTTAATATCAGTAATGATCTTACATACATAAGCACATGTTTAATATCAATAATCATCTTACATATATAATCAGGTTTAATGTCAATAATATATGTTACCTGTCACTGTTGCTTAGATAACTCATTTCTCAATGGAAAGACTTGTCCATGCAAGATGCACTATCTTCCTGTTCTAGAAAATTTTAGGATATGTGCACTGACCCAGTCTGACTTTGTCATTGGCCCATGCTCAATAGCAGATCTCATTCTCTTTCAGACATCTCGAGTCAAAACATTAATGAAAATGCTTGCTTAAAAAATATACTACAGTATTGGTTATGCTGTATCAGGATCTGATATTCATACTTATTCATATTTATTTTTTTTTCCCTCAGTTCTTACTTTTTTCAGTGCTTTATGCATGATGAGCCGCCTACCTCCCTACTCATTGTGGGAATTAAATTTCTAATAAGTCATCAAAATTGCCCATTCATATTTTCACTGTGAGTGTTAACATTTGTGTGGGGGTGCATATAATAGTTTAATGTCATTTAATGCAGTTTGTGTTATTAACATCTAGTTAATCTTACCAGAGATTACACTTTCTTCAGTCTTTATTTAATTTTGTTGCATATATATATATATATATATATATATATATATATATATATATATATATATATAAAATGTTTCTTTGTTTACAAATCATTTTTACAAAATACAATGTTATGACTCTAGTGTCTTGAACTGTATAACAAAAAAAGGGGTTAACCAACAAGATTTGTAAATGTTAAGATATATTTATTTTTCTAAAATACAAAGTAGAGAATAAAAATGACTTCCAGTATGGTGAATCAATTCCTAATATCCTTTAGGTTGTATCAGTTCTAATAGTTACAAACAATCTGAATAAATTCTATTGGTATTCCGAATGATGTTTGTATTGTACTGATGTACCAATAGTACATAAGAATCACTATATTATAATCCTGAAATGTCTTTAAATTCATGTTAATTCGAGTACAGTTATAAATCCAAATATCCTTGAATGAGTTTTGCTAAATATATCTGTTAATCCAGATGACTATGAATAGATATTAGAGCACTATAATTCAAACAAATGATAAAAATTAAGTGAATCAGTCCCCTCAGTAACTCTTAAAGACAAATAATGCTATTAAGAATGAATGATTCCACATAAAAAAAATTATTTCCAAAGTCTGTATGCGATAAAGAGAAAATGCAATACTGGGGCTCTGATGCATCATCTGGTGTTTTGAATTAATCAGTAAACAAGGGTCGCATAGTTTGCACTAATTAGGAAATAGGTCACTTGCCTTTTCTTCGAAAGCCATGACTTTCATTCTAGAAACTTGTATCATTGTTAGATAATGTGATATTTTTCTGAAATTTCAGCACCACTCAACCTTGAAACTTATGAATGAAGTAATTTCGCATTTGATACATGACTCATATTACAGTACATACCTATTCATGGATATTTAACATTAAAAATGAAATTAACTAAATGACCCTCACAAAAACTATTATTATGAATGTATGTATGTATATATATATATATATATATATATATATATATATATATATATATATATATATATATATATATATATATATATATATATATATATATATAAACACAAAATAAACTTTTTTTGTTTAAAATTAGTGGTAAGGGTAATAGAGACTGTCTGATGCAACTCTTGTTGTAACATCATTTGTTTTGGTCATCCCAAAGACTTTGCATTTCAGAAATTTCTTTACAGATGTCACAAGTGTGCGAAAGTATGGGCATATGCCTCATGAGGAAATAGCACCAGATGTATGAATGATCGAATATCTAATTAGTTATAATGTTCTGACAGTAGAGGCATACATATAAGAGGAAGAAAGAAGTGCTTTATTCTTCCTCTCCATCAAATTCCTTAAGATCTCAATGAACAGACCATGACTGGAATCAACTATGTCTCAGAAGAAGAGAGCATTGTCCAGGAGAGAAATACTGTTACTACCCTAAATGAGGCAACATTTATTTCTCAGAGGAATGTTTATGCTCCCCCAAATTAGGAGGACCATCATTCTCAGTGTGTCTTCTAAGAAAAGAGCATTGTCTATCATTATGGGCTATAAGCTTATTGGGATTGAGTGCATTTCCCATCCAAACCTCCAAACTATAGATGGAAATATAGAAGCACCTTCCAAAGTACAAGAACAGTCATCTGTTAGGGTTAGAACTTAGCACTGTTTTGGAGTTTGCTTGCACTGTACCCTGAAAACCACCACTATTTAGCTCCTTTATTTCTGAGGAAAGCTATTTCCACAGATTTTGATTGCCATTGACTTTAGGTGGGCATTGAACTATTACCAATCACCTAGTATTAGTTATTGGATTAGTTATTGGTCATGATACTGATCATTGGGTACCAGGCATCAAGAACACAAACTGAATCTAAGTCAGGGATCAGATCAAATTGCCCACTGTCTCCACATTACATGATTATCAAACTACAGCGACTGAGTCTGCATTTATCCATACAAACTGGATAAAGATTGGACTGATGTGCCCTCTTTCCCCATATTCCCATTTAACCCTTGTGGAATGTGGAGTTTCCCATTTCAAAGGAGAGATCATTCTATACTGCCAAGATGTTTTCTGCTTGGTCCTTGCATGTGTTGTTCAAATACCACCAGATGTTACTCAGGAGGTATTATCTTGAAAGGAGAAGGGTTATTCCTCTTAGATGTCTTAAATGTTTTCCTTCAGGCAATGCACCAACTAGAGACACTTCTCTTACACCTTATGAGAAAGTGCAGAATATCTGTGTAATTTCATTCCAGCCTTCCCAGCATAGGGACTGTTCCAGATATAACATACATGCATCTAACCAGGGGCCCTGAGTGGCAGAGTGGTCTAAAATGCTCACCATTATAGATCACCTCTGTCTGTGTTGGTTAAGTCTTGGGCTCAGCTAATGTGGGTACATGAGAAAGATTGCCAATAGCTTCTCATGGGTTGGTGGTTCTTTCCAGTTTTTTTCTTGGGTTCTTCCTCCATCATTTATACTGGCTGCCAGTATAGTCTATCTTGTGCTGAAAAATGGCATTAAACCATACAACAATAACATGTATCCAACAAAAGTTTGGAGCTTGGTGATGATAATGATTTGTCCATCATCATAGATTCTCAGGAATTGGCTGATGAGGAGGAGGAGGAGGGAATGCAGGATCTTAAAACCTATCCCACTGAATAGCTCAGTTTGTCAGTGAGGAAGAGACATGGTTCTTCAACAGGCCCATATATGAAGAATACTGCCTTCATCCCCCTGATATGTGCCTTAAGCTTTCATGCTCAGATGGCACAAAAAATTCTTTCAGTGGCAACACCAAAACAAACCTGATCCTGCTTTTTCATTCATTTGCTGTCAGAGAAATTGCACAGAAGTTGGGAAAAGGACAAGAATTGGCAAGCAAAATAAGGGGTACTATGTCCTTATTTCTTTCATGAGACCTTTAATATCAACTTCCATGTATAGGGGTCATTCACCCTCCAGGCCTTTATGATTCACCACTTGGATACCACAACCTTGCATGGGAATTTTGTTGGGGTTGTTTGCTTTCCTCTCAGTTTAGCATTAGAGGCTTTTGAGTCAAAATCAAGGCCCTTAGTGACTATAGCATTACATACTGATCTCTTTGCAGCTACCTCTTTCAGTATTCTGAAAGAGAATCATTGTCTGCTGTTCCTTTGCAGCAGTTGTTGGAAGCTGTAGCATCAAGGCACACATTGTGTACAGCCATGGCATTATTAATAGAGATTCTCTACCACCACAGAATGTTGCATTGGATACTTCTTAGGGCTGAACCCAAGGAATCTGAAACTCTGTTCATTAGTCTTATTGCTGCTGTTGCATGTCAGGCTTTTAAATACCACTAATAAAGGTACCTTGCATTGGTTACTGATCGATAGAAACCTGCAAATAACTGAACACAGCTTGATTGAGGCATTGTGCTTCCCATTTTCCAAAGAAGGGCATGTTACCACAACAGAAAAATAGACAACATTCCTAAAAGCCCACTCCACAACAGTTGTACTTAAGATTGAGATGCAAGGGCTTGGTGATGAAGACTACTATCTCATCCCCCTTACCCAAGAAATATGAGGTCATCCTTAGGGATATCTCACCTCTCCTGCGGTTCACCTTTCTTCCTTTGTTACAAGTAGATGCTCATTTGCTCCTTTTTCAAAAGACTGATTAAGCAACATATAATGTTGGTTTGGTTTTTTTTCTTAGAAGAGGTTTTATATCTATTCTACAGAACTACCTCCTCTTGCAAGGACATACATCCTCTTCTATTAGTCAAATGTAAACAGGTTAAACAAAATGGTGAACATCCTCCTTTCCAAGGTTTAAATAGAAAGTGTTCAAACATCCAGTCACCAGCATTCTGCTACCAGATATTTCTGATTTCTAAAATGGTTGGGAAGCTATGGTTGATTATGGATCTTTCTGCCTAAAGAAGATTAATAGCAGAGGAAACCTTCAAGATGGAAACTGTAAGTAGTACATAACAATATCAGATCTTTGGACAAGGCAGTTTCCATTGGTTATCAGAATGCATATTTCATTGGTCCAGTGTGTCCTCCTCATAAAATACTGAATGGCTTTAATCTGGTTCTGTGCAGTTGGATCCATCATTAGGTGATGTATACAGTAGTTTCAGGCAAAATTCAATCACTATTATTGTTTATAATCACTTCTGCCCATAGGTGAAGTCAGCAGTGAAGGATGGTTTGACAGAGGCTGTGCAGAAATACAAAGGTGGACCTGGAAGTGATCATCAAGTGGATTATCTGCAGGAAGAGGTAAGAAACAGTAAGCTTGCTTAGTATGGCTCCAGCACAGTTGAAACAGGTGGATATTGATTTTTCTTATCATTAGTTCATAAAAGTCATTTTTAGCGCTGTTGGGGCAGCTCAGCCAAACAGGTTTGTTGGACTCTAGATAAGAATATCTTGGTTTAAGTCCTGCTCTGCCATTACAGTCTAGTTTCCGAGTCCAGAATGCCATCAAAAGACTAACATAATGCTGTTTAGAGGCTGCCAGAATGCTGTCAAGAGGCTCCCAGAATGCTGTCTAGAGGCTGCCAGAATGCTGTCAAGAGGCTCCCAGAATGCTGTCTAGAGGCTGCCAGAATGCTGTCAAGAGGCTGCCAGGATGCTGAGTCTTTGTACCTAATGTCAGTTTCAGAAATCTGTTAGGGCTAATATATATTAAATTTGTTTTAATTTTTGTCAAAAATAAGTATAACAAATATTTCACAAGTCATGGTGAATGTAAGTAGGAAAATGGGATATATTTAAAGTCAACTGTTTTGTATTAAAGACTCAGGTTATTAATTTTAATCAGTGTTAGCAAGTAATTTTTCGATTAGTTCACTTGGCTATCATCGGATTTTAAATATTTTGATTCCTGAGGTTCTAAAATTGTTCTGGTTTGAAATTTTCTTTGAATATATTCCCAGACCACATGAATGGTTAGAAAATAAATTCTGCAACCTCACAAATCCAGCCCTCCCAAAAAAACAAAACTTTTAATCTTTTCTGTCTACATATGATTGACCAAGAGAAGAAACTAATGCTTATTACCTCGCTTTTGCTCAATAATATCAACATAGTACTGCAAGACCTCATGAAATCCTGTGAATACTTTTATGATTTCAACCCATTCATTCAGAAAGTTAGTGTTTAATATTTGTAATATATTATCTGCTACTATTGCATTGCTTTCCTTTTCCAGACTTTTGGTCCCAGTTCAACATAATTATTATTACCTCCAATTAGGCCTGCAATGAAAAACACGTAATCACTGGCTGACATTTTTGTTTCTGTGGACTATATGAAAAGTACATGTGTGCAGATCACTTATCGAAATTAAACTTTGATGGTGTCTTTAAATATCTTTTAGGCCAGTCACATAATGTTGTGTGTTGTGTGTTTATCTCTACAGTACTCACTTTTTTGGAGTGATTTCTGTTTTCCTGTTGTTAATTTTAAACTGATTTTGCAGAACAAGTGATACTTCAGTAAATTGTAATCCCCTCCATTGTTCTGGTTCTAGGATAAATATTGCTTGCTCTGTTTGGATTATAAGATTTTTATGCATATGATTTTCTCTCTTTACAGAATAATATATTGTAGGGTGTATGTAATTGCAGTCACAGATAGGCCCAATGCCTAATATGCACTGGTTGCTTGGATGAATGTCTGATATGTTGTCTGTGGAAAGATATAGTGTAGGACCTTACAAAAAGTTTGTTGTGCATGCAGAGGGAGAAATCAGGGCTTCCTCTACCTCCTTTTTGTCATTAGATAACCCACTCAGTTTGTAGGGTTGGTCTGGAACTCTTCTATGTCGGAGAAGGGGATTCTTCCTGTGGGTCAAGAACATGCCTCAACCTCCATGGTACAGAGATCTGTCATGTGCTAGGTGACCCTGATGCTTTCGTTATGAAGCTGTCAGTGCCAGTGATGGATCAGCCATTGGCACATGCCAAGGAATAGACTCGAGAATGAATCTGAAGTGATAAACAGGGATAAACAGTGCCTTCTTATGGTCATTATTGTTATGGAGGTTAGTAAATCATATTTCATGAGATGGAAGAGCAGCATTTGAAGAGGGATTTCATGTCGGATCTTCCTCACAAGAGCCTTTGATCAGTCACAGGGCACAGGTCTTCCAAAGGTTTGATTATTGGTCTGGGAACAGGGATTTGGTCAGTATCCTAAGTGCTGTAATTATTTTACTGTTTAATCCATATGGGGATAGGGAGTAGGGTGTACTCGCAATGGGGATCAAATTAAAAATTGAGTCTACATCTGCCCAACCCATTTTCCTGCCTTTTTCTTATGGCAGGGCTAACATGCTAAGCAGTGGATATGCTCTGCTTCTGTCTCACAAAACAAAGAATGAGGGGACCACCACTCACCTCCAAGATGTTTGAAAAGGGATCAGTGATCCCATTTGCCTATTAGCAGATTCATCACAACATAATCCCCATTTTGATGTCATCCCAGGATGGGGACCTTGATGTTGAAATGGTCCAGCCAACTAGGCTTTATGGTGATCCTATTGATAAATCCATCTGTCTATTATACCCAACAACATACCCAAATTATGAGAAATCTGTCCATCCAGCCAGGCCCTTGGAGCAGCTGGTGCCAGTGATAACCGGACTGTCTTCAATACCACCAGCAGCCAGGCTGACCATATGCTGGGCATACTAGCTGGCAGTTTTGGCAGTGCATCTTCACTGCTAAAAGGGAGAGCTGGTGATATTTACAAAGAGGACAGAATTGAGTCATCGGTGCCACCAGGTATGAATTATACAGAGCTGCAGGCAGACTCAGACTGGGACTTATCACACAATGAGTGTGACAAATTTAATTCAAATCAACCATACTCAGATTGACCATAAAATGGACTGAATTTAATTTCAGAGCTGTAGTCAAGGAGCTTTTTTGGGTGTTTGCCACTCAAGACTATAAAGTTAAAGCATCAGTAGGTTTCAACAGAGGAAGAGATGCCATTCTTCAAGCTCCTTCCCCAATCAGCTAAATTAAGGAGATGAATAACTGACTTTCATGTAGATTGGTGTCCCAGAAAGCAAAGTTCCAGTGACATCTTATCTCACTGATATAAAACTCAGATGCCTTTATTCTGATCTTTGACAAGAATGTAGCAGCCATTCATATATCAGATCCACTTTATATTTTGGACAAAAAATGAGTTGCATTCCAGACCATAGCTAGTCCAGAACATTGTTGCTATGTCTTTAATGTTACATTTGGCCTCATTGGCAATTTTCTGACTCACAGAGATATCCAGCAGTTACCACACTTGGAAGGCAGCAGCCAGGGTTGTTTGAGTCATGAACTAGGCATCTCACCATACCATGGCCAATGCTTTGACGGCTTTGGCAAATTTGGACCTGATACGATGTGATGCATATCTGCAGTCCATGTCACTCAAACCTCATCATACGTTTGCTTTAGAGATGACCCTGTTTGGGTCACATTGCATTCTGGAGGAAGAATCAAAGCAGCTCAGAAAGAGTCAGCTCAGGAACTGCCCCTCCAGGCTGCTACTGAAGCCAAACTGATGTTTGGAAACATGCTACCACCCACCCCCATGTGAAGAGACATTAAGCGGCCTTGGAACAAGGGATGTGCACCAATATTGATCCCCACCCAATACGTTGAGATAACAGTCTAACCAACATAGGAGGCAATCATACAGATGCAATAAGAAACCAAATTTCTCTGCCTTCAGGCCACCTAATTGTAAACATTGACCTATCCTCCCAACTACTTTCAGACAGACTATCTTTGGGCAATTTTCAGGCTCATCAGATCTCCCTATTCCCTCAGAATGATTATGTAATCCATGTTATTTTAGAGGGGCTTTCAGTTTAATTAATCGAACCACACCTTTCTCCTCTGCCATCTTCATGGATGTACCAACATACTGGGCTTAGGATGCCATTCTACATAAGAAGATACATTCATTCATTAAAAAAATACGTCAGTGGAGATCGTGTAAGAAGCACAGTCTCTGGGATTTTACTCAAGGCTGTTTCTTATCCACTAGTGGTTGGATGTGCAGCTTTCCAATTTACTTTTCTCCTAATGTAAGTAATCTGGGAATGTATTTGAACTAGAAAGTAAATTTTATCCAAAAATACTTAACCACTCATTACTTAAAAACCCACTCAAACACCCTGCCATGCTAGCATTATAATTAGTTTGTTGCTTAGCTAAAATTATCTGCACCTGGCAGTTGCAAGGGGAGGTAATGGGCAAGAGTTATTGCCCTCTGTTTATATGCATACATGCCAACCATTATGCTCTTGGCGTAATCATTATGCTTTTTTTCATTAAATTATGACTTCCACATAAACGTATCAGGATTACATTTTTAGGTATATCCCACTCCCAAAAGAATTAATTAATTTGTTTTCTCATTTTTTTTAACATCCCAATAATCTCAGGGAAAAGATAGTTTCTATCCAACTACGAGATAATTGAGTTCACTTGTCCGTAGACTGGCATGCGCTCTCTGTGTTCTATTTATAGCACCTGCCCTATTTCCAAGAAACAAACTTTCAAACTTTTGACCTAGGTTTCTATTTATAGCAGCTACATAGCTTAGGAGAGAACAGACTGTTTTGCTAATTTTAAACTTTGCTCTCAGATTCTTTGTTCCATTTCATATCTGTTACAGAACCAGGCTGTTGGTATCTGGTGCTAAAAGTCAAGTCAGATTTTTTTTAAGTCACTGTGTGTTGGGAGCAAAAATATTTTTTCAAATAATTTCACAGATGGATTAGAAAAAAAGACTAACAACAAATTCAGAGATGAACACATGAATTTTCAGAATACAGCATTCCATTATAATGCAGCTTCATGCCCATTGAAGGCTGTTTGGAAAGGATTTTAATATTGGTTTTGGTAGTAAAACAATAAGAAACCTTGAATTATCTGGTTGTACTAACTCCATCACTAAAGTAACTTCTTTTTTTTACAGCAGAACTCATATGTGTATGCAAATTTTATAAATGCAGAGGCGTTGTTTACAAAGTTCTTAAACATGTAATACCCTAGTGGTAGAAGATTACATTGGTTCTTTGTTCAAACAGATATTTCCTGATTCCAAAATTGCCAAACATTGCCAAAAATATGCATGTACAAGAAGAAAGTCATTGAATATCGTTAGGTTAAGAGATACTGAATCACTTAAAATTGCAGATTTCATGAAAATTGGGCCATGTGGCATTGCCACAGACAGGATTAGTAGTAATTATGATGACAAAACATTTTTCTCAGTCTGTTTAGGAAACTCTTACAATGAAAAAGGCAAAGTCAGAGCACTCTTCTTTTATTACCAGAATTAAAACAGATTCCACTGGAGAAAACAGTTTTTATTTGCTTGAAAGTGCTTTGAATAAACACAAATTGGCATAACTGTATGGGGTTTTCAGCTGATAAAGCTTCAGTGATGATTGGAATTCACAAAGGATTTGCATTCTATATTTTAAAAAATGCCTCCATCAGTGTACATATCTGGTTGTCCCTGTCATTTGATGCACTTTACTGCAGGAAAGGCTGCTGATTAATCAAAATAACTTATGAAGTATCAAGTTGGCATTCTACCTGACAATGTACTTCCTGTGGATAAAGTTGATCTGTAATGGTACCTTATTTCCCAGCTAAAAGACCCAATAACTGGAACATATAAATTTTCTTTTCTCTTTCAGGTCATGAAAAGAATATTGGTTCTTTACTATTCTAATGCTAAGTGTAAGAGATTAAGTATTGTTAACAAAAATAAAACTGAATTCAGATCCAGGCTCTATAACCCAGCACTTAGTGATCTACATTGTTCACACTTAGTGATCTACATTGTTCAAAATATTCATAGTCTCAGTTGGTACAAAGTGTTTTGAAATGCAGTACGAGAGTCTGTTGCTTTGTAATGCTAAAAGTGCTGCATATAAAAACTGAAGCAGTTACTGATGTTAAAACACTAAAAAGGTAAATAAATCATTTTCGACATATGCTCTTTCAATTTTATCGTGTTATATGTGGATTACTCTTTCTCTGCTCAAATTACTCTTTTTGTCCACTTGGATTTTCTGTCCTTTTTTTTTGTCTGGTTTCATAAGGGAGTGGGCTGATATTCCTAATCTAATGTGATTGGGTAAAGTATTCTTGTAGAAATATAATATACTTTAAAATATGCTTTCTTTCATCTGTTTCGTATCTTGGCTCCAAGCATTCTGCATAGCCCTAGGTGGCCATAGTTTTAAAGAGCTCACTTTTACCGAGCAGTGCCAACTCATCTCTATCACATGGGTTCAAGTGTCCGGCTCAGCCAATGTGGGTATGTTAGAAAGCTTGCCAGTAGTTTCCTGTAGATTCATTGTTCTTACTTGGGTTTTCCTGGGTTCTTCCTCCCTCCACCAGTTGTACTAGTCACTATGTAAAGTCTATTGTGTGCTGAAAAATGGTATTAAACCCACAGCATCAAAACAGTCTACATCATTCCGCCTGCAGAGTCTAATCTGCAGTTATGATTTCAAAAGTTTAAATTATTATATATATATATATATATATATATATATATATATATATATATATATATATATATATATATATATATATATAGTTTAAAAATACAGTCATTCATAGCAGTGTTGAGATACATTTTGCCAAACAAATAATGACCACTGGTCACAGTGAGGAAGGAGGTAGCTCATACCACTGCATTTATATAGTTAAATTTATCCATACATCATGTATATTGTCATAAATAACAGATGGTCACTTATAACAGAGGTCACTAAAATCGGGTTTTACTGTATTTTTTTTCATATTGATGAAAGCAGCTAAGTTTGCATGAAGTTTTTGAAAAGCTGATGCTTTGGAAGGCTTCACTATTTTCAGAAAATAAATATTTTTTGCTACATTTTCAGCTGCAGTGCTGTGGAATCATGAATGCCAATGATTGGTTGAATGGCACAGAGTGGTCTAAGAACAAGACCCATGCTGGTCTGGTTCCGCAAAGCTGCTGTATAAAATTCAACTGTAATGCTGCAATCACAAGCAAAGAGATCTATCTGGATGTATGTATATACATAAAATATATATAATAATTTTTTTATTGTGCCCGCATGACATACCATATATACTTGCTTATAAAATGAGTCCATTTGCAAACTGCATAGACCCAGATCTGCTGCAACACTGGTTGTAATCACATTGTGATATGGCAAATCAGGATCTTTGTTGTTTGTAGCTTTATAAGCAAGTACCTACAATAGGTTCTTACTTGGGGCAGTGTTATCTGCATTTAAATTGATGTCAACTTATCTTAGTTCCAGATAGTTTCAGATAGTTTCCAGATATTCATGCTACAACAGGTATTTGAGTATACAATATGCTAGGTAAGTACATCTTAGAGTCAAGTCTGAATTTTGAACTGGACTGCTCAACAAAAGCAGATAACTCTTGCTGACAATATGGAGACAGTAAGCAAATAAGTGGTTGTCATGCTCTGATTATTATCTGCCTGGAGTAAGTTTACAGTATTACCCATATACTTCAGTCCTATTATGTTCTGGCCCAGCCCATATGGTCATTGATTTTGCTTTAACTCAGTATATTTTTGAAGGACATAATGGATTAAAGTCAGATTTGTTATGTGGCATTACTTAAAGATGACTTAGCTCAGTTTGACTTTTTCATTGACTGATCTTGAAGCCTAATTGGTTAGAGTTAGATGTGGGAGGTCATAGGTTCGAATCCCAACCAAGCCATACCAAAGGATTATAAAATTAATACTAGCAGCAGTCTCACTAGGTGCTCATTATTATGAGGTTAGTGTTAGGACTGCTAAGAATGGTGTCAGGATAATGTGACTGGGTGTAACATGATGCTACATGTCTGAGGCATGATGCCTCATTGCTAGATGCTAACTATATACTGCCACATTGCAGACATTGTAGTAATATAACTGAAAATTTTTTAAAGCTACATTAAAAATCCAATTCATACCCACCCACTTTTTCACTGTTATGTGTTAAATTTACCATGTTTGACTTAGGACTGTGTCAGGGGTTATAAGGCTGATGCTTGCACTCTGATACTCCTCCATGCTAATTTCACCCAACTGAATGCTGCTGACTGCTCATCAGCACTCCTCCAAGGTAATTTCACCCACAAGGAGGAGGTTTCTGATCTGGACTAAAGATATATTCCAATGAGTTCTCTTTAAATATTTGTCTAAACGTCTTGAACAATGCAATAACAATTAAACAACGCAAAGAGTAAAAAATATAACTATAGTTTCTCCCTATATTATTTTTTATTCAGGCTCTCCTTTTCATCTCACCTCTGCCATATGCATGGGATCACATAACGACTTTTTATGATATCTTGCTGATAAATGAAAATAGTGCATGTTAGAGCTCAAACTTGATATATCTTATGTGATTTAAAATATTGTCATGTGTGAGTGTGTGTGTGTGTGATTTTGTTATGATGTTTACAATGTGGCAGTTTATAGTGATGTCTAGCACTGGGGTATCATACTGCACACATGTAGCTGGATGTACCACCCATTCACATTATCCTGACACAAGGCTAACCAGTCTTGACACCTATATCTTAATGCTGATGCCTCATGCAGCAGCTTTTAGAACGAGTTTTATAAGTCTTTGGTATGATTTGGCCAGGGTTTAAACCCTCGACCTACCACATTCAAGGCAGATGCTCAACCCGCTAGGCCACCAGAGTGGTGACATAAAAGACAGAAAATACTAGCTTATTGTAGATTGGTACAACTTCGTGTTGGCTAGTAGAGCATCAGTCCCATCAAGGGACTTATCTCATTACCGAGGTCCACACTGTATAATTGTAAAGCACCTTACTCAAGGGTCAAAGTCATTACCATCAAAAATGTCACAAGATGGACATATTTTGTATCATTTATGTAATTAAAGAGATTCAAAGCAATAATATTTTTGTATCTTGCCAATTACTTGCCAATTACTTTGTAGATTTGTGAAAAAGTGGACATCAAGAGCTAAACATTGAAATAAACTTTCTTTCATTTTTTTAAAATGAGAATATCTTTGAAAATGGCGTATCCAGCATAGATTTGTCTTAAAATCATGACTGTATCAAAGCCAAGATATTTCTTTTCATGTATTCATAGTTTTATTTATTTTTTATGAATTCAGGGTTGTTATGACAAGCTGCAGCAAAAGTTCCTGTCAAACCTTGTCTACATAGCTGGTGTAACAATTGCTTTTGCAGTCCTGCAGGTAAATACACACAAATATATGCAAGCATGGACCACACATGCACATACAGATGGGTCCAAAGATATATTGAATATGATTTAAGATGTTCAAAGGTAGGCCTATTTTATCAGCCAGTGATTTATCTGGAAATTATTATGACACAGCTGGCTACTTTAAAAAAAAACTATCCCCATTGTGAGAGAATCCTCAAAGCCCCGCACCTAGTTTGGCAAATCATCCTCCTACTTTAAATCTAACTGATGACCATGAAAGTTTAAATTTACTGTGACACCACTCAGCATCACATAATATGACTACAGTCCCCTAACTGCAACTGAATCTGTTATTCGTTTTACAGATTTATACTGATTCGCTGCTTAATTTATTGTTCAAATTCAACAGCATGTACTAAAGCAGGACATGAATGCTTGACCTTCTGACTAAGACTGTTCTGTACAGAGTACTAGTAGATCAGCCGTTCTGTTAGATGTACATGATCTTGTATTGAAATGTTGTACCATATATAATCCCTTAAAAGTAAGTCCTACTGCAACCAACAAAGATCCTGATCTGCCATAGCATGATGTGCCTGCAATTCAGGGCCTATGTTGTTTGTTCTTCTGATTACTCAACAAACTGCACAGACCCAGATTTCTTGCATATTATGCAATGGCAGATCTGAGTCTGAGCAGTTTGCAGTTGGACTCATTTTATAGGTGAGTATATATGTTGGGTTTTTAGATGATCTACTATTAAAACTCTGATAGTGATATTTTTAGGTTTCCTGTTTATTAATTTTGTTTACTTATACAGCAAAGTGTCTTCACAATCTTATAACATAAATAATTTGATGACGATAGTTTGGTTTCGCATGTTGCCTGTATTAATGATGGTTTATTATGATAAATACCTTACATAGCATATGGTTAGATATGATTTAAATGCAATGGGTAAACAAATAATATCTCAATTTGTATGCTACTTGTGATTGTAGTATAGGCATCATGATTTGTTCAAGTGTGTCTATTTCACCTTTGTTTGTACCAGAAGCAGCATGTTTATCTGTCCCACATATGCTTATTTGATGTAAATCATGAATTGCTTCTGTCTGGCAGAAGTGCATTATGATTTTGGTCCTGTCAGTCTGTTTCCCTCTGCTTTCGGTGGAAGAATCACCATTCAGTCCTATCTTTCTCACCTTTACTTGCAGCAGGGTCATCATGATTTGGTCCTTTATGTCCATGCTACTGATGATTTGGTGTTTATCCCACATCTGTGGCAGTGTTATTGTCATTTGCTCCTGTCTGACCAACCCACCTCAGTTCCTAGCACGAGTATCATAATTTGGTCCCATCTGTCCTCTCATATTTGTAGCAGGGTTATCATAATTTGGTCATATCTGTTCATCCCACCTTTGCTTTTAGCAGTGTGTCATCATTTGGTTTCTCTGTTAATCCCACCTCTATAACATTAATATCATGATTCATGCTGTATGACCATTCTACCTCTGCTTATTGTGGGGGGCATCATAATTTGATCCAGTACACCTTTCCCACCTCTGTAGTGGGGTATAGCAGTTTGGTCTTATCTGCTACGTCATTTAGCACAAATTGTACACAAACAATTTGACATAGTTATGTGCAACTTTATAGGCTTGTTCTTCAGATACATTACTGGGTTATAATACATCCATGAAAAATCTGCCAATCTATTGATCAATATTAAAGCTAGTATTAGCAACAGCATTGCCATTATCTGCTTGCTGAGATTTAAATCAGACAGGAGTGAACTCTCCTTAAATTGAGGAGTTTGGTATTACATCCTGTCGGTCATCAGCTACTCATTCCAGATGTGCCTGGTCAGCACACACAAAACACTTCAAAATGATCTTCCACATTTTTATGCCTCTCAACCAGAATCTCAGAAGTTTTCTAACATCTATTTTCATATCAAATTTTGTTTCTTCATTGATTTTAGATGAATGTTTTGCTCTTCAGCATGTAACTTCATAGTATTATAAGCTAATTGGAACCAACTTAATTGGCTGTCCTGTGGAAAATAGTCCTTAGATTCATCTTAGAACTGTGCCCTTTTTAAGTTGTATCAAGGAAGTTTAAAGTTATTTCTTGGTGTATATTTCTCATTTTGAGATTTTCTCAGGCATTTATCTCAGTTTATTGTATGGATTTTTGATTGTAAAGAAAGCATGATGCTTGACTGATTTCACCTGTATATGCCATTGTTTTGTTCCTTCTGATGCAGGATTGTTAAGTGTGAAAGAGATGCTGAAGATGGGGTACTGTCAGAACCATATCGGTGATGCTTGCTCTTGTTGGTCTGAAGATTGAAGACCATGTAGTTAATGTGGCCTATTAACAAAACCAACTCATATGGTTTTAGATGCCACCAGCTTTACCACTAGTGCTGTAGCAGTTACCAAGTTCATGACTAATTAAAAAGATTGGCAATTCTGACAAAGATCCAACAGTCTTTTCCCATCACTGGCTTCCACCACAGTAACAGCTGTGCCATTGTCCACAGTGATGCAACCAGAGCCTGTAAATATGGAATAGACTGGCAGCTAGTACTGAAATTGCACAGAGGCCCACCTGAGTAAATTATGGACATTTCCATAACCACATGTAGCCATGATATTACCTGTCATAATCATTTCCTTGATAGCTGGTGTAAGACTTGAGTACCAGATATCAGCTGGCCATAGACCATGTCCACTCCAGCTCCAGCACAGTCTTGACTTATGTGCTACCACTAGGATCAGCTTTGATGGTCAGTCTTCCTGGTATACTCAGGTATACCCTGTCCTGGACTTAAGATGAAGAAACTGTCCAGTACCTGGTCACACCAATTACAGCCCTGTCATGGACATCCAGTGTAACTGGTACTGGATTTGGTTGACCAGTCTCTGACAATATCCAAGATCCATGGTTGGTAGTAGATACTGCTAGAAATGGGTCCAACACAAGTCCCAGCTCTGTCACAACCCAAACTGATTATAGCTTCTTCGTATTCCTGCACACCAGTCTCAGGCAGATGAAAACACTAAAAGTGATCACTCTGTTACTGTGTTCCAACATAAACAAACTAATAGATTTATAAATTGTCCCCAACCAACTGCTTTGCAAGCTGAGTCATCACTTCCTTTGCAAGCTGAGTCATCACTTCCTTTTTGCAGGAGGCTTCTGTCTCTCTGCTCTTCTGAGATTGAAGACCCATGTTCTCACAAGCACCATCTTTCCTGAATACAACCAAGAACAGGGAAGACTCAGATTTTCATGTGTCTATTTATGAAGTCTTCCAGGTTCTGCATCCAAAGTTCTGTCCACCATTCCTTGCTTCATCAAAATCCTTTTACAGAATTCTTTGTCTGTTGATTTATTAACCAGAGAATTTGCAGGCCCAGTGTTTCAGAGCTCAGTCCATATTTCCTGAGACAGGTCCTGCATCCAGAGTTCTGTCCACCATTCCTTGCTTCATCAAAATCCTTTTACAGAATTTCTTTGTCTTCAGAACATCTTTTATTGTTCAAGAATATCAGAGAATTAAAATGAAATATGGTCTTATCTTGGATTCATAAAAATTGTTTTCATCCAACAGGATATTAGCTGGAGTCAAGTTTTTGATATTTTCCCAGTCATATTATTGGTAGATTCCATCCACTTTCTGCATTTACATACCATGAGAAGCATGCACATTTGTCCAGAAATAATGGAAGATTAATGGGGAGATTACTTTCTTCCATTTTCGTCAACAGTCAGATTTCTTCTGCTTATATTGCTAAAGCAAGTAAAAATATGAGATCAGCATTTGTTTGGTTATGTATGGCTGGATTTATAAGGTAGTGAATATACTTACAATGTATTAGATTGAGTAAATATGATTATAAAAACATTTCTCTCCAGAAATTGGTTTTTATCTATAGGTATTTGTGTTAGTTAGATTTTCATGCTATTTTGATTCATTGATTAGATTTCTATAAGGATAGTTGTTTTTGTTGTGCTTGTCTTACTTACAATTTCTCTTGCAAACCTTGTTGCATAAATATGCAAAACCACTTGATATATGGAAGTGAAACTTGTTGGCATGATTTAATTTACACTATATCTGAATGATTTTAAATTTTTTCCATTATTTTTTTAAAAATTTTTGTTTTGTTTTGTTTTTGTGCAGAGATTGTTAGGATAATAAGGTGCAAACTATGGCCAATGGAAAATGAAATGATAGGCTTATTTCAGTTTATCATCAAATGATAGGCCTATTTCAGTTTATCATCAAATGATAGGCCTATTTCAGTTTATCATCAAATGATAGGCCTATTTTAGTTTTATCATCAAATGATAGGCCTATATAAGTTTATCTTTAAATCATTGACCTATTTCAGTTATCAAATGATAGGCCTATTTCTGTTATCAAATGATAGGCCTATTTCAGTTTATCATCAAATGATAAGCCTATTTCAGTTATCATCAAATGATAGGCCTATTTCAGTTAATCATCAAATCAAAGGCCTATTTCAGTTTGTCTTCAAATGATAGGTCTATTTCAGTTTATCATCAAATGATAGGCTATCTTCAAATGATAGGCCTATTTCAGTTTATCATCAAATGATATGCCTATTTCAGTTTATCAAATGATTGGGCCTATTTCAGTTTATCATCAAATGAAAGGCTTATTTCAGTTTTATCTTCAAATGATAGGCCTATTTCAGTTTATCATCAAATGATAGGCCTATTTCAGTTTATCATCAAATGATTGGCCTTTTTGAGTTTATTTTATGATAGGTCTATTTCAGTTTATCATCAAATGAAAGGCTTATTTCAGTTTATCTTCAAATGATAGACCTATTTCATTTTATCATCAAATGATAGGCCTTTTTGAGTTTATTTTCAAATGATAGGTCTATTTCATTTTATCATCAAATGAAAGGCCTATTTCAGTTTATCATCAAATGTTAGGCCTATTTCAGTTTATCATCAGGTTGATCTGATTATATTTTCAATATAACTGAATGACTTTTATGCACATTAGAGGTTTTATTCTAACTTGGACAATTTTGTCTACAATGGAGACATAAGTGTTTGCCAAATACAAATCTAGTTTAAACTTTATTATTCATATAGAAAGCTTGATTTTTTTTTTGTCACTGAGCAGAAATATAAATAATGATAGTTAGGGACAAAGTAAAATAAAAACATTATTTGATAAATCATGTAACATGTTCCTCACTTTTAAAGTTTTTCTTTTTTTTGCACTGCATATATATTCAGACTGAACTTAAATTTATCCTTGATTTGTCAGATCAGATATGGTCCCTTTTCTCTTTCAGCTCCTTGGAATGATTTGCTCATGTATCCTGTTGTGCAGGTCGCAGGAAATTCGCTATGAGACTCTGAATGGGCCAAATTCTGGTCTTCGAGTTTGAGAGGGACTGCCATCCAGTGGAAAAGATCTGAAGTGCTAATAATACTGCTGTTTGAGGCAGATACATTAAATATGTTACTGTTGTTATCAGTTAAAATTTTGCAAGTTTTCTTTAGTTTCCCATCGTTACTCTTTGTGATACTTCCCAAAGATTTGTTACAATATCTGTTATTTATGTCAGTTTGATGCAGTTATTAGCATATGATTAAATGTATGTTCAGTTATTTAAAATGATAGTATTAATGTTGTCAATTCTACAGTAAGTGTCCCAGTAAGCTCTCAAACTTTTTCAGGTACATTGTGTATGTGTAGTATTTTTGTAGTGGTACATTGTGTATGTGTAGTATTTTTGTATGGGTACATTGTGTATGTGTAGTATTTTTGTACTGGTACATTGTGTATGTGTAGTATTTTTGTACTGGTACATTGTGTATGTGTAGTATTTTTGTACTGGTACATTGTGTATGTGTAGTATTATTGTACTGGTACATCATGTATGTGTAGTATTTTTGTACTGGTACAATGTGTATCTGTTGTGTTTTCTCAAGTTGGATGTAATCAAGCTTTGTTGATGTATGTTTTGCCAAAGGAACACTTTTTAGGTTTTGAATTTCTGCATGTTGAATTGTATTAACATTTTACTATTTTTGTTTCAGATTTGAATAATTATTATGATCATTAAACTTAGCATCTAAACAGAGTTGAATATGAAGCAACTTGGTAACTGCTGCATATAAAATTCATTGTTTTCAAGTGTTCAGTGAGTTTTTTTTCATTTTTTTTTTTTGCAGGACCCAGAAATAAACTCAACATCCAGTTAATAGAAATGGCCCCAGTCTCCATATATTATACTTCAAAATTATATATACTTTTTAACATTGATATATACTCTTGAAAATAATATTCCAAATAGACCTATATTTTTCCTTCACAAATAAATACCTTGGTCCCTTTCATTCTTATCCTGGAAAATCCCTGGTGTTGTATTTTACCATTGTATCTCAGTGTCTTGTTTGTTCTGTATCTATCAAATCTGTAGCTATTCTCTGTTCTTTGAATCTATGCCAGTAGTATGTACCAGAATATATAATGGGCTGCTCCATTAGGAATGTCCATTAACTGTGGAATAATATCAGTTTTGTGGCTGTGATAACTGTCAAGCAGGTTAGTAAAATAGTTTGAATAAGAGTCACTGTAAACCATAAAATTATCTGATGCAATAGAATGTATTAAATTAAAACATTCAATTCTCTCACTCTAAATTCAAAACCGAAATTTGTTGATACCTATTTCTTTACATGGACATTGACACACAAGTCCTTGTTGGATTGCAAAAATATTGCCATCATATTATCTGTGCAAAATGTGAAATTAAATCCTCAGTAAAAATATTTGCATTATACAGTACTGCATGGTAGAAAAATATAGTTTATTTATCTCAATTCACTACATTAGTCATGTTGTATCTGATGGTCTTGTTTATGATTAATATGTTGATATGGCTTTTTAATGAATAAATATATTTGTGTTTTCTAAATCTTCCATTTTTTGTTATTATAGATGTAAAATAAATGACTACAGTTTGCTACCAGTATATGTGATGTCAAACCTATGATGAATATGACTTTGTAAATCAATAAACTGTCATACAGAGTCATGAGTACTTATAGGTTACTGCATTTGAACAAGTTTTTCAGATGGCTATACAGACTGACCTTGGGAAAAAAGTAAATAAATGAATGAAGACTAACTGAAAATGAAATTGAAAAGACTAAAAATGAATGAAAACTAACTGAAAATGAATCTAAAAGAGCAAGCATGACTGACAGAATTGCAACCAATAATGAGCATGCATGAAGCAACAATAATCTCAACATGTCATCAAAGAATTATTACAGAAAACAATTATTAGGAATAGACAACAACAATAACAAATAGAATCTATGTGATATACCTTTTTTTAAGTAACAGTTTATAGTGATGTCTAGCACTGGGGCCTCACCCACATCCTGACACCAGGCTGACAAGTCCTTACACTAACCTGTTAATGCTGAGCACGCCAAGCGAGACAGCTGTTAGTACCATTTTTTAAAGCCTTTGGTATGACTTGGCTGGGGCTCAAACCCTCAACATCCTGAATCTGAGGCAGAGACTCTAACTAGGCCACCGTGAATATGTGACTGGTTCTGCTTTATTCTTCAGGCTGACTACTTACTACCCTTAAAAACTCTTTCTTATTACTCTTACAGACTCCAATTATTTACTACTATTACAGACTTCTGTTACTTTTTACTCTTACAGACTCTAATTATTTACTACTCTTATAGACTTCTGTTACCTATTACTCTTGAAGGCCCCGAGTGGTCTAAAACACTGACCATTACGGATCACTGCTATCTCACCTCTGTGTGAGTTCGAGTCCAGACTCGGCTAACATGGGTAAGTGAGAAAGTCTGCCAGTAGCTTCTCGTGGGTTGGTGGTTCTTCCCGGGTTTTTCCAGGGTTCTTTCTCCACCATTAATACTGGCTGCCATGTATAGCCTATCTTGTGCTGAAAAATGGTGTTAAACCCTACAACAACAACCTAGTACTCTTGCGTATTCCAATTACTTACTACTCTTATAGACTTCTGTTACTTATTACTCTTACAGACTCCAACTAACTACACATATAGTTCCATTACCTATTACTCTTACAGACTTCCATTACTGATTACTCTTACATTGTGTGAACATTGGCATAGCAAATCATATTGAATATCAAAACAGCTGCCTCTTGAATCCTTTGATCAATCATAATTGATAGTTCCCAGGTGTTCAATAAGAATCTTCATGATTTTAATCAAAACAGTAAACTAAAGAAGGAAAAAGATGATGAGGTATTGTTAGAATTCAACCTCCTTATATAACATACACTATTCAACTAAAAGTAAGTTTCATTAGTTAGCAATACTTGTTCAATACTAATACTAAAATTATTTTCTGACTTCTGGTTTCTCAGTCCATATATGGCACTTCTACAAACATTTGTTGTTTCACATCGATATTTGCAGCATAGATACTTCAGACTCATATATTCCCTTCATTTTAAGATGGGTAAAGATATAAAGAGAAATCCAAGTTAATGCATGAAGAAAGTAAAGATGAATTTACTTCACAAGATAAATGCTAATGGTGAAATGGAAGTCTGGTGTGTTATAATGAGGTCAAGACACAAGATAAATGCTAATGGTGAAATGGAAGTCTGGTGTGTTATAATGAGGTCAAGACACAAGATAAATGCTAATGGTGAAATGGAAGTCTGGTGTGTTATGAGGTCAAGACACAAGATAAATGCTAATGGTGAAATGGAAGTCTGATGTGTTATAATGAGGTCAAGACACAAGATAAATGCTAATGGTGAAATGGAAGTCTGGTGTGTTATAATGAGGTCAAGACACAAGATAAATGCTAATGGTGAAATGGAAGTCTGATGTGTTACAATGAGGTCAAGTCACAAGATAAATGCTAATGGTGAAATGGAAGTCTGATGTGTTATAATGAGGTCAAGACACAAGATGAATGCTAATGGTGAAATGGAAGTCTGGTGTGTTATAATGAGGTCAAGACAAGATAAATGCTAATGGTGAAATGGAAGTCTGATGTGTTATAATGAGGTCAAGACACAAGAGGGTTCTAGTGTAATTGATGACAAGTTACAAAGAATGAAACTTGTATTAATTGGGAAATGGGATTTGTAATTACCAGTAATTGGAAGAATAATTTCATTTTGGGTTATGTTGTTGAAATCAGTGAGACTGGGGCAACAGTTGTAGAAGTACTTTAACTGGACTTTGACTATGATGTAAGTTGCTAAATTAGACTTTATTTAGGAGTGGGGGGAGTAGAGGACAGGCATGAGATATATAGGGATGTCTGAAAACTCTAAAGATGGCTTGAGTAGCTGATTAAAAGGCTGTTTGGCAAAATGTTAATGCATGATTGGAACAGTGCTGTTTGTTAATGCATGATTGGAATGAGTGCTGTTTGTTAATGCATGAATGGAATGAGTGCTGTTTGTTAATGCATGATTGGAATGAGTGCTGTTTGTTAATGCATGATTGGAATGAGTGCTCTTTGTTAATGCATGATTGGAAAGAGTGCTGTTTGGATGTAAAGAAGGATATTAGATAACAACATATTTAATTTTTTATTCCTCAGTGTAGGTAAGCCTTAGAAAATATTCATCCAAAAAAGTTGCACGAAAATAAATTTTTTTCACACAATATTTATGTGCATCACATTGTCATGAGATTGGATATCAAGATCCGAATAGTTAAAAAAGTTATTCAGTATGGATGAAACTCAGTCTAACTTAGACTGTACAGTTTGGATACTCTGCCCTTCATATTGATGCACACCTACTCAACTTGACCATAATGCAAGGTCATTGTCATTTTAAGGTGGAAAGAAAACATATCTGTATAAAGCAGGGAGATGTGCAAATTGTATTATTCCTTGGAATTTCTTGTTTAATGATTTACATTATCAGTATAAACTCAAGCATTAAATCAGACACAAAATTGAGTAATGAAAAGTTTTTATTTTTTCCTTGAGGTGGGGATTAATATGTTTGCAAATGGATTCTATTTCTCTGGCTATCATCGGCAAATATAAAGCCATTTAACCAGGGAAAAACTTGAGTGACTTAGCAGTCTCTGTTATCAGAAAAATAAATCCCATCAAAATTTATTATCAACTCAATTGAGTTAGGCCATCATTTTCGTCATTCAAATTTGGAAATAAAATGTAATTAAACAGTCCTTTGTTTTCTGTTAGATGGCTTTGTTAGTCTCAGTATAAAATTGATTTGGCAATGACTACAGGTAGTGTAAAAAGCAAATTTGTGTTCCTATCTGGGGGACATCTATCTTTGATGCTATATACATTTATTAATTAAATACAAATCATTAATCTTCCTCATCAATGCTGTAGATAAAGTATTCACAGCTCCACAACCAGTCTACTACTTTGACAGTATTTAGGACTGTTCACCATTAACCTCAAGTGGCAGTTTTACACTAATTTAAATGTTGTCTAAACCTTTGTAACTAGCATTTAGATTGTAAAAATGATATGTGATTCAGAAAGCTGTAAGTTCTTAGTAATGCCAGAAAGGAACCAATTATATATTCTTGTGCCCATTGTATGTGCTTTGATAATATTGGTAAACTGTGGCTAAAATGTATGTGATTGCAATTCATTACCATTATGTCGCATTGTATTACAAAAGTAAATGCAGGTCCTATTCTTGTTTCTACTCCCAATCGCTGGCTCAGATTAATTGACTGGGCTATTATTATCTAAAATGGAACAGGCTGGTGTGCCCATTAAATTATATAATCTAATTACCTAATTTGTTCTTCCTTGTTTTCCTTTCCTTGAATAATAACAATCCATTTTGATTTGTTCACTTTATTTGAGATGTATAGCATATTCTAAAACGATAGTTTTGACTTGGAATAGAAATAGTACTGGTTGTCCACACAAAGTAAAAATATTCTTATATTTGCAATTACTAAAATGTAACTTAAAAAAGTACTTATTTCTAGACAAGAACACTAAATTTACATTATTATTACATTATTTACATCCAAAATTTGGATGACATAGATGAAGCTCTGAGGGTGTGGACTGACTTATTTATGATGTAGTCTCTAAACATGCACCACTGAAAGTACATAGAGTAAAGAATGAAATCTAAACTAATTGGCTTACAACTGAAATCCTTGATCTGAAAACAAGAGACCAATTCAAAGCTATGGGAAACCATGCACAATATAAAGTATGGAGAAATAAAATAACAAGTATAATTGAAACTAAACAAAATTATTATTAATCATTGCTTGAAAACAAAAAGAGCGACAAAAACTGCATTTGGAAAGTCTTTAATGAACTCACTGGAGGAACACACAAAGATAAGATAAATAAAATTCACTCACTTCTGGTAAATGACCCCATAGTCACTGATGACAATGACATTGCAAATGTTTTCAATGATTTTTTCACCAACATTACCACAAAGTTAAAATAACCTGTGATTGAAAACAACTTTAATGAACTGAAAAAGTTCTGCAGCAGCAAAATCTCTAAGGAGGTATGTTTCTCTCTCCCACCAGTCTCAAAAAACTTTGTTAAGAAATATCTCAGTGAACTTGATACTAAGAAAGCTACAGGACTTGATCAGATTGGTCCACAACTCATTAAATCTTCTGCCTCTGCTATTGTAGATAGCATAACGTTCATAATCAATTTAAGTATAACATCCTCATCTGTCCCAAAAATATGGAAAACTGCAAAAGTAATTCCAATTCACAAATCTGGTCCTAAGGATGATGCTGATAACTACTGGCTAATCTCAATACAGTACTACCAAACTTGTCAAAATTGATTGAAAAGCATGTCCATGATTCATTCATATCATATTTAACCAAACACTTTCAGTTATACCCTAATCAATCAGGCTTTAGACAAAAACATTCATGGGAGACTGCCTTGATCTCCCTAACTGATAAATGGCTCCAAGCACTTGACCAAAGTAAAATAATAGGTTCTGTATTTGTAGATTTTAGGAAAGCTTTTGACATGGTGGATCATGAAATCCTTTTGAAGAAACTGAAAATCTACCAATGTGATGAAAGTACAGTTAGATGGTTTACTTCATACTTAAGTGAGAGAACACAACATGTTTATATAAATAATGTTCTGTCTGAACCTGAAACAATTATATGTGGAGCACCACAGGGCTCAATTCTGGATCCATTACTGTTTATTTTATTTATTAATGACCTACCATTTGTACTAAAGGACTCAGTATCATCTACAGATCTCTATGCAGATGACACATCATTGTCAGACATCCAAAACACAAAGCAAGAACTCGAAATTTCTTTACAGAATGCCCTAAACAAATTGGACAACTGGTGCACATGCAATGGTATGGTGGTTAATACTGGTAAAACTAAAATAATACTATCCTCAACACGGAACAAAAGAACAAAACTTGATAGTGATGAACTATGTCTGACATGGAAGGATAAAAGGTTGCAAATGGTCTGTCACGATAGTCTACTTGGTGTTTTGGTAGATAATAACCTATCATGGACTGAACATATCAAACATATAAAAAATCAATTCAAGTTTATGGCTTCTCAGTAGAATAAAACACTTTCTCCCTGAAAAGCACAGAAAACTATTTTATAACAGTTACATACAACCCTATTTAGACTACTGTAATACAGTATGGGATAATTCAAATGATAAAAACTTAGCAAAGCTGGCACATTTCCAAAAAAGAGCTTTTGAATTAATATCAGTCCAGAAAGAAAGCAAGGAAAATTTAGCTGGTAAGTTAAAAATACTACCTATTAAAGACCGAATCTGTTTAAGAAAAGCCAAATTATTGTACAGGATAGCCAATAATAGTGCTCCTGAATATTTACAATCACTATTCAAGTATAGGCTACCTGGAAATACTCCCCACCTGCGATCAATGTCTACCAAACATTAAAAAATTCCCAAACCAAATAAGGAATTATTTTAAAAAAGTTTCCAATACTCTGGAACTTTGCTCTGGAATAGTATTCCAGTTGAGATTAGAAATGCCCACTCTATTTCCTTTTTCCAAACCCAGTATATACAGTGGCATCAGAGATGCAGCAAAAATAAGTAAATTCCTTTGAAAGATGGCCTCAAGGTAGATTAGTTCTTAGCTAATTGAGTTACCCTCTTTAAATAAAGTAATAATAATAATAAATAATAATAATAATAACAATAATAACATCACAGAAATAACACTCAATAAGGTATGTCACAAAATGTTTAGAACAATATATGCATTTCTTGTTTCATTTTACTAGAAATTTTGTTAATACTATTCTAACACACTTTCAACACAACAACAAGAGTTTTGTCTTTATTTACCATGCATACAATAAAACTTTAATGCATTTTAGAATATTTACTTAAGTTTATCTGATGAGAAATGAGAGCCAGATGTATCAAGAATCATGGCAAAGAATTAAATTTATGTCCCTTGGTTGAGAATCATGGCAAAGAATCAATTTATACCCCTTGGTTGAAAATTATAAAAAATGCTAAATTATGTGGTCTCTTGCTGTATAGAACTGCACCATGCCAATATTCACAATTTTTGGCAGCAACTTGTTTTCCTTAATGAAATACATATTGACCTTGTAAATCCAGGATGTGGTTTCCATGTGGATCTAGGATGTTTGTTATACCCAGGAATATGTATCATATGAAATATGTTGTTTTTGAGAATTGCTGTATAGTCATTGATGTTTATTAACTGCAGTAATATGTTCCAGAATTAAAGATGGGAGGGAAGTAAAGACAGTTCATTCAGTATATGTTTGATGGTTTGAGTAATCTGGAGTTTTGTGCATATATTTTTTAAGTTACATTATTATGCACATATTTATGTTGACACCAGAATTAAAATCTTTATTAATGCAATAGCATGATTTGTCACATAGAAAACTTGATTTTGAACTCCTGAACCCCCAATAGGTCATATTTCAAAATACACAATTAACAGAAATCTTTGCTGCAAAGTTTTTTCAACAACAATGAAAGAAAACAGCAAGAAAAACATTTCTTGATCATCCTGATATAATTATGTAATCAGTATGCATGAAACAGAACTGCTCAAAACTAAGCCACACCAGTCTTTGGGGCATACAGCTGGTAATAGAGAAATTAAAACTTAAAGGAGTCTAACATAAACAACCACCTTTTAAAGGTTACTTATCTAATAATAGCTAGGCCTGCTAGGTTGATAGGTCAGGTCAAATTCTACTATGGAAGAGTCCATTTCAGAAATGCTAGGTTGATATGTCAGGTCAAATTCTACTATGGAAGAGTCCATTTCAGAAATGCTGAGAAAATGATGTTATTATAGATCACTGCACTGAGTGAGAATATTGAAGCTAAGTTAAATAAAGTTTGTGATCAGCAGCAATATTTCTCTGAAGTCTGATTTTTACTCCAGATATAAAATACAAAACATGATTACTTCATTTGTTGGAATATTGTCCAAGTGTGATTCATTTTTGAAGAGTATGAATCCAGAAACAATATTCAATCAACAAAGCAAGCCCAGCAAATATAATTCCAAAACTAGAGATTGACAGTGTTTTACTTTGTTAAGCATAATAGCAAGGGTAAGCATTTAATTCATTGAACATATTGCAAACATATCTATGTTTATCATTCTAAAGAATGTGACATCCATCAAAATACGAGCACCATCTCCATGTATCATGTCCGACAAGCTGAACTGAACATTCAGATTAGTTTTTACTATTCTCAAATTCATTATCTTAATCTGCATAAAAAACTTCCTCATTAACTGACTCATGCTTTTCAGATGATACTAGCTACAAAATAGATTGAAAGACAATAATAAGCATTCTCTTGAGTTTGCACAGCTGATTTATGTTGATAAAGTATCAACACCGAAACTTGACAGAGGCTTTTATTACTGTTGTATTACTTTTAAAGACCACATTAAACTTAAAAAAATATTATATTCTCTCCCTTTCCCCATTATGAAATGGTCAGTCCCAAATGTGATATATATTCATTTACATGCATATATAATGGTCAATCCATGTCAGATACAGTTCTGACAATGCCAATGTTATGTTAATCATGAACAAATCGGTGATATAAATGACATACTGTAGTTAAAGCTAAATGTAATGATTATCACTTTTTTAAATTCTTGAAATTAAAATTAGAACTAAAACAATTGCATATTCACAGGCGAAAGCAAAACAAGAAAACATCACTAAAAGAACTGAAGCAGAAATGATAGAGAGATTATAGCACAAATGAATTAGAGGAAATATGGATAATACATGAAGGAGCAATGTTAACAGATAATATGAAAGCATGAACTATGAATTTGGTGAAAAGAATTCAAAATAATTTCTTAAAAGAGAAACACCTTTAAAAATAAATTTTTGATGATTGCTAACAGATCTAAGTGAAATACTGAGTCAATTAAACATTTTAGAAAAAAAAATAATATAAAAACAAAGCTAATAGTAATCTACAGACTAATGTATGGTGTGGTTTAGCATTAAAACACATGAAAAATCAAACCAGTCTTGGTTCTGATGAATTCACAGTAAATAATTTTGGGTGGATTTTCATATAGTTTTCTAAATTTTGGATATGTAAACAAAACTCTCTGAATTTCAGCCCATGGAAATTGTCACATGCATTCCAAAAAAGAAGTAAATATGGTAAATATAAATGATTTATGAGCAATTTGATACCAGTTTCATTGCTTAATGTGTACTACAAAGTACAATCAGCTTCAGTAAACAGACTTAAAAAGGTACTTCATTCTGTTATAAGTGATAATCAGAAAGGTTTTAGAATAGACATTATTGGCAAAGATACTTATGAACTAACTCAATGAAACAGATCAGTATGGTCTTCTCTTGATAACTTATTTTTAAAGAGCATTTTACTGAGTCAAGTAGGACTCTGGAAAATGCTCTGACATCTCGTAACTTTGGTGATTCTCTCTTAAGTACATCAGAGTATTTTGCAACAAGTTCAAAAATAGTGTCATTAACAATGGTCATCTGTCTCAGTTTTTCATATAGTTAGAGGGTGCCATGAATGAGACCCATTACCTCCATACCTATTTATTTTAGGATTAGAGCTTCTCTCCATTGATATTACAATAACAGAAATGTTATGATTATCTTTAATAACGACTGAGAATTTAAACTTGGTCAGTTCGTAGATGGTGTCTTTTTATCATTGGATGGCTCTGTAGTTTTTTTTAAGTCTACCATCAAAACATCAGTCTCTGTTTAACAGTGTAAACTATCAAAATCTAAGGCTATCTGGTTTGGAAGGGAAAAATTCAGAAGAAAAAATATATGTCCAGACATTGAAAATTATTTGCTCTACCTTTTCCTTTCCGGTTTTATAAAACAAGTCCTCTTTAATCCTAAACAATATGCTAGACTTAAAGTATGCAATGAAATTTAAAGAAGTAAAAAAAACTGCAGGGTTTTTGGATTACGGAATATCCTTTCCCTTTTTGTTTAAAAAGAAACTTTAATCCAATCATTGGTTTTGATAAAAGTTGTTCATTTATTCTTCATATTGTCCAATCTGCCATTATACATTTAAGATCAATTCAATAAAATATTTTTTAAAATTATTTGAAGTGGTAAAACCAAAAGGGTTAAGCAGCAGAGAGGGTGAACAGACTACTTTGCTAGAGACCTTTTTTTTGAAAAATAACGGTTCCTACGAAGGCTGAAAAACAATGTTGGTATTGTTAAGTCAAAAACTTCTCTAGTTGGATTAAATTATTTTTCGACATTTTTTTTCACGTGCTGGTCTGCGTTGGTTATTCACCCTCTCTACTGCTATAAATTAAACAGCCAGTATAAATATTATCAATATGACACATTATATTGGAGAAACACATTCAGCTAGATTAGCTCGAAAGCAACTAGAAGCAATTAGAAAATATCCATGATTCTGTTAAGTAACAACTTCACTCATGTTAGGAATCTCAAATTAAATTTAAAGAGGATCAACACAATTATTTAAACCTATTACTGAGACCACTAAAGGTATTCTACCTGCATTAAAAAAAAAACCGCTGAAGCAACTGGAAAAATAGCAGAAAAAATAACTAAGAAAACAAAAAAGATTCTTTGAGAACTTCCAGCCAAAGAAGCTGCTGATCAACTGATACAACAAATACCTAAGGATGCAGACCAAGCTTGTGCTAAAATAGGTGATATAAAGGAATGTCTAGCAAAACAAGAAGAAAAAGTTAACATCAATGAAAATTTATCGAAAATACTTTTGTTGATATTTAAAGTACTTTAGGTGTAGGAGATTTAGCTGTGATTGCTGTGAAAAGTTTTAGTGATTGAAGTTGGTTTTTAAAATCTGAATATGCTGATAAAACTATAAATCGTGATACTTGGCACAAATGGATATTTTGCATACACCATAACGTTGATCAAGCTTGAAACAGTGATACAAGATATATACAATATATTTATGCAATAAATAGTTATATTTCCATTATACAATTACCGCTAGAAAAACAACAAATGCTAAAACATTTACAACAAAAATAAAAAAAAACACCAAAACCATTTGAGCCATCACTTCATGATTTTCCAGGATCACCAAAATCACGAATAATAATTATATCTCCTAAACCAAGTAAAAAAGAACCACCATGACCAAGTGAAGAGGAAAAAGAATTTCAAGATGCTCCTGATGCAACTGGAAGTGATCTAGGAAATGGTCTTATTACTTTCCCCAATAATGTCCTTGCTGATGTTGATCGACTAGAAATTCTCATTGGAGAAAAACAAGCTGGTAATAATTCATTAGAAATCATTAATAAAGCAATTGATATTTACAGGAGGTATCATGGATATGAATGTATTTCGGTCCCTTGTTAATGATATTGCCGATGACTACGACAGTAATTAGATACAATTAGTGATAAAGTCACTTAATAATAAAGTGATAGTGTATGGTACTTAATGTGGACCTATCATGGTCAGGGTAATAAACTCTCGATTACCAGTATACAAAACAGCCTATCGGGATGGACATGGTCATGTTGCTCATGGTCTGTTTAGAAGAATAGCCCCAAAACCAATGCGGGGCCCCGAGTGGCCAAGTGGTCTAAAGCGCTGTCCGTTACGGATCACTGCCATCTCACCTCAGTCTGCGTGAGTTTGAGTCTAGGATTCGGCGAATGTGGATATGTGAGAAAGCTTGGCAGTAACTTCATGTGGGTCGGTGGTTCTTTCCGGTGATTTCCAGGTTTCTTCCTCCACCATTAATACTGGCCGCCATGAATAGCCTATCGTGTGCTGAAAAATGGCGTTAAGCCCAACAACAACAACAAGAACCAAAACCAATGCCAATTGCAAAGCAACTAGGAATGAAAGCTAGTGATGTTGTTCGAGAAAAAGGTAAAGGCGCTATTGGCAAAATTGGTAAGAAAGCATATTCAGCAATCAGGGATAGACTAACACGATTAATAACTTAGACCGCAAGCGATCCGACCTATGCCAGTGAAATTGACCAGCACTGATGTTATGCCCGCAAAAGTAAGAAAAAAAATTCAAGCCGCTGATCAAACTTCAGCGGAATTGGCTGATGTACCAATGTCGGAAAAGGAAGTCTGATAGCAGGAAGTGGTCTTCATGTTAGACGATACACGCTTGAATAAAGATATCCAAGCGTGTATCCGATCCCGCGTTTGACATGGATGCACCAGTTCTCAAGGATGAGTTCATGATACAAGTAGATATTTCTTACCTGCTTAGGCATTTATTGAAGTCAAAGGTGAAATTTTGAAAAAAAGATAATAATGAATACGATGCTAATATTAGTGTTGGTTTTGTTAATAATAGTATTTTGGCGTTGTTTGATAGCACTACGTGCAAGATTGACGGAAAAAATATAGAATCAATTCAGAAAGACGTCGACGTTGCCACCACAATACTTGATCTTGCATGATACAGCGATGATTACTCAAGATCAGCTGGTCCATCAATTATATTTGTGGAAGAAAGTTCTAATTCTCCAGAGTACCAACAATATGAAATAGGACGACCACACAACTTTGCCAGAAACGCCGATGCGGATGTACAAAGAATGATTATTAATGTAGATGCAGATTTCAACTTATGATTTAGTAAACGTCGAGCGATGTTGAAAGATGGAAATAGAAGCTTTTCGTGTGCCATTCCACTATCACATATCTTTGGATTCTGTAGAAATGTCAGAAAGTCATTTTCGGAGCCATACAACCCAAAATTATGCAATATGGCGAACTGCTGGTGATGTTGGTAAAGTAATTTTCACAAAACTTTTACTGTGGATGAAAAAGATGACTCCATCGATATCTGAAGAAGACCGGTTGCTATCTTTTGAGTCAAGGTGGTAAATCAAAGTTATCGTGGTTAACAACAACCATAGTGTTCAAAGTACAATTAACTGTTTATTTACGTGGCAAATAGCTTCACAGCAAGATGTGTCTGCACCAAGACATATATTTATTGTATTACAAATGCTGCACGAGTAAACTCGCAAACGCATTGTATTATGTTTTTTGATGATCTTGGTGTTTCTGAGGTTTCATTAAGGATAAATCGACATCAAGAACCATCCGAGGGTATTTTGTTGAATTTCGATCAAAATCATGTAGCACGTGTATATAATCCTCTTATGTCGTTTATGGGACGTGATCAAAAAATTGATACTGGTTTATAAATATCTCAGCTATATTTTACATCGCTGTATTCGAGTTATTACTTTTCACTAGAACATCTAGATCTAACCAGTCGATCAATAGTTTATATACATTTTCGAGCTCGTGTTAATTTAGATACTGGAGATATTCCTAATTACAGAGCAATCGCAATTATACTCAGCGATAAATCAATGCTACTTACAGGTGCTGGTGGAAAAAGGAGAGTCCTTGATGCTTCAGTAGAGAACATGTAATTACATCGCTCATAATATTTTAATGTCATATCATCATGTTAATGTCAGTCTGACTCCTGGTCAGATTAAAAATCTACAACTACAATCATCATCAAAAAATAGTTGTGCGGTAAAAATATCACTAAAGCGAGAACAAATCGCAGGTGGTCCGAATAAGCTATCGTTGACCGAACGTCAGTATAATTACTTCAATTAAACCAAGCAATCAAAGACTTGGGTACGACTTAATCTTTCTGCGGACGATATTTAAGACATCGCTAAAATGGGTAGTATATTTCCACTTATCATTACTATACCAGCATTAATAACCGCTGAAGCCCCAGCTGTTGAAAAATCAGCTGCATTTTGCGCCGTTGGAGCCGCTGATCAAATGGCGTTGAAGAAAGAAACGGGTCAAGGAATAAAAGACTTCCAAAAAGGGGAAAAGGTCTAAGACTTCCTGGGATCCTGCCTTCGTGGTATGAAAAAGGTCTAAAACTTGGGACAGTTCGATGATTCGTTCTACAATAGTTCCAATATAGAAGTTTGATTTACTTAATGCCGCTAAGCAACTAAATATAAAAAAAAACTTCAGAGAAGTTGTTATGCGCGATCAATTACCAAAACAACCCAACAATACCGAAACTGGTATTATTAATCTTGATATAAACTCTGGACCAGGCAACCATTCGGTCCTATATGCAATAGATCCACGTGGATTGTTTATTTCGATTCTTATGGGTTGGCACCACCAAAGAAATTTCTTCATTATGTTTTCAATAACATTGCTCCAATCTGGTATTCAACGCTGCCAACACAAATAATAATATACTAAGATGTCGCATTTAAACAGACACTAGTAAACATAAAGGTATATAGTTATGAAAGATCTTCTCGATGTAAAGATCAGAAAGTCGACTTATCTAAATATGCAACTCTTGATCAGCTCAGAAATAAAATTAATGATTTATTAAATATCAAGAGTATGGATCAAAATAAAGTCATCGATTTTCAGGATAACAAGGGCGATTAAAAACGAGCAACATACAACTACCAGATGTGCTTGTACGAATTCCCACCGCGATTATTAAAAATATCGTTAAATTTGCTTATCATGGTAAAATAGAGGATTTTGAAAAGTCAGTTAATGACTACGTTAAGCGATCTGGCTTATTTCCCTATATTATTACTGGTAACGTAATAATATAGGGAAATTATTTTACATACCTTGGAAACCCAACCGCAGATAATGACGCTAGCAATATTAAGATCTCTAAGCGATCAAGTGACAAAAATAATAACGATCAACGATGGAATTAACGCATTCAAAACTGAATATAAAAATCACATACAAACGTTTCTAAATTTTCGTTGAAATATGAAGAGACCCATTAATGACTTTTTTGGAACACCACCATCTGTTGACTTAAAACTTCTTGACATTAACACGAAACTAAACGATATCATTATTAGAATTCCTAATATGATTGGGGAAAAAAAACTAATCTTATTAAAATTCTTCACAAGCAGATTATCAACACCGGGAGCATTGTTTCATCAGAGTCAGCTACATGGACGCCACAAAATAAAACTATCAAACACTGCAGTAATCGCTGGTATGTATAGATTGTCGGTGTTTAGCGGTGTAGAATTTAGAATACTTACCACATCACCATTAACTAATATTTTTTTTAAAGAACTGTAGCTGTAATGTTAGATAAAGATTCTGAAGAAACATTTACGCTGAAATCATCTGATAAAAGTATGGTCTCGGCTAATTACTGGTGGTGTCTGGAATTTGTAACTAAAGCTCCTCAATCAATTACCTATATGATAGTATCATGAATCAAATGACTTCGCCATTTATTGACGTTCAACGTCACAGATACAATCAGGAGTGTAAGTGTCAGACTGAACTAAAAATATAATTGACGATTACAGCGTGACATTAAAAAAATCAGACGCATGGTTGTTATATATAGTCTTTTAGTCGGTTTCTGCTGTTGTTGCTGGAACCGGATTATAATTATCAACGTTAATGATGACGGCGCTTGCAGTTGTAACAATTATCGTTTCTACGGTAACAACATGCGCAGGTATTTTCAGTATTATCGCTAAGAAAATATATACATGAAAATATATACATGCGCAAGTGATAAATTACGCGAGTACATGATCAATTGCACATTGCAACAGTCGCCTACTCTAAATTAGCTTCATATATTTCTTTGTATCTTCGTGATGGTAAAATATCTGATCAGGAGTTCGCAACGATAACGAAAACCTATGATGAAGCATTCATAATCGCTAGTGACAATAACCAAAGCGGAAAAAATGGAGAATTAAATAATAACGATAAAAATAATGTCTGAGTCCTTGACAGCGTCAAGAGAGCTATTGCAACAGATGGTCACTATACGAAGACATCAAAATATACTATGATATTAGTACGTTCGACCAATCCTAAATTAAACGTTAATTTTCCAACAGTAATTTCAGCAAGCGAAATAGCATTAGCGCAATAACGTGTTTATAATAGCTGCCCAAATATCAGGTCGATACCATTCGGTGAATTACCAGCAAATAATTCACTGGTATTTGCGATTAAGAATAAAATGGATGGAACACCTAATTAGCTAGTTGTTGGAATTTCAAAATTTAGATATCAATTAGTCCAGATTATTGACGAGTTCCAACGCAGAATTAAATCTATTACAGGAAAATAATTAAAAAAGCGATTACTGCTTACGAACCAACACTATCATCGGCGATTGAAATTTTATTATTGTTATGCATTCGATGCTATCGGTGATATCAGCAAAAGTGATCTTGTTTCTGTTTGGCTGTTTCAGAGTTCGGAATGTGATCATTATAACCAGTTTGTACATTCTAACGGTGATATTCTTCATAAAGAATCTCTCCATGAGAAAATATAAAAAATCATGCCCAACGCATTTGATCTGATGATGCTTTACCGTTCCAACTGTCTCTGCTCACACAGCTCAGGAAAACAATTGTGAAAACCAACACGATTAGAATTTCTTGAAGATGTCGTAAAGAGTTGTATCAAATACGGACACGGTGGATTGTGGAATACTAAATATGATTACAACGACGTCATCTCTGTTGATATGATAGCGTGTCATTATTGACGTTTTCTTGAATACGGTGAGTGTTCTGAATATTTTAAGAGATTTAGACATCCTATACACGAGATGAGGAGAGGTGCGATAAACGGATCCTTACTAGATTTTGACTTAACCAGATTTGTCCGTATAGGCAAATCGAGTTATTCTCGGATCTCGATCGGAATGTTTATGCGTGGTTTGGAAGACATTTTTCAGAAACATGTTGGGCTCTAATAGTACTATTGATGTAGATGATTGATGCTTAAGTTTTAGTATTTTTATGCGTGCAAAAGCAAGTTTGGTTGCCAGAACCTGATGTATTTGATGCTAAACCCGGAAGATGTATCGTTAAGAACGATGAAAAACTTGCAAAAGATCTTGACAGAAAAATAATCGGTAAACGTACAAAAGGAGGATCACGTGTACAATATTAATTATGGACGATGCTGAACAAGATTTTAGAATTGCTGATGCGATGGAGAAAAACACATTTATAAGCCGATGTAATGCTTATGTATCAGACGACATAAAATTAGGTACCATTGTGAGCAACACTGATGGAGAATCACCGCAGTTTACTCATTTAAGATCTTAGATGCTAGCGTACGTTTCGATAAATTTATTATCGATGATAAATAGATTTCCTCGTTAAGCAGTCAGAGTCGCAACAGATTCATTTTATTTAAGCAAGAAGCATGAGGATTCCTTAAAACCGCTACTAGGTATTGGTGAATGGGGGACATGTAGAATAAATCATGAAGATATAGTTAGTCTGAATCTGCCGACGATGAAATTGTGGATAGTTGCTACAAGACTAATAATCAAGTATCAAAGACATTGGTACCATCCGTATATGATCCTATGGCTATACATAAGACTGTTTGTCTTAATGGGTATGGAGGTTCAGGTTAAACAACACCCGCTATTAAATTATTTATGAGTAATAGTTCAGATATAATTGTTTTGACACCGACGCACAAACTCGCCAGGGAAATAAAAGATCGAGGTGTAAAATCGTGTACATATCATAGTTTCTTCAGGTGGTGCGGAGATGCATGGTCTCCAACACAAATGGGGGGAAAATATATTCCTAAAACTATTATCTGGGACGAGATATGTACGGTCTCGCTAGAGGTACTAAAAATATTTTTGATTGGTTATTACTAAAGAATACTGCTGTAATAATGTTATGCGAACATGGTCAACCTCCACCCTTTACTGGATCCTCTCCACATGAGTGGTTTGAAACATTTGTAGATTATTACGAAGAAATAACTGATGCTGCGGAACAGTTGAATCTAATCTGTAGATTGCAGGACTACCTGTGGACCTTACCACGCTGGAAACTTTGTGTGTGGTCACATTCCAAATAGGATCAGTTGCTCTTTTTCTGTCTCCTTCAAGTTCGCCAGAAGATTCACGTTTTATTTGCATATATTTTTATGATAGCAATATAAGGTTTCATAAAAGTTGCACAAATAATTTCCCTATTCATCGCAGCTATTACACTCGGTAACTTCGCAACCCATTCATGAGATCTATCCTCCTGAACTTTGTTTAGGTCTTAGTGTCGACGGATATTTCCTTCGCATACTGTTCTCCGAACAACCGCTCAGCAAACGTTCGATTAAATCGTTCAACGATTGCCTGATCACGATGAATTTCTGTGTCCTTGTCTGAAGTTAACGTTGTGCTTTTACATCAACGATGATACTGCACCAATTTTTGCCAGGATTAACCTGTAATAGTTTTGGCCATCGTAGACTACCTTGTGGTCCGGATCCTCGCTGATAAATTCGCTCAAACGCAGGAACAACTTCAGAAGCTGCTTTTGTTGATAATGGTTCAGCTTCTGTATAACTACTGGAAACGTCAGCGACAGTTAATGCGTATCTGTATGTGTATTTACCTCTGCCAATTTTAACAATATATCCGCTTGATCAACTTCATTAGTAATACTGACATCGAAATGTGCGCATTGAATTTTTTAGGTGGACTTAGAAAGATTTTCCATATTGCCTCTCGTGCTAACCACGCTACAGGAACATCACGTGAGACATTTTTTGCTGAAGCAGCAAGTTTGCTAATCGCTGCTTTACATCTCCAGTACTCTCTCGGGGAATAATAAACATATCCCATTATAATAATCAGTTGATTAATTACCAGCCCCAAGCATTATTTTACCATTCATAGCAGATTTTACTGAAAACTAGCGACTTTTTCTCTGAGAGATGTATTATGTATAGAATTTAACGAAAGAATCAACTTTACGTCTGCTAGGTACCGTTGTTGCAAATCTGAATTTCTATTCGCAATATCATGAATGTGACACGCTTGATCAATCTTATTTACTGTAATCTTTCCAGGTTTTAGTTGATCTTGGTTATCGAGTCTGATATCAAGACGAGATCCAGGACCAATGATTATATCCTAGGTTTTTCTTGCCGGGGTATTTAGCCCATGGAGTTCCTGGCAATTTCCCTAATGAAGCGCCTATATCACCACCATGCGCTATCTGCGACGCGGAAATAAATTTTGTATTTGCTTGTACCACATTTCACACACTTGCCTATATTTTTTTTTATCGTTGGCAATCCAACGGTGGAGGTTTTTGCTTTACATCGAACGCAATATAAACTCATATCATTATTATAGGAATATAATTGACTTTTCACTGGCTCGAAAACAAGAGCCAGTAAGGCACCATCCAGCGTTACCAAATTCTATCAGAATGATTATAATAGACCCATCTGGATCTAGTAAAACACATTTATTGCTTAATCTGATAATGCAATTGTTCAACTGGAAAAAGTTATATTTAGTAGCGCCATCTGTAGATGATCACTGATGTTGCGAAGTACTTAAATTGAAGAGTTTAATCAAAATGGAAAATTATTGGAGGAAGACAAAAACGATGTTATTGACTTTATTACCGATATTGATGAAGTTCCTTCCGTAGGTAACTTAGATGGGTTCATTAATAACCTCGTAGTAAACGATAATGTGATACTAGATAAACAAACCAATCCAGCTTCGATATTTACCCGAGGCAGACATAAAAATACAGACGTGATTTATGTCACACAACGATATACACACATACCTAAGGTGATCAGAGACATCTGTAATATTTTAGTTGTGTTTAATGGCGTAGATAATGAACATGATTATTTTTTTTTAAAAAAATTCAAAAGTGCAAGGTATCGTGTATGTTTAGAAAAAAAATCTTTTGTCATTGATTTTTTTTAAAATTTAGAACAGCAAAGAGGGTGAATAACCAACGCAGATCAGCACGTGAAAATAAAATGTCGTAAAATAATTATATCCAATTAGATTTTTTGGCTTAAAACTATCGACATCGTTTTTCAGCCTTCTTAGGAACCTTTATTTTTCAAAAATAAGGTCTCTAGCAAAGTGGCGTGTTCATCCTCTCTGCTGCTGGTTAAAAGAGATACACTTATAGCCCCATCTAGAGAGAGTAGTTCTTATTCACACTTTTAATCAATATTTAAAGATCACATGGATTTAACACCATTATTGCAAAGAAGAATGACTTGGGATAAATATGGTTGCAAAACAAGATCTGTGAAAATTGGAAGGCATCCTGATTTTAAAATTTGGAGAGACAAAATTAACAGATTAATAAATGTAATAGTGCCGCTCACCAGTTATTATGTACTTTTGAGAGAGTGATGTATGTAAGGTGAAGTTGTTTGCATTTTAATCATGCACAGTGCAGAGAATGTTGGCATACCTATATACTACTTTTATGTAATGTGGATGAAATTTCTTTGGATATTGTACTTTTGGAAATTTAAAATGAGCTTAGGACACTGCTAACTATTATGACTGCTCCCTTGTGCTCCAAAAATCAACCTAAATTTGTCTAAAGTACACTATTCATGGCAGCTATTAAAATATGGAAAATGAATTTTGCCAAACTAGATAATACCAGCTTCTAAAAGTGCAATGACTGAATTACCAAATACATAAAATGTAAAAAAAAGTTATCGGCTCTTTTTTTACAATTTACCTCTGAAGTTCGAGAAGTGAAAATGAGCAAGTAGAGCTAGCACTTTTTTGAAAGATGCACATCTGGAGTAAGGCCAAGCTGTATATTCTCTAACCCATATTACACCCATCAATCATACATCAAAATAAAGGGAATTAAAGGTTCTTTGAACAACACCTAAGATATACAAAGTATCTTTTAAATAACCAGTATAACTAGTGAGGAAACCCGGGGAAACTCTTTTTCTTTAAAATTTTAACCCTATGCTAAATACGAAACTGTAGAGCACCACCTTAAAAACAAATATAAACATTTATGAAATTATTTTTCTTATTTTCATATTATTATGTATGATGTTCCGAGTAAAATGGTACATTAACAATGATTTTATTCATGTAAATAAGCTAATTATGCTTATTTTTGCTCTAGCATACATAATTTGATATGAGGCATGTTTGGGTGAGTAGTGACCTTCATTATGGGGAAATTAGAAGTCTTAGAATATAGGAATAAAGTCAACTTAAATTGAAAAATGTTGCATTAAGTAAAAGAAATCCATAGTGAAAATGTTTTATTTCATTTATTTGCAATGAAATTAAAAAATAAATGATAACAAAGCAAATTTGCTTTCTTCCATATCAAAGAATTAGTTAATATTTACCCTTTGACCTTTATGAACCTCACCTGTTATTTCCCTTTTATAACTGTAACATTTATTGTTGACATCTCAGGAATAAATATGGCTAGTTTCATGTTCCTGTCTATCAGAATAACACTGGTTGCTATGTTGACAAAATGCAATGCGCATTTTTAAAATAGTTCACTTTTTATCATAAGGAGGGGTGGCTGTACCGGTTTAAGACTCTGACTCTAATAAATGCTGTTATGAGGGATGAAATACATGACAATTATTACAAAGGACTGTTTTGATGCTTGCGACTTAAATATTTCAGTCGTACAATCAAAATTAAATCATACAATAATAATACCTATATTCTTTTTATGGTGCCGCTCACCAGTTATTATGTACTTTTGAGAGAGTGATGTATGTAAGGTGAAGTTGTTTGCATTTTAAACATGCACAGTGCAGAGAATGTTGGCATACCTATATACTACTTTCATGTAATGTGGATGAAATTTCTTTGGATATTGTACTTTTGGAAATTTAAAATGAGCTTAGGACACTGCTAACTATTATGACTGCTCCCTTGTGCTCCAAAAATCAACCTAAATTTGTCTAAAGTACACTATTCATGGCAGCTATTAAAATATGGAAAATGAATTTTGCCAAACTAGATAATACCAGCTTCTAAAAGTGCAATGACTGAATTACCAAATACATAAAATGTAAAAAAAGTTATCGGCTCTTTTTTTTACAATTTACCTCTGAAGTTCGAGAAGTGAAAATGAGCAAGTAGAGCTAGCACTTTTTTGAAAGATGCACATCTGGAGTAAGGCCAAGCTGTATATTCTCTAACCCATATTACACCCATCAATCATACATCAAAATAAAGGGAATTAAAGGTTCTTTGAACAACACCTAAGATATACAAAGTATCTTTTAAATAACCAGTATAACTAGTGAGGAAACCCGGGGAAACTCTTTTTCTTTAAAATTTTAACCCTATGCTAAATACGAAACTGTAGAGCGCCACCAATAGTAATAAAGTTTGACATGATTTTATCCATGCCATTAGTGGAAGACAATTTGTCAGAATATTCGAAAAAAAAAATTATATTGACAATTTTCATGCCTGTACAAAATAGTGATTAAACAGGACAATGTGTCAAAAATCTTTTTGATAATCCAGCGGCATTATTAAATTTTGAAGTATTGCATTGAAAAGTTAACTAATAATTGCATTGAAAATATGTCAATTATTTAAAATATAACTGGTCACTGGAAAAGACATAAAAAAAATTATACGAAAAAATGAAACACTCCTGTAAATGTAAATTCAGACAAAATTTAAACAAGAATTTAAAATCTGTATATAAACATCTGGCAAAATAGTAGAACAAAAAATCCTGATGGAAAACATGAGGAATGGGCAAGTTCGTTAACATGCCATATAATTGATCAAACCTGGAAAAAGATCTCTAATTTTAGCAAAGAATTGCAAAAACTGAAACTCTTGTTTGACAAGTCTTTACAAATTTAATCTCAAATGGCCCAGACAAAGCAAACGGAGACTACAGTATGAATAGTGGTAATTATATGCATTTTTGCACAAGTTTTGCATTATGCCTTTTTGTGTTCATGTTGTAAATTTTGTCAAATTGTTGTTTTTGCTCATTTTTGAAGATTTGTTTCCTGTTGGACCCTTTTGGACTAAACAAGACTGTACTCTTTTATGTTGCATGTGCCGGCTATCTAGTACAATTTTTGGGGCCGTGTCCCACTTGCTTGCATCGAGGGCTGAGTCTATCAAATTCATATCACCTATACCAAGTCTAGAGGAGGAATCCCATTAAGAAAAAATACCCCGAGATTCTTTTGTCGAAGTAAGACGATTTGGCGCTCATTAACATAAACGTATTTCTCAATATTAATAGTAGTGTTGGCAAGAAAAATATTTATTTTTAAAGCATTCATAAAAAAAACGTAGTTTATATAAGTATTCAATAAATGGTCAAAGCTTTTCTCAGTAAAAGTATTACATAATATTGGCAAGAGAAACTATTTTAATGTATTTAAGCCAATATATAAACGTAGTTTATCATATTCATAAACACACACACACACACACACACACACACACACACACACACACACACACACACACACAACACCGAGCAGTGCTTTACAATGAATTCGCAACGTGGATTCGTATCACTAGTGGAGTAATACTTGTCGGAATAATACTTATCTGTTTTAATACGTAATGTTAGTTCGATGTGACACGCAATTTGTTCCTCTCTGCCAGTAATTAATCCGTTTCTGCTCGTACAGTGATACCTATTAAAGAGGGTTATATCCTGGAACAAAACAAGTTCTAAGCAATAACAGAAACAAAAGAAGAAAACTCTCCAGCAGAAACAGACACGGTGGACATAATTGGGTTGAAGCCATTGACATCAACAACGTTGCTTAAATTAAGATTTTAAAAAAGGAAAATGACACAATCCTTGTCAAGTTCCTCTTAAGGTAGCGACAAGACACTACCTGAGGCTAAGACTCCACAAATCCTACGAAAGGAAAAAGGGATAACAATGGTGAAGAAAAGAGGGGAGAGGCACAAGACACTGACAGAACGAACAGCGACATAGACGTTGAAAAATGGACATGATAGTGACAGTGAGGACAAAGACAAAAGTACAAAAGACATGCACATGGGAAGCGAACCAGAATCTAGAAACATAGAAATAGAAAATAAAGACGAAACACAAAAAGATGTCTCTAACATGAAAAGTGATGGAGTGCGGCGGTGCCTTCAGCAACCTAACTGTAAATAATTTTAAATTTAACGTAGATTGAACGATTTAATATATTAAACATTATTATAACAAAATTAATAATTTACGTGAGATGCGGCAACCTGGTGGAAAAACAGAAATAAAGGGAAAAAAAATCCGTATAGTATAGCCTCTGTAAATACTAATGGGATGGATAGAAATAAGGCTTTAAAATTAATTAAAGAAAATAACTATGAAATCATTTAAGTACAAGAAACACACAATATTATTTCAAAGAAATTAATGACATTAATAGAGTACAAATTTAAAGCAATTGGAATTCTAAATACATGTATACAAGATGATAAGGCCGGTATAGCTACAATAATTGAAAATAGGAGGAACTTAATTGAAAAAGGATGAACGAAGGGGATTTTTTGCTGTTAGATTATTACACATAGTAGTATAAAAATGTATATATTAAACATTTATTTCCCGGCAAATACATACAAAAAACAACAATTCATAGAAAACATTTCTTAATATATGAGTGATTACGCAATGGAAAATCTTATCATGGTGGAGGGTAATTGGGTTGGAGAAGAAATAGGACAAGGAAACTTGAACCAAATGACATAATGGAAAACCTTAGAAGTAAAAATAAAATAAACGATAAATATATGAAAATTAATTTTTTAATTACACATTATACCTTGATTAATATGCTGGCCAAGCCAGTAGATTAGACAAATTTTATGGAACAAACTATGATAAAGGATTATACGTAAATGCTACGGTCAAAATTTTAGACCATAAACTAATAAATATTGAAATTATTGCAAACAATAGGTTAAAATTGGAAAAGGAGACCTGGAAACTAAATGATAAAATTAAAGAGGAAAATGAATTAATACAGACAATAAAAGAAAAATTAAGGAAATTCAAAAAGAGTGAATAAAGACATTATTATGGAATGGGATATTTTAAAGGATAATGTCAACAATAAGGCAATTAGATATTCAACAAAAATCAAAAAGGAGGAGATAAAGAAAAACAATTAGAGAGGGAAAATACAGAAGAATTGGAATGAAAGATAAAAGGAAGATTAAATGAAAAGTTGGAAGAAGAAAATAAAGGAAGAGAAATAAGGGCAGAGAAATTTGTGTGTGTATGTGCATTTGTGTGTGTGTGTATATATATATATATATATATATATATATATATATATATATATATATATATATATATATATATATATATATATATATATATATATATATATAAAGTGCAGGGACTATATTTGACGAAAGCACTAAGAATGGGGAGGGGACAAAGAAAGAACAATTAAGGGATACTATCAAAGAACTATTAACAGGGAAAAAAGGAAATTATGGACCATATCAGATAATATTGTACTAAATTATACACAGAACATGGAATTAAATACTATCAATTACCACCAAGGGGATGTACAATGCGAGAGAATATTATCAGAACATATGGATTTATGTGATGAATTCATCTCCATGGAAGAGACTAGAAACACAATAAATCAATTAGCGAAAGGGAAAACCCCAGAGAGAGAGAGAGAGAGAGAGAGAGAGAGAGAGAGAGAGAGAGAGAGAGAGAGAGAGAGAGAGAGAGAGAGAGAGAGAGAGAGAGAGAGAGAGAGAGAGAGATGGACTCGCTGCGGAGTTCTATACAAAATTCCAAAGTGAGTTATCGACGATTCTCCAATCATTATATAATAATATCATATTGAGAAATGAAACAATGTCGCATATAATGAGGGAGGGGCTAATTAAGCTAACTTAGAAAGGAAAGGAAGATAGGGAAGATTATTTTTAAAGAAAACTGGAGGCTCATCTCCCTCCTTAATATAGATTACAAATATTGAGTAGAATTTTAGCAAATAAGGCTTTAAAAAAGCATCACAAAATAAGAAATATAAACCAAACAGGTGGGCCAAAAGGGTTGGACGTACAGAATAATACCCTAAGTATGAAAACAATGATATATATGATTCAAGAAACATGACAGAAAGGCGCCATGGTGCTCTTTGATCAAGAAAAAGCTTGTGATAGATTGGAAAACGGCTATATACAAAAGGTTTTAGAAATATTCAGAAGTAGTAGACTAATAGGCAGATCCTCGACCAAAGCCTCAAGTCCCCCGCCATCCCCTCCACAACCACCACGACCCACCTTAAGTCTCTGATAGAGAAATATCTATTAGTCTATTACTGAAGATTTCATCAAATTATTTATAAAAATTTCATTTGTCGATTATTTATAATGTTTAGACACAATTTAATATTCAACAATGAAATATTATATAATATGTATCATTATAACCCAATCAGATATGTTAGATTTGATCTAACAAAAACATTTTGTAAGAGATTTGATTTAATAACATCAGCCTCATGCTATACTGGTATAAAACCTAAAATAATAAGCGACTGTATCAAAAACGTTGGATATCATTACCACCAAAATATAAGTCAGTCTGGTTATTTGCAACTGAAAATTACGAACGAAAAAGAGGTTGGTCAGATGATTTGATGATATTTATTGACAATATGATTGATATTTTATTTTATAATATTACTAAAGGTATATAATTTTTCAAACATTATTTATGCTTCGTCATCAAATTATTAATGTTTATACTGTTGATACTAGAAATATTTCATCATCGCGATAATAGAGACTAAACTTTACTTTACCGCTCGCACAGTGACGAGATTCAAACAAATTTTTTATTTGTAGTTTGTTAAGAGGATTTTTTGTCGATAAAATATACTTTGACCGATCGAGATCGATAGTAAGGTTAGTATATTTTTGTTGACTGATCGGATTATGAAAGTTTTTAACTTCTGCTGATAACCTTTAACTCAACTGTTCATGGTAATTGAAATACTCACTGTTATCAGATCTGGTAAGCGAAAGTTTCAGCGTGTCTCGAACTGCGGACGCTTCATTATTAATTTCAACTGCCAACTGTCTGCCGCTCATCATTAGTTATTTGATCTTGCTTTTGTAACTATTTGTCACCGTCAAATTTTCAACCATTATTTTTTAAGTTTAGATAAAATTTTATACCCTATCACTATCTTTTTTTTGATAACATTTTCATACCTACACTCTCATTGGTAGAATATATGTTAACATAGGCCTACTGTCAATAATACGAAACTCACGAATAAAATCGTCCATATCATATTTTGCACCTCGCAAGTAAGATCATATCTGATCAAGTAATTTTTTGCAAGTTATTTTAGCTGTTTCGCATGCAGCTTTTTTAAAATTAAAAGTCGAGGTTCAATCTTTTACACGATGTTCCAAGAGAAACACCATTTCCCGATATTATTAGCAAAAACGGATTTAATGATGCTTCACTTGAAATTATACCAAAGCAGGTCATTAGCAGTGGTAAATATGATATTATCCGAAGTATTTTGTTATAATATTTATAACATTGTTTTACACACCAAAGCTTTTATAGAATAATATTTGTAGCATTGCATTAACGCATTCACATCTTATTTTGGAATTTCTTTTGAAATATGATTGAAATCAACTATACTTGTTTCATTATAATACATAGTCCCCAAATTTGATTAAGTAGTTGATTATGGTGTTCAGCATACTTGGATTCTTGATTAGCGACGTATTTTTTTGTTTGTTACAGCGTCCGTATCTGCAGTTAGGTTCTCAAGGTTTGTAACTTTATTGCGACTCATAATAATGTTCACCGTAAATGAATCACCAGCTTTTTAACATAATAGTTAATTGACCTACCAGAATCTCGTATTTTACCTTGGTTAGTAAAAGTAACAATATTAATAATAACTGCAGCGGGAATTCGCACACGTAAATATGACAGTTGTGTATTATTTGTTTTTAATCGTCCTTCTTTATCTTGAAAAAACTTTAGTTTAAGCCACAAGTGTGATATTTAGTAAATTATTAATTTTATTTCTGAGCTGATCAAGAGTTGCATACGTAGATAAATCACCTTGGTAAACTTCGATCAATGAATCTCCTATTAATGTTCCAAATTTTGTTTAGTAGCTCATTATTTATAGCCCTACAGAAAATTATCAACAGTATTTAGTTTAATACTATATAAAATTATATAACAACGATGGCAAAATCATCGGTATTAAACTTTGATACAGAGCGGTTGGTGAAACATAAACACAACAATGAACTTCCAGATTGTCATTTTTTTTGATGAGCGAACTTGGATCTCGAAAAACGAATCTGCTTATGAACTTGCTTCTTGGCGATAATTTTTAACTGCGATCGAGTTTATATTTACACAAGTAATACTTAAAAAAGTTGGGTACGAGCTACTAAGCAAATATAATGACAAACTTCGTGATGACCTTGATGCTGGTGAAGATTGTTCATAATTCGACAACCATTAGATCTTGTTCCAGTTAATGAATTTGACTCAGATGAAAATAAGATAGTAGTTTTTGAAGATATTCCGCTAAATAATATGGAGATGAACAAAATAAGATCATATTTATATACCAATATTATGATTTCAAAACGAGACGTTTTCTTTAAAAATTAAAAGGTTGTGATCTAATTTTATTTTCATTTTGATTACGAAAGATCTAATTCTCACTGTGTCTAAAAAAGTTACAAGCTACAAATATAGTTTAATACTACAAGAATGGAAAAATATTTAGCAATGATAAAATGTTCACATCTGAGAAAAAAAATGTTCTCTTTAGAAAAAAAATTTAAACAGCTTGTGAAATAATGCAGCGAAACAGTTTAAGAAAACCATACTGCATACTTTCATTTAAGAACTGTATTCTGTTCCACTCTTAAGGTTTTAAAAGTTGACGATTAATTGACAATGTTCTTGCATACGATCTTTTTAAACCAGAGGGTGGAGTTTTATTAGATTACGTCGCCAAATTTGTCATGAAGGCTGATAATAAAATTTGTTTATTGTTCATATCATTCTTTATTATTTCAGATCAAGTATTCACACATTTTGTTCTAAAAATATCTTGTTCTGAAACACCACGAACCGTGTAGGATGAAGGACTGGTACAGACCCTGGGTCAATCGTTCAATTAGTTTGTTTTGTTGTTACAGGAGTCCATGAGATAAACTTTTACACCTCTTTTATATTGGGTGTTGTGTTATAGTGTTTAAGAAAACAGTAAAACAAAATAACCAAACAAGTTTTGTCCTCTGTGTATTGTCTGACAAAGAAATAAATGTGTAAACTATATCCGATCCCCGGTGAATTAAGCATAGTTTGCAATATGTTTGTTGATTTTACGAAAAAGAAAACTGGCCCTAGTAACCCATGAATTTTATTTTGTTACGGTGTTTACTTGGAAGCTTAATGGATAAGCAAAATAAAAACAGATTTTTAGAAAACATTTTATTACTGGACATGCCGGGTTGTTGCAAGGATTTTTCGTTTCTCACTTTCTCTACTATCAGGCATATCAGAGAGGACTGATATTTTGACCAACATTAAAATGCCCCAACTGAATTTATTAGGAGCTTAGAAACTCGTATTCTGACTTGATAAAATAAATATTACAACTGAAACTAGTATTTGACTTAATCTTATAATCTTATATATTGAACGAATATTGCAACAGGTGTGAAATTACGGTGGCTTCGTTAAACAGTACGTAAACTCTATCAGGGAACTATTTTGCCTTAATGTTCCCATCCTCAACCCGATCTGCTCGCAAACCATTCAAATTCCAGGATAATAGGCATCCAACGAACAGTTGTCATTTAAGAAAAAAAAAGACTGGAAAAAAGTGAAATAATTACAGCATAGATTAAGATATATACTGATCACTATGGCTTAGAACTAATACATGTTAAACTGGGTGTAGCAAGCTATAAAAGCAATCTGCTCAATCCATACAACGTAAATAGTTTTATTCCATAGTTAAAGTTCAACTCAGTCCTAAATTATTCAATAGGCAGCGTAGACACCGGCGCATGGGCCCCACGTCTTTTAGGGGCCCCGCGACAACGGATCAAAATAATATTGAACTGATTTCATCTTGACGTATTAGGAGATAATTTGCAGGTTTAATCCGGCACTGGTCCAACTACAATAATGTAATCTATGAAGCATATACTAATGTATATATATATATATATATATATATATATATATATATATATATATATATATATATATATATATATATATATATATATATATATATATTATTTTATAAACCCATAATAATCCGCGTAGGCCACAACAAATTGGACCTTGATAAATATAATTGGCTTAATAAATGTCCAACAAATATACGAAAAAGCGAATTGGATTGAATATTAACTTAACATATCCGTTAATGTCTATGAGCGAGCAGAAAAAGCGACCAGATATAATAAAAGAAAGAGAAAGAGAGATATTGTATCTCTTAATTATATTTGAAAGAGACAATGATTATTATCTCTATTATGATTATTGTTGAATAAAGGATGATTAAATTTGTATAGCCCATTTCATATCGGATTTAACCGAGTTACTCCGTAATTATCCGAGAAACCTCCCGAGTCACTTTATATTCCAGCCAATCAAACGATGGTAGGCATCTGTACATAACAAAATGGCATACATTGTTGTTTAGACGTATCAGATTAAAACAAATTAAGAAATGCCCGCTACCTGTCCGCTAAATGCCGGGGACTTCTGCAGCTTTACCGTTGAAAAAGATTCCAGGTTTGTTATACTGCGGATTAATACGAAAAATTTCTTTTATTGGTAAACGAAACTCGATTTATGAAATGCGGTGTTATGGTTAAAAAAGGGATTAAATTTTTAACATCGAAACCGTTTCCATACTCACATGTAAATGTCCAGATGTAAACAGCTCATAGCTACTCTCTCGTCAATGTCTGTGGCATCATCGCTGTTGAATAGGCATTTTTCAACTCTATAAACGAAGCTGAAGTAGTTGGAACAGTTGACGCTAATGCTGATGCGTCCGCCTCGTTTTGACCACTAGTCTGGTCTGCTTAGTATGCTCCCTGCAATGCACTCCGCTTTACTATACTAGGGAGCATACTCAGCAGGGGACCAGACTATTTGCCTACCAGCTATCGATTGGATATTGCGGTCAGTTGACCACCCGCCACGTGATCGAAATTCCGAGCAAATTACGAAGTTCTCCGAAGTCTCCATGAAATGGTTTATTATCTCAACAAAGAAATAACATTAAGGAACACAGACTAATATGAAACCAAACATATAAAACAACACAAAGATCATGCCAGAAAATTTTTAAATTGTTAAACTTGATTCTACCAGAATAAAAAAAAAGTCATTTTTTTTAAACCATGAACAATAAAACAGCAAACCCTTACCAGCAGAAATTTGCCTTTATCTTAAATATACTCCCAATGAGCATGAACCAGTAGCTTGCAGCGGAGATGACTGTTTACTTATAATTTATTAATATTTAGAATCAATTACAATACCCGTTTATCAAAAACTAAAAGAAATAAGTGCTGGTAAAAATATACAGTAATAAATATTCTTAAAGCAATAAATTATGTTAATATCTTTGAAAAGAAGATAGTATCATACTAAGCCAGCTACAAAGAGATCACGGACACTAAATTGGTAGGTCTAGTATATATTTTGTGTAATTTAAATTATAGAGATCCAAAATATTATCAACTATTTATTATAATTTGCCTGGATACGATTCTCGTATTATTATTGAAACCTTAGAATAAAAATATCCAGATCAAGAAATATAAATAATATTAAATAATAATAAAAGAGATATGATACTTAGTAAGTAATTTATAGTTGACAGGTTTAAGCCCCGAAGGGTACTTTTTAAAAAAGGAAAACAAAACAAAACAAAAATCAGATTTTATGATAGGTATCGGTTTAATGGACAAATCGCTAAGCAACTTTTTAAAAATCTCAATGATGATTAAATTAACAGATAAAATAAAAGAACAGAACAACTTGCCAAGCATCTAAAAAGAGTTCTAATATCACGGAAACAGTAAAACAATTTGGAAAATAAAAGTTAGATTTGTTTTCGGAACGATGATGATTTATGAGAATATATAAGGATTCATTGTAGATTCATTATCATTATAAGATTAAATTAACTATTGATATTGAAATCGTATCTAAAAGCACCACACACACACACACACACACACACACACACACACATATATATATATATATATATATATATATATATATATATATATATATATATATATATATATATATAAAGATATTATTATGCTATGAAACATTTGAAACTAAATTCTCTTGGCGTTCGTAGCGTTTAGTATATAAATAAAATCACATTAGTCATTGGTTCTGTGTGTATAGATAATTTTAAAATAGACCCATAATATCATTTTAGTGCATTTTAAATGACTCACTTTGAAATAAATAAGATGTAATTACACCAAACGTCTTCACTAACCGACCAAGAAATGACATTCGCACAGAGAGGCCAGGAAAGGATAAGTGCCCCAAAGCTTGTTTTTGCCTTCATGTTTGCCACCACCCCCTCCTCCATAAATAATTATGTGGTCGCCCCTGTGAGAAGATGATACATGAAGGTCAAAGTCATTTATTATGTACCACTCTCACAATTTTTGGGCTGAGTGATGTGCCAAACTATACCCGTTACAATTTTACATGGCCAGGCTACGAAGTTACAAAACAATATTTTAAAATTAAATATATATATATATATATATATATATATATATATATATATATATATATATATATATATATATATATATATATATATACACACACATATATATATATATATATATATATATATATATATATATATATGTGTGTGTGTGTGTATGTATATATTTATGTGTGTGTGTGTATATATATATATATTTATGTGTGTGTATATATATATATATATTTGTATATATGTATGTATTTATATATGTATATATTTATGTATTTATATATATATATATATATATATTTATATATAGTTTAATACAAATAATACTATCATACAGGTTTGAGAAATTAAATTCGTACTCTACCGAGTTTCGAACCCAGGTCCGCGAGTAAATGGCACCCATCGCCTTGCCATTTACTCGCTGACCTGGGTTCGAAACTCGGTAGAGTACGAATTTAATTTCTCAAACCTGTATGATAGTATTGTTTGTATTAAACTATTATTTCTGCCCACTATTATCAAGATTCTACTACATAATCCAGGGATAGCACAGTCTGTTCTGTCTGGTATATATATATATATATATATATATATATATATATATATATATATATATATATATATATATATATATATATATATATATATATATATAATCATAATGACGAAAATGCATTTAAAGCAATTAAAGAGGTAGACTTATAAGAACCAAAATATCTGCATGACTTTTCTACAGATAATTATTTTCTATTCCAACTAAATTGATAAAACATAAAAGGGCAAAGATAGTCATTATGCACATTCAAAAACCAAAAAGGATTGAAGTATTGTATATTCAGTTAGGTATAAAACTAATATACATTGAACAGTTATATTCTAATCTGAACCATGGTTAAAATCTCACGTTGAACTTAATTAATAATTAATATAAAAACCAATTTATGACTGATTTCTTATATTCTTCATTTATAGGATCAAGTGTGCGTTCTCTGTTTTCAATAAACTCAATATTTTTTCTGCAATTCTTTAAGTTTAGTCTCATGTCCTTTAATTTCTGCATCAGCTCCATCGGGATTTAATTTTTTAAATTATAAAAAAAACAGTAAATGAGAAAACGTCTTTATTGGAATGCTAAAAGATTGGCAATTACGCCTCCAATTATTATTGCTTCTTTTCCGTTTTATGATTACAACATTTTATACCATCTAAAATTTCATAACGTAATTTAAAATGAAGATCCCCGAGTATTAACAGTAGCTAAATTAACAATGATAAATAGCGTTTATTTGTAACACAGTCCCTGATTTAACCGTATTAAAATACCGTTTGTTTTCTTCTAAATGACGGTATTATTTTTTATGCATTTAAATTCTTGTACGTTTACTTCGTTACTTATATTTTCATTGTATGCAAGAGACTGATTATTTATAAGTAATCCAAAATGAACTCAAAACCTCGAATATTTAAATGCCTGGTTATACCAACCGATTTTATTAACCAGCTCTTTGTCTGTATAAGCCTTATTGTCTGTTAGAACTTGATTTATTGCTGCCGAATACTCCTCTTTGAGAAAAAGTTTATCAAATTTTAAATGCTCAAGCAATTAAATATTAGATTTTTAAATTATTCATCATCTTTATAGTTCGATTCGTGCTTTCAGTCACATTAACGTTACTCAGAAACCCACTGCCTTTCTATTTTTTTCCTCAATAAATTCGTCATTGCTTATTTCAATAAAGTAATTCTGACTGTTGCGTATCCTTTGTTTTAAAAAAAAGCGCGATGTTACATAGTTAACAGTACAAAATCATTTATAAGAAAGCGAAATCTATTTGTCATTAAATTTAAAATCTGTCAACGTTAAACATAACATAAGACACATTCTCTCTCTCTGTATATATATATATATATATATATATATATATATATATATATATATATATATATATATATATATATATATATATATATATATATATATATATATATATATATATATATATGTATGTATGTATGTATGTGTGTGTGTGTGTGTGTGTGTGTGTATTTGTTACCTAGTTCTCGCTGTTGAATGACCTACTGGGCTTCATTTCCAGCCTGACCATATCCGATGAGAGCATTAGACCGTGCATGGGAAAAGGTCCGTTCATTCATGGGTGATAATTCCCAATCGGTGCTATGCTGCTAGGCTGATCACAGCAGTACAGCGTATTCTGGGCTGATTCCAGTTGAATTAGAGTTGGTGCTAGGCTGATCCTAGCTAAAATAAATTATGTGCTAGGCTGATCCCAGCTTACAAGTGTATTTTGGGCTGATCAATGTTTAGAATATGCTATGCATTAAGCTGATTTCAGTATAATATTATATTATAGTGGGCTAATCCCATTTTCAAGTGGATCTAAAATACACTGAAAACAGCATTAAAATGTATTCAGGGTTAGTCCCAGCTCAAGAAAAATATGTGCTAGGCCGATCCGAGCATTCAAGTGTATTCTGGGCTGAACCCAACTTAAGTAGACTATGTGCTGATCTCAGCGTACTAGTGTATTCTGGGCAGATCCCGTTTTAACTAAATCTATGCTAGGCTGATCATCGCATAAAAGTGTATTCTGGGCTGATCCCAGAATAGTGGAATAGAGCTAGACTAATCCCAGCATGAAGAAAGTAGTCTTGGTTTTTCCTACTTAAGCTAAAAGAATTTACTAAACAGACATTTACATTATTAGTATAGAATATAAGTGTTCGATTGGGGAAATATGCCAAACTGATTTTGATATTCAAATATATGAAATGTTTTCATAAACGTGCCAGTCTGAGGCTCATCCCATATAGACTGAACTTTTTTTTTAAACAACGGATGTAAATGTTTTCTTTACCTCTGCTGATTTTGTGGTAAACGTCTACATGTAATTAACAACGGCGAGAAGGGTTTCGAGCTCATTTCGGCTTTGTGGAATAGATAACTTGCCAACTGCTTCAATTTTGCTGGGGCCGGGTTTAATAACTATTGATGTAACCAAATGACCAAAAAGGGCACTTCAGACATTGATTATGCATTTCTTAGGATTGAACTGAATACCTTAAGCACGAGCACATTCCACTACTCTGCGTAGATTCTGATAATTGTCGTTCTTGTCGTATCTACAGACGAGAATATCAATTACTATTGCTGTCACTCCTATCAGTCCCTCAACTATTTAATCAACTTTTCTCCGATATATATCTTGGGCAATCTAAGGTAGCACCCACGTCTAAATGGCGTAATAAACGACGTGGTCAAAGAAAGTAAACAGCAAAATCTTCGCTGTTCCACCCCACCCCCAACATAACTGCAAGAGGGCTTGCCGCACCACCACTCCACCCCCGGATTTCACTTCTAAACATGTTTTGGTCTATATCCATAAAACTTTATAGCTGACCATTATATCTTTGAAACCCGCACCCCCAACCACCCCCAATAATTTCAGGCGTCTCTGTCACTCGCAGTGCCGTTTTAAGGCTTAGCTATGCAAGGCACGTGCCTAGGGCCCCGCGTAGCTAGGGGCCCCGCGTTGGCCCAAAACAAAATTTCAGTGTCGGTTGTATTAACAGTTTAGTACTATATTAATAAATTGAACAAAATGACACACATGCACATTGATTGCAATGCAATACCCTCTATCTGAGACTGAGAGATTGAGGCGCAATTCTGGTTACTTGTAAGGTTAGAGTTTATGACTAGGGACCCCAAACTTCTTAAAAGGGCTATGGTCACTCGATATGAATCACATGTGCATGCAATGTTATGTACAATGTGCGAGCGTCTTTAGATGATAATGGAGTCAACACGAGCGTGCTGCCTAGCTCTCTTCCTTACCCAACTATTCAGATCATGTATCATATTGGTGGATCGAGCTTGTCACGTTCAGCAGGGCAATATAGCTTGTTTAGAAAAAGCAATTCTGATACAAGTCTGGTCCCCTGCTTAGTATGCTCCCTGCGATGCACTCCGCTATACTATAGATTAGCAGGGGACCAGACTATTCTGATACTGTTACAGAGATTTGGGACGTTTTTCACTATAACTAATGCACAACGCATGGCCAGGATGGTGCTAGCTCCTTTTTTTTTGAAAAAAAAGTTGTTGCCATAAAAATTGTCAAGCTCAGTATCTTGTCACCAGTTTTCAAAAATTGTCGCCAAGCGTGAAATCAATATTTTGCAATATCTATTAATGTAGTAGGCAACTAAACTTGTACGAAAACCATCTGTAAAACAAATGAGAATGCAGACATGTCAAGTCTAGGTAGATAAATCAGCCCCTCGTTTATTGTTCATCGGTATACAACCTAATTTGGGCGAGTTGGTTGGTTTATTTATTGGACTAGTTCAAGTCTTACGCAATGCGCGTCATACACACTCATTTTGTACCAAAGTCATGCTCATACGTACATCCTGATTTTTCTCCCGCGTTATTACAAAAATATTATATTTATAATCTAATAATTTTATGGTTTTGCAACTCTAACCGCGATTGGACTTTTATTTCAAGTCCCCTACTCCCACAACCCTACACCAGGGCTACGTCCCGATCAAGGACCTGCCGGAGATGATTTAAACCCTAGTACTTTAAAGACCTTGACATGAATATTGGAACTAGCAAACATTGACTTTAACAAGTGAAGATTCGTTTCTTTTTAAAACAAAGAATGTGTTATAATTTCTTTAAATCAGATAAACAAAACAGAGCTGACTGGTTTACTTTGGAAAAGACCGGGGAAAAATACATTTATAATTTCGTTGGCATTTAACTGTCTGTCTAAACGGCCGATTACTTCATATGATGTTGACGTGGTAACGAATTATTGGAGGTAGGTGTGCCAACAGAAAGAAATGACAGGAGTAAATTCATCCTGTTATGATTGCCATCAAAATAAAGAATGGTCATTTATTTAACTGTGTTCTGATTTTGTGGGGTACACTGTTGACTTGTTTTTCAATCCTCAATCGAATCGAATCAATTCCTACATCTATGAGTGATGGCAACAATATTTCTAGGGGGTGGAGGTCGAAACCAAATTCAAAGGAATATATTTATATTCAGCGCAATGGATCTTTTTTTTTTTTTTTTCAAGTGGAAGAGAGCCGGTGTAAAGATTCACATTTTCACGCGGACACCCCTGCTTACATAAACCTGCATAAACAAATTTTATCGTATGAAAATTTAGGTGCTTTCCGTTTACTCTAAGATGATTCACCACATTGCAACGCGGACACTACTGCTTACATAAACCTGCGTAACAAAATTGTTACGTATCAAAATTTAGGTGCTTACCGTTTACTATAAGCTGATTAGTTACAATCCTATTGGTCTTGGCGCACGTGCTTTGGTCGCAGCAACTAACTTTGTATTGAACAATCTTTAGTTTCGCATCCTCTTTGCCATAAAACTTTACATGTAAATAACACTTTTCTACTTGAAAGGTTGAAGCAATACGTTTTGAAAAAGCTACAAGATTGAAAAATATGTACATTAGATATATTTCCATTACACCAAATACGAAACCTTAATAACGTGCCCACTAGAAGTCACGGGCACTAGAAGTCACGTGATTATGTTTATATTTTGTTCGTCAACGGGGTTCATCGATCAGAGGAGTACAGTTTGCCATTTCATCAGAACCACACAGGTAAATACAGAATTTAAACATTTCATGTGAATTTTAGTAGATCAAACTGCACGATATACAACGTTACATGTATCTTTTGCAGGGTTACACCGTGTCGATGGTAACACCGGAAGTTTTTGCGTTGCAGCTTTCTCGATTTGTTTTAATCAATGCTGACATTTCTGTTTCATATTCTCTTTTTAATGCACTCAAAAGGGAGTGTTGGCATCATGATGCTTGGAAGCCAATCATTCATTTGAGTTTAAAACTCTTTTTGTCCATTATACAGTCGTAATTTTATTTAGCTTAAGTTTGCCATTGGGTTGGGGTGGCAAAAGGGGTCCGTATAACTACGATGTCGTAGCTTCAACATGTTTTGTTGTCCACAAGGTAGGACTAAGGTACTAATATTAGTACATGTACTAGGATTCGTATCATTGTTTACAATTTACCGTTATACATGTAGCCTGGGACGCTGTATTATCGCGGTACATAATGCTGTTATCAGTACACAATAAAACCGATCTGTTATTACTGCATTTTTACAAATGGTAAAGTTTCTCAGATTTTCCCTCTATTTCCAAAAAAAATATCGGCCAATCCAATCGCATTAATGTAAATAAAACCGCATATAGCGGCTGACCCAGATTACAGTGCCATTGGGGAACAACATTATATTATCGCGGTATTTACTTAAATTAAAATTATGCATGGTAGCAAGCACATATAATAAACACAAATTTCCATTTAGTGATAAGATGTAGCGTCCACTCTTGCACTGACTGAAAATATTCACCAAAATAAAGGATTTAATGACTAAATTGAATACACTAATGTCAGCTAAGTAGAAATCCATGAAAATTACAGTTGTACAAAAATATGTATCACTTTGAATTAAGTGCAATGTGGGCAGAGAAATCTAGAAATATACGAATAAATCAATTATTAATATTTTTTGAAATAATACTAATTTTAAAAGTAGTTTAACTATTATTGCTTTTCTATTTATGTTGGATAAGTAGACTCATTAGCAGCAATGTGTCATTTTGGGTCCATAATGGCTACCATGAAATCAAACTGCAACCTTGACCTTGTAATGACATGTATGTCCCTGTCAGGATATGACCTATAGTCATCAAACATCAGAGACATACACTGAATAAGTTTTGTATTAAAATCCAATGCAGGTATAGCTAGTTTGGAGTTTTGTTTATGGTGATCAACATAATTTCATGCACTTTACAAAAAAGTGATGTTCATTCTTTTTCATTGTAAACTTTATAAAAATGTTGACATTTTAGAGAAATTGCACTATAAGATTTTTGTGTCCTTACTGGCTGCAGCCTTACATATGTAAACCACTAGATGATACATGTCCAAAATTATTCAGAAAATACCATTTGACACGATAATATAGAGACTGAGATAATGGAACGTTATAGATGCAGAGTATCAATTCAAAAGTGTTCTCTGTGGTATATCATTATTGTCTACATAACTCTCAAAGCATCACATATATCTCTAATATACATGTACTTCTTTTTTTCTCTTCAGACATCCTATCACCCTTGTGTGATTTGTCTTTGTGACTCTTTCTCTAAAGATATCTGAAAACTTCTAAACCTTATAACTTCAAAAAACATCTAATTCAACAAATGATGCAAATTTATTCAATTTTTTTAACTAATTCTAATATACAACCTAATTAAAGGATACCATAAATAAAATTTTTCTTTTTATGCATGTAATTTTCTACAAATTTTAATTCGACTGTAAGGTTTATAAATTACATATCGTAGGTGGATAGTGATTATATTGTCCAGAAGATACCATGATTCTCTAAATTGCAAAGTTTTTCTGAGTTTTTATAAACTGACAGATCACGTGGTTCCGGGATGCAATACTAGCCAGTCATGAAACAGAAAGAAGTTGAGTGATACAGGGAAATCAGATTAGAGTTGCACATTAAAAAGATCAATCTGTTTCTGAGAACTGCTCATAACTTATATCTGTTGAACTGTGTGTTAAGAATTTTTTAAAAAAGCAATGTAAATTTAGCATAAATATTTTATACATTGTGTGCTGTGCAAAAATATGAAAGGGATTAAGTGATGGTGCCCAATGTGAAAATTAAAAATATGCCACAGTGCAATAAATTCATTTAAGAAGGATGAGATTCAAGCATAGTGTGTATATATATAGTGTGTATATATATATATATATATATATATATATATATATATATATATATATATATATATATATATAATTCTGCCTTAACTATTATCAAGCATTCTTCTTTAGAATCCAGGGATAGCAATTTCCATTCTGACTGGGATGTGTGTGTGTGTGTGTGTGTGTGTGTGTGTGTGTGTGTGTGTCATACTGAGTATATATATTATATATTTTGAAGAAGAAATAATTTTTGAAACTATTGCTAAGTTGGACCAAACCATCTTCGAGGGGAGCCAGATTCCAGATTGTCTTTAAGCTGGGACAAATTGTCTTATTTTTAGTCCAAGTTTGGCCTAATTGTCTTTGGGCTGAATTGTTCAATACCCATAACATTTGCCATATGACAAACTACATAATCAATTCAGTAGTTGGCAAACTGCAAGTTACAGCAGGAAAGTAGATCTACACACTTGTAAACAGCCATTTACAGCTGGCATTAATCAAGAATAGAAAATTCATGACAAGAATTATGAATATAACACTTGCAAACTGCCACATACAATTTGCATCAATGAAGAATATAACATGCATTCAAATTTGATAGAATTATGAAAGTAGGACTTGAAAGCAGCCATTTACATGAAATTTGATTACACATTCCTTTAAATCATGATTATTCACTTTGTTTTGATCATAAGACATTCATATTCCTTGGAAGTTCATCATTTGCACAACCCCCAAAATATGGTAAAATCACCGTGTATCATGAAAGTGGTTTCATGAAATAATGAATACATAAAATATAAAAAATATTGAACTGCACTATATGTATGTGTAGAGTTTTTGTTGGCAAGTATTTTTCAGATGATGTTTCTTTAAATAAAGATTGCACAGATACAATCTCCAATGCTATCGTCATTAATAGCAGTTTTTTTTTTGTATGCTACTGCAATAATGATTTCATGGCTTGAAGGGGTGAAAAATTATGTCATTGCAAAAATGCTGGCTCTGGATTATCACTTGAAGTTCTTGTAACTGTAGAATTAAGTCAATAGTAGAGTCAAAATCTATTCTTGATGAGCATAGCATTTGGTTCCAAATTTGTTTCTCATTTTGCATTTGCATTCCTTGCTTGTATCAAAATGCATTCATCATTCAATGTTTTCACCAGGCTGTTCATTTTTCCGAGTAAAATTTGAAAAGGCACATATAATTATTAGCACCATGTCAAAAAAGTTCTAAAAATAATAGCCTTTTGTATTATTTCTCAATTGTGTTCAGTGCCATAGTTATTAGCAAAGTAAGAGTAAGAGCTTATCACTAACCATGAAATCTGACAAGCTCTCATTTATCAAGATTATTGCCCATTTTGATGGAGCCATTCAACTGGACAGTGGTTTTTAGCTGGTTTGTCTTCTTAACATGATCATTTTTATGTGTGTGCATTGGAATGTGCCAGTATTCCTGAGTTCCATCAGTGGCCACCCTGACTGAGATTGAAAGAAGAAAAATGATTTTCAATGAAAAAAACCTATAATTCTCCATCATATATGGTTACCAAACTTTGTGTATAGCTTGCATTTCATGGCTCTAGTGAGATCAATGCTGATCATGGTAAGTCTGTATAATCCAATAATAAAAAAAAATAATCATTTCTTTGTTCAGAATAACATTTAGTTCAAGACTGCATACTGTGACCAAAGGTAAAGGTCATTGAGACCCAATGGTGATTAATCTCCAGACACAACCATACCCTACCAGTCAGTGTATTAGACATTGAGTGTTCATTTGTGCCATTTATGGTATGATAGGTTTTTATCTCTTACACAAACCACTCTGGTGGCCTAGTGGTTAGAGCATCTGCCTCGGATGCGGGAGTTTGTGGGTTTGATCCCTGATCAAGTCATACCAAAGACTTACAAAATTGGCTCTAACAGCTGCCTTGCTAGGTGCTCAGCATTTAGAGGTAAAGTGTTTGGATTCCTCAGCCAGGTGTCAGAATAATGTGAGTGGGACATCATGCTACATGTCTGTGGCATGATGCCCTAGTGCTAGATATCACTATAAACTGACACACTGCAGACTGAAAAATTGTTAAAGCTACATTAAAAATCATAATCACATCACATCACATCTTTCATACAACAGATTGCATCTGTGGCAGAGACAAAATACCCCAGAAAATAAAGATAAAAGATTGAACAGTTGATTTTAGGCAGACAGAATCAGCTTCACTGGCTGATATAAATTTCTTTCTGGTTTTGATTAGCTTGGACACTAATTGAGAACACATGGTAAGTGATCATGTGTATATCATGTAAATAATAACAGATGGACTCAAAACACTTAACAACTTCTGCAGAATTTTGTTTCCAAAGAAGTGTATGGGGAGGAAAAAGATAAAAGAAATGCAAGTCACTGTAACACCTTTTCTTTTAGTTATTACTTTGTGGTTTACAGATTAACATATCCCATTATTAAAGTTTAAATTTCCTGAGATTGGTTTCAGCTTATTTATAATATTTATATGGAAATTGGTCAGGGTATTCCTTGTGTGTCATTGGACTCCTCACTCAAAGAAAGGCAGGTTACACTGATCAATTTTTCTCCTACATGTACTAATATCTTTGTTGTTTAGGGTTTAACCCTAGGTGAAAATTTGCTTTGCTTCCAGGCATAACTTAATTTGCATCCTTACATAACTTGCTAAGAATGCTCCCAAATGAGGTGTAACATATCCAGATCACAATAAATGTCACAATTACCCATGCCTAGTTGGATGACCAGTACCACATGACCCCTCACTTTTCATCCTAAAGTCTGGGAGAAACAAGAATTAGACATGTACAAGCAAAATGCAGTTGCCAAAATAAAAAGTTAATGCCAGTGCCCCAAAAAGTCCATTATACAGGATTAGGTTTTGAATGTAATGACTAAGGCTTTGTAATATTATGTCCTAAGTTAATGAAACTAGTCTTAATGTGGGAACTATAAGCATACCATAGGCAATTTGCCCCAAGCCATTTGCCTGTTATAAGAACTAGTTTTCTGGAGCTTGTAATTATAATGCCTTACAGATGCATAGGTAAGTCATTTTTTATTTTGTAATCTATACAGAGATGTACTGCATACTGGGATACCCAAGTGTATGTATATCTGTGTATGTATGTGCATGCACCTTTTCACAACCTACATTTTACTTTTAAGTGCATTTGTGTGTGAGTGTATGTATGTATGTATGTATGTATGTATGTATGTATGTATGTATGTATGTATGTATGTATGTATGTATGTATGTATGTATGTATGTGTGTGTGTGTGTGTGTGTGTGTGTGTGTGTGTGTGTGTGTATGTATGTATGTATGTATGTATGTATGTATGTATGTATGTATGTATGTATGTATGTATGCATGCATGCATGCATGCATGCATGCATACATACATACATACATACATACATGTAATCTATTGTGTAGCTATGTATATTTATACCTGTTGAAATGCTTCCTTAGGTAGGTTAGAGGTGTTGTACAGATTGCCTTTGTGTATTAAGTGAAACTTTGCTGACCTAGACACTGTCAGGACCCTGCATTTCAGCAGCTTTTATATAGAAGGTCCAATAATATTAGAAGTCTCTTTTGGTCAAAAATATTTGGCCATTCTACAGAAAGGCCAGTTTACAGAGGGTCTTATTTTGGAATGTTTACTAAGTTTAAATGTCAGCTGAGTAAGTGCATTTGTAAATAGTAAGAATGTACATGGTTATTTGTTGATCAGTAGTTGGCAAGTAATGACATGGTCCAATGCAGTGGGATGGACTCCAAGGTTAAGGTAAGTTGCAGATTTAAATTTTATCCTTTTATGCCCAGTGAGTTTATGTGTGTACATAGTTATAAGGTGAGGACCTCCTAGTAGATTCTGAGCAACAGTCATTTCATGCCCTAAGGGGTTGTGGGTTGGAATTAGCTCCAGGGTAGTGCCAGTTTCATGCTTATATTTCTATTTTTATGCCCAGTAAGTGTATATCTCATTATAGTGTGGGGATCTCAATAATCTCTATTTTAAAACCCAGAAGATAGGGAAGGACCCTTGGGCACAAAGCTAGATGTCCCTATGTGATATTTTGGTACTTAGATCATTGATCATACCAACCAGTTCTCAAATGTGTGAGATAACAATGCTGGAGTTCTTATGAATTTATTTTTATATAGGAGTAGGATCAAAAATCCCAAGGTATTAGTATAATCTACACCAATAACTTGTTGTTGTTGTGTGGCTTAATGCCATTTTTCAGCATTTTAAAACCCAGAAGATAGGGAAGGACCCTTGGGCACAAAGCTAGATGTCCCTATGTGATATTTTGGTACTTAGATCATTGATCATACCAACCAGTTCTCAAATGTGTGAGATAACAATGCTGGAGTTCTTATGAATTTATTTTTATATAGGAGTAGGATCAAAAATCCCAAGGTATTAGTATAATCTACACCAATAACTTATTGTTGTTGTGTGGCTTAATGCCATTTTTCAGTGCAGGATAGGATATACATGACCACCAGTATTAATGGTGGAAGAAGAAACTGGGAAATCTGCAGTAAGAACCACTGACCCAAGAGAAGCTACTGGCAAGCTTTCTCACATATCCACATTCACTGAATCTTAGACTCAACCCACACAGACAGAGGTGACATAACAAAGAGTGCTTTAGACCACTAGGCCACTTGGGGCCCAAAAAAGGACTAATATTGATCCTAGTTCTTTTATATGGGTCTAAAGTTCAAAAACATTGCACATACATCAGTATACCCATGCTTCTTATGTTGTCTGTGTCTATCATAATTTTTTCATAGACATCAGCAGGAGAAGTATATGTTTTAATATATTTAAGCATTTAAGTGCTATATTTTACAGTAATTTATTGTCAGAAGTATTCTGTTATTGCATGTGGTACATAATTGTACTTTGGTTGTCAGTCTCAAGCTGTATCCTTTCTGAATCAGATTCTCTTTGCTTGTACTTAGGTGGGGAAGTTAAAAAGCATTGGTTTGCATGTATTATTGCTTATACATGATTTTATATCTACAACATGACATTGTGTGATGGGTTGTTCCCTGTATATCTTCTGTAGTGAAAGTCATTATATAGAAAATGATAGAGTAGAGATGAGTATCACCAGAATTGTCATACAGTGATAAAGTACAGTGGTGGTTGTTGAATATATTAAACTGTTAAGAAAACATCTGATTGTTTTGACATTTTGAGTTTGAGTTTGCCCTCCTTAATTTGAGTTCATTTGTCCATCACATCCAGCACCTATGGTATATTTAGGATCTCTGCAGGCTACAGATACACTGGTTAAACTGCACTCAAATAATGTAGATTATAGAAGTCTTTGCATTTTTAAGCTATTACCCAACATAGACCCAAAGAACTTAAGGAGGGCTTTGTGGTCATTGTGTCTAAGCACATGTTTATTATCCCTACAGTTCAACTAATTGGAGTATTGACTTGAAACTACCTGCATGTGCAAACACACACACTCCAACACTGATCCTGGATGAAAATGGCACTAATTGCAAATCCAATATGTCCATTATATCATCCATCTTTATTTATACAGAGGTTTCATTGTGGTCCAATGCTCTGGTTATCTAATGCTTTGAATATGGCTGTAATTTCTGTAGTAAAAATTCCCAGTAACTCCTTCATGGCAATGGCAGTTCAACTTTTGTCTTCATGTTTTAAACTGTTTGTATATATGGATGTATGGCAATGATAAGAACATCAGATTTCATTTAATGTTTTCTGGGAAAGGAGAGTTGTTGAAGAATTTTTTGAATTAACACAAGCCATATATTTTAGGAGGTTTACATAAATAAAGTGCTGATTTGGAATACATAATTTTGCAATAGTTTCAGCATCAGTTTTGGCTGTTTTTAAGTTAGGATAAATTTGTATTCTAAAAGATGGAATCAATTTTGGTTTCTGAATGTTATGCTGGTTAAGATAGAGTAGAAGACTGATAGTATTATGTACTGCAGAGCAAGTTTTGATCATCAGAAATCATTTGATGGTTCATTTCCTTCAGCATAGAAACATTCTGAAGGCAAAAGTATAAACGAACTTAAGCCCAACCCTGATATTTATGATGGGAAGGTCCAATTATCTTACTGTCAGCATAAACATTTTTTTTTTTTAGCAGTGTCCATCAACTGACTGGGGCAACTAGAGGCCAAAGCTTTAAGAATATTGCACCCACTTAGAAGCACCTACTGATACAAGTGCAACTGATTAATTTGTAATTGCTTTAGTTGGACTTAATCTGTGGTATTTTTCCTGATGGACTCAATTCTTGCCACTAGCATTTTGTCCCTGTTCAAACTCCATGGACATGTATTTCAGTTGGTTGTAAGGGTGATGGTATATGAGGAATGCTGTGGTGTTTATAATAAAAAAGTATATTAATGTTAATGTTGATAAAAGCCATTTGATAGCAAGATGAAATCTTTGGTATGTCAGTTGTCAGACAATCACAATATCAGTTGGATATTTTCAGTGATGTTAGGAATATTGTAGGACAAAGGTCCCATTGGTGTTTTACATCTTTTTTATAATCTCAAAAAGTTAATTTTTTCAAAGCATGTAGAGGAATTATCTCCATCCATATGGAAATAAATCTCATATCTGGTGTTTGAAAATGATCTAACATGGGCAGCATGAAATAAGTACACAATTTTGGAAAACATTGACCAATTTGTAATACTTTTATGACATCAAATTCCATACCATATGTAAAAAAATTTCAAAAATACATGTATGTAAAAAAAACATAATCCCCCCCAAAACAAATTATTTCATACATTTGAGAAATCATTTCGTATATCTGAAATAATTTTTCACATAGGTTAAAAAGGTTTTATTTATGTGAAATAAAAGCATATTGTTTCCACATGCAAAGTTTTTTGTCTCATGTAAACTATTTTGTACAAATATAGAATATTTATTTGACATATTGATATGTAAAAATGAATTTCATAAATGTGAAAACATTTTCACATATGTGGAATAGAATTTCAAATATGTAATATTCTTTTACATATGTGAAAATCTTTTATGTTGGTAAATTTTCTTTTCACTAGTAGAACTGTTATCTACTTATGTAAAGTTAATGATTGATTTTCCTGCACATGTATGCAAAATTCTTTGTCACATATGTGAATAATAGCTTGCAACTCTTGTTTTGGAAGATTTTATGATCATGCAAAAACTAATTAAGCTCCTGGTCAACAATATTGATCTTTCTTTTTTCATGTTGATGTAAAATTTAATTACATACATGGTTGTTGTTTTTCATTTGTTATTTTTGTTGTTTTGAGTACACAAGTAACATACATTGATCATTCTATATTCCACCTCTTGGCCATCTGTATACAAAGTTTCCTTTACAAAATAGGTCTGTTGTACATTATACACACCCCACCCTATGCCTTGCAAATGTACATGTATAAGAGTGTCAGTTGTCCGTTTAATTTAAGCAGCAACTGCTCATTTGTAAAGATGTCATATTGGAAAATAAAAAGCATAGATCTAATATAAACATTACCTAATAAAGTTTGATGTGTTAAAACAAATTATTGATAGAGAACAATACATGGAAATGGATAAATTGATTATATTGATAGAGAACAATACATAAATATGGATAAATTGATTATATAGTGATATATTTCTATCACATTATTTGTGTGTAGACTGGTGAAAACAACATCTCAGAGTGGTTTAACTACAGTCACATGGGCCAAATATATCCTGTGGATCATTTCTTGTGTGTCCTGCACTTGAACAGAAAGTCAGTTCTACAATTTCTTAACACTCTTCACCCCACCCCACTTCACTGTATAGCAAATATGTCAGGTTTTCATTTTGTTTTATGTGAATTTCACCCTTTCACTTTAGTATATCAGTGAGAAGGGAGGGGGGCTATTAGGGGTGGGAAAATTTTATAGGCTATTTAGCACATCAGTTTATGCCCTTTTTTTATAGCAAAGATATAGAAAATACTAATTATGAAGCAGGGACTCTATAGTATGATAATTATGATAACAATAATGGTGTTTTGGAAAGAAAGCAATTTATTAACTATGCACAATATTTTTTAAGTTTAATTAGAATGTCAAAATGTTTGATATTTCCTATAAAGCTGCAAAAACTTGTACTTTAAACTTATTTATAACATATTGTTTAAATGGTATAAATGCTTCATTGTTCTGAATTCTTTCAGTTAAGTTGGGCTTTATCCTGAAGTTTTTGTTTTATAAAACATGTAATCAATACCAATATTATCAATCATATTTGCTCCATTATTCCATACATGCCTAGTGGTTAGAGCATCTGCCTCAGATGTGGGAGGTTGCGTGTTTGATTCCTGGCCGAGTCATACCAAAGGCTTACAAAAATGGTACTAATAGTTGCCTCGCTCGTAAACTGGCACGCTGCAGACATCATAGCAATATGACTGAAAAATTGGTAAAGTTCTGGTAATAATCCAAATTACACAGACACTATTCCATACACAAGAAATGAAATAATTTTGTGTTAAATTTGTGCCCTTCCACTGTATGTACAGTAAAATAGATAAACAAAATACTTGTTTGAAAATTAAATAAAAGAAACTAACTTTGTATTGTTATTATTTATTCCTTCTTGCAGAAATTTATTAAAGAAAAAATATATCCATGAACTCCATATATGTAGCAGATGCCGGCTGGTGTATGCATCCTTACTGTAGTGTGTATCACTTATGTCAGATAACAAAATTGCAAAAGAGATGGGAATATCCCCCAGTTGCTTGAAGGTACCTGCCATTCACACATAGGATATATAAGGTGCAAAATGACCAAGATTGTATTGTATCCAGGTTAACTATACAATGGTATCTCCCAAATAAAAATCATTATTTGATAATACATTAGCTGCAAATGATAATCTTTTCCCTAAACACAACTGGCAGGGAGCAATAAACTCATTTTTAAACTTAGCAACCGGATATCAAATAAAACAAATAAAACGGTTATTTTATTACAAAGCAAGTCAACCCCAGAAAATGACTTTGGATACTTTTAAGTGTGCATATGCTTTTGGAAGTAATTCTTGGACGTAAGGAAGCAAACTTTGGTTTCTTTGGATTCTTTTAAGTGCACCAATTTCTGTTTTTTACAAAGTCTGCCAACATAGGGAACCCAGCATTTATCCTTTTTTAACACAAATTTTGAAAATAAATTGAAACAATGGAACAGTTTTGAAATTGATACAATTTTGTATGCCATACACTCACATCGATATAACGCTGAGCAGTAAATTAGTTTTCAGTAGTTTCATCTAAATATTTCTTATCCATAGTTTGTTTTATTTTTTGACAACATTAAGCATATACTTCTTCTTATGGGAATTAATGTATGTCATTTTCAGTTGGCTTCCTCTATATGTGGGGAATCATAGCTAAGGGGACCTGCCGACTACATAGCATAACTCATGACTAGAACACATGCGCCACAGTAACAGCATTGTATACTTCTATTTCAAGTAATTAAATTATTATTTCTTCTTTACACTTGATAATTATTTAAAGTCTTTTTGTGTGAGTATAACTTCTTTTAATAGTGTAATGCAAATCTGATGTAAAAAGAAAAATGTTGGCATATAACTGGTGATCTTTAAAGGTTTTGTTTTAAAAAAAACTGGACTGTATTGGAGGCATGCACTGAGCAATTAGATCTTAATCAACAGCCAGCACCTAGATTAATACATGTATCAACAAACAGTGCATGTTTGTTATAAATTGTCACTGCTGTAGGTGTGTCAGGAGTAAGTACTGCAGTTAGACATCAATGTTTATTTGATCTGTATTTTGCAGTGTTTACCATTAATTCAGTTTCTGAAACACTACAGTATCCTGCAAATTGTGTACCATGTGCCCATGGGCTGCCAGATAAATCCTGGTGGTATGTGGGTGGCTATCATAATATTGTATTCAATTGGTAATACATAATACAGTATACTCCATATGGAAATTAATTTATATTAACCCATAACATTAACAATGGAGGAAATCATAGTTAAGGTTAATACCTGTGTGTGTGTGTGTATGTGTGTGTGTTTATATATATATATATATATATATATATATATATATATATATATATATATATATATATATATATATATATATATATATATATATATATATATATATATATAAAGAATACAAATCATATGGCAAATACAAATAACAACCCTTTCAACCGAACTGGATCCACCAAGGAATCACATGTGTCAGGGATTGATTAAAATAGATGCAATAAACTGACAGTGTGAAACTAGTAACTAACTAGCCTGAGCACTATATATTTAATGAGCTGGGGCCACTGAAATTAGGCTGCTGGGCAAACATCTGATTTTGATACTTTTTTGGTTCTAAACAGTTACTTGTGGAGACATGTAACTACATACTGTAGTTAAATCAAAATAGGTTACAAGGAGTGTTACACTGTTTGGACAAAACATGTTGTGTTTGCAGTCTAGAAATATTGCCTTTGGCAGTTTTCTGGTATGGTTGATAGAGCATCAAATGTCCTTTGTGTTTTATTGCAGCCATAAATAGCTTTGCTGATTCAGCAGGATGTCGGACACATACTCTGACAGTGATGATAGCAGTTTGACTGACTGGTCCTTAGTTGACAAACATGAGTGTTTGGATGAGGTATGTACAATTTAGACAAAAATGAGCCATTCTTATTTTCATCAGTAGGTGTCCAGACATACATCTACTTTAAAATGGAAATGCCCTTCACACCAGAGTACATGTTAGAGTACAGCAGAGCATTAGAGCCTCTTCTTAGGCTAATCATCATTTGAAATTATATAGTTAATAATGTTCAAAGTCAACAGAAAATTAAATGATTGTATAATTTGCAAAGATGATTATTTTTTTTTCATTTTTAGTGACTTGTAAATGTGGCCATAGAAAGATTCATATACCCAGGATATATTTTTTCTTTTGGAAACAAGCATGGATGTATACCTGGTGGGCCTGATATAACAAATCAAGCAAAAATGATCAAGTACACACCTTATTGATATTATGTCATTTGTCTTGACCAAACTGTTAATCCATTCTTATTCTTAGCCATTAGTGTATAACTAGTAAATTGCAGCATGTAAGCACAATGTTTTTGCAGTACCTGGCATTCAGCATTAAAAAGTAATGTGTCTTCTGTTTTCCTTGATTCCAATATGTAATACCTATGTATGTTTATCTAGCTAAACAGTAACCATCCTTAGATAAACAGTTGCCTTATTCAATATCAAAACACATCTTTGCTAAACTTTAAAGACATTGTTAGGTACCATCTATGCTTACTTACAAGGCAAGTTCAACTACAAAACTGCACAAACCCATATCTGCCATTGCATAATATGGCATCAGATTTGGGTCTTTGTAAGAAGATAGTAGTGATCAGCAGAACAAACAATGGAGACCCTGATCTGCAGGCCTATTATACAGGACAGCAGGTGCTTTCTTGTTTGCACTGCTCTGGTGGCCTAGTGATTAGAGCATCCACCTCGGATGGGGGTGGTCATGGGTTTGATCCTGGTTGAGTCATACCAAAGACTTACAACAATGGTACTAACAGCTTCCTCGGCGCTCAGCATTAAGAGGTTAATGTTAGGACTGGCTGGCCTGGTGTCAGGATACTGTGACTGGGTGGGACATCATGATACATGTCAGTGGCATGATGCCCCAGTGCTAGACAGCACTATAAACTGCCACACTGCAGACATGATAGTGATATGACTGAAAAATTGTTAAAGCTGTGTTTAAAATCAAAATCACACATATCACACTTATAGGGTGTATAATTGCTGATGGCATATATCTGCTCAATCACTGCATCTGCTTTTCAAAGTCTTTTCCAAGGTCATTTAAATCACCCAGATATTCTTAAATTTAATGTGTATTATATGAATACTGACTGATTGAATGCTTACTTTACTCTTAACCAGTGATCATATCATTTGAAAATATAAAAAATTTAATTGTTTTTTTTCTAAAAAGCCCATGTTTCAAATAAAAGAATGTGGTATCCAGTGAATCATGATGGTTTTATTTTCGTTTATTCAAGCAATACCATGCAAGTCTTGTGTATTCTATTTAATGTCAAAAATACTTCATTTGTATTTGGGAGTACTTTTTTAAAAGTACTTCTACAGATACTCCTAATGTGGAAACCAGATGTTCTTGTACTTGTACTCTGGAGCTTAATAAATCAAAACTAATTTAGAAGTTACTCTGCCATAGGTCTGCTAGTTTGAAATACAGATTTACATCACAGGTACTAACATCAAAACACAGCCTGCAGGCTGTTGGGAAGATAGTGGAATCAAGTCAGATTGACTTTAACTCCTTAGCCCCTAGCCCTGTTTATGGGGCAGGAGGTGGCAGCCTATGTCTGAGCTCTGTAGCATAAAGGTCATGTGCCACACAATAAAGTGGGTGGTATTATAGAATGGTCCTACTAAATATCACTGAGCCAGATTTTAAAAAACTTATATTGTTAATTATATTGATGACTCAATTAACTTAACTGGAATACATATTCATGCAGATTAAAATGACTGAAAATTGGGCGATAAAGTTTGAATTTTGAATAATCATAAAGTATTGATAAAATATGACACAATCATGTTGAGAATGTTTGTTATTATTTGACAAATTGGGGTTTTTTTTACTTATTGAAAGAAAATTCAATTTTCCAATATGTTAAAATTAGTTGTCAATTTGTATACATATTAGGATGGTGTATTGCACTTCATTAGTTTAATGTTGATACACTTTATTTTACATTTTACAACTGTGCTTGACAAGACTTTGAATAATAATCTTTGTACATATTTATAAATGTTTAGTTAGAGACAAGACATGCCATATTTGATATCATTCTTAACTCAATTATAAAGAAATTGTGTGGTACTTTCAGTTGTTTGTTGTTTTGTAATGTTGTGTTAATAAATATATGCTGAGAATTATTATATACTGTATGTTCTGTGAAGACAGAATACATTTGGGTTCCTTATAATAATGGATAATTGGCTTTAGTGATCTCAGTTTATTAATAAAAACCAAAATGGCTATATCAACTTTTGTTTATTTGGTTAAGACAGGTTCATTTCTTTGTTGAGGTAAATCTTTCAACAGCAGTCAGTCAGTTATGGTGAAGTGCTTGATCAACAGATGGTTGAGAAAGAAACAAAAAAATCATTTGTCAAGTTCAAAGAAACCACCACAAAACATTTAATTAGGCAATATGTTTGATGGCAACCAGAGTAAAGTAAATTCCCAAAATGTAACACCTGTATACCTTTGAAAAACTAGTCAATCAAAAACATGCCAAATGGGGGCTATTTTTACTAGGGGATGCATACATATTGGTTTATCATTCAAACATTGCCTATGTGTTAGCGTCGTTGGATATCATTTAAATCTCTATATTTCTTGTTTATATTTAACAAACATCATATTTAAGTTTACATTACAAAAATGCCTAGTGCTTCTGCTCCAAAAAGACAAAAGACGAACTGGCCCTGTGTTGTATGTGGACTTAATTGTGGTGTTGGATCCATCTCTTGTGATAACTGCAACTGTTGGATGCATGCAAAGTGTGATGGGTTGACATCTGATGATTTAAAAACTATTTCTGGACAATACCCTTATGAGTGTCGGGTGTGCATTCATACAGTCGACGGTGGAGTGTACAACTATGAAAGTGCAATGAACAGGCTAAATATGGTAATTATTATTATTATTATTATTATTATTATTATTATTATTATTATTATTATTATTATGATGATGATGATGATGATGATGATGATGATGATGATGATGATGATGATGATGAAAAAGCATATTAACATTTTATCACCTAATTTATTTTCATTATTTCTAAACTTTTTAAAGACACATATTCCTGAGCAGATTAACTGTGTATCAGGTTCAGTAAACTATTAAATTAAAAAATAGCAAATCAACTGTTTTCTTATGGAATGGGAGAATTCCCAATTAAATCATGCCCTGGGTGATGAGAAACACTTTTTCATGGTGGTTGTATTTTTTGTAATATAGTATGTGATTTTAGTCATGCCCTTTATGTTAACAAACTTCCAAATCCTTTTAGAAAGATGACCTCTTAATCCTCAAGTGTTTTGTTTTGCATTTTAGTTTGCCATATAACTGATGGGGGGGTCCACAAGAATCTTTTATTCATGCTTTAAGACCTTGGTAGAATAAATTTTGTTATGTTGTGTGCTTTTAATTAATCCTAGAATTGTTATTTTTTATTTGTACATTTTATTTTTGTAAAATATAACCATGTAATTTGGTATTTTTATTATTATTATTAGCATCAATGTGTTGAAGATTATTCCTATATTACTAATATAATTTTGTTACATACCCATTTAATTTTACATGGCTTAATAGAACAATTTCATTTGTTTGGTGTATGAAAAAAGCAAGTAGTAATTATGAAACATAATTCATACACAATGAACTGTTGCATAAATGAATAAATTCTTTGATAGTTTTTTGTATCATCTATGTAACTCAGTACAATGATATAAACGTTTTTAAACTTCCAATACTGGAAAATATATACTGTTGATATAAAATTCAAGGCATATGGTAGTGAAGTGCTCCTGTAATTCAATTACCACCTGTTAATGTGTGTTACAATAATGAGTAGGTGAGTGACACGAGCTACCTTTAACACAATTAAAACAGGTAGTATACAGGCATTTTCAAAATGATGTTGCAAAATATAAGTTTATTCATATGTGATTATGATCTTTTCACTTTCTTTCTATACATTCCCAAAATAAAATCAAATTTATAGCGTATTAGAGCAGAAAATAATTCTTCCAAAGGTTCTTGAATACCATTTTGCTTCTTTTCATTTCATCCTTTTTAAAATTAATCAGTTTTGGACTGTAATTCAAAGAAATAATAACAAATAATAATTACTAAACATTATTACAGTGAATTGATTATATATGTTATTATAAATTATATGAGGTGGAATGTAGTGCCGTTGATCATTAATTTTACTATACTTTGTTATTACTTATGTAAATTAACAAGTTTGGAATACATTTACAAGGAAACATATGAAAAGGACTGTCAGTTATGAGCACGGATTGACCTTTCCCTTTAATTTATATACACAAATGTCAATTGTTTTTCTAATTAAAGGTTAGCTACAAATTATTCTTTATCATTGAAATTTTTCTCATTACAGGCTGCTTCATTCAGCATTGATCACTTGCGTTTCATGGCCAAACAAGAGAAACAACTTCTACCGCCATTATGATTGGATCATCAATTAGATCAAGCACAACATTACATCAACTTCACAGCACTTGGCTACTTGGAACACAATGCCAACAAAGACTCCCAAACTTATTGGCCTTTATTGACAACAGGATATGGGAACTGTCTTTTTAATGCCCTTTCCATCAGACTGTGTGGTGCAGAGTATATGTTTTGTGAAATTAAAGTCCGCACTTGTATAGAGATGGCCTGTAATGAACGGTTTTACATAACGCAGAATTATTCTAAAGATTTTCTGTTGTGTTCCCCTTCATTTGTAGATGCTCTCATGAACTGTGACAAAATTGGTGCATATTCTAGTGCGTGGACCATCAAGGTTGCAAGTGATGCACTGAATTGTAACATCAATGCTTTGTACCCAAAAGTAAACGGACCTGCCGACTAGATAGCACAACTCATGACTAGAACACATGCGCCACAGTCCACAAATAAAACAACGAAGTCACTTGGACTTTTGTGGTCAAGAATAGGATTCCAGGGCGGTTGCATCTGGTTGCCCAATCATTTTGTGGCATTGGTTCCATGTAAAAGTGAAACGGTCAGCACACCAAGTCACTTAATGGTATTGACTTCATTTGCGAAGAATCATGCATCCCTGCCGACCCATTTGTCACAGATGAGGATAATTTAGAACAAACTCAAAGACTAGGCCTGGATATAACAATGAGCTTACATATGAAAAGAAACACACAGCTTACATATGAAAAGAAACACACAAGAAAATTAATACCTGTGGCTCACAAAATGGACATAACGACTTTGAGTACCATGCTGCATGGTCAATCACAGACATTGTAGACAACAGTGAAGCTTCGGAGCATACAAAAGAGATGACCAACATTCCGGAAATTACAGAAATTTACCCTCTTCCAGGTGGAAAACCACTAATTGCAGAAGAAGTAATCAATATAATTGTGAGTGACATTCCAACTGTGAAACAAATTCCAACCGGAATCAAACAAAATGTCTATGTGGTTCTGGATAATAAGAACAACACAGAGAGAAGAAAAGAACACAATTGCAAGCCTGCGCAATATTGGGATGACTGTGGTGCATGGGACTCAAAGAAGGGCTGCATGTGTAGAACAAAGTATCTGATACGAGTGAACAGAGAAGATAAACTTTGTCAAGTTATAGTCAAGGAAGATTTGATTTAATCGGAAATGCATGAAGCGGGAACAAGGAAAAAAAAATTGCATTCGTTAGTTATTATGCAACACTGAAAAGAAAACCTAATTACAAAAAAAAATGTGTCACCTGGACACATGGTTTAAAGTGCAGAAATGTTGCCATCGTGGAATATACAGGAGAATATGATGTTATGCTGGTTCAACATGGGAATGCAAAATTGTGCTCAGATGGTTATGAGAGAACGAATCCACAGGTTATGGATAAAATTAGGGAACTTGCAGAATACCAGAAACTGAGTGATGTGTATGCCAAGATGACTGATCCATCCCATAATATATCAGTCGATTATCCGCGTGATCTCAGACAATGTCAAAACATTAAAGCAGAAATAAAAGCAGAGAAGAAAACCAAAGGAGGGTCACACAATGTTGCCGATGAGTTATTGGATGTTTTGAGAATTATGAGTGAACAGCATCCCTATGTAGATGAAGTTATTCATTCCTGAGACAACGCTCTTCCGGCAATTATCTGCTACACAGAAGAACAATTGGTCAACTTAAAGTCATTTCTGGAGTCAGGAGCAGGTGTTGTTGGTATTGACAGAACATTTTCACTTGGGAAATGTTTCATAACAACAGCAGTTTACAAGTCGCATAAAGTGCAGTGGAAGATAACAGGCGATGTGCCAATTTTGTTGGGACGGTCGTTAACAAAACTATTTCCAGGGGTTTTTTTCATCTCAGAGGTGTGCTAGGTAATGAACTTAAAAATATGGAGATACTCATGGGGACTGACGCTGAGAAGGCAATGGTCAACTCTATTGATCTGGCTTTCTCTGATTGCAAGAGACAATCTTATCTGTCAAATGACAGAAAAGATTAAAAAGAAAACTAAGGAGCGAACATGTATCATTGACATGATTTTTGGATCAAATGGTGTTGCCACAGCCAATGATTCAGCAACTTTTGATGAACATAACCAAATCTTGAAAACTAAACTGAGTGAAAATAAACACTTGAGACTTTTTGTCATATTATGAAAGATACATTGAAGAGAAAATTGCAAAATATGTTGTATCCGGTGACAACCAGATGTGGACTAACAACAATATGGAAAGCACGAACCACCGGTTAAAGGTCTTACTAAACTGGCAACCAAGGAAAACAAATGAACTCATAGAAAAAATATATGAACTGATCAAGGTCCAGCTCGTCGACCTTCGCCAATCTCTGTACGGGACAGGAAACTATAGCCTCAACACAAAATTCTTGCGATGTAAAATATCATGGAATTCAAAATCTGAGGAAGAAAAAAAACAAAATATTCAAGACAATTTTGCAGAAATCCAATATTAAATTAACAACTGTGGTGACGTCCTCAGACGGTATGTACACTGTGTTGAAAACCCCAAAATTGGCAAAGAAACCAAACCAAAGAACAAGGTGCCGGGCGACAAAGACTAGTAAAAAGTAGGAAACAAATTTTGACTTAATGATCAACAACCTTTTTAGACTGATTATCACATTATTATTATGTCAAGAAAGTTTGAAATCAGATTGTTAATTTTACACCGAGTCCGATTTACAGCTGTCATGATATGTGCCTTTGTTTTTTCATAAACATTAAAAATCTATTATAGTCATTAAATACTTGAAATAAGTAGCCTTATCTGACTTTATTTGTGTGTACATTAGCACTTTAGCCTATTTCATTGGATTTTAGTAACTAGCTACGATGTTGAGATACTAATATTAGTTTGAATGAGTAACTAGATGTGGATTGGATTTTCCCCAAAATATGTTTGTGTTGATGACTACTAAATCATTTCTGTAAAAAAAAGTTATTTAATTTCTCTCTCTTATTCTTACATATTAATTAAAATGTCTACAATTTTCTTATCAATTCCATACCTTGCTGGCATGTAGGAAGGAGGGGTTATTTAAACAGTATTTCACAACATATATTATTTGCTCTTAACAGATTTAATGTTAATTTTAAGTTTAAAAAAAATAGCTTGCCTACATCCCTTGAAATTTAATAATGAAATTTTAATCTTGTGGACAAATAATGCGTTTGAGACAGGGGTATGGATTACAATTTGTCATATGATAGATTTCCATAAATTACAGCAAATCAAATTAGCAGATAGAATCAATTCTCATTTTTAAATCTATGTTTAATTCAAATGGTTATTAGTTTTAAGTTTGCATAGAAACTCATTTATCATAAATTAATAAATGAAAATATTAGTAACATGCTTATTATACCAAAATTTATATATGCAAATATTAATTATTATCGCGCTATTTCTTTGACTGGGGGCAGTGTCGCATCCAATTAGTTTCGTCCCCAAGACACAATTTTCTTATCTGCACATATAAAATAATAACTATACCAGTTAAGACTGTCATGCTCTATATGCCTTCTTTGAGATGGAGTGAATTTGGAATTTGTCTCCCAATTACCAGTCATTCATTATGATGTGCATAGTAGATCCAACATTATTTTTTTGTAATTTACATGGCAGAATCACCATACAAAAATAGTACACATTTTCATTATCACTTGGTATGACTTTGTCATGCTTTGTATGCCTTCCTGTCTTATAAAACATCAAAAGGTTTGTTGGGTTTTTGTATAAATTTTGTCAGACTTTTGTATGATATACTGAAAAATAACATTTTCTTTCTAAAATAAATTAAAAGAACAATTTATAAAGTAATACACATTTTACATATGATTTTTTGAGACTTTGTTATTAGTTTGTCATTATTCGAAATTCGAACTTTATCGCCCAATTTTCGGTTATTTAAATCAGCATAAATATGTCTTTCGGCTAAGTTAATTTATGCATCAATATAGACAAAAGTATATACAAATTGACAACTAATTTTAACATATTGGAAAATTGAATTTTTTTTCGATAATCAGTCGAAAAAGCAATTTATAAAATAACAAACATTTCAAACATAATTGTGTCATATTTTATCAATAATTTATGATTGTTCGAAATTCGAACTTTATTGCCCAATTTTCGGTCATTTTAATCTGCATAAATATGTATTTTGGCTAAGTTAATATAATTAATATAATTAACAATATAACTATTTTTTAAATCTGGCTTTGTCAGGCTTTGTCTGGCTTAGTGGTATATAGTAGGACCCTTATAGAAAGGTTGACAGATGTAGCTTTATGATGATACCAAATAATATGGATGTTCTAGTTGCACTACAAAATACAGAGGGAAAAACGTCACATTTTTGGACCAGAGTTTTTTCCAGCCAAACTTTGTCCGAGGTCATGATCCGTTTTTGTGTCTGGATTTTAGACCTTTTTGGCCTCAGATCTAAGACATACCAGTCTGAATTGCACACAGACATGAGAACCTTTGCAAATTGCAAAAAGTAGGATAAGATGGATATTTAGAATGAAGAGTGGTCTCGACACGAAAATGATAGGACTGTTAAGCAAAAAAAAAACCCCTCTAATTTATACTCTTCTGCTAATCCTCAGGCGAAAGAGCCGATGAAAATGGACGTTTCTAACACAAATAGGCATTAAGTTAATCAAAAATGTCTTGGAAGCCGATGTATTATAATGTATTCAGAAATATCTCCCAAAATCGATTTTCTACTAGCATTTCAGGCGAAAATGACAAAAACCTACAGGGGTAAATGGGTTAAACTGCATTTTGGTAATGTCACCAAATTTGAATATTTCTTACGTATTTGATGTCTTGTGCATTGATATTGCATGTAAATTAAATTTTGCCATTTTTTGACAATTTGTAAAAATTTCCGAAATTCTTGTTTAATACATTAACCCCTAGCACCACATTTAAGGAGTAGGAGGTGGTAGCCTACTTCTGAGCTTTGTAGCATTAAGGTCATGTGTGATACAATAGAGTGGGTGGTATTATAGAAAGGTAGAAAGATGTAGCTTTTCAATGATACCAAATAATATGGATGTTCTAGTTGCACTACAAAATACAGAGTTAAAATATCAGAACCACTAAAAGTGCAGATAATATGCTACACAGCTATTCTGAATGAAAAAAGTTTTGATGCAGAATTTTTCCAAATGTTTTATCGTTGATTGCTGCTGTTGTTGTTGCTGTTATAGGGGTTAATGCCATTTTTCAGCACAAGATAGGTATACATGGCAGCCAGTATAAATGGTAGAAGAAGAACCCAGGAAAGAACCACCAACCCATTGGCAAACTCTCTCTCACAGACCCATATTGGCCAAGCCAGAGACTCAAACCCTTGCAGACATGTGAGATGGCAGTGAATCATAATGGTGAGCACTTTAGACCACTTGGGGGCCACCAGCTTTGATTGAATTAACTGCTTCAATTATTTACGACCTATAACTCCAAAATGTAGATTAAGGTAAGCCAGAATTGTTGGTTTGTTTGTTTTTCAACATTTATCCATATCCAGCCATTTATTATCATTTTCTTCTTCAGTTAAGCAGTGTTTTTACTAAGTACAGATACCATATCTTTCTTCCCAGAGTGACTCTCTAAGCATAGCCAGTTCAATTGAGATATTGGATGATGATGAGGAAGAGGAGGAGGAGGATAAGGAGGAAACAGCAACTCCTATTCAAGGGATAAGCCCTATCAGAGTTGGACCTATTTTTGTCCTTCGTCTATCAAGTAGAGAATCAGGTGCATGTTTAGATATACTCTCATGTTGATGATAAATATACTTCATATCAGAAAATATTAGTGAGCATGTAGTTTTAGCAGATTTAGTTAGCTAACTTATCTCCATGCAGATTTTTTGTCCACTAAAGTATGCTTGTTATATAAGTGTCAATAACCACATGGGCAGATAGTTCCCTAATTTTGTAATATAGGTTTGAGATATTTGCATGGTGCTATTCTCCCAATGAAATACCATCAAATAAACATGTTCTTGTGAATAATGCTTTTAAGAAATGCTCATTTCAGTGTTTGTGTGCAACTTTACTTGAGTATCCATCACTGTCAACAGCTACTTGTGCAATCTTTTGTTTAAAAAAACTTGCATTAAAATAATGTGACAATGCTTCATTTGTTTATAAGGTGTAGCATGTAAGCATACAAAACATTTGTTTACATGGGTTAAAAAATTTTAAAACTTGAATACTTTGTAAGATGTTTCTGTTATTGATATGCTCAAATTAAATATTTACCATAGTTCAATGATACTCCAGTTCAATTTCTGATATTTTTAAACATGATTATTATTACAAAATAGTCTATAGAATAAAGTTGTGTTGATGCTTGAATTTTTTTTCACAGTATCAGAATGCTACATGTTGGATGGCCAGCAAGCTGGTTTACAGTTTTTAATAGTTAAGGATTTACAGATTTAATAATAATAATTAGGACTTTGTACAGCACCTAATCTTTAGAAGCTGTAAGCATTTTACATTTGAGAACACTTGAAAAACATATATGATTACAAAATTAAAACAACCACCATGAAATTAGAAAACAGGCTGTAAATATTTAAGGTAAGGAAACATTATTAAATATTTAAGTCTGTTCTTTCACTTGAAATAGGTGAGTTTTAAGAGCGCTCTTGAATGAGATCACTGTCTTTTGTGAATATGTTCAGTGGGCAGTTCGTTTTATGTTGCTGAGCCCTGGTATGCAAAAGAACGTTGTCTATATGATTTCATTTTCATAGTGGGAATAATGAGAATATGAGTGTCAGAAGAGGAGCGTCGGTATCTTGCTGGTATGTACACATGGGTGAGGTTGGATAGGTATGTTGGACTGGAGTGAATCGTAACAGAGAGAGCAAATTTTGTGTGTAATTCTGGATTGCATGGATAGCCAGTGTATGGTACAGAGTAGTGTGGAAGGTGTGCTCTGATCGTAGTACTCTAAGGATGATCAAAAAAGTTTTATTTTGAACTTTTTATAATTTCTGGAGTAGATATTGACATGAACCAGACAGAATTGAGTTAGAATAGTCCAGTCTTCAAAGTACTAAGGACATACCTGTGATAGAACCATGATTTTAAACCAGTAGATTTACAGATTTTGATCAGAAGATTGGATTCTAAAAATGGTGATTTTTATCAGCATTAATTTTATGTGTTTTAAGGGAATTGAAAATTAAACAAGTTCAATTTGTCACAAAATATGTAATCTCTACATATTAGAGTACAACACACAATTTTGCACATGATTTGGATTCAGAATCTGATAGAAAATGTTACAAGCAAAATTATTTTATATACAATCTACAGGCATTTTTAGTTTCCTTCAAAGGATCATTGTCTGGTGACCACTGGTGACATTCACTGTCATTGTTAACCTTCACACTTAGCAGGCTTTCAATAGTCTTCTGATCCAGACTTCCCCTTGAATCACTCTGGATTTTCCGAAGAATGGAGAATGTCCTCTCTGTGTCAGCATTGGAATGTGGCAATGATAGGACAACTACACTCAGTCTGGAAAGAAGTTCTAACTTCAGTTGTCCTGTTGCTGGTTTTCTGAGACTGCTGACTGATCTCCAATACTGCTACAAGCTTATTTCACTGCGAGGAGGAAGTTCCTGGCTTGGAGTTGATGAGTTTTTGAGCCTCATCCTCAAGGGCTTGTTTCTCTTCAACAGTTATGTCCAAAAATCGGTTGGCAAGTTTCACCACTGTAATAATTTTTAAAGAAATTAGATTTAGACTTGAAATAAACAGTTAAAAGACACATGATTATAAAAATTTATCCCAACTTAAAATTTAAATATTATTCATTTGACCGCTCCGGTGACCTAGTGATTAGAGCGTCCGCCTCGGATGCGGGAGGTTGTGGGTTCGATCCCCGGTCAAAATAATACTAAAAAAATAGTACTAACAGCTTCCTTGTTTGACGTTCAGCATTAAGAGGTTAGTGTTAAGACTGGTCAGCCTGGTGTCAGGATAATGTGACTGGGTGGGACATCGTGGTATATGTCTGCGGCATGATGCATCAGTGCTAGATATCACTATAAACTGCCACACTGTTTATGACTGAAAATTTTTTAAAGCTACATTAAAAATCATAATCACATCAAATCATTTGATTCATCAATCATGATTCTGAACTTCTGACTCCTAAACATATTTTCAACTCTTCTGTTGCAGGGGGGTAATGGCCTGAGTGACAATATGTGTTGTCTTTGTACAATTTCAGAGTCGGGAAACACGACTTTAACCAGTTTAGTAAAATGATCTGCTATAAGGAATGGTAAATTGTGCTCTGCCACAAAATTTGCAAACAAAGTCACTGCAACTGTCACTTTATCCACTTTTGATCCAGTCTCAAATAATGCCTTCAATGTGTGTGTATTTGTTACAGAAGAATCGTTTCTACTATGTGATGGTGTCTGGTGACATCATTTCTTCCTACATATGCTCTTTTAAAATCCAATTTGCATGAAAGACACAATGCAAAGTCAGGACCTTTGCTACTAGCTTTCACACACAGAAATTCTGGTATCCAAGCATTGTTAAACTTGCTGTAGTATTTCTTAGCTGGTGGCTTCTTAGCATTGGGAGAAAGTGGACGTTTTGGCATTTTGACATAAATTTACCAAAAAATATACAAAGCTGCCTTAAATATTCATTGTAAACCATCATGAACAATACAAGAACAATTAAAAGACATTGAATCAAAATACTTAACTCAAGTGTTTCTTCCCAGATCATATTTGGTCTCCATTTTATCTTCCTTCCACGCCAGATCAGCAGAGTTTTAGTCAGACTTATGGTCATCAAGGATTACCTTTGATCCTTTTATTACTTATAACATCTCAAACAACATCCCACATTTGGCTTTTAACACTCCAAATTACAACAAACAAGAAGGTAATCAATTAGCCACTTCTGTATCCAAATGCTAGCAATTGTAATCCGACTGCTCAATCACGCATGGTCACACAATTCATAGCATATGTTTATTGTTTCCGGCTCCCAGTAGACTGGTTCTGGCTGCTTTATCTAATGTGTTGATAGAATGCATAGGAACTGGGGACTTTTTATAAAAAAAAAAATTCTGTGAAATTATCAAAACCGGTAGATTTGGGCTACTAAACGGTATGTGTGGGTATGTGTGGTAGACGGTCTTTAAAATGGTATTTTTTTCCTTCCGACAGTAGAATCATAGGTATGTATGGAAAACAAGTGTTTTAGTAGCATAAACTGAAAAATGCTTGTGAATGGAGCTCAGATGCGTATCAGCTCAAGATATGCAGTCTTGCATATGTTAATGACATGTTTGTGCAATTAGAGAGTTCCGTCAAGAAAAATACCTAGGTTTCATACTGACTGTGTAAATCTAGATATAATTAATTATCTTTATTGCATACTCAACCATTCAGCCTAACCAGGCCACTTTAATTTGACACTAAGAAACATTGGATCAATCCAAATTCTTGGTAAACTGATTTAAATAAATCTAGCTTCCATTAAATAGAATGCTACATATTATCATATTAAAGGGGAAATAGGATAATCAGAGGTTGATTTTAAATGCCTGGTCAGTATAGACTGCTAAATAAAAAATTAATGTTGAAATTATGGATATGAAAAAAATATATGCAGACCAAATTTATTTCTTCCATACCCCTTCCTGACCCATATTTTGTTCTCATGAAATATTACAATTAATTTCACACAGACTTGTCACTATTTTTTTTTTTGGTGGATATGATTGCCTCATTGTTTTCAAAAGAGTTTTGGTGTTGAAGTTTTAGCAAGTCACATGCAGTGGTAATATATCAGACCATGGGTGCAGGCGAGTCACCAGGTATTGATATCATGGAGTGTTATGCTTGAGATCGGTTTTCCACTATCGGAAAACTGTAATTTTTGTTTGATCAAAACAAAATCTTATCTCAAGCACAATAGATTTTGATTTCCAGGCCAGGTTCTGAAGAATGCTTGTTATTTCTTTATAATGAAAGCCCTTTTATGATTATGATGCTTGCATTCATTTAGGAATGATCAACATATACAAATATAATGGATTATTTCCAGATATATATTTAAAATAATAAGACATAACATAAATTTAAAGTTATTAATAAAATAATTCTTAGTTTATGACCATAATACAATTTAAAATATGTTATAGCTTGCATTATGGTATGAAAACATATCATGGAAAGTGAAATGAATTTGGAAATAAAGCATAGAGGTATGTTCACCTATTTAAGGGTGACTTATTAAAGTCATAAATCCACATTTAGTAAGGTCCTTAATTTAGTCAAGAACCTCTCCGGTGGCCTAGTGGTTAGAGCATCCGCCTCGGATACAGGAGTTCGTGGGTTTGATCCCCGGCCGAGTCATATCAAAGACTTACAAAAATGGTACTAACAGCTGCCTCGCTTGACGCTTAGCATGAAGAGGTTAGTGTTATGACTGGTTGGCCTGGTGTCAGGATAATGTGACTGGGTGGGACATCATGATACATGTCTGCGGCATGGTGCCCCAGTGCTAGACATCACTATAAACTGCCACACTGCAGATATTGTAGCTATATGACTGAAAAATTGTTAAAGCTACATTAAAAATCATAATCACAACTCACTCATAATCACAATTTAGTAAAGACCTTAAGGGGTTGGATGAAAGATAAGCCTTAGTACATGTTATTATATTAAAAAATCATTCCTGTAAAGGAGAAAATTTATAGAGAAAGGCTGTCTTTCTTTTGCAATTATCTTTGGCTGATCATTGCTGGATTAATATGTTTGATATTGTATATAAAAATTTAATTGCTTTCATCCTAATTATTACCTTCTATTAACATTATATTACTTCCCTTATGCTACAAATTATTTAGCCAGGCATATTCTTTACTGAATGGTGGCACTCTGTGTTATATACTGTTTCACTGAGAAATATTCAGCTTGACATATTTATGTGAATTTTTTAAGTGGAATAATTAATGGATTCTTGCTCTTTTTTTCCCCTGAGCTATTTTGAAGAAAATAGAAGATGGGAATATGTTATCTTCTATAAATGTATGTGTGTCTGTGCATTTATATAAATATGCATACATTCAAGCATGCGTGTACAACTCTTACACTCTGTGTGTGTGTGTGAGACTTTGAGATATAATTTCGGGTGGTCTTTAGATGTATACTATGACTTGCTATTTTGATACAGCCATTAAGGTGAGAGTTTGTGGTGTTTGAGTTACTTGTAGTGGCTCATTATGGGTTAAGCATGCTGGACTTAAAAGCAGAAAGGGGGGGGCAAGTTTCAATCAATTTCAAACTAAGTAGTGACTGCCTTGTTGTTTCTCTGGTAAAATCACTACTCCAGTTGCCTTGATATGTAATCTTTCATGCAGTGATGCACCATTATGTTAATGATGTTCAAACAGTCTGCCAGCTTGCTTGGGGGTAAAGAATGAGAACAAGTGGGGCTATTGCTACTTTGCTGGAAACTTTTGGTTTAAGTTTAAATAAATAAGAAATTGAATATCTAAGTTGATTGAATACAGTATAACTATTTTGGTGCAAAAATATCTTTATTAGAGGTTCCCTTTTTTCTGGTAAAAAACAAATTTAAGTTTAAATATTAATATTGCTAAGAGTCTGTGTTATTGAATGAAGATACATTATTATTATCATTATAATAATTGCTAGTTTTCTTATTTATCTTATTATTATAATAATTTTTTTTATGCTATAATAGTAAAAAGGTATCGCAAAAGTGAAGTAGATGCAACTCCTATGACTTCATCTATTACCAAGTCTGCAGCCAGTATAGAAATATGCTCCCTGTCATCCTCAGATTTTAGAGAATTGCAACAGAACCCAACTACTATGATTAATGAGACAGCCAGTCCAACTACAAGATCAAGTTCCTTAGAGTATATAAGAGGAGATAACTCTTTCCATGCTGATGATCCTTATGAGTTTGAGGAAATTTTGACCAGTACAGATGGCACCAATGAGGGACAGGATGGTAAGAGCGATGACATTTATTTTCGTATTTACCAGCTTAGTTGAGGTAATTTCTTGTAGCTGATATTAAATGATTATAATATTTTTTATCATTTTTTTCCATAATGGAACATGTTTTGTAATAAACATAGCTATTCACAGTTTAAATTCTGCCATTAATGAAAACGTTTTTGGGATGGAGGAACTTAAGTGGAATCTTTTGTTCCAAACTAACATTTTATCTCAAATAGTACTCTCTCTTTTTATATATATTTTGCATTATTGCAGGGCATGTTATCGTGGGGTCGCAATGTAGATTGTATTTACATGAGGTTAAATTTTAGAATGTTTTTACTTTAATACACAGTACTATGTCCATTGCATTATCTTTTCATGATAAAGAGAGGTTTTAACCATACATGTTTCAGCAGTTGTTTCATGTAAAAGTTTTAATTTTTTTTTTAAATTATTGCCATAAAGTTGATAATTTGAAGTCTTGACCACAGAAAAGGAATTTATCCAGCTTTTTAAAAAGAACATGCAAGACAGAAATTTTGATCAGGGGAAGGATTGATTATCAGTTAGCGAGTGTGATTCGTATTTAGTGGGTTGTCGTTTTTTTTTTCTTAAATATACCAGCCTTGGATGACAAGGCACTTTACATCCGTTGCTTCTGTACTAAATAATCTTTGATTTTTCAACAATAACTTATTCTCTGCTTTAAGGAAGGGAAACGGTTGACCCAGTTGAAACTGCTGCCATTGAGTCAGTTGGAAGTAAAGATGAGAGGCAAAAAAACCTGCCTGATTTCCAGGCCCTTATTCCTAAGATTGTGTCCAAGACTGGAGATGAGGTTATGTCTTTGACTATGATGACATTGGAGACTGAGTTTAAGATGGGATCACCGAGTGAGATTAAGACCGAGTCTGACATGGAGTCTGCAACTGTGATGGACATGGAACCTAGGATTAAGGCTGAGAATCTGATTCTGACTAAAGACATCACCGAGGCACAGAGAGAGATCAGGACTGAGTGTGTTAATAAGACTAAGATTGAGCAACAGACTGAGGCCAAAAACAAGACTACCAATATACACATTAGCTTAAACATGCTCCGTGAAATTACTAAGATGTGGTCTTGGCTGCTGGGCTATCTCAGTGACAATCTTGCAGAGTTAACCTTGGGCATGCTGACATTTTTCTTGGCGTTCACTGTTGGTATCAGCATTGGGTTTTTAGTTGGTAATTAATCTTTATTCAGTCAATCCACAGCAAATTCTTAATTTTTATTCAGTTAATCCACAGCAATTTGTTGTTACTGATAAAACATATTGGGAAATCAAACAATTATCCACTATATTGCTTCAGACAGAAGCGAGATAAAAGAATCTATACTTTTTTTAAAAGTGGGATGAACTTTTAAAAAATTTCCCTCTGATTTACTGTCTTTTAAAGTGCAACTATGGTGCAGTGTAACCTTTTCACATTATTACTTCCCTTTGCCACTGCTTTCCGCATCTGAAAAGATAATGGTTTCAAAGTAAAGGGGCATTATTCCATTTAATCTCATATATAAAACAAACTTGACAGTTGAGTGAGTAAATGAATGTATAAATTAAATAATGAATGAAAAACTGAATGAGACATCAAAAAGATTTCATATGGTTGGAAATAAACTGCAAAGAGAGAAATATATGCTACATAAAATGTTGACAATATTCACCATTATGAAGAAAAATATCTTGATAGTCATTCTTTGCTTAAGAAAAGAATAAGCTAATAGGATATGCTCAATGCATATTTCTTCTAAGTTTTATATGTGCTGGCACAACCACACATCACAAGTAAAACGCTGGGACAATCATTCATTTGTAAGATATTTAAAAGCCTAGTTATTGGGAGATGGGCTTCATACTTAATGGTTTTGGACTGTATGGCATTTCAGTAATTAGGAAAACAAAATCATTTGATAACTGCATGAAATAATGATTGAAAATGTCTGACATGCTGACTTTGCAGACACTTGTTACATCTTGTCAGTTGTACATTTCTGGCAAAACTTCACATTTTGGAAGCTCTAATTTTGTATCTACTGCATAATTGGTGATTAGGAACAATTTGGAAAGGTGGTGATATGCTGTTTTTACTGATGTTACATAGTCCTGATGCTTTTCAAAGATGGGAATTATGTTACCCTGCATGGTTGGACATGTGTGCCAGCATATGTAACATCAGCCACACAACTACTAATAGTATTTTTGTTTATAAGTGGCATCTAACTGCAGAAAACATTGACACTTATCTGCCATGACAAAATGTGCATGTAGATCAGGGTCTGTGTTATTCTACCAATTATTCCTTGCAAAAGGCACAGACCCAGACTTGCTGGCACATTATGTGATGGTAGATCTGGGTCTGTGGAGTTGGCAGTTGGACTTGTCTTGTAAGCAAGTATATTCAGTACTTCAAACACTGGGATATATTTGGGAGTAGTCTGTTGATGTACATAGTTGTCTTGGAATTTGGATCCATCAACCTAGTTAGGGAGTGTGGATTTGTAGATTGGACATGTATGTAAAGGTGTTAGAGTGATTAGTGATAACAGAGAAGACATTTTGCTTAATACCTCCAGACTAGTTTTTGTTTCCATTCTTGTACATGTTGTCATGTTCTTGCCTTACAGTTATCAGTAGTATCACTTAAATAAAAAAACGATCTGATATGTAAATCCAAGATTCAACATTATAGATGATAAGGCTTAAAAATGGCTGAAAAATGTCTTCACAGAGCATTGTGTTCTCATAATGCCATCCTCTCTGTCATGCAAAAGTTTTATAAAGGTTATGAGCTCATACGAGGGAAAAATTTGGCAAATACATACTATTTTAATCTTGTGCAAGATGACCTTTGATTTGGGTTAGTGATCTGTTAAGAGGAAATTGTCAAGACAGGTTGGGGTGGGGACACTATTATTGCCGTTAGGCTGAATATACATTTTAGAAACTGCATTCATACAGATGGAAATTGTGTTTACAGCAATTGAACAGCTGAAGGTGAAAGAAGAGTACAAAATCAGAGCTTCCCTGATCCATAACGATCTGCCGAAAAGTTATGAAGAGACTGGAAAGGTAAGAGATGACAATGCTAATTTTGGCTCAATATAAAATCTTTAGTAACATTTTATCTGCCAGTTATTTGCATATAATTTTGATATATATTGTGTATGGTACTTATTCTCATAATATTAAATGAGTCTAGTTAGAAAGGAAGATACTTATTCTCATAATATTAAATGAGTCTAGTTAGAAAGAAATGTTCAATTGCTACTCTTTCAGAAAACTTTTCACTGATTAAACTTGCTTTCAGTATAAGAGAACAAGATAGGTAATTAATTAGTAATGAATATACTGTTTTGTTTTTAGGACAAACTTATAGCCATTCCTCCAAGTGATATACAGTTACACTCTGACAGTAAAGCCATTCCAGAGTTGGAATTACAAAAGGAAGTGAAGCCAGATTCATTGTTACAATCTAAGTATGATTGTTTATTAGCAGATCGACCAAGCCCCATATTGGTCAAAGAACTCTCTTCTCCTGAGACAGAATTTTGTTTCCTACCGAATGATAGAGTTAAATGTCAGTCTTCACATTTGGAAATGAAAAATACAAAATCTGAACCTTTTGTTCAAGACCTAGTCCAAACTGATGAGTTGAAGAATCCTGACGTTTTTCTCGACACAGACCTAACAGAATTGGACACTTTTGACAACTATGATAAAATGGTTGTAGATTTTCCAAAATCCCAAATTGCTGCTGTCAAGGAGTACAATGAAAAGAATGAAACAAACAATGTACATGGTTCAGATGAAAACATCAATGTGATTGTGGAGGTGGATGATGATGATAATGGAGTGGATACAGAAGTGGATGAAGATAATATAGAGGATTCCACAGACCTCAGTGAAGATGAAGAAGATAATCATGAAGATAATTATAATTTTGATGATTATGTTGATGAAATTTATGTTGATGAAGATGATTATGTGGAGGAATATGACTCGACATACGATTACAAGCCCAATCCTAGGAAGGCTCATATTGACCCAAAAGGGGACAGTTTTGAGGATCAACAAACTGAAAGGAAGCTACATAATGACCATAAATCAGGCTTTGATCCTCTCGATAGCTACAATCCTGATTCAAAAGATGCCAAGCTCAAATCGGAAACTGGTGGGAGGCAAGAAGAGGAGAGCTTAAGATATGACAAGAGAGTCAACTCTGAGGGACCAAGTGGAAAGAGAGAAAACAAATGGATGGATACCATGTTGGATATGTGGAACAAAACAAGAGCATCAGTAACCAATGTCACCAAGCAAATACAGGAAACATGGCAGCAGGTAAAAAGCCACAGTAGTAACTTATTTGTTAGTATAGTCCTCCCTTGTTATATTGCTTTTCATAGGAACCATTAAAGAGGAAGAATATCTTACAGGTGAGGTCACCTTATATTGAAATATTTTATTCATATTTTTACTAGTAAATAATGAAATAGAATTCTCAATGAAAATCCCTTGTAAAAGAGACTGCATTATACTGAGGAAACCTGTAGTGAGGTAGTTCTGTAGCTACAGTAAAATTTGTCTTAACAATCTCTAAGTATGCAGCATGTTTGCATATTTTATGCAGATTAATGAAAATGCCAGAATTTGTTTAATACATTTCAATTGTGCAGAAGAATTTAAGTTTAAGCCTTTAGTCCTTAGTTAAGGTATTGCAGCTGCTGTAACCACAGTCAGTATTTTATGTTTACAAGACTCATTCACTCATTTTAAACTCTTCTATGGGTACAAGCTCTAGATGCTCCATACAGGTTTTTGAAAAAATAGATCCTGATGACATAAGATTCCGATAGCACCATGTAATTCAATGCATGCAGAATTAGTATTATACATTAAGTTGTTTGATGCATTCTAAAAGGCATGATTAAAGTCTTGATGATTAAGATTGGGTTTATCATATTTTGTGTAGTTCACAAAACACACAACTGAATATTAGCTAATGGAACAAACTTTGAACCATAAGTAAAAAAACTAATTTATTAAATTGTTATTGCGAGCATTGTCCTTAGATGACAGAGATCAGTTATGAAACAAATTTACAAAAAATTACATCAACAGTTTGTAAGATATATTTTGGTTAGCTTGTCTGAGTAGTCAGCATGCTTTAAACAGTGCAACTGTCTATCATTCAGATTTCCTTTTGACCCAAATTTTCTACACCAATTTGGAGAGGGTGATCACATTTGATATGTTTGAGTTGGATGAACTTGAACATTGGAATCCTGGATGCAGTCCTTATACATCGGAGTATGAGGCTGTGGGATTTAAGCTTGTAACCTAATTCTGTATTACACTTATTGAGAGATGATACCTAGAATGATATATCATGAGGATGAACACTTGGTAATAAAGGCTGGTTTTAAGTCCATAATGCAGCTGGATTTAAGCATCGAGTTTGGATTAGTTGAGGAGAGTCAAAATTCACAATTTTGTTCGTGATAGAAAGTGCAGATTTATGTGATGGCTTTCATCACTAGGTTTCATTATATAAGGGGCACCAATCCAAAATATCTATTATACCTAGTAAAAAGACTGTCTTGTCAGAGTGTAATAAATAATAGCTTTTTATACCCTTACCTTGGGATTAGATAGTAATCTCGTGTTCATCCATCCATTCTTCTGTTTGTCCTTCTTTCTGGCATTTCCCACATGGTAAATATTTTGTGATTATCACCCAGTAATGCACATGTCAATCAGTCTCTTTACTACAAATGTTTTTTCCTTTCCTATTTATGGAATATAAGAACCTGCAGGAAGGAGTGTTGTCCATTGTCTTTGGTCTGTTAATCCATTGTCCATCTATCTATCAGCACATTTATTATTGCTACTCTACTCTACTTGCAGACTGCCATGAAACTTTACACTCGCATTCGTTCCAAGGTGTAGTTGGCTCTGAATGAAAATGGTGCCACACAGACATGCCGCAAACATATCCATTTTAACTAGGCCTCAGCTATCCTGGTACCTGATAAAAGGGAAATTGCATTAAACTTGAACCTGGTCTGCTTTGTTGTAGGTTCACACATGCCAAGCCCCAAAAGATATATAAGCATAATTTGTTATTAATGTAAGTGGCAAAAAGTGTAATCTGAGCATAAAAAGAGCATTCTATAATTGTCATAATTACAGAAAACTGTGAAAAACATTCATTTTTATTTTATTTAATTAACATTTTTTTTGTGCTATATATCTGCATTTGCAAGTAAAATTTTTGTTAATTTTTTGTGGATTAGTAGCTAATGCAGAGACAAAAAATATTTTTATTGTTGCATAAAACTCACTTAACTAGTCTACATGTCTACAATAACTTTTGCAAATAATCGTCAAGTCCACAAATGATGACTTGTAGTTTCTTTGACCTGCCATGATTCATCCCTTAATGACAGTCTGGAGCAACATGTTTTTGTTTAACAGAATCCCTTTCCTCTAACATTTTTCAGTCTCATAACATTCAACAGTTACGTTGATACAGCCCATTTGTTTGTGGGTTTTTTTCTCATTTTTGTAAAATACTGTCTGGTGCCATTTATTTTCAGTTTCGACTGGTCTACTACGTACTAGGAAGAAACAAAATAGAATGAATCTATGACAATTGTATCACATTCAAAAATCCCATCTCTTTTTTTGGAACTGTTTCGCATAAAATTAATGCAAAATTACCATATTTACACACATGGTTGATTTTTATTTTAATTTTTTTTTCTCAGTATTATTAAATAGCAGATTTCACATATAATTAAATATTTCACTTAAAAATTGAATTCTGGATAGTTATTTTTTTTCCCTAACAGTGTATAAGAAGATCTCAAAACAAGCGCTTTTAAGTAGCAAGAAAAATAGCACACAAACAATGGACAGGCAAAAATTTGAGATGGTCTAGATTTAAATATCAGTGTTGATTTTTAAACAAGTCACATTAAAAAGGAGAGAAGTGTCCTCCCTTGTATAATATTTTATAGTACATTTATGACAAGTAAATTGTAAGCAACCATATGTACCCATAATGATGAATAAATACACACATCACATGAACCTCAAACTAATCATTATTCTGTCTCGATCTGAACATTGAATACTTTTGTTTTTGTTTTTTACAGATACCCAGTTATTCAATTTATTACTCAGGTCATTATTAACAGGTGGATACCCAAGTAACTGGGTACCTGTTGGCATCTTTAATCAACATATGGTTTCATTAAAAGACTTATGATATCTAGTTGGTCTTAAATTAAAATTGTGTCAATCTGGCAACCATTAGTTGTAAAAAAATTACTAAACTATTTTTGACCAAAAATGACCCAGAGAATCCAGGCCTGAATAGCTTTCAAATGTTGCTGATCTGTTTTCAAATATGTCTGACATTACTGAAAATAGCAAAGGCCCTTTAAATGACTTCTCAAAAACAGCTAAATAGAATTTGTTCCAAGCGGACAGAAAGCAGACCAGCAAAGTTTTGTACAAATGAAGCTGATTATTAAAGATTTAAAAGTCATGGCTTAACAAAACAAATTGATAAACCTTTTCATGACTTCTCTAGAACTGCTGACTAGAATTTGAACAGCTGGATTTAAGTGTTAGTTTTTATACTCATGCAGTAAAAGGAAGAAATGTTGTATTGAATTCTTTTTAAGTTTTTTTCAGCCAATATAGCATCAATCTCTTTTTATGGACTTTTTATTTTTTGTGCTGCAGAACCAGTCTGTGAGTGGTGGTATATAATACAGGAGCAGCCTATGTGTGATGACATATTAAACACAGAACCAGCCTTGTGTGTGATGGTATATTAAATAGCGTGTTTCAAAGAGTGAAGGTCACTAATTGGCTGAAAATAACTGCCAGACAATATTAACATAATTTTGCATTAAAACTTTATGCGTAAGTAAGTGTTCACAGTAGTTGGCTTTGAACCTAGAAAACCATTTTAATGTTATCACAGCCACTGCTCAGGCACTACTGGATTTAAATGGGGAGAAATTGGATTTTCATTGAGGGCACATATAAAAACATTTATTCTTGAAACTGTGGCATGTTGTATTTAGAGGTTACTGCATTTGTGTGGGAAAATGTGAACAAGTTTTTCAGATGGATATAATGCATGTCCATGGGAGTGCACTATATCAATCTAACAAAATGAGTTCATATTTTCCCATACAAATACAGTAATCTTTTTATTATATGCTCATTTTCTTATTCTACCCAAGGCTTAATTATATAAACAAAAATACACCACAGAAACAAAATAACTGAATGTATGCCATATTCCAAACTAAATACACACGGGTAGATTCACCATTACACAATGATCTTATTAATGCACTCATTAACTGTGCCCAGATAAATTTGAACTTGGTCGTGCACTAGACATAAGTTTTGAAAGAAAATGGCATTTTGGTGTACTTAAAATTTATATTTGGAGTAAAATTGTGAAATGAATGCGCATTGCAACAACTTTTCCATTTGATCTGGAATGAATAGATTTGGGCACATTTTTGTAGTTTATGAAATTTTGTGATCATGGACTGGATTTATCTACATGAAGTACATCATATTTCATTCAGTAACATCTGTGCCAATTCAACTTGAAATATACATCGAATTGAAGCAACAATGTTCTCTCTTCTTGCATGTTGACTTTTGCAAGATGGTTTTCTTGTAATTGAATGTTTGAAATTATAATGAAGGAAAAATATGAAGTCTTTCATTTGCAATTATCAAAAAGACTATGGAATTTTATTTCATTTTGAGTGCAGTAAGAAGAATGTAATTGCACTTCGAATATACTCGGATTTCCAGTACAATTTTGAAATGTGTAATCAAACTTGAGAACCCATGACACGACTCGTGTAATTCAGAATTGCAGAACTAAGAAAGTACATTGAGGAAATTTAGGATATAAAAAAATTTATAGTATATTTTTTTGCCATTTTTATTATGAGCTAAAGAAGACAGTTTATGCCTTGTCACTTGCATGTTATTTGTAATGACCCTGTCTACGTCTATAGCTAGCCTAAATCTGAAACATATCAAAAAAGTTAATGTGAAATGTGTCAAGCTGTTGGTATGTGGCAGTCCACTAAACTTGTGCTTTAATTCATTCAGAAACAAATTGTTTACAATGGAAAGTAGTTCCTTTATTCATGTGAATGTAGTATGAATTGTGATCATGAGAGTTCAATATCATGAACTATTGCATGATTTTGACCATTTTTGAAATTTTTACAGTGTCAAAAAATGGCTAAATTTGTAATTTATATGCAATATCAATGCACAAGCGATCAAATACGCAAATAATATTCAAATTTGGAGACATCACCAAAATGCGCTGTTTAAACCCATTAACCCCTGGAGGTTTTCATCATTTTCACCTGAAATGTGAGTAGCAAATCGATTTTTGGAATTATTTCTGAATACATTATAATACATTGACTTGGACGACATTTTCGGTTAACTTAATGCTTATTTGTGTTAGAAACATCCATTTTTAGTGGCTCTTTTTCCTGAGCATGAGCAGAAAGGTACAAATTTGGACTTTTTTTTGCTTAATGGACCCATCATTTTCGTGATGAGACCACTCTTCATTCTAAATGCTCATCTTGTCCTAAATTTTTCCAAAATTCACATGCCTGTGTGCATTTCAGACTTGTCTGTCTTAGATCTGAGGCCCAAATGTCTAAAATTCAGACACAAAACCGGATCATGACTTCTGGAGAATTTCGGCTGGAAAAAACTCTGGTCCAAAAAGTGATGTTTTTCCCTCTGTATTTTGTAGTGCAACTAGAATATCCAAAGTTTTGGTATCATCGTAAAGCTACAAATATCTACTTTTCAATAATACCACCCACTTTATTGTGTCGCACATGACCCTAATGCTACAGAGCTCAGACATATTCTACCACCTCCATAAACGCGGCACTAGTGGTTAATGAGTTAAGTTATGAGTGAGATCTATACATATTAATGAGGATCAATGCTGATGAGATGGTGGAAATTCAACCTGCAACCTACTGTTGAGTTACTACAGCTTCCTTGTTGGCTAAGGGGGTATCTCAACAGTGTCCAGGTTTGGACTCCTAAAGAGGGCCACATATGGCTAAGGATAAACTTGGGAATCCATGCTGACTAGTTAATATGCCAGATAAATATATAGTCAGTGGGTTAACTATGAACAGTATCTAAGGTATAATTTATGGCCTAGTCCACAAGGGCAGTTTGAGATCTGTGGTTCATTGCTGATGTATAAATGACGTCCTTTTATGCCAGGAAAATAATCTGATATATTTGGTCTAGAAAAAAAGATAAATGATACCAGTATTAATAGACAGTATAGCAGCTTTGTGCACCAAGCTTTAATTTCAGTATGTGTATGAATTTGTATTCATAAGCTGCTCAACTAATCAGGTGAACATATGTCCACTTGGGTCTCATGTTAAAGTCTTAATTATGTTAGGTTAAAGTTTTCTGTATGGTCACAAGCACCTGACCCATTGAGGAATAACTGTCATAAATGGAATGGAGAAGCAGTATGCTTGTTCCCCATTTATATCCAGGTATACCAGTTTTCCACTGCTACCTAGGTAACATCAAGGTCATCTCTACCAGTCAGCAAGTGTGTGTGTTATTCTTTTCCTGGATATTCTTTTCTTTTTGTAGGTGAAGAATCTCTCAGTCGATCTTTGGGGGAAAAATCAGCCTTATGTAGAGAAACTGCAGCAGAAGTTTGGCGATACAGTGGAGAAAGCCAGCCAGAGTCTGCAGAAGAAGTTTCAGAAGGCCACACAGAAGATTCAGAAAGTAACCAGGAAATGGTTCGGGATTAAAGACAATGATGCTCATGTAGCCAAGGGTGATAGTTTTGAGAAGGAGGATGAAATACATTTGGGTCCTGTAAAAACAACCAGAAGACCCTTTAAGGAAGAGGTAAAGAAGGATGGTGGACCAAACACAACCAAACAGGAGAAAAAGGGAGATCAAACTGATCAGCCTCCACACGAAACTGCCCATGCCAAAAAGCCAAAGCCAGATAGAAATCACTTTGAAAAAATGGAAAAGGACTTGCCTCAACACAAGCATTATACTAAATTTAATAAAGACCATGCTAGCTATGGAGATTCTCAGAAAGGAAGGAGACATGACACAGCCCAAGAGCACTGTGGAGGGCACTCTAAACATGTTGAGAATAAATTTAAAAGAGCTTGCAAAAAGAATGTTCATATGCTATTCAGAGAAGTAAATAACGTGAACAGAATTTATTTATCAACATCTATGAACTTGAATGCAGGGAATCAGATTTTTGAGAGTTTCACCAAATTCAAAGACCAGTTTGGCTTAGAAGTTTTGACTGACGAGATCCGAATATGGTTTAAGTGTCAGTCAGATTTTTGGGAAATTTTGGGAGCATGGTTCTATGGTGATCAGAACCATGACAGTCTGCAACGAATCAGGGATGAGAAATGCATACAGTACTTAAAATGCTGGCAGATTGAAGAGTTGGATCCTTCATATTTTATTGCCCAGAAGTGCCAGATGCGGAATTTTAGGAGGAGGATGAAAAAGTTATTAAAGGACCCATGTGCAGATTATCAATCGGGAGAATATGGAAGGGCTGTGAATCCAAAATGGGTCTCTAAGCCAATTGATAAACCTCAAATGCCCCACTCTATGAAAGATGGTAATTATTCTGGGAATAAAAGAGAGAAGAAACGGACTGATTTGCACAGGGTCAGAAATCTGCAGAGGAAAAAAGTAAACAAAGATCCTTCTGATTCCATGTATGATGAAAAGAAAAACTTGAATGTAGGAGACTGGTATCTACAGCTTGCTAGCAAGAGAGAATACCTTCGCACTAAAGCAGATAACTGGTATCTTCGACGACTGGAAAGGACAAATGAAAACCTGGAGGCAGAACACAATGTAAAGCAGAAATCTGATTGGCTGTTTGAAAGGGCAGCAGAAAGGGAGATTCTCAGGGCAGTGGACGAGTACATTAAAAACCTGGATGAATAAATCCTTTACTATAATCTATGTAGATTCTTAATGGTAATAATTCTATGTAACGCTTTTTCTCCCCACGATGAAACTAAAAGTAGATTAAAGGAAAATCATCAATAATTAATTTGGTCATTAAAGAAAATCATCAAATTTTTTTAATTGGCAAACCTATTTAAGGTATTCACAGTAAAGTTTTGAAACTTCATGACCACCATTTGACCAGTTTGCATGCAATTTTAGAGAAGCATTTTGGCATTGGAGCCTTTCAGATTTCTTTATTTGACGCCAGTCAAGTTATCTAATGCAGCTGTCATTAGTGAAAGTAGAAAAATCATAGAAACAACCATTTCGTTAAAATCATTTAACAGAATTTTGTAAAAAGATTACGATGACAGATCTTTCAGATGTATTCCATTAATGCTTATCCGCTGTCATATATGACCACCATTAGTATCAACAGGAAAACCATTAAACAACTTCTGGAATAAATATTTAACAGATTTTGACCAAATTTGACAGAAAACATACTGTTGTAAAGGTATTTTAACTTTGTACAAATGATGCCACTCTGCCATCAAATATTGATGCCATTATATTCAATATTTTCATCACAAAAAACCACTGCAGAAATGTGCATTTAATAAAAATGATGGCACTCTCTGTCTAATTTGGCTGCTGTTACTGAAAATAGAAAAACCATAAATGACTTTCTTGTACCCCTAAACAGAATTTGACCAAAATTTGACAGAGCTGTGTGATCCAGATAAGCTACTATTTTAGCCTCCAATGTTTTTGAACATGTCAGTATGCTATACACCAATGCTAATATGTTGTATAACCTTTAAATATTGTTCAGTTAAGTAAGCATTCTGGAACCTAATTAAAAGCCCTGTGACTCAGACGACGCATATTCATGCTGTTTATTGGGTATGTAATTAAGATAATCCAGGATAGTTACTCACTCGCCCTTAGCAATTATCTTTGTACTTGATCCATCTGCTGGTACAAAACCTTTGATGCTGGTTCAGTCTTTCCACCAATAATATAACATGATTGATATGCAGTGATGGAATCTACTGTTTGTATTTATTATATTTCAGTCACTTAGACTACCAGCTCAATTTAAGTAATACATATTACCATGAAAGTTACTAAAATCCTTAGTGCTCATCAGAGACACCACTGTAAAATTACCCAGCATCCAGCTAGTCACATGTTGACCTGGCTTGAATGATCAACTTCAGAGTTCATAGTTTCGGAGTCCAAATGCAGATTGTCTCCCTTGAAAGAAAAAAGAAAGAAAGAAAGGTCTGATCAGAATTGAAAGTTATAGAACATCTAAGATGTAATAGAACATTTCTGATTCTTATTATGGAAATTATTATGATTCTTATTATGGAAATGGTTGGATTGAATGGTAAATTGTCATTAATGCTCTCTTTTAGTTTAGATTTCTTTAGTTACATGTGAGGTAGGGATTGGGATGGAATCACATAAAATTTCCATGACACGGTTACAATCATTTTTGGTTTTTTTTGTTTTTTTTTATAGTAGCACATTTAGTAGTAACATCCGTTGTTGAAGCTGTTGTTATATTTGTTGCCATTAATATTTTGGAACAGGAAACAAAAATTTTATGAATAAAAAGTTGCTCTTGTACTTACATAATATACTCTAAACAGAAAATGATTTTCTTTTAGTTTTCATTGTTTCATTTTTTCAATTATGCATTGATAAATAATTTTTAAAAACATTTTGTGATACTACAAAGTGCATACCTCGATGTTGTCTAAATTTCTTGGGAGAACACTGATGATGATGTCTCTGGTTTTGCTTTGGTAAATACAAAAATTTGCATGAGATAAGTTTCTTCTTTAATTTCAAGGGGACAAAACTTATATCTATTGTATTTACATGCCATGCATGCTCATGTAAGTCTGATCCATCTTCAAAACTGCCTAGACTTGTATCTGCCATCACATAATGCATCATTAGATTTGGTTTTAACAACATAGACCCTAATTTGCTGGAGTGATGGCAGATCAGGTCTATGTAGTGTGAATGGGTATAATCATGTTCTAATTCAGAATCTATCAAGCAAAAAAAGCCTTAAGAATTTGTGTCTGATTTCCTGTAATGCGGAGAGAGAGAGAGTTGCCCTTTCCATTTACTTATGCTTGGAGTTGGAAATATTTAACTTGCATATAGAATGTTCCTCTCAGCTAATGCAGCACAGTTATGCTTTTGTTCTGTTAAATAAATTTTGTGTTTTATAACCTAAATCTTGTTAAGAGTGTAACAGTATCTTTTAAAAATGCTTATGACTTTTTCATTATGGAATGCTTTGGGGGATCGCATATTACTGCATATACATGCATGAGTCACATCCAACTGCTAACAATATAGACCCTGTTCTGCTGTTGCATAATGTAAAGTGCATAGCCTTGGATATGTTGTGCACTGTGCGATGATAGATATAGGTCTGTGTGGTTTAGATTTTGATCCGACTTGTACATTGGTATAAAAGGTAATATTTTACTGAGAATTATGCATGAAATACTTGCATCAGTTGGATCAGCATTGATGTTGTTATCGAGTAATGATAGATGCAGTAGAACATTCCTAATCAAAGCATAATGGAGACAAGAAAAATGCTTATTTGCTTGTATGTGCTTTGTTTTTTTTAAAAAAACATTGACCCAGTCTATATATTATAATGTACTGCTGATCAGATTGCTTTTTGTTCTATTATTGTTTTAATGGGAATGATTGTCAATTGCTTGAAAATTATGTTCACATGTGAGTATCATTTTAAAGTTAGATTCTCACAGTGACCGAAATGTTAACCATGGTTCTTTTAGATATCATACTGTGGTTTTTTGTTCTTTTTATTCTCACCATTAATCATGTTATTATTTTTACTTATATTTTTGAATTTGTTTGTGGAATAAGCAATCCCTAATGTAATAGATATCGGGATTTTTTAAAGAATATAATTAATTATCTGTGTATTTGTTACCATAATATTACAATTTGATATCATTGTTTTTGCAGAATCATTTAGAATCTTTTATTCTTGTAGTGTCTAGATATATAGTAGTGAAAATGCCTGTATGAAACCAAAGTGGCTTAGTCATTAACATGCTATCTGGTGGCTGTGTAAAGTTCCTGAACATGGTACCCCTACTCCAGTTGCCTCAGCACTACATACGACTTTAATGTGTTGCTGTGCTGTAAAACACCAAATCTGAACTGAATTGGTACTAAACTTGAACCCAGACTGAACAAACCAAAAATGCTTTGTCCTTTAGCAGAGGACACAAATATAGAAGAGAATCCCAGTGACAATGATTCCAAAAATATTGCTAAAATAACTTTAAGATTAAAGTTTTGTGTGTGTATTTCATTTCTAGATCTTTTTAAACTTTTAAATATCCTTTTATATTTTGTAAGATTGACCCGAGCCAAATGATAATTTTGTTTTGTCTTGACCTTCCCAAATATGCTATTGGATGCATGTTTAAAAGGTAAGATATGACTGCATCCTTATCTGGCTTTTATCTCACTCTGTTAACATCAAATAAAAAAACAAATGTTTGTCATTCTGCTTGTCTTCAGATATACCACAAATATCCCAAAGATGTAAGTATAATGTGGTCTGACTTTGAAGTTTTGCATCCATTTTAAGTATCTATTCATCATTAACAAAGGTACTTCTACTCCGATCCAAATCTTGCTTAATTTCTTCGAGATCTGACTGAAGATTGTGGTCTTGTTTTTAGCTTATATTCATTAAATACTCTCCACCTTGATCCAAATATTGCTTAAATTGTTAGAGGTATAACTTCTAAGGTTTTGGTCTCATTTTTATCATATATTCTTTATATCCACTTTAATCGAGTATTGCTTATTGATGTGCAGTTGGTATACTTCATCTATTGAATGAAGGGCTTAGCCTTCCTGCTTTGTGACTAAACAAGCCTTTAGGAAGCATATGTGTGACTCTGCTGCACAATTTTCATGCATGTTCTTAGCTGTTGAATTAAGACAAATAGGTTTGGATATAGATCTGAGATACTTGGGAAGCAATAAGGTCATTTCAGAAAGCTATGAAATCCTGACAGGCAATTTCCTCCAGCACTTCCATGCATAATCCCACAAATAGATCATAACCATTGCAAAATGTTTAGCTTTCCTTCTATCCCAGATCTTTAAAGTTTAAAGTGTAATTAATCATGTTAAGCAATTATATCTTTAAAAGGCTGCATGTATTCAACTAAACTGAAGGAAGGGAAAAGGAAAAGTATGGATAGTCTCAATCTCTTATGGAAAATATCCATTTTAACAAAAGGGCCATTGGCAGTTTGAAACTTGTTTAGCTGGATATATGACTTTCTCACTGAGGCTTGTTAAGTTAGAGGGTTTCCTGGTTATCATTTGCATTGTGGTATACAGGTTGTAGGAAGTTTTATTCTGTGGTCTGTTAAAGTTTCATATGAAATATGCATACATACATGCCTGCCACTAGATTACCCTCTTTTACTCTGTATCTAGATCTGCTATCACATAATGTTCCAGTAAACCAGGCCTGGAAATCATGCAGCTCTGAGTTAAAGCATGCAATTTTGTTTTGAACAATCACATTTTTAAGTCACTGCTGTATAAGGGAACTTAAGTTTTGGGTCACATGCTATTGGAGTAATGAAGAACAACAAACAATGTTCGATAGTTGTTTAATCTTGTATGAAAAGGTGAAGAACTGCAAATTTTAAAGGTTTAAAGGTCAGTACTTATAAACCTAAGACACCATCAAAGTGAAATGTGATGTATTATTATCCCATTAAATGAAATAAATCTATGGGTTCTTTTTGTTTTCATTTATAAGTTACTTTGTAAAACACTGTAGATAAATGAAGAAACACATGAAAAGATAAAGACATGTATGATGTATATTATGATTTTAATCATTTAAATAAAGAAGCATTTTAAACTAGAGGACTGACAGTTTGCCAGCTGGTTGTTTTTGACAAAAAGGAAGCATGATTATTATCATCATATATTTCTGGAAATTCTTTTTGGCAGCAGTTCATTAGAGGGTCTGTTGTTTATTTGAACACAAACACACACACATCTTTTAGCTAACTACAAAAACTGAGCTCTGCTGTACTTTTATCTTTTGTCTGAATGCATTTGCTCTATTAATTGGGTTTTAATACCTGGCTTTTTGTGGAATGATGGATATTGAGTCTGGTCATCCATCCATCCCACTTCTCTTTCTGCACAACTACTCTTAAATTTATACTGAATTTCAAACCATGCAGATTAATGCGACTTTGTCATCATTTAGCATAATTATTGACCGAGATTGTCAGACCCACCCACCTTCATTTCTGCACAATAGCTCTCATATTTTTTTTATTATATTTCAGTCATAGCTGGAATGATGCTTGAAATCAATGGGACTTAAGCTGAGTTTGATTGTCAACATTCTGCATCATTTAGCAGTTATTTCTTCTGATTATCAGAACCACCCACTTTTATTCCTGCACAGTAACTTCATTGAAATTTGATTTTATAAATTCTGACATGCAACTTGATATTGATGTAACATTTGGCTGAGTTTGATTGTCTGTCTTCCATATCATTGTTTAGCTTATTTATAGCCCCAGGTTTTAATACCCAGCACTCTTTCCTGCACAATAAATGCATTGACTATTGTTAGATTTCAACCAATTTGCTATGCTGCTTGATATTGGCTGAGTTTATTTGTCAGCACAGTCACACTCTGCATCATTGTTTAACTGAGAGCTCTGATTGTCACCCACCCAATTTAGTTTCTGCACAATAACTCCATAATTACTACTTGATTTCGACCAGACTTCATAGTCAACTTAATGCTGATCAGTTTGTTGACATTCTATATCCTTTGGCAGTGTAATTTTTCATAACTGATGGACCCACCAACTTTAATTTCTGCACAACTTCATTTATGATTGGATTTAAACCAGATTTATTATACAGACTTATTGACTGAGGTTAATTTATCAGTATTGCAAGTAATTCTTTAGTGGAGTTGTAAAACTCTATCATATCTGTGTAGTAACTCAACTTTAACTGAACTTCATCCAGATTTTTATATGCCTTAATATAAATGAAGAGTTTAGTTGTCCAAACGCAACATTATTTAGCATAATTTAGGGCTATCGTCATAAGACACAATCTAGTTTCAATGCATGGATGACTTCTTTTTTAGATTTTAAACAAATTTAGTAGGCATCTTGATATTAATGAGACTGCAACCGAGCTTGTCTTTGTTACTTGGGTACATGTTAAGCATGCAACTTCATCTCTTAGCTTAGTTATGGCCTTTGATTTACTAGCCTTGCCAACTTTTCTTTTCATACAATAGTACCCTTGGTTAGCCTTGCCAACTTTTCTTTCCATACAATAGTACCCTTGGTTAGCCTTGCCAACTTTTCTTTCCATACAATAGTACCCTTGGTTAGCCTTGCCAACTTTTCTTTCCATACAATAGTACCCTTGGTTAGCCTTGCCAATTTTTCTTTCCATACAATAGTACCCTTGGTTAGCATTGCCAACTTTTCTTTCCATACAATAGTACCCTTGGTTAGCTTTGCCAACTTTTCTTTCCATACAATAGTACCCTTGGTTAGCCATGCCAATTTTTCTTTTCATACAATAGTACCCTTGGTTAGCATTGCCAACTTTTCTTTCCATACAATAGTACCCTTTGTATCCAGTTTGAAATTGAAGACACCTTACCATAGTTTGAATTTTCAGTATGCAATCACATGGCCGAAGCAAATTTGTGTTGCCTAACTGTTGGACCCACTAACTATTCTTTACACTCTTAAATCATCTTAATTCTAGATTTCAACACAAATGTATATGTGGCTGTTGATTATTAGTGTTCAATATTGATGCTTTGTGGAGCTATGACCCTGAATTATGGGCCCACATTTTTGTATACAGCTTTAAACCTCTCCTATTTCGATTTGCAAGTCTTTTTCATCATCAGTATATACATTCTTTCCAAATGCACCTAAACTGTTTTACTACACCATTGCCCACTAAAAGGGGAAAAATATCTGCTTCTCGAATTTGCTTGTTTGAAGAAGAAAGAAAAAAAAAAGATGTTTTATTTCCTGTTTACACAGGCAAACAAGTAGGTCTCACTATTTTTCTGAGTTGTAAATAAAAAAAAAACAATTTTGACAGCTGTCAGAAAAAAAAGTGTTGATCTACTTGTTGGTCTCTGTTTACATAATAGCTTAAACATACATAACTTGTAGGCTCACCTGTGTCTAGCATGCGTTGCTTTCAGTTTTATAGGTCATGTACGATTCCTTCCACAGCATATACATGAATTGGTTGGCATTAATACATAGGTCATTGGTTGGATGCATATTTTAGGGTCTCCTCTATGGCGTCTTCAATTTCATTTGCTTTTCCATTATCTTTCAAGCAGGATTCTGCAAGAGTAACACAATGTTTTAAAAAGAGTTTCACAACAAAGGACACATTTCTTTATTCTAAATACCAACAATAATTGATGGAGTATTTATAAAGCAGACTTTTAAATGTGGTCTCAAGTTACATCAAATACAAGTAATTGCTGTATGTGTGTGAAGAAACATGTAATTTATCCTTTATTTACAAATGTCTGGCAAATCACATGAAAAACATACAACTGAAAATCAAGTCATACATACTTATCAAAAGCCAGCATATCAGAAGTTCTTGAAATGTTTGTCCTTTTATGTCCCTTTAGGCTATACTCTGACCACTGTCTTTTTGTTCCTAGCTTTTTCATCATCCTGCAGACACTATCCCCAATATTATACCCATCAAGGGAGCTCCGATACTATATCTGAAAATAATAATAATAATAATTATAATGTGACAACATATGTTTTAATAGTTTTTTTACATGAGTTTTGCATGCAAATTTGTTTGTTCAAACCTGAAACAGTTTGACAACAGCAACTATGCAACACAATGTATTAAAAGTAACTATAAAATAAATTAACCACCTCAAATCATTTAACTTCATACATGACATTCACTCTAAGACTGAATTAAAATAGCCAAAAAATATGTATCAGTGTATATGTATATGTGTATATCATTTCTAAACATGTTTGGCCTAAACCTGTAAAACCACATGTTCTCCCCCACCCCTTAAAATAATTCTGCAGGTGCCCCAGTACTTGTAGGATGCATATTGAGGTTTAGATCTGTAAATAAAGGTTATAGACACAATAACAGTTTCATACGAGAAAATAAGGCCCCAAATTACCATCTTCTTGGCAAATTCTGTATTCTTCTCCATCCTCTCGCCCTCTAGTTCCTCCACTGAATCACATGGCAATACAAGCCTTTCTTCTGTACATTCTGTGTCTGGGTCTTTTGTGTTAACTAAAACTTTCCATAGGAGGGCCAGCAGCTTCTGCTGATTCTCAATAATTGTGTCCAGTTTCATATGTACACTGAGCCGGAAATCTGTAAGAGATTTATGATACTATAAGCATCTGTTATGAAAGATCAAAATCATTGCTATTAACTCCTTGTAAAGATCTGTATAGTAAACATATGTAACAATGAAAAATATTTATGAAGTGAAATACTTGTTTTTTGTAAAATTTATTTGAAAAACAAAAAACTTACTGTCAGTGTAATTCTGTATTTTGTTACTCCTTGGATGTCATGTTTCATTACTCATATCTGTAATGTTGCATTCAATTTGGATGGTTTTGGCATCAGACTTAGAGGCAAAATTGGTATACCTAAGAAAGAAAAATAAAAAATCCAATAGAATCATGAACAGAGTAGACACATCAGTGAAAAAAAAATATTGTTTACATGCACAAGTTCTGTACAGTATGTTTTATGACCTATAATTTAATTAATGTTCACAATTTTCAGAAATAAGTGTATGAGCAAACAGAAACTTATGCTTTCATGTCATAATCTTCCATTCCCAAACAAATTTTTTTTAAATAATAAATTTTATTATCCCCGTAAACAAACTTGAGTGAATTATATTTTTTCAGATCATTAATTTTTCCTCCTGCCTTTCAAAATTATTATGTGCTAAATATTTTTTTATGGCTTCTTTCCATGCTTTTGGAATTTTGGATATTAAGGAAAAGTATTTCAAGAAGTCACCTCTTCTTGTTTTTTGTTTTATCATTTCAAAAGGTAATAAATTGCCATGATCATCTACTAAGTCATTCAAAATTTCAAAACCGGCTTCCGTCCAGGATTTGTATTGATAGAACATTCTAGGGGGGATAAAATTAAAAATGCTAATGAATAAGAACTCATTTGCACTTGTTTGCGGTTCCTCTTTCCAATAAGATACTGCCAAAATGATATCTTTCCAAAAACTGTTTTAATGAGCTTACTAAATTCTTCTAATTTCCTTCTCCCTAAGTTCCAAATATCCTGTTCATTTATGAGTATAATTGTATTGATTAAGTTCTGCCAAGCTCTATTTTCATTTTCCAGCAATCTTTATACTCATTTTATCTTAATATACCTAATAAATGAGAATATATGTATCATATTGAGTCCTCCCTTGTTCTCTGGGGCTACTAATATATCGTGTTTAATTCTCTCTACTTTTCCACCCCATACAAATTTAAATAATGTATGATTTAGTTCTGCTTCAACTTTGGCTGATGGATTTGGAAGTGCTGAGAAAAGATGAATAAATATGGGCAGAAAAAGGGTGTTTACAACAATTACCTTACCAACAACTGACAGATGTCTTTGACTCCAGCTTGTCAATATTCATTTTGCCTTTGTTAGTTTCTTCTTAAATAATTTCCACCATTTGTTGTAAATCTGGCGAAAAATCTATGCCAAGGAGTGTAAAGTTTTAGGAGGACCAAATTAGGCCCATATCGGGATATATTCTTTCATTAGAAAATTTCTTGTTTCCAATCCAAATAGCTTTTGTTTTTGTTGTTACATTTAAGTCCAGACAACAGAGAAAAAAAACTTGCAAGATATTTATAGCTGCTTTAAGAGAAAGTTGAAATCCATCAAGAAGAATAAAAGCGTCAGCATACTGACCCAATTTATATTCATTGACATCAAAGATCAGTCCCCATACATCCACATTTTGCTCTAAGTTATAGCTAAAATCTCAACCCCAATAATAAACAAGTAAGGTTCAAGGGGATCTCCTTGATGACATCCTCTTTTTAGTCAAAAAAAAGATGACATATGCCCATTATTTATAACACAACTTTTACAGTCATTACAAAACAGCCTAAACCACTTACAAATAGAATCACCAAAGTTGAATGATTGTAAAGCTTCTTCCACAAAGGTCCATTCAATTGAGTCAAAGGCTTTTTCAAAGTTTATTAGTAATAATATACCACATATATTTTCATTGTCAAGTTGATTCATGATATTGTATAGTAGCCTGGTATTTTCTCCAATAAATCTACCCTTCATAAATCCTTTTTGAGTATCACTGATTATTGAGTGAAGAACCTTTTTGATCCTGGCTGCAATGGCTCCCGAAGTGATCTTATAGTCAATATTTAAAAGTGATATAGATCTCCAATTTTGGAAGAATCTTCTATCTTTTTCTTCCTTTGGTAGACATGTTATGACTCTTTGAGTGTGAATATTTTAAAGTTTTTCTACAGTGTATTTATAATTTATTGATCTACAAAGGAATCCCCCAAGAGACTTCCAGAAGAATTTATAGTACTCTACAGTGAATCCATCTGAGCCAGGACTTTTTCCGTTTCCCATACGTTTTAGAAACAAACCACATTCATTAAATTTAAGCTCACCCTCGCACGATTCTCTTTCTTCTTGGCCAAGTTTAATATTGTGATTAAAAAATCTGTTTTGGTTAGATAATCTATTTTGAGTTTCTTGAGTCTCCAAGTCATAAAACTGAACAATTCTACTTTTGTACAATTCCATATAAAACTGTTTTTGGGCTTCTAAAATATTTATTTGATCAGATAATTTTGTCCCATCATCTAAAATAATTTCCTTTGTCTTATTGATGTAATTTCTTTTTTCAAGATTTAAAAAGTACCTTGTGCTTTTTTCTCCAAATTCATACCATCTGGCTTTAGATCTTAAGATAACACCCTCTATGTACTTTTTCCTAGATTCCTCTAATACTGCTTTCTTTTTTGCTAACTTTTCTAGTTTTCCCATCTGTGTTATTCAACAGTTCCCCATAAATTTCTATTATTTCTTGTTCAATTTTTTTTAAAACTTTTCCAGTTTCTCTTTTGTTTTCTTAATAGAGAAACATATAGTTTCAGATCTTATTTTCATTTTCAATATTTCAAAGAACATTTGATCATTACAGGACAGAGAAACATGGAAGGAGTCATCTTTATTTCCCCCTACATAATATTCGTTTACAGTGTCAGCTATACATTTTTTGACTAAATCAGTATCCTCAATGTTCCTCAACAGTTGGGCACTAAATTTCCAATATCCTTTTTCCCTTGAACATGTTGAGAAAGCCACACTCAGAGCAATAGCTAAATGATCAGACTTATCTACGTAAAATACACAAATCAACTGTAATCATATGAATGTCTTCAGATACGAGAAAGTAATCTAATCTACTTTGTTTCAAGGGAGATTTTTGCCTCCAGGTATACATCCTTAAGTCTTGATTCAAATTTCACCAGGGATCAATTAGTTCCAATTCGCTTTTTAGGTCTTGGATCACTGCTCTAGACTGTTGGTGTTTGTCATATAAAAATATTATAAGTATCCAAGTCTAAATCCTGAACAGTATTCCAATCTCTGCACATTATAATTGATTAGTTATCAAGAAATAAAATCTCCTCCTTAATTGATTAGTTATCAAGAAATAAAATCTCCTCCTTTAACTTTCTAAAGAAGCTAGGATTATCTTCATTAAAACCATACAAATTCACGAAGGTTATTCTGTAGCCTTTTTTTGTAATATCTAAAATAATAAACCTTCCTTGACTGTCACATCTTTCTCTATGAATTACGAATTCTAATGTATTTCTAAAAAATATTGAAACCCCAGCACTATTACTAGAGCAGTGGCTGAATATACATTTGTACCCCATTCAGCTGCCCATTATATTACATCGTTCTTTGTATTATGAGTTTCTTGCAAGCATACTATCGATACATTCTTATGTTTTATCCAGTGAAATAATATCCCTTTGTTTAAAAACTGAACCTTGCATGCCTCTAACATTCATAGATATAATTTTTACATTATTATCCATAAGAGCGGCAGAAATTTTATATATACATGTTCTTGTACAGAAATGTATGAAGTAATTATCACCTTGAATTTATCATATGCATGGTTTTCACATCCACACAAACACATACTCACACACAAAAATGAACTAATATCTATAATAAAAACATCCATGGTGTTGCAATACATGATGCTGTAGATTTGGCTGCAGTTAACATTGATACCATGAATGATAGAATACAAGTGAAACAGCTCCATTTATGATAACTCTTAATCACCTTTGACAGATTTCCAATAGGCACAGATTATTAATAGTATAAATTACAAAATGAATGAGAGAAGGAAAGGGGTGAAGGGAGGGGAAGAAAGTATGAAAGAAGAGCATACATGAATATAGTGAATGACTGGGCAAGAATGGGAGAGCTTAAGTATTGAACGTGGATGAGTAGTGTTAAATATGATGAATAAACAACTGAATAAGTAGATCTGAATAAGGGCAAAAAAGATGATTTATTAATTAGTGGATGAATTGATTAAGGAGAAATTGATATAGTTGACAAGTGAATAATAAATCTACTAACTAATGACAAAACTGATGAAGGAAGGAAATATTTTTTATAAAAAATAAAAATTAGAGTAGAATTGGGAGTATCCAAAAGAACGGTTCACATACCTATTTGGCTATTTTCAGGATTTTATAGAGTTGTATATGGCACTTATACTCTAATTTTCTCATCAATATCATGTCAAATTTTATCCTTTTTACTGATTTTGTTTTACCATACACAAATCCATTAAAGTACCATGCACTATCAATCTCCTGATGACGGGATAATATATTGAAAAGTTCAGTAATTATCTTTGTCACATCCTCTACCAGTCTAATTCCTTTGCTCTGTTTAAAGTCTTTCCACTTCTTGATTATTGGAAGTTTACAATCCAGACTCCAGACTTTGACAATCACTGGCTTGGCTGTCCCTGTCGGCCTGGGATTCTATGCAAAGCCACTATGTCCCTGTTATCCAAATTAATCTGTGACTTCTTTGACCACTTTTGGAATATTCTCTTTCAAAATTTCATTCTCCTCCTCCTCCAGCCCCAAAACTTTAACATTCAGCTTCCTTGAAAATTGTTCCATTTGGTTTGAGGCTGCACTTGCTTGTTTTGATTTCCTACCATACTCTTTCATGTCACTTTTCATTTTATCATTGTCCATTTCTGCCTCTTGTAATTTTTCTAGTGATTGGTGGTTTTTGAATTCCAGTGATTCCACCCTATCCATCAGCTCTCCTGTCCTTTACTACCATTTCAATTGCTACATCTCTTTTCTCAGATCTTCCTTCACATTCTCTAACAATTTCCTCACTGAAAAAAAATGCCAATACATGTATTACATTATTTACTACAGTATTTCATGTCAGTAATTAACAAAATTTAATTACCTTTAATATGCATTTTATTCTTTTCACATCTAAGTATATCAGCATATGTAGACATATGTTTTAACATAATTTAAATTTCAGTTGTGATTGAGTCCTATTTGTATTACTTGCTATTTAAAGAAAAGAAAAAATGTTATGGTCAAGAATGATAATTTTTATGCTCTTTACCCAAGGGCGCGTGATTCGAAATGTTAAGCCTAAGGTCTCACTGGACAGCTGTTTTGGCAAATTTTCGACCGAAGATGACTTATTGCAGAAAAATGATCATAATTTTACAATAAAGATATAAATAAAAACTAATGATTTTGTTGAAAGGATGCTTGTAAGATTCTGACTAAGGTATTATGGTTAATTCTTTATGCAACTGGTGTTTTGATACTGAACCTATACTACCACCAACCCCTCTTTTTTTACATTCATTTTTGACAGAAAAGAGCTATTTTCAACCTGTTCCTGTTAGAAGCAGGCTTACAGTACATACCTTATTCATCTTGAAAGTTCACTAGTACTAAAACAAATTAATAAACTTTTCATCACCCTTCAACCATGTAGATTTTTAGATATTTACCTCTGTAGCAGACACATGTAAATACGTAAGCCAAGTCGGCTGCTCATTTTCAGCCCAAGTTGCGCATTTGATCACCAATCCTGGTCTATCTAAGACATGCAGTCACCAACAAGGCAACCCAGTTATAAGCCTAACTCAAAGTAAATGTAAACCACATTACAGATTTAGCTTATGTGTGAATTTATAAATGCTAGGGTTGTCATAATTAGGGTTATGAATTCTACCTTAAAAATTAAAATACGAAACTATCCAGTGAGACCTAATGGACGGCATTTTACCACCCTATCATGTTCTATCTTAGACCAACAAGTAGGTCTCTGCTTTGTTTTATATCTGACAGCAGCAGATATCTGTTGATCTGTTGTCATATATATATATATATATATATATATATATATATATATATATATATATATATATATATATATATATATATATATATATATATATATATATATATATATATATATATATATATATATATAAAGAATACAAATCATATGGCGAATAACAACCCTCTCAAGCGTACTGGATCCACCAAGGGATCACGTCTGTCAGGGATTAATTAAAATAGATGCAATAAACTGACGACGAACAGTACGAAACTAGTAACTAACTAGCCTAAGCGCTTTCGACTCCCAATGAGTCTTTTTCAAAGGCAAATACAAAACATAGTTACGACAATCAAATAAACTTAAAAACGTTGCGTTTGTAAACCTCTACATTTCTACATTGTTTGTCGTAACTATGTTTTGTATTTGCCTTTGAAAAAGACTCATTGGGAGTCGAAAGCGCTTAGGCTAGTTAGTTACTAGTTTCGTACTGTTCGTCGTCAGTTTATTGCATCTATATATATATATATATATATATATATATATATATATATATATATATATATATATATATATATATATATATATATATATATATATATATATATATACATATATATATATATATATATATATATATATATATATATATATGTATATATATATATATATATATATATATATATATATATATATATATATATATATATATATATATATATAAAGAATACAAATCATATGGCGAATAACAACCCTTTCAAGCGTACTGGATCCACCAAGGGATCACGTGTGTCAGGGATTAATTAAAATAGATGCAATAAACTGACGACGAACAGTACGAAACTAGTAACTAACTAGCCTAAGCGCTTTCGACTCTTTCAAAGGCAAATACAAAACATATATGCGACAAACAAATAAACACAAAAACGTTGTGTTTGTAAACCTCTACATGGCTGTCTTCACATGTGCTAAAACTATAAATACAACCAGCTTGTATAGACTAGTTGCGGAAACTGAAAACGTTGTATAATTCCCTAAAAGTCTACAAGCCAAAGCGACATCTATTTTTACTTTTTGTACATATGTAACGCAGATTATATTCCGGATATTTGATTCTATACCGGTTATTCTTATAGTAAAAATTAAAGGATAATAAGAAGATTTAGAAAATGTTAAATTCTACTAGTGCATATTTTTCATTTTCTAGTCTACTTGGTTTAGACCGCTGGGTTTCAATGTTCTAAGGCGGCGTATCCAGTATGATTCCTTTTCCATCCTGGTTTCGGAACTCCAGCTGTGGTTGTTAGCAATAGCGATAAGTATTATATCACTGAAAGTGTGGCATGGGGAGGAGAAGTGTTCTGCGACCGGGCTTCTGTACAGCTCTTTTGTCATCCAATCAGATCTATGAAGGTTTATCCTTTTGTGTATCTTTTCAGTTTCTCCGACGTACCGAAGGCCACAGATCTTACATGTGATGAGATTAATCACATTCTCTGTTTTGCACGTTTTGTTTGGACCATGTATGTTTAGTTTTTCTTTAGTCACTGTGCTAGTGAATGTCTTGGTCTCTATCATATGTTGACTTGTTTTGCATCTTTTATCGCCACAGGGTCCAGATTGACTAAGTTGGTTTTGACTAGCGATTGGCGTTAGCTTTGCCCTAACTAGGATGTCCTTTAGGTTTTTTGGTCTCCGGTAAGCTACTACAGGTTTGTTCGGAAGTATTGGTTTAATATGTCTGACGATTGCACGGTTGGCCAGTGGTTTGCGATGATTTTCCCTACTTTGGGATTGTCTGGGTGATAGGTCAGAATAAATGGTATCCTATCAACCTTTTCTTTCTGTCCATATCTGAGTAGGTCATCACGGTTTGTTTGTTTGACCCTTTGGATTGCCTCCGCAATCAGGTCTTTGTCGTAGCCTCGGTAAAATAAATGTTTAGCCAGCTTTTCAGACCTTTCTATGAATCTTTCATCGTCGGAGCAAATTCTGCGTATCCTCAGTGCCTGGCTATATGGAATGTTCTTAATGCAGTGTTTTGGATGACAGCTGGTTGGGAGGAGATACTGGTGTTTGTCGGTTGGTTTCGAGTAGATGTCTGTGTGTAATTTGTTTTCCACCAGTCTGGTTGTTGTGTCCAGGAAAACATGGTTTGAGTTGGAAATTTCTGCCGTGAATTTTATTGAAGGATGGAAGTTGTTTGCCTTTGATATGAAGTCATCCAGACTTTCTCTTCCATACTGCCACTTCATTTCTATATCATCGATAAAGCGTACCCACTGGTATGGTGTCCGCTCAACCGATGCTAAGAACTGACCCTCAAGTTTTCCCATGAAAAAGTTAGCATACGACGGGGCCATTTTAGTACCCATTGCAGTTCCATTGATTTGTAGGTATTTTTTTTTTTTTTTTTTTTTTCATTAAATTCAAAGTTGTTGAGTTTTAGGACAAGTTTCAGGAGTTGGACTAAGAAGTGTGTGGGTGGATTGTTTACAGTTCTTGTTTCCCATGCTTCGCTACATGCCTGTAACCCTTCCTTGTGCGGTATGTTGGTGTACAAAGATGTGACGTCTAAGGAAGCAAGTAATGTATCTGGCAGTAATGGTTTACTAGCTTTGCTTTTTAGGAGATAAGACCTGATTGCGGAGGCAATCCAAAGGGCCAAACAAACAAACCGTGATGACCTACTCAGACATGGACAGAAAGAAAAGGTTGATAGGATACCATTTATTCTGACCTATCACCCAGACAATCCCAAAGTAGGGAAAATCATCGCAAACCACTGGCCAACCGTGCAATCGTCAGACATACTAAACCTAATACTTCCGAACAAACCTGTAGTAGCTTACCGGAGACCAAAAAACCTAAAGGACATCCTAGTTAGGGCAAAGCTAACGCCAATCGCAAGTCAAAACCAACCTAGTCAATCTGGACCTTGTGGCGATAAAAGATGCAAAACCTGTCAACATACGATAGGACCAAGACATTCACTAGCACAGTGACTAAAGAAAAACTAAACATACATGGTCCAAACAAAACGTGCAAAACAGAGAATGTGATTTATCTCATCACATGTACGATCTGTGGCCTTCGGTACGTCGGAGAAACTGAAAAGATACACAAAAGGATAAACCTTCATAGATCTGATTGGATGACAAAAAGCTGTATAGAAGCCCGGTCGCAGAACACTTCTCCTCCCCTGGCCACACTTTCAGTGATAAAATACTTATCGCTATTGCTAACAACCACAGCTGGAGTTCCGAAACCAGGATGGAAAAGGAATCATACTGGATACGCCGCCTTAGAACATTGAAACCTAGCGGTCTAAACCAAGAAGACTAGAAAATGAAAACTATGTACTAGTAGAATTTAACATTTTCGAAATCTTCTTTTTATCCTTCAATTTTTACTATAAGAATAACCGGAATAGAATCAAATATCCGGGATATAATCTGCGTTACATATGTACAAAAAGTAAAAATAGATGTCGCTTTGGCTTGTAGACTTTTAGGGAATTATACAACGTTTTCAGTTTCCGCAACTAGTCTATACAAGCTGGTTGTATTTATAGTTTTAGCACATGTGAAGACAGCCATGTAGAGGTTTACAAACACAACATTTTTGTATTTATTTGTTTGTCGTATATATGTTTTGTATTTGCCTTTGAAAAAGACTCATTAAGAGTCGAAAGCGCTTAGGCTAGTTAGTTACTAGTTTCGTACTGTTCGACGTCAGTTTATTGCATATATATATATATATATATATATATATATATATATATATATATATATATATATATATATATATATATATATATATATATATATATATAAGCAGAGACCTACTTGTTGGTCTAGTACTAAGTACTATCTTGACATGTTTCTTTCCAAAAATGGCACTGCCTCGTGCCTAGCTCGTAGCAGTATACATGTAGATAATGGCAATAAAAGACATCAAACAATAACTAAACGTTATTTCTTTGCAACAAAAAAATGAGAATTTACATTGACTACTTTAAGTTCATACATTCTTAGTTCAAAATAGCTTGAAACTGGAGATTCGTCTATGCAACATCTACCGTACCGGATAAGCTAGATTTAGGTTCGTAGATACGTAGAATATTGTCGTGGCAATGACATTATCTCGACAAGTAAAATATTTTCCTGCAAAAGTTGCAACTTTCTTATATTTATTAGTTTTGAAAATAAAAATGAATAAACTACGAAACTACAATTGTTCCACCTGACACCGAAAAGTTAACAACAAGTTAGTAGAACGTTGAAAACACGTTATATTTTACCTTTGTAAAAGATATGGAATTTCTTGTCCATTTTATCAGGATCAGTGCACATACATACCATTTGTAATTGACTATATTTTTTAGATCAGATGACTACTTTAGATCATGTTCATGTGTGACGTTGTAATAACGTTGCCAAAACGTTAATTTCCCAGGTAACGAAATACAACCAAACAAAAACGTTGTGAAAACGTTATGTGTTATCTGGGTAACTTCTTCGAGTAATGATGTATTTGAGCAAAGTATAAGGTACAATACAGCTGATGACCGCCTTATCATTATCATTATTATTATTATTATTATTATTATTATTATTATTATTATTATTATTATTATTATTATTATTATTCGATGGGCATATAAAAATGCGGACCCAAAATAAAAGTTGGGAGACAAAACCTTATTCAATATGTCTAGATATAGAACGTTGAATGATGTGCATATTGAAATCACAATATTGCCCTTATTTCTTTTCGCTTTAGAGGGGTCAAAGCTTTCATATATCGTTTCAAGAAAGGAAAAATGTTTCCTGTACAGAGTCAAAATTCTTTTGCAATATCTGCTGGGCATGGTGTATTTCCCCATCATGAATATCAAGGTCAGCATTTTACATTGGAAGTCTGGGGTAGAAGCTTGTTGTGAAGCAATATTCTTGATCCGATTTGCGTTAAACAAAATTACTAATTATAATCGTTATATGTAATATATTAGTTGAAAAAAAATAAGTTATCTTTGAGGCAAAAAAAATGGGTGGACGGGTATCCTGTTTAACGTGATAAAATTTACACATTACCGATATAGTTTCTATTTTCAAAGTCATGTAAATTATCCAGATTTGGTGATTTCAAATGACAAATAAACCTGAACAGACTATTGACTAGCATATTATAACCTACAAATGTCAACAGATAAATGTCAAGATCACGCTTCAGAATTTTTTTTTAGAATAGACTCTATGACACATATCAGAACCATATTATGTTTTTGTATCTCAGGACACAGGTGTATTTTACATTCAGATGTTTATGAACTATGTAATAAACTAATGTTTTTGTGTTGTTTTTTTTTAATTACCTCTGTATACATCATACATGCATAGAAAGGATACATGCCTTGTACACAATTTTAAAGGCCAAGGCTTCAATCAGGTACAGTATGATACTGCTCAAACTTTCTCTACATATATAATGAATATATTATACTACATTCTCATCGCAAAAGTATGTCACTGTGGCCCATATTTCACAATTCACTAACTTTGGTTTAATCTCAAGCATTGTAGGTTCCAGAATTGTAACACTGTTATAGGTTATGTATTTGTTTATGACAAGACAATTCTTCTAAATGTATACATCCTGGCCGCTCAGAAGCTGCTTTATGAAATAAATCAAACTCGTCATTTTGGTGGGTGTAAAGATAGTGTACACGAATTTGTTTATTCATATCATATGGATGTGTCTAATTCTTATATTATCAGTGGACATTGAGCTGAATCCAGGCCCAATATCTACAACAGATGTTGTTTCATCTGATTCGTACAACTACAATACATTCAATTCAATTACGTCATCATCTCCTCATTACACTGGGTAGATATGCTTTTATAATAACATTCGGTTGGCTTCTTCTTTGTACCATTCAAATGATGCAATGTTGAGTTTTCCGAAATTTTGCTACATATCAATAATACTAACAGATATGATATTAAAAAATTTTCTTTGTATATTATGGATGTTTCTAATTCTTATACTATCCGTGAACACTGAGCCGAATTCTAGACCAACATCTGTATTAGACCCATATTCATCTGATTCCAACAACAGCAGTGCCTTCAATTAAGTCATCAACGGATAATACATTATCTTTTGTAAATTAAAATATTCGATCTGTTCGCCTTGAATTGTAATTTGTCTCCACATATTTTGATGATTTTGACATTATTGTACTAGAGACTCATCTAGATAACATTACGGAAGATGAACTAAAGTTAGATAGTTATGAAATAGGTGTGATCGAATAAATCTTGGTGGATGTGTAATGGTCTATATTTCAGAAAATTTTATTTTCAAGCAATGTACCGATCTATTGATACTTAACATTGAAGGGAGTTTGATAGAAATGTGTACAAGGAGTAAAATACCTATTACTTGTAATCTACCATCCTCCATCTGCATTGTCACAATTCTGGAACTCGTTGAATATCACAAATGAGCGGTACCTCAGTGATTCAAACCTACTCGTTTCTGAATTCAGGGTTCTCAGAGATGTGATAATGCTTGACGTATGAGTTAGACTCTCCATAAATTGTTGACTGCGATGGATTGAATCTTCTCAGTTTGGGACATGAATTGAATTTTAATTAGGACTGGTTTGGCTAACGGTTAGAGCCAGTGTTAAAGCAAGGCCAATAGTTGTAATGAAAACTGTTTGAGACGAGTCAGGGAAAATGTTAGGAAGGGACAAGAGGGTGTGTGTGTGTGTGTGGGGGGGAATTCGAAAGACCTGGATCCAGAGAAGAGACAGAAAGGATAATAGTTTCATACCTGTATTGCAAAGTGCAAAGTGGAAAAGAGAACCCTCTGTAACAAAGAGGATGCTCGCCCGAGAGAGAGAGAGAGAGAGAGAGAGAGAGAGAGAGAGAGAGAGAGAGAGAGAGAGAGAGAGAGAGAGAGAGAGAGAGAGAGAGAGAGAGAGAGAGAGAGAGAGACCTATCAACAGCACAGCAGTGATTGGGCAAAGATTGGTAGTACCAGTTATGCTGTAATGCCGGCGATTTGAGTTCGAATCAATTTGCTCGATCACATGATAAAATTTGTTTATCAATATAACAGAACGGTTAACTGAATTTCGCATGTATTTTAAAAAAAACAACATCTCTTCCTGAGAGAAAGCGCATGATTCAAATGTTATGTCCGATGTCTTTTATGATTATGTAATTGATTAAATTGTTATATTTTACATACGAGAGCTTCCGTTATTCTGTTTAACTTCTCTGCTCAGAAGTATGTTATTCCATCCCTTATTTTCATATTTTATTTTTATTGTTTGCTCGATCCGGGCAATAATCTAGAAAGCGATAGTCAAAAAATATAATGAGTAGGGTATATTACACATCTTCACCACCTCGGGGTCATATACAGACTATCCCCTTATTTTACTATCATTATTAATGATTTTATTTCTTACCTTACTAACATTCTACCATCACTGGTTAGTGAGACGAACCCAAACAAAGTTAGAAATAGAAATAATAGTAATTTATTTAATGACAGACTTGAAATAAGCAGAAACTCGTTTTTATAATCTTATATTCATGTTTGGTACTCATTCCCAGATTTAGTTAAAAGTGAAAGTAAGTATTCTATCTTCAGAAATAAAATAGAGACCGCGACAACACACGTGCCTACCCATTTTTGCGTTTAAATCAGGAAATTTTGTATTCTGCATACCAGAGTTAGAAATAAACCGTAGTGATTTACATTATGATTTATACTTTAATTATTTGAGATGTAATCCAGAATATGCGTTTGATGACGAAACATAACATTACTTATTTACTTGCAAAAACTGTATTGAACTGTACATGTCCAGAATCTAAATCATCGACCACAAATAATTTTCGTACGGATAATATAACTTTACTGCGAACGTTAATAATCCTTTATTTGACTTGTTCCAAACATATTAATGTGACGAAAAGCTTTACATATTTACGGTGTATGAACAATTTATTTCTACTCAAATAATTATTGCCAATTTTTATTTTAAATTAAGAGAGACATGATCTGCCTAAATTGTTGCCATATAATTAATTTTGGTGATCATCTTCAGCCACAATAATTAATTTATCAATAACTGATTAATGTATTCCTCTCTCTCTCTCTCACACACACACGCATTCACACACACACACACACACACACACACACACACACACACACACACACACACACACACACACACACACACACGGTTGTATGAAATCATATTAATATCCTGCAGCTAGCCATGTAAATTTCATATCGAGTGTATTGGGGAGGGATTATTCTAAGTTATCAGAACTAATAGTTGAGATTTATACCAATAAAACAAATTCAAGCTGAAAAAAATAAAGATCTACTGAATATACTCACTTATAGACCCTGATCTGCCGGCAGATCTGTATATATGCCCTTTGTAAGGAGTAATCAGTTAAGCAAACACCATAGACACTGATATGCTGGAACATTATGTGGTGACATATTAGAGTCTATGTTAGTCGCATTTGGACTCGTCTTATATGTAAGTATAAAGGCATCTATCTAACAATCAATCCATTCATTTATTTAAGTTTACTATATATACATGTATGTCAGACTCTTAAATAAATGAGATCAAAATGAAATAAATTTAATTGTTTATTTATACTTAATCACAACTGTGTTTTGAAGCAAATAACATGATTAGGTATCTTTGAGATATTAGATTTAGTCTCTGGAATTATTTATATCAGGAGTTAGTAAAAGTGTCTCGGGACAAAAACGATGCTTCAACTTGTTGCAGTATAAAAACGATGCCCTTACTTGCTGGAGGATATAAGTATACAAGAACAGAAGCAAACTGAAAGCAGAGTGAACTGTGTTTTCGTCGTACAGTTTTGAATATGGAAAAATGTCCTTTTTTCAGAGACTGCTGAGTGGCTCATACGAGAAAGAGAAACCAAGTAAAGAGGTAACATACATTAAAAGATCAGAAACTTTAAGTGTTACAACGACAGTCAGAAACTTTAATTATTACAATATATGATGGCTTTGAATTGACACGTTATCGATGGTGCATCAATTTTGGGCACCTTGGTTGCCTTTGCTTTTATTACAGGGACTTACCATTTAATCTTCAGAGTGGGATGGGGATCTTTGGACCATTTTCCATCTTTGAATTTTGTATTCTTCTATATAAGAATAGTTTATTTGAACTGTCATGTTATAGTTCTATTTTCCAACAAATCAGTGCAAAAGTTGCTGTTAAGCGACTTCCGAAGTTCCGAGTTCGATAATACCCAGTGAGTCTCCTGCCACCCCTTCCAGAAGAGAAATGGTTCGTCGCAACGATCTTTGATATTACCATGCAAAAAGCTGCATCTGATGATCAGATTGAGTAGGATCAGACACATATTTCTAATTTAAAATACATGGGTTGTTTTTACAGCCGTCACAATCGTGTACGCAAATACCCACAATGCAACGCGCGCACCTTGTGTCGCCTTTTTGAATATCTGTCAAACTGTTGTCAACATCACGTATAGTCAAGATAAAAATTTGATTTAATTGTCGATAAGATTATTTGCTTTCATATAACTGATACATAGATTATATATGAATTCAAAAACCCCTATAGTACAAAAGATAAAATAAAGCTGGAAGTTCAACAATAATTACACATACTACTACCAAACAGAAATGTAGTTATCATTGAGAGACAGTATTGTGATTTTCTTTTATTAAATTATCATGTATAATGTCCCACAGATTGTCATCTTGAATGAGTATTTCCAGACAACGATTTTTGTGATACAGTATCAGTTATGGAACTTCATAGCCAATGTATTATGCCAGAACTTGGATGTACAAATAATTGTCATGAAAGCAAGCGCTTGTGCCAAAGACAGCTGACAAACCAGTTGTAATTAATATGGTCAATTATTGTATTTATGGTGGACATCATGAACAGAGGATGATATTGAATGAAAGCAAGAACTGCTCAAAGATGTTTCATCTTCAGTGTGTTAAAATGAAGCATATGCCTAACAGAACATGATTTTGTGTTGAAAGTCACAATTGAGTATTCATGAAATGTTAAATGAAATCTGAAATTAAGTAGTATGGATTGACTTTTTAACTTGAATAATAAGGAAATGATTGATTTCAGCCAATGAAAATTGAAAATCATTACATGTTGTACACCTGTACTTGTTTGTGCATTAATTTGTTTATGTGTCTGTTTATTTATGGATCTGTTTGTTTATGAAAGAACAACAAAGATGATTGAAAAGTCAGTGTTTAATTTTAGAAAATAGGGGCAAAGTCAAGAATTCGGTCTCATGAGGTTGACATACACAACAGATGTGGTGTATTAAGATATCTTTACATTTCTTTTGCATTGTTATATTTTGATAATGCACTGTCTACCTGTTTGTTGAAATATATAATATTTGTTTTATGTCGCATTAGTAAAATAGCTGATTCAGTGTTAGTGTTTTAATTATTACCCATATTACTGACAATAAATAAAATTTCTTGTATCAGCAAGCAATATTAGCGCTGTGCATCCTGACCAGCCAAAGCTTATTTGGCTTATTTTGGATCTCAAATGTTACAAGACTGTATCGCATGGACCATCAGTAGAATCATGTAGCCATCAATTTTAACATACTTAAGCACTTAACTTGATCTTTTCTGAAATATGTTCCATTCTGATTCATACCTGCATTTACTTTCAAACATAAATTCAGTTATTAAAGTATGCATATAAAGTGTTAATAATACATACTCTCATAGTTGAAAAACAGTAACAACCAGGCAGTCATTTTATATAGTAGTACATTATGCATTTTGATGCATTCCCATGAATCTGTTTCTACCCATTACACAGTGTGATCCATGGAAAAAAAACAACTGAGCAGTACATTTCAAAAATATAAAAAGAAACTTGATTTAGTAGTCCTAACATTGATCTTAATTTTATCATAAGTTTGATTTGGGGAAAGTTTTCTATCAAAATCTGTAAGAATCAACTTGGTAAGAACCATGATGGTGTCAGTAGTTTCAATAGCAATGGGGAAGTTTTCTTTGTGCAGGAATAACTGCTTGCAATTGTAGAAATTAGAAAATATTAATTGAAATTTGTATAATTTATTGCTGCATTGTCAGAAAGTATTAATTCAACTAAGATTGACATCTTTTTGTACCTAATGCACATCCATTAAAATATCAAAGATGCTTGCTTTTCCAATTTATTATTACAGGAAGCACTTAATTAACACACAATTTCAATTTGTATCAAAGAGAGCCATAAATGTTCATTCTTTTACCTTTCACACCCAATTGGTATTACATATCTGGACTGGTAATCATGTGCTAGTATTGAAACAAGAAAGTCAGATGGACTACTTTTTTTTAAATGCTAAATTCAAAATGGTTGTTAAGAAATTATTACAGTGTCTATAATTTATGCAGTAAGGACATACTTGTATGAAACACACACATAATATAAGCTAGTGGACTCGTGCTAACAATACATGCACAGTATCACTAATACAATACAAGAAAAGTGCGAGTGATAACATGAGATATTTTGCAGTCAGTTTGACCTAAATACAACAGACAAAAGCACATGATAAACATAAAATCAAACATGAATGCAACATGCATTGTAACATATATTTAATACACATTTACCAAAAGTGAGTCTACTTCATTAAAGACCCTACAGAAATGAATCTTAGGCATATTTATAATGATTGTACATTATCTACCAAAGCCTACATGATACATTTTTGTTTCCATTCCTATGATGTAATGCATAAAATATCAGCAAAACAGATACTTTTGTCTTAATTTTCAATGTAAATTTTATGCCAAATTTCATAATAGAGAAATGAACTAAAACAAAAAGTCTGACATAAGTGGTGTAAGGTATATGGACCCACTATCATTATAGATGCTTTGATAAAATTTTGACATTTCTCCTTCAAGGAGTAATGGTCTAACATAATTTGATACACCAACACCATTCAGCTTCTGGGGTTTTAAGACCCAGTAGGTTACAGTCTACAGTTCTAGAGTTCTTCAAACCCTCTTAGGTTCACTCTTTAAGTTCTGGAGGGCTTCGAGCCCCCATAAGTTCTACACTTCAGTTCTGGAGGGCTTTGATTCCCCCTAGGTTCTGCTATTTAGTTTTTTATTTTGCACATGTTTTGAATGTTAAGGAAGAATGTTCCAACTTTTCTCATAATTGAAAAAAGACTCAGTATATCTTAGGTAAATGTTAAAAGAAGTTTTAGTTTGATTTATTTTTGGTGTTTGATTGAATTGAAAAAAGACTCAGAATATCTTAGGTAAATGTAAAAAGAAGTTTTAATTTGACTTATTTTTGGTGTTTGATTGATGGGTGTCATTTGGGTTGAACAATACACAGCTTGGCCTTTCTTTACATAGAAATGTTGCAAATAACTACTTGCAGCACCTTGTCTTTCTGGACTCAAGAGGTAAATTAGGAAAAATGCAAGATGATAATTTAATTTAGTTTTATATATTTTATTATTCATTTATTTCAGATTGGTCAGTAGCTAATATTGTCTGTTATGGAAATGTAGTATTTTTATATTTTGATGACTGCTAAGGGACTAGTTCAGCTTTATTTCATGAGGATGTTGGAACTGCCATTCTAATGAGCTGTCTGCTTTAGGCACTTTATTGTTTACCTCATGCCAGAGCAATTTAAGTGACTGTGTGAAACTAATATAGCTATGCCAACATTGTTTCCACTCTGCTTGTCACATATGCAAAAAAGTTTGCCTTATAACTCTCTTACTTTTAGATGTACCTAAAACTCTGAAGTAGAACCCTACCCCGGACTCCACTGAGGGTGTTGCTCTTTTGAATCCTTGAGTGGTGGAGGGTGGGTACCCTAGCCCTTCTCTAACTTGTACAACATATTCTCCTTTATTATATCTGATTAAAATCACTATGGAATAATAAGAAATACTTTTATATTTAAGCAAAAACATGTTAGATTTAGGTTGTGAACTACTTTTGAATAAATTAATTGGCAGTGTGGTTAATGAAAAATATTGGTCTCTTGAATATACTATTCTGGGACCATTATAATTCCTCACAACTCATGTTTCAGTGTGCAAGTATTCAGGGAGAAGAAACATAAAGGTATAGAAGAAAGATTTTATTTTCAGTTTCTTATCATTGCTATTTTCTATAAAAAAAGAAAAGAAATATGTAAAAATAAGTCAAATATCAAGATTTGGTTTACACACATGCACACACACACACACACACACACACACACACACACACACACACACACACACACACACACACACACACACATACACACAGAAAATATGCTACAAAGGGAATATATTGCCATAGGTGAAGATGATTAATGAAGGACATACATTGGAGGGAGAATAAAAAGAGCTTTGTGATGCCTTGGAACATCATTACAGATACTACTGTATTATTGCATATTGCATATTCTTTGTATGTGTGAGTTCATATGTATGGGATAAGTGTTGGGTGCATGAAAAATTCCATTTAAAGCAAGCTTTTTCGTTGGAGAAATTCTCTTTTATTTGATCGACTTGTACAAAGCAGGTATCAGTCATGCAGTATGTTACCTAGGACACTATGTTCAAGTGATTTTAATGGGATTATTATTATGAATCTGCATAAATTAGAAGTTAGCAGATGAGATTAAGACACCTGAAAATCAATCGCTCAATCCATATTGATTATCTTGATGAAATACAAGAATGTGTGCCTTGAAATCTCAGTTTTTATGCATTATTTACCTCGGTTTTAATCAATCATATAAAAAATGCACAATGTTTGGAACACTTGCATATACACCATATTTAAAAATAGTGCCAAGATTTAGGGATTTGTTTTGTGTCAGAGGAATAAACACCCATGTTAATAGCAACTTTACATAATTTCTTTGGTGACAAGTTCATTGCTGTAGACGATTGTTGTAAAATTAGCCGACATAAAGAAAACAGACTAAGATACTGAAGCAGTGAACCATAGAATAGGACATTTCCATGGACCAAAATATGAGAAAATCATGGAATTGGACATTCCCATGGTAAAAACCCCCAGGGAAAATCGTGGAACATTATTATATTCATGTAAATGGTATTGTGACTGTAGAAGGTTTGTTTGTGGAGTTTTGCATCATTTTTCAGTACTTGATAGGCTATATGTGGCAGCCAGTCTATTTTGGTGGTGGAAATGCCTGGGAAGAACCACTAAACCCATGGGAAGTTACTGGCAAGCTATTACATAACTTAAGTTGAGATTCAAACAAATATGGAAAGATGTGAGACATGTAAGTGATCTGCCACCAGGGCTTGAACTGTGGATGGAATAATGCAATGGCAACTCAAGTAACACTGCTCTTGAAAAGTTCAACATGTCTCATCAAGACATTGGGTCATGGACATTTAAAACAAGAAACTGTAATGAAATTAATGATAATGATGGAAGAAGGTTCAGAACATATGGATTTAGATTTTAAAACACCACAAAAAACCAGCTTTGGACAAGTTTTAAGGTTTGTTAAAGAAAAACTGAATGTGACATTTTATATTAATTAAAGGTAAAATAATAAAAAATGAATATGGTCATTTGTGTCTTCTTCCCAATGTCTTAGAAAACGTATTGATTTGAAATAGAATCAAGCTAATTTTTATAAAAAAGGGAAAGAATGTGTAACCTTTTCACTTGATTCCTTCTAGCTGTGCACAGAATTAAAGAATGTCAGGGTAAAAGCATTGAGAATTGTTATAGTTGTAACATAAGAAAAAGTCACAATTATCACATTTTTTGAATCCTTCATTTTTATTTTTTATTATAATGCTAAATATTTCAGAATGAATGAACATAGCAGTCTGATAACATATAATTTGGTGAATCAACAATACACATGGTGTTTTAAATTGTTGCTTAGTGGAAAAAGTGTTGTTATTTGAAATGCAAGTTTAATTACTGGAGCTGAAACTTTAAAAATCTTGTGGAGAACCCTGAATGGCCATGAAGGGAAAGAAAGGAAAGAATGGAAAGAAAGGAAAGAATGGAAAGAAAGTGAATACATTGATCTACATAGATGCTGCTCTGTACATGTATATGTGTGTAAATGTGTTTGCTTTTGTATATTTATATGGAAATTAGTTCCTCTGTATTAGGGACACAGAGTAGATTAGTTCCTTGTCAGCTGTGTCATCACCTTTAAATAAAGGTTTTTATTATTATTATTATTATTATTATTATTATTATTATTATTATTATTATTATTATTATTATTATTATTATTATTATTATTATTATAAAATTTGCATTATTAGCAATTTGGTTTCCTGTCCCAGACATTCTGCTTGAAATATTTCCTGGCCTCACAAACAAAAACAAATTATTTACCATGGACTAGTAGTTAAACTGACAACTGATTTTTGATCAATGTCTACCAAACATTACAAAATTCCAAAACCAAAAAAGGAATTATTTAAAAAAAAGTTTACAATACTCTAGAACTTTGCTCTGGATTAGTATTCCAGTTGAGATTAGAAATGCCCACTCTATTTCCTTTTTCCAAAACCAGTATATACAGTGGCTTCAGAGATGCAGCAAAAAGAGTAAATTCCTTTAAATGAGGGCCTCAAGGTAGATTAGTTCTTAGCTAATTGAGTTACCCTCTTTAAATAAAGTCATAATAATTTTGTTTTGTGCTCTACAATCATTCTCAAGTATGACATGCAAGTCTTAACATTTTTATTTGGCATTTGCAGGATTATGTTCAAACAATAGAATCAGATCCCATACAAGTGGTAACACTATTATTTTGCATTGGCAAGCTTAAGTTCAAACAATAGATGTAGATCCAATACAAATTGTAACATTTTTATTTAGTGTTTGCAGGTCGAAGTTCAAACAATAGATGTAGATCCCATACAAGTGTTGACATTTTTATTTAGCAGGTTGATGTTCAAACAATAGAATCAGATCCCATACAAGCCATAACATTTTTATTTAGCATTTGCAAGCTATGTTCAAACAATAGATGTAGATCCCATACAAGTGTTGACATTTTTATTTAGCAGGTCGAAGTTCAAACAATAGACGCAGATCAGCCCTTGAATCCATACACAGAGCTCTTTCTTCTTCAGAACCATACTGATATAATCCGAATCTTGCTGCAGATAGATAATAAGCGGTAATCTACTATTTTTGAGCTTTCACAAAATGGTCAGTGATGTTTGGATACATGCCATCAGTTTGTTCATCAATCTGTCCATTTGATTCCTTCTGGCTGCCTTTATTTGCTGGGTTTAGATTCATTGACCTTATTCCATGTTTCTATTGTAACAGTTTGTAAGAGAAGTATTATTTTGGTGTAATATGTTGGTGGGTTGTAGTGTATTTTAGGGTTGTTTCTGTTTGGTCCCTTACTATAATGCACCTCAGTGTATTAAGTTCCTGATGTAACAGAATAATAATCATAGATCACATTATACTTGTTGGAATATATTTTTTATTATAATTTACCTCAGTATAAAGTGATCTTGACAGTATACTTGTATTGCTACCCTGAACAGGTATAATGATGGGCCACTGTATTATGTATAGCATACCCCAATATAAGATGTCCTTGCCAGTATCATAGTACACTTGTTTGACTCCCATGAACAGTATTATAATGAGGGACTAATCAACTGTGTATAATGTACCCTAGTATTAGGTGATCTTGCCAATAATACTGCACACTTTTATGGTGCCTCTGAACAGTGTTACAATGTTATAGTGAGGGACTCATATACTATGTATAATGTACCCCAGTATAAGGTGACATTGACTATATCACAGTGCTGTTTTGTGGCTGCCATGAAGAGTGGTATTATGAGGTACCAATGTTAAAGTTTGTGAAAGTCATCTATAGTTCTACCCAACTGGTGCTATTTCTGAAACATGGATAATACATGTATGTTAAAATTGGTCTTGAGAGACCAAATGCAGTAAGACAACCTATTGTGAAAGACCACGTTCTCAATGCACAGATTTATCAATTAAATGTATGACCTATCTTGAGAGACCACCTATCTTTATGGCCTTATCTTGAAAGACCACCTGTCTTTGAGTTGTAATTAATTTTAGCAGACGGGGTTGTCTTTCAAGAAAGATTCTGTTGTATTAATAATGGTCTGAAATTTATATGTTGATATGCTAGAAGTTACTCTCTTGCTTGTCTCGCCTGCATAAATAGAAAGCTTCATTCATTGTAGTGAACAGTTAAAGTTTTTTTGTTCAAGTTTTTGAAAGTCACCGATTACTTACTTCTGCCACTGCATTCAATTGAACCTTTGGTACAATATTGCAATAGTTGTAAAGTGTCATGCAGATAGCTAGTATTTTGTGTTATGCAGATAGCTAGTATTTTGTGGTATGCAGATAGCTAGCATTTAGTGTTATGCAGATAGTTTTTTGTGTTATGCAGATAGCTAGTATTTTGTGTTATGCAGATAGCTAGTATTTTGTATTATGCAGATAGCTAGTATTTTGTAATATGCAGATAGCTAGTATTTTGTGTTATGCAGATAGCTAGTATTTTGTGTTATGCAGATAGCTAGTATTTTGTTATGCAGAAAGCTAGTATTTTGTGTTATGCAGATAGTGTTTTGTGTTATGCAGATAGCTAGTATTTTGTGTTATGCAGATAGCTAGTATTTTGTGTTATGCAGATAGCTAGTACTTTGTGTTATGCAGATAGCTAGTATTTTGTGTTATGCAGATAGCTAGTATTTTGTATTATGCAGATAGCTAGTATTTTGTGTTATGCAGATAGCTAGTATTTTGTGTTATGCAGATGGCTAGTATTTTGTGTTATGCAGATAGTGTTTTGTGTTATGCAGATAGCTAGTATTTTGTGTTATGCAGATAACTAGTATTTTGTGTTATGCAGATAGTGTTTTGTGTTATGCAGATGGCTAGTATTTTGTGTTATGCAGAAAGCTAGTATTTTGTGTTATGCAGATAGTTTTTTATGTTATGCAGATAGCTAGTATTTTGTGTTATGCAGATAGCTAGTATTTTGTGTTGTGCAGAAAGCTAGTATATTGTGTTATGCAGATAGTTTTTTGTGTTATGCAGATAGCTAGTATTTTGTGTTATGTAGATAGTGTTTTGTGTTATGCAGATAGCTAGTATTTTGTGTTATGCAGATAGCTATTATTTTGTGTTATGCAGATAGCTAGTATTTTGTGTTATGCAGATAGCTAGTATTTTGTGTTATGCAGATAGTGTTTTGTGTTATGCAGATAGCTAGTATTTTGTGTTATGCAGATAGCTAGTATTTTGTGTTATGCAGATAGCTAGTATTTTGTGTTATGCAGATAGCTAGCATTTAGTGTTATGCAGATTGTGTTTTGTGTTATGCAGATAGCTAGTATTTTGTGTTATGCAGATAGCTAGTATTTTGTGTTATGCAGATAGTTTTTTGAGTTATGCAGATAGCTAGCATTTAGTGTTATGCAGATAGTGTTTTGTGTTATGCAGATAGCTAGTATTTTGTGTTATGCAGATAGCTAGTATTTTGTGTTATGCAGATAGCTAGTATTTAGTGTTATGCAGATAGTGTTTTGTGTTATGCAGATAGCTAGTATTTTGTGTTATGCAGATAGCTAGTATTTTGTGTTATGCAGATGGCTAGTATTTTGTGTTATGCAGATAGTGTTTTGTGTTATGCAGATGGCTAGTATTTTGTGTTATGCAGATGGCTAGTATTTTGTGTTATGCAGATGGCTAGTATTTAGTGTTATGCAGATGGCTAGTATTTAGTGTTATGCAGATGGCTAGTATTTTGTGTTATGCAGATAGCTAGTATTTTGTGTTATGCAGATAGCTAGTATTTTGTGTTATGCAGATAGCTAGTATTTTGTGTTATGCAGATGGCTAGTATTTTGTGTTATGCACATGGCTAGTATTTTGTGTTATGCAGATAGCTAGCATTTAGTGTTATGCAGCTAGCTAGTATTTTGTGTTATGCAGATAGCTAGCATTTAGTGTAATGCAGATAGTTTTTTGTGTTCTGCAGATAGCTAGTATTTTGTGTTATGCAGATAGCTAGTATTTTGTATTATGCAGATGGCTAGTATTTTGTGTTATGCAGATTACTAGTATTTTGTGTTATGCAGATAGTGTTTTGTGTTATGCAGATAGTGTTTTGTGTTATGCAGATAGCTAGTATTTTGTGTTACGCAGATAGCTAGTAATTAGTTTTATGCAGATAGCTAGCATTTAGTGTTATGCAGATAGCTAGTATTTTGTGTTATGCAGATGGCTAGTATTTAGTGTTATGCAGATGGCTAGTATTTAGTGTTATGCAGATGGCTAGTATTTTGTGTTATGCAGATAGCTAGTATTTTGTGTTATGCAGATAGCTAGTATTTTGTGTTATGCAGATATCTAGTATTTTGTGTTATGCAGATGGCTAGTATTTTGTGTTATGCACATGGCTAGTATTTTGTGTTATGCAGATAGCTAGCATTTAGTGTTATGCAGATAGCTAGTATTTTGTGTTATGCAGATAGCTAGCATTTAGTGTAATGCATATAGTTTTTTGTGTTATGCAGATAGCTAGTATTTTGTGTTATGCAGATAGCTAGTATTTTGTATTATGCAGATGGCTAGTATTTTGTGTTATGCAGATTACTAGTATTTTGTGTTATGCAGATAGTGTTTTGTGTTATGCAGATAGCTAGTATTTTGTGTTATGCAGATAGCTAGTAATTAGTTTTATGCAGATAGCTAGCATTTAGTGTTATGCAGATAGCTAGTATTTTGTGTTATGCAGATGGCTAGCATTTAGTGTTATGCAGATAGCTAGTATTTTGTGTTATGCAGATGGCTAGTATTTAGTGTTATGCAGATGGCTAGTATTTTGTGTTATGCAGATAGCTAGTATTTTGTGTTATGCAGATGGCTACTATTTTGTGTTTTGCAGATGGCTAGTATTTTGTGTTATGCAGATGGCTAGTATTTTGTGTTATGCAGATGGCTAGTATTTTGTGTTTTGCAGATGGCTAGCATTTTGTGTTATGCAGATAGCTAGTATTTTGTGTTATGCAGATGGCTAGTATTTTGTGTTATGCAGATGGCTAGTATTTTGTGTTATGCAGATAGCTGGTATTTTGTGTTATGCAGATAGTGTTTTGTGTTATGCAGATAGTGTTTTGTGTTATGCAGATGGCTAGTATTTTGTGTTATGCAGATAGCTAGTATTTAGTGTTATGCAGATAGCTAGCATTTAGTGTTATGCAGATAGCTAGTATTTTGTGTTATGCAGATGGCTAGTATTTTGTGTTATGCAGATAGCTAGTATTTTGTGTTATGCAGATGGCTGGTATTTAGTGTTATGCAGATGGCTAGTATTTTGTGTTATGCAGATGGCTAGTATTTTGTGTTATGCAGATGGCTAGTATTTTGTGTTATGCAGATGGCTAGTATTTTGTGTTATGCAGATGGCTAGTGTTTTGTATTATGCAGGTAGCTAGTATTTTGTGTTATGCAGATGGCTAGTATTTTGTGTTATGCAGATAGCTAGCATTTAGTATTATGCAGATGGCTAGCATTTTGTGTTATGCAGATGGCTAGCATTTTGTGTTATGCAGATGGCTAGCATTTAGTGTTATGCAGATAGCTAGTATTTTGTGTTATGCAGATAGCTAGCATTTAGTATTATGCAGATGGCTAGTATTTTGTGTTATGCAGATGGCTAGTATTTTGTGTTATGCAGATAGCTAGTATTTTGTGTTATGCAGATAGCTAGCATTTAGTGTTATGCAGATTACTGGTATTTAGTGTTATGCAGATGGCTAGTATTTTGTGTTATGCAGATAGTGTTTTGTGTTATGCAGATGGCTAGTATTTTGTGTTATGCAGATGGCTAGTATTTTGTGTTATGCAGATAGCTAGCATTTAGTGTTATGCAGATAGTGTTTTGTGTTATGCAGATAGCTAGTATTTTGTGTTATGCAGATAGCTAGTATTTTGTGTTATGCAGATAGTTTTTTGTGTTATGCAGATAGCTAGCATTTTGTGATATGCAGATAGCTAGTATTTTGTGTTATGCAGATAGCTAGTATTTTGTGTTATGCAGATAGCTAGTATATTGTGTTATGCAGATAGCTAGCATTTAGTGTTATGCAGATAGTGTTTTGTGTTATGCAGATAGCTAGTATTTTGTGTTATGCAGATAGCTAGTATTTTGTGTTATGCAGATAGTTTTTTGTGTTATGCAGATAGCTAGCATTTTGTGTTATGCAGATAGCTAGTATTTTGTGTTATGCAGATAGCTAGTATTTTGTGTTATGCAGATAGTGTTTTGTGTTATGCAGATAGCTAGTATTTTGTGTTATGCAGAAAGTGTTATGCAGATAGTTTTTTGTGTTATCCAGAAAGCTAGTATTTTGTGTTATGCAGATAGCTAGTATTTTGTGTTATGCAGATAGCTAGTATTTTGTGTTATGCAGATAGTGTTTTGTGTTATGCAGATAGCTAGTATTTTGTGTTATGCAGATAGCTAGTATTTTGTGTTATGCAGATAGCTAGTATTTTGTGTTATGCAGATAGTGTTTTGTGTTATGCAGATGGCTAATATTTTGTGTTATGCAGATGGCTAGTATTTTGTGTTATGCAGATGGCTAGTATTTTGTGTTATGCAGATGGCTAGTATTTAGTGTTATGCAGATGGCTAGTATTTAGTGTTATGCAGATGGCTAGTATTTTGTGTTATGCAGATAGTGTTTTGTGTTATGCAGATAGCTAGTATTTTGTGTTATGCAGATAGCTAGTATTTTGTGTTGTGCAGATGGCTAGTATTTTGTGTTATGCACATGGCTAGCATTTTGTGTTATGCAGATAGCTAGCATTTAGTGATATGCAGCTAGCTAGTATTTTGTGTTATGCAGATAGCTAGCATTTAGTGTAATGCAGATAGTTTTTTGTGTTATGCAGATTGCTAGTATTTTGTGTTATGCAGATGGCTAGTATTTTGTGTTCTGCAGATGGCTAGCATTTAGTGTTATGCAGATAGCTAGTATTTTGTGTTATGCAGATAGCTAGTATTTTGTATTATGCAGATGGCTAGTATTTTGTGTTATACAGATTACTAGTATTTTGTGTTATGCAGATAGTGTTTTGTGTTATGCAGATACTGTTTTGTGTTATGCAGATAGCTAGTATTTTGTGTTATGCAGATAGCTAGTAATTAGTGTTATGCAGATAGCTAGCATTTAGTGTTATGCAGATAGCTAGTATTTTGTGTTATGCAGATGGCTAGTATTTTGTGTTATGCAGATAGCTAGTATTTTGTGTTATGCAGATGTCTAGTATTTAGTGTTATGCAGATGGCTAGTATTTAGTGTTATGCAGATGGCTAGTATTTAGTGTTATGCAGATAGCTAGTATTTTGTGTTATGCAGATAGCTAGTATTTTGTGTTATGCAGATAGCTAGCATTTAGTGTTATGCAGATTACTAGTATTTTGTGTTATGCAGATAGCTAGTATTTAGTGTTATGCAGATAGCTAGTATTTTGTGTTTTGCAGATGGCTACTATTTTGTGTTTTGCAGATGGCTAGTATTTTGTGTTATGCAGATGGCTAGTATTTTGTGTTATGCAGATAGCTAGCATTTAGTGTTATGCAGATGGCTAGCATTTTGTGTTATGCAGATGGTTAGCATTTTGTGTTATGCAGATGGCTAGCATTTAGTGTTATGCAGATAGCTAGTATTTTGTGTTATGCAGATAGCTAGCATTTAGTGTTATGCAGATGGCTAGTATTTTGTGTTATGCAGATGGCTAGTATTTTGTGTTATGCAGATGGCTAGTATTTTGTGTTATGCAGATAGCTAGTATTTTGTGTTATGCAGATAGCTAGCATTTAGTGTTATGCAGATGGCTGGTATTTAGTGTTATGCAGATGGCTAGTATTTTGTGTTATGCAGATAGTGTTTTGTGTTATGCAGATGGCTAGTATTTTGTGTTATGCAGATAGTGTTTTGTGTTATGCAGATGGCTAGTATTTTGTGTTATGCAGATGGCTAGTATTTTGTGTTATGCAGATGGCTAGTATTTAGTGTTATGCAGATGGCTGGTATTTAGTGTTATGCAGATGGCTAGTATTTTGTGTTATGCAGATGGCTAGCATTTTGTGTTATGCAGATGGCTAGCATTTTGTGTTATGCAGATGGCTAGCATTTTGTGTTATGCAGATGGCTAGTATTTAGTGTTATGCAGATGGCTAGTATTACATGGCAGAAAACCTGTTACATCATAGTCATCAGTGTGAAAGTTTGTGTAAAATTCTGTAAGATACAGTTCTGTACAACACTTTTTTCTATAACTAAGAGTAAATTTAAACTTAGTTGCACACTTAGTTTAATACCTACAATTAAAAACTCAAATGGCTTTGATGTTGGCATAAAAGTTTTAGGTGGAAATGACCTCAGATATAAAAGAAAACCATTGACCTTCAACAGACTACCACTTTCTTTGCGCTCAGCATGAAAATTGTTTTACCTCCAAAGAAATATGTTAAACTCAATTGTAAACCAATTATAATATGAAGAATCACCTGAACACTGTACATGTGTACAATCATGGGAAAGCCATTCTCATTTTCAAAACCTCCTTATAACAGAGTGCAATCACTTAATCTGCATCATTGGGGTTACCCCACAAGTAAAGTTGAACTTTGTGTGGATTTTCATGGTAAGGCAATTGCTGTGAGTTGGAAAGGTCATGCTCATCTCATTACATGTCATTTAAAAATGGTTTTAGGAATAAATCCAGCCTTAACAGGTATGAATTATAAGGAGAACTGATAATTTGAATAAATTCATTTTTAAGGTAATTTCTGTTTTCTTTACTGGTATACATATAGAGTCTAATCCATGTTGTTTTAGTACCTGGTCCATGAAATTACTTTCAGTTGTGTAACAGCTGCTGATGATAACAAAGCTATCATATGGAATATAGTCTTGGGGTATCACCTAGCTGTACTATCTGGGCACACCCACCCCATAACATCCATAATCCTCCTGCCACCAAGGAGAAACAACTCTGTGCAGCTGCTCACTGGCTCTTCAGATAAACAAATCAGGGTAGGAGCATACTTATCTTCTAAATTAAATAAGGCAATAAATAGGTTTATTGTGCTTTTCTTATTGTGTTATCATTTCCTTTTAACTTAATGTACTTTTAAGTGTTCTTTAACATATTTCATTACCATTCTTTCCATATTTATATATATTTTTATATTTAAATTAAGCGCTATGTAGTTCAGTATGCATTTTTGGAGTCTAGAATATAAAATAAACAGCCTCCAATAAAATTATATCTATCAAAGTTTTGAAGGTATATATTAGACACTGCATCAAAATTTATCATATGGTATTGTACCATAATCATAGATATTTACAGCAGTTTTTCCTAGAAATTTTAAATGTCATTATTTTGAAAAATTATAAAAAAATGCACAGCTTTCATTTAGTATTTCTGTTTTGAAGTACATTTAATTTTAGAGTTTCAGACTCATTGAAATTTAAATCAATGCTGACAATAATTATGATTTAAATGAGAAGAAAAGACATTAGATGGAAACTACATAGAATGCTCTCTTTACTGAAAAATTGGAAAGATGCTTGTTCCTAAGTAGATAAAGGACCAACATTCATATTTGCTGGAAGTCAGGCACATGCCTAAACCACTTTATTAAAATTGAGAATTTTGCAATGAGTCAATTGGACATGTCAGTTTTCACCGGAAAGAATTTTTGTGGTTTGTCTCTTTTATAAGTTTTTTTTTAAAAAATACTATACATACTTGTAAGTTGAGGTTAGGTGCTAGCAACTTAGACCCTTATGTGGCAAATTAGGGTCTATATTGTTTGTTCTGCTTGTTACTCCTGGCATGCTACATAAATAGACCCTAATCTGTTGGAACATTATGTGACCGCAGATCTAGGTCTGTGCAGTTTGCAGTTGGATATTACACATAAGTGAGTAAATATGGTATTCTTATGGAATCTTATTTTTTTAATTCTTTACAATACAAATCTTTTTCTTTCCATTTCACAGCGTTGGGATGTTGAAACAGGAGAATGTCTTCAAGTTATCAGCAATCATGGCACTTCAGTCAGGGTGAGTAGGTGTTTGAAAGAAAAATGCAGAGTTAGTTATTGGAGAATTGCAACAAAGTATTTAAATCTTTCAACACAGAATACTGTCCTTTGTCAAGAATAATTATATTACATTTATTTCCTAATCTAATCACAAAGTTATCCCCTTTAAGACTTAATTAGACCTATAATCTAACTTGTACTTACCATGCCTCTTCTTTATAAGAAAAATTGCAAGGTGTTAAAAAAAAGTTTGTAAGGAAAAGAGAGCATGTGATAATAATTGTTTATTTACAATTGGAGAAAATTGAGTACCCATAAAGAAGGAGGAAATAAACTTTGAATGAGTTTTAGTTTATTTGTGATGTAAAATTGATGGAAGATTTTTGTTTGAAAGTTTCCACATGCAAATGATTAATTTGAAGAGTTGTGATCATCACGAAGTTTACTGTAGCAAGCAATGTTAGAATGAGGTATGTCCTTCACTTTGTACATGTTGTATATGTTCAGTATATGGGAATGTTGCATACATATTGTACATATGTATATGGCAATTTTTGTACAGTGCATACATATTCAACCCATACAATATATGGAAAAGGCTTAACATCGGATAAATATTGTACACAGTATATGGCAATTTTGTACAGTTCATACATATATTTGAACAGTGAATTCATATTGTATGCATACAGTTTATGGAAAAGTTTTGAATAGTTTTCTTGGATATAATAATCACTAATAATTCATATTTACAATAATATGTCAATCATTGTATTTATTACCATGTCACAGTCAAATGAGATGGGTAAGATTCACAAACCTTTGTAGTTATATTACCCTTAGGTAGCATCATCCATGGCTCCCACCACTAGGGTCCCAGTCATCTGGTCAAATTACAATGATACTTTTGAATGCATTGTAACAGGAAGAAACATAATATATGTGACAGTTTTTGCAGATGAACCCTGGGTGGAATGTAGGGGTTGGGGGTCAAAATATGCAGTAAAATGGAGGTGGGATTTCTGAAGGCATGCCATTGCAATTACTCTGTGGTATTTTGCTGCATCATTCTTTTGTCAGTTGATTGATAGAATGACAAGTAACTGTTGACATTCAGGCTTAGAATCTAGTTGGAGACATTGTACCTGCAAAGTGAATGATTCACCCAGCAGTGATGATTGTAGATAATGTCAATAATACTTCTGTGATTCACTATTTTGAACATAATCATTCCTACTCACCACTGTCAGAGGTTTTTCTGTTTTTAATATCAAATCAAGGTTTTCTTGTGAAACTTTTAGCTTTTATTTATAGACAACTTAGTTAATGGAAAGCATTTAATGAAAATTGAGTGACAGGTAGTGAAGTTATAAGTTATAACAATTGAAATTTGTGTGTATATGTTATTTCAGTTGCATAGAGAATGGTACTTATGTGACATACCATTAGTATATGATATTGCTGCAGAATTAGACAGATAACGCACCATAAGCATGATAACAAAATGTTCACACATAGCTTGGCTTGATTTGGTCAGCAAGCTATTAATATTTCAAATAAACTTAAGACTGATAGCTTGTGATGATTAGGTGCAACTAGGTGATTTGCCATTTATGACATGAGTTCTCTTTGTGATTTATGTGTCTTCTTTGCAGTGTTTAACACTTGTAGACATTAGTCTGCGTTCAATGTTTTGTTCTGGGGGTCAGGAACTTTGTCTTTGGAGCACAGATGGAAAACTCCTAGATAGGTTTGAAGTATGCAGCACAGAGGAAGGTTAGTAATGATGAAAATAGAAGATATGTATGAATATTCACTTCAAATAAAATTTATTAAATGAAGGGAATAATTTCTGTTTATTAAAATGAGGTGAATAATTCCTATTTATGGAATGAGTGGAATAATTTATACTTGCGAAATGAACAGAACAATATCCATTTGTGAAATGAATGGAATAATTTCTGTTTATAAAATGAGTGGTATAAGCTCTTTTTATAAAATGGGTGGAATAATTTCTGTTTATGGCATGAGGGGTATAATTCCTGTTTATGAATGAAATTGGATTGATTTCTATTTGTGAAGTGAATGAAATAAGTTATGTTTATTAAATGAGTGGAATAATTTATATTTCTTGAAGAGATTCTTTGTGAGCAAAGCATCAAAATATTCATCGTGATAATAATAGTAAAAATGTGAGTTTTAATTACTACAGTACAATGGTTAATGTTTTCTTACAAATATTGTCAGCATATAATGTGATCAATGTAGTCTTTTTTGTGTGACAACATCATGTTATATTATTCACATGCAAAATAATGTTAGTCGTCGATAGTTTGTCATTTCATTGATCTGATAAAATAAGATTAGACATATTACACTTTACAAAGTTTTTTAATCAGTATGATAGACAACAGACTAGTACAGATTTATACTTTGTTACTTTATATTTGATGCTATAACATTTGTGATCAATTGACTAATGAGAAGTCTGTATATTTTACAGTAATTAATGTGATAAATCATTACTTTGGACTTCCATATATTATTGGCTGTAATTGCTTTATTTTTGAACAATTTGTTTGATGTATGAATTTTCTTAATTTTCTGTATGCACGAGGGATCAGTTTAATGTGTCTATAATATTACTTTTTTAATAATATATTCAGCAAGAGTTTATAATGTTCATTTTGAAGTACATGATAAATTATAATTTCTCAGAATAATCTTCATATAGTTTTTAAACCGATAGCATATATATTTTTGGAAATCTCAAATTCACAAATGCCATGTTGAGAGTCTTAGGATTTGTGATATATTGACATTAGTAATGTTTACTTAAAGGTTGTAACTCTCAGTCATTCTCTAATTAATGTGTTCTTTGTTTTTTTCTATTCATTCATTCATTTGTTCATTTATTTATTTCAGTTCATTTATCAATCCATTCATTTGTTTATTTTCAGCTGATATATGTTATATTATCCCAGTTACGAATGACAGAATTGTCACAGCGGCCGATAAGCAGATGGGTAAGCTTTTAACAGACTATATATAGAATTGTCTTCCTTGAGAAATAATATACCATATATACTAGATTACAAGTTCAATCAAACTAAAAAAACAAAGATCCTGATCTGTTATAGCATAAGGTGCCTGTAGATCAAGGTCTGTGTTGTTTGTTGTACTGATTACTCCTAACAAACTGCACAGACCTAGATCTGTCAGCACATAATGTGACAGCAGATCTGGGTCTGTGCAGGGGACTAATCTGCTTGTTGCTTTTTTAGCAATTATTTGATATGAGCAAAAATATATCTATAAATGGGAATAATATGTTCTTTTGGAAACAAAAAAGACACAGTGAGTAAACTTGCATATATTAGTAAACATCAGGTAGTCATTTTAGTTTTAGAAAGTTTTCAAGTTTATGAAATTTTGTTAATCAGTTTAGTGTTGCTGATTATTAATGTACTTAATGTATATTTCAAATTCTCCACACTGTCGATAGCTATGGTTGTAAAACAAAGAATGAAAAAAGGTGTTGCCTTTCCGTTGCATATAACAAAGGGAGGAGTGAATGTTTGGCTTTTTTTGTATTTCATTGTAATTTTGCATATTTGGTCCAGCTCATCTGTGAAAATCATGAATATTGGAAATTTAAAGTGTTTCACAGAGATTTAAAGTGATAAATATGCATGATTTTCATTTTCTCACAATGTATAGGTGAATCTTATTAAAACATCATTATCTCTTCCTTTTTTAAAACTCCTCCAACAAGTTACAGACCAATGAACAGATTTCACCAATGAAAACAGAATGCACATTGAATGCAGTCACAATGATTGACACTTGTTTTCAAGAAAATAGAGCATAAATACAATATGCAAAATGCAGAACAATTAATAAAAAAAAATAAATGGAATAAAATACATTAAATGATAAAAGATTATTTTCCAGATGCCAATAAATTTTCATGGTTAAAAGCCTTTTTGGGTGACAGATCACTTTTCACCACTTGCTTGTTAAGACTATTTTGGTCGAGGCACACATAAAAATATAACTGCCATTGGTGTGATGGCATCATCACCAGTGTTTGTATTTGTACATCCATATTTGAATGGAATGAATTAAAAAATAAAATTTGCTGACAAATACTCAACAATTATAATTTTATACTTATTACAGTTGCAAGTTATATCTTAATTTATCATATATTCATTGCTGTCCTTTTTACAGTTAATGCATGTGCTGCCACATTAAGGCACACTTTTAATGAGTTGTGAAAGGCATAGTTTTCTCCCTTTAAAACTTGAAAATAGAAACCCAACTATGGTAAATGTATTTCCATTTTTGTTCAAAACAAGTGAAAATAAATATAAATTAATGACAGAAGTTTTAAGTGCAAAATCAGAATGCATTTCAAAGATCATACATAAAAATGACAAGATTATATATCAAGTGGAGACATCAATAGAATGCAAATGAAACACAAATGGAAAGCAAATGGAACACAAAGGAATGCAAAAGTGAAATGCAAGATAAATGGAGATTTGTGAAAATAACTGGTTTCATAGTCTCAATAACATAAATACAATTTACTGAATGAACTGGGAACTAATGCATTTGAAAGATATTATTTGTTTCCAGTATCCAAATGGTGTTTTAAATGTTATACAGTAAGATGAATATTTTTAATGATCCACCATGTCTATGGTGTGGACATATCGACTTAACCATGTACATTCATCTTTTCCCATGTATCGTATTTGAGGCTCAAAAATGTTTGAAGGATTTCATGGAATATAGTGAATTTGCTGTGAGACTTTACATTAAAATAACCTTTGTTAAGTTTGATTTCTATTGTTTTTTATCAAAATATGATGTCATCATGGCTCTTATTTGACGTGGAATTTGCCCATGAGATGCACCATATTGGCAGGAGCATCTGTGTTTTATGCATACAATTCTATTTTATTGTCTTCAAATTCTTAGCAACAAATTTACTGACACTCAATTCATTTAATTTTATACATTTATTGTCTCTCTGTACAGCACAGACAAAACATAAACATAAGAGTCACTTCACTGGAAGGATTTTTATTATTGAAGGTGTAGGCAGCAACCTAAAGTTTTTGCATTAGTTTTTCTGACACTATTGCATGTACACTTATGAAACTTGATTTATTGGTGGGAACTGCTTATCAAAGGTAAAAGGACATCACAATAACCTGCATATCATACTCAAAGTGGTATGGTTATTTGGAATATGTTATGGTAGAGTGGACAAGACAACTTTCTGAGGAATTTTGTTTTTTTCACACGTCAATTCATGTTTTTTTTAAATTTGTTTTTGTAGATTTATTTATTTTCATGGTATAGATTTTAAAAAATCTTTTTCATTCGCATTTAAATTCATGGACTGGAAAAAGCAATCCTAATGTCTCATGTTAATGAGTATGGTTCATTATGAAGGGTACTACTCATCACAGTGACCTCGTTTCCATGACTATGCTGGACATTTGAAATATGCATGGCAGAGCATGTAAGACATTGTATTTTGCAGAATTCTCTAATAATGAGTGCAATTTTACGTCTATTTTAGACAGCTTTTGGTGGGAGAGGAGGAATTTTATGGATTTATGGAAATAATTAATATACTGTACTGAGCATATATTTTCATGCTTTATTTTTAAAATTAATATCTTCATAATAACTTAAATTTATGGATTGGGAAAGGATCCTACAGAAGGATGAGTTTTCATTGGATCTTTAAATATGTAGTTTGTAGCAACCACTAAATCTGAAGGAAATTGGAACCCCCATTAAATAAATTAGGGATTTCACAGTATTTGGTAATTGCTAATGCAGTAATAAACACTTTCATAGAGTTTGCTAAATTTAAACTTTGTCCAAATAGTCAGGAAAGAATGTCAACTTTTGCTTTTTAAGTAAAATCTTTCTTGCCAAAAAATGTTTGATCCCAGTATTTATAATATTTATGTTGTTTCTTATAGTGGTATATTCCATCACATCAGTTTACTTAGATGGAGGTGTGGAGGAAGATGAGAACAAGAAAATTTCCCTTGTGAAGAAACTACCTTCTCACAGGGAGGTTATACGCTGCCTAATCAACATTAGAGGTTTGTGGTTTGCTTTCACTTATTCAAGATTATGTTGCAAGTCCTACAATTTAGTGAACTTAGCATTTTATTGAATCTAGCCAGTTAAAATTTTTAAAATTTTTTTATATTCTTTACAATTATGTTATTAAATATGGTATGAATATTGCAACACCACATGCAGACACTGAGTACTTTCATTGGTATTCATTCCTTAGGTAGCTGTTATTGGTCTTCAGCACCATGTCAGCTGGTCCTTGACTGCTTCCACTCTAGCTTCTGCATAGCCTGATTTTACTACTTCTGCTACTGGGTCTGGTACAGTGATGTGTAATTCTTTATGGACACACCCAGTCATGAATTCAAAACACTGTGCCTATAGTATAATCAGTACCCAGCCATCCTCACACACTATTCCATCCAGAAGCCATGAAAATATCATAGTCTGATTTTTTAAACTTAAATACAGTGGTTCCCTTCTTATACAGCACTGGGAAAGTTGCCATATAATACTGGCCTTTCCAGAGGGGGACTATATTTATGAGGTGTACATATAACTCAAAGCAGTTAATATCTTTATTTAAATTATTAAAATGTTCTTCTTGTCTTAAAAACAGTTATTTCAAGATAACATAAATTAATATTTCTTATTCTTAGGCATAGAATGTGAGTTGGGTATTGTTGGCATGTGCATTACATTTACCCACCACTACAGAATATTTTCCTTATCTGTTATGATGTTATTTGTTTGAGTCTTCCCAACATACAAATTTGTATCAAGCAAACTCTCCCCTTTTTCATCAAGTTGAATTACTTTTACTTTTACTCTGGGGTATTATTTCTTTGTTTGGGCTATGACATGTTTTATAACAATTTATGCACAACAAAACAATACTGAATTGTATGAAGAATTATTTTATACATGCATTGTAAGAAATTTAAGATACATTAGTTTATGCATTCATCTCTCTCTCTAACTCACTCACTCTCGCCCTTTCTCTCAAACATGGCACTATTCATTATTATCAATATTCTACAACATCAAAGTCATCACTAAAATAACATCAATACTTGATTTAAATATTTTAAGAATATTTTGCTTTTTTTGTGGGGGTTATTAATGGGCTAGAATCTGAATGTAAGAGAGAGAAAGAGAGATGCAAGCTGCATTTTCTTATTTATGTGCTCCATTTCTCAGTATGCTTTTAACAGTTTTAGATAATGCCTTTTTTTCAAGTTTAAAAATGTCATGTTTATTATCAACCCATTTTGTACATTATAAAAATTATTATATTCATACCCATTCTATTAATACTTGTAGTATATGTGCGTTTGTATTGAGATGCTTGCAAATTGGCCATGACTTAAAAGGCAGAGCAAAAGCTATACATTGTAATTAATTTTAATTGAAATCAAGAACAAGATTAGTCTTGTAATTTCAAGTTGGTAAAAATGCTTAATAAACTACCACTTATTTATTTCATTTGATTTTGTACAAGTTTTGTGTAAAATTAAAGTCATAAAAGATTTCTAGCATTTTTTGAAACAAACCCTAATTCATATACATAGGAATAAATTTACAAGCGACTTCAAAACATACTTTTGACTTGATTTCCTTGTTCCCAATAAAACATTACTGTAACTATTCATAGACAACACACAGAAATACTAAAGTAAATAGATAACAAAACTGGACCCTTTTCCCTAAAACCAAAGCATCCAAAAACACGTATAGTAAGAAGCGACTGCTAGTATTTTTAGAGAGTTTTTCTTAATAAAAATATTGCTTTTTTGCTTTGTTGCAACAAATTCATTAATCTGACTGCATATGTATGGTTGAATTATTTGTCTACCTACTTGTATTAAGGATATAAGTCAGTTAAATAATAGTATTTGCTTCACTACTATACATCTCTTTTGTAATTTCAAGAAACTTAATTATGGTAGGTCAGAAACAACCTTGACCTTGCAGCATTGTTTCGAATTCCACTAAAGAGATTGTCACATGTTTTTGACCTACATTATTAAATATTTCGGCTAAATCTCCTATGACATAATATTTAAACTGTTTTCATTATATTATATATTTTCCTGAATCTATTTGCCCAATTAATTACAAATACAGACAGTTTAATTATGTGGTATATCGTATACATAGCGATGTCTGCCATTACAACTTCATTTACAGTTTCAAACTGATTTTATCAAGAAAATACGCAAATACAGCTGTTAAAATCTCCATTTATAAAAACAAGAAATACATAAGAAAACACTCTTCACCAATCACATTTTTAAAAGCAAATTATTATTTATATATTGATGCATTTCACCTTGGATTACAACAGTGCCAGAACTTGCTGCAAGAGGGCTAAGCATGCATAACAATGCCTGACATGGCCAAAAATTCACCAAACACACTGAAGCCATTTCTATACACTAACCTAATTGGACACTGATAAACACCACAAATCCTGCACACACTGTGTCACAATTGCATCAACTCTAAAGCTGGAGTGCACACAGCTGGAGTTTGATCTGCTTTGGGCACCAAGTGCCGTATCTTCTCATTCTGAAATTGAGAAAGAGCAACAGCTATAAGGTTATCCCTACCAGATACATGTATATAGCCTGAATAACAAATTATCCTTTGGCAGAACACCATATTAGTCTTGGAACAAATTTCATTATAAGAGACATTTTGGATTGGCCTTTGTTAATGATTTCAACATATGCACAATTGTCACAGTTCACCAGAATTCTTTTCTTGTGTCTCTGATTTCCCTATTAACACCACCAGTCCTGTACACAATGTGTTAAAATGACATGCAGTATCCAGAAACACTTGTATTCCAGGCACTGAATGACAGTGGAAGAATGATGTGTTTTAAGATGGTCACACTTTAAATGAACCAATATGAAGTGCTCTCCAATAAACCTTTATGAAGAGCAGTGCTATATGATGTGGCTGGCTCTGTGTGTGTCTGTGTGTGTGTATGTGTATGTTATTCCACAAAATCTGTATTTACCCTATGCTACCCATGTTACAATTTTATGACAGTTATGTCCAGTCATAATCAATTAAAAAAAAACAAACCAAAAAAGCTGTGTAAAGCCCAAGACTCTATCAAAACATTGCAGACCCCATTTTCTCTAAACAGTGGCATTAGTAATACTAATCTTAGTTGTACATGTATTTTAGCGATGCCATGTTTGGTACAGTATCAGTTTTTTAAAAATTCAGTTTAGAACGTTATTTTGCCACAATTAACTCATTGCCATTCTGATTAATTCACATCATGTGGTTACTTTGCCAGATTTGACTCATCATTTAAATTAATTTGCTTCATTTGGTTATTTTGGCATGTTTTACTCAATGTCATCGTGGTTAATCCAATTCAGATGGTTACTTTGCCAGTGGTTCAATAGATGGCTCTATAATCCTATGGAAAACAGAGACCCTGTTACCATATAGATACTTCAACTCCGTGACAGAATACCTGGGTCCAGACAAGATGTACCCTTATAGCATCCAGTGTATGATGACTGTTGATGAGGTAAGTAATGAAAAAAAGAACGACAACAATTAAAACAGTTCATAACAGTATGATTGAATGATTGATTGATCGTTATTGATTGGTAATATTGGCACTTCAAAACATTAAAGGCTATTTAGTGCCAAAGCATTTGGGGACTGAGCTCAGTTACTTCCTTTCGAATACAATAGTTACTGCCACTACCAGATCTTGTTCAACAAATAGAGAAAAATAATTTTTTTTTTGTTGTTTAAGATATGTTTTCTTTATGAGTGTGGCCTTTTTGTCACTAGGTAAAACAACTTTCTTTGGGTTGAACATTTTGTTATCTTCAGACTAGAACTATTTACGTATAACTTATTAGAAATCATTTTACAGAAGAGTAAATGATTTTAAACTGAGACAAAGATTACGTATTTTCTTTTAAATTTAAAGTAAGAAGAAAATACAGTTATGGGGTGCTTTTATAGGCAAAACTTGCTCTTTCTTTGTTTTTCTTTCTCAATTTTTTTTTGGTTTATGTTTGATTCTTCATTTGTTCTTAACCACTCATTGTTAAAAGAGGGACCTTTGTCTATTGTGTATCAGATATTCATTTTAGTTTGTGATTTGGATTTTTAAAATTGCCTTACAATTTTTCAGGCATATCATTACTATGTCTGCAGTGTTGCAGTTTTTTAATATCTAGCACTGAGGCAGAATGCTGCAGATATGTAGCATTATGTCTCAGCTAGTCACATTATCCTTACACCAGGTCAACCAGTCCTAACACTAACCTCTTAATGCTGAGTGCCAAGTGAGGCAGCTATTAGTACGATTTTTATAAGTATTTGGTATGACTTTGCTAGGGTTCAAACCCATGACCTGCCAAATCCAAGGTTGATGCTCTAACCACTTAGGCCACCAGAACGGCCAGTATTCAGTTTTATAGTTCTTATATGTTCTGATAAAATGAAATCAGATAATGATATCATGATAATAATAATTAATATTTTTATTATTATTGTTATCCTTAACATACAACAGTTATTATCAAGCATTATTCAGTCAAATTATGATCTTTTTCTGGTTTGTTTTTAAAGATCTTGAAAGTTACATGTTGCAGTTATTCCTAAATATCTTGCTGTCAAATTTCTATGGATTTTAAAAATTATTTTCATGTATAAAAACAAATGTGTCTAGATTCTTAGTTGGTTAGAAATAAACAAAATTTATTTAAAATTAACTTGAAAATTTTATATATATATACATCAAAGAAGAAAATGTCCTGATATTGATTTCAAGAAAAATTTCAGAAGTTAATGAGGAGATACCTAGTCACTGCAAAGATTGATTCCTATTTCTAAGTTTTTAACATGTTTCGAAGTCTGCGATAAGAATCACATATAAATGTCATAATGCATTCATCTAAAATTCAAATTTAGCTCAGTTTGAAGGAAAGAAAGATTTAAAGTTAAATATCTCTTATCATAATATTGAAAAGAGTTAACCAGTCTGAAAAGTTAATTACAAAATGTTACATTAAATTGCAGACAACTTATATATCACTGGTATTTTCAATTTCAAGATAAATTAGAGATTGTATTAAAGAAAATCTCAAAGACAATGATTTCTTTTCCTGTGATATTAAATAAGTTTAAAATAATGGGGGAATATAGGCCATGGAAGTATAGTGCTTTGTCCAAAGCTGCAATGCACTGGGCAAGATTAATTTCTGCAGCTTCTAGTTGCAAGTCTGGCTTGCTTACTGTTGAGCCATTACAGCTGTTGTAAATATCATTATGCTTTGTTTGCCTGGTTCAAAAGTATATTGGATGATCAAAGATGGCAGCCTTTATAAATTTTGAAGAATTGTTATGAATTTTTAGTTAAAGTCTCTTGTTTTTGTCTTTTTTTTTCTCCCATAAGATGATTAAAAATTCTTTTTTTTAAAAATACAACTATTTTTGGGGGGTTTGGAGTTAAAAATTGAGGTTTTCCTAAGACACATCATGTTATGGGAGGTTTGGTCAAAATTTCAATATTTAAAATGGCTTACTGCAAATAGTGTAATAATAACATAATGGGTGTCAGTTTTAGGAAAGGAACAAAAATTACTATTTTTCATGTCAGACAAAATTATACTCACATAATTATACAAGCTTTCTTGGTCTTCCAGCATTTAGTTAGATCTGAGAACTAAGCAGGAAAAATCATCACACATTACTGTGCATATTTTCCAATTACTCTAGCAGGAAAATCATCACACATTACTGTGCATATTTTCCAATTATTCCAGCAGGAAACTCATCACACATTACTGTGCACATTTTCCAATTACTCTAGCAGGAAAATCATCACACATTACTGTGCATATTTTCCAATTATTCCAGCAGGAAAATCATCACACATTACTGTGCACATTTTCCAATTATTCCAGCAGGAAAATCATCACACATTACTGTGCATATTTTCCAATTACTCTAGCATGAAAATGAAATAAAGGTAAAGACTGTACAGCTCATGGTCCATTTGTACAACCCATGGTCCATTTGTACAGCCCATGATCCATTATGAGACATCAGATAGAACTTCAGCATTTACTCAATGCATATCATTCCTACCATTACTTATATCCTTGTTTATTCTTAAATTATGTAATGAGAAGATCTTAACTTCATCTTTTTTCCTGCATCGCTTCCTTTTTATTGCTATCTTAGTAACTTTGATTGTTTCATGTTGTCAAGAGGAGGCCATTATTTGTTTTTGTTATTGATATAAGCAGTTATAACCAGTGGTGTAATCCATGTAAAGACATAAAATGCACAAGCAATATTTACAAAAATATTAAGCTCATAATTTCAATGTATTCACATCAGTTATTTACAGTGTAAACCTGCTATAGCATGGTTCCTTATAACACAATCATTTACAGTGTAAGCCTGCTATAGCTTGGTTCATAATAGCACAATCATTTACAGCATAAACCTGCTATAGCATGGTTCCTTATAGCACAATCATTTACAGTGTAAACCTACTATAGCATGGTTCATAATAGCACAATTATTTACAGTGTAAGCCTGCTATAGCATGGTTCATAATAGCACAATCATTTACAGTGTAAACCTACTGTAGCATGGTTCATAATAGCACAATTATTTACAGTGTAAACCTGCTATAGCATGGTTCATAATAGCATAATCATTTACAGCATAAACATGCTATAGCATTGTTTCTTATAGCTTAATCATTTACAGTGTAAACCTGCTATAGCATGGTTCATTATAGCACAGTGTCTCTATATATAACGTGTTGCATGACATCTTGAAATATGTATATTTGTTTGTTTGTAAAGAAATACATTTTCTTTTTTCAAAGTATGTAAAGTAATGTGTAAAAGCTAAATATCATTTTTGGGAAGAGATTTGTGTATGAATTCAGATACAGCATGAACATGGCATGGCTCATGAGATTTAACAATAGTTTCAACAATATCTTAAAGAAGTGCTACATTTTGTGCAAAAATAACCAAGAGTTTGATTTAATAATTTGGTAAGATGCAATGTATTCTTGAAAAAGAAATTGTCTTGTATCTTTCTCAATATGAAAAATAATGTTCAAAGTTTTTATAATTTGTTAATATTCATTTCATATGTGCCAGTAATTGATCACTATCTTTTCATTTTAGCTTAGTTTTAAAAAAGTCAGCTCATTAAAAAACTGATTAATGTTAATGTTATTATTATTGAACTATGAATAATAGAAAGCTAGTAATTATTTTCCTTTTTTCTTTGGTACATTCTATGGACAAATTTTGCTCCAAGGAAAGAAATGATTCTAATCCAAATTTATAATCAATTTGTTTCAGTAAGTGCTAATCATCAATGTTAATCTCACTGTTAAAGTTTGTTACAATTTTGGGGAAATAATGTATAAAATAAAACAAGAACTCCAAAAAAACCCAAGAAAGCCACTAACAAGTGCAGATGTCTTGGTGGTGTTATCAATCATTATGCAGTCATCTGACCAGTAGATACTATTCTGCATTTCCTATAAAAATGATCCTGTTGTTGTAAGTTATTTTAACTGTAGATGCTTAGTCAAATAGGGGTCACTGTGTTAATCATTTCATATTTACAATGGATAATGGACCACAGAAACAACAAGCTTGAAGCCCTGGACAGGATTATGTCAGGAGTTAAAAAACTGTTCACAAATGAATTCGACAATGTGCTGGTCTAAAAATGTTTCTTAATCAATTCAAAAATCAATTAATATACCTGCCATTTTACAGGAAAACCATTGCTTATTGATGCCTGCTCAATCATTCGTCATAAACACCCATAGAAATAAGTTTATGGATTGTCAGAAGTTTTGGTCAAAGCCACAAATATAAAACAACCTTCACCCCTGTCATCTTAATGCTTTTTATTTTCTGGCTTCATGTCATTCATATATACATATGAAACTGCCCTTCCAGTGTTAGCACCAGAATAAAATCATTTAAGTTTTAGGGGTAGAATAATTAGCTAATGTAATCAATGCATCAATGAATAGTGGGATTCTTTTATTTTCTTTTTTCTCTCCTTTAGAGAATGACTCAGGATTTTTTTTAAAGAAACTCGTTCTGAACTCACACAGTTGAATGGTTTAGTACCAAACTGGTTTCAGGCAGTTTACATGTACATACACCTGTTGTTGTTTTTTTTTCCTTCGGTTTAATGCCCTTTCTCAGTCCAAGATAGACCATATATGGCAGCCAGTATAACTGGTAAAGTGGGGAAAACCCAGGTAAGAACTACCAACCCATAGGAAGCTATTGGCAACTTTTCCATTTACCCACATTGGTTGAGCCCAAGACTCAAACTCATGCAGACAGAGGTTTGATGGCAGTAATCGGCTGGCAGGTGCTTGAGACCACTGGGCCACCTGTTGAATTCTCATCACAAGAGCATTACTAGATCAATACCATTGACCTGTTTCAGCTGAAGTACATTTACTTTTTAAGCCTCAATATATTTTTTTTTTAAATTCTGTGTCAGAATTATACATTCTGATATCAGTCAGAAATCAGAACCGTTGGACATATCCAACATACATGAATGTTGCAGAAATGGAAACACCCATTTCATAAATTTGTGTAAATGTATTAGCAAGAATTTAAATGTATTTGAATTGACCTGTAAAATGTTTCTTAAAGTATCCCCAGCTTCTTTTGCAGATAAGTGATATAGTACAAACTAGTCTGGAGAAAACCATCAAAATCAGTACTGGTAACTACTGACCCTTTCATAAGCAGAAGTGTCGATTAAATCAATCAGTATGCTACCTTGTCTTGATACTATTTATGTAGAAATAATATTTGTAATTCTTTCTGCTTCAGAGATACATTTTAGCGGCAGTGGGGGCTGGTTTCTCTCTGTATGACAGTGTCACTGGCAATCTAGTGCTACACAAGAAGGTTGCCCACTATTCCAAAATACTGTGCCTTACATTTGCCTGTGAAGGGTATGGTTTCAGCATTGGATTATTTTCAATCTCAACAACATAATTTATGTCATATGGAATGTTTGATCCAGAATCTTATTGCATAATTTTCTAACCACATGATTTTGGTCTCACATGCATTGAATGTTGCAAAAGGGAAGAAACAGTCACAATGTTTGTCCTTCCATACTTTATACAACTTTCTTTTATTTATAGGGTTTTATTTTGAAAGAGCACCATTTCTTAATTCATTATTGGGGGTGGGGTGGGGTGGGGAAGAAAAATTTATTGTGATTGAAGTCCAAGGAGGTCAAAGGTTAATGTAACAATATAAAGTTTAAGTTTTGGGTCTGTAGTCAGAGATTAGGGATTTTGGACCTAGCAGTACTCTTTCCATTGCAATTGATAAATAGTCAATAAATATATTGAAGATGTTTACCATGAGCGATAAGAATATCACTACTGATGTGGAGCATAAAAAGGTCAAAAGTCTGATCAGAGTGTTCAGTCTGTAATAAAAAAAATATCTATCTGGATTGGGATTAGTCTAGGAAACCAGTTTCGCCAGTGTAAATGGTGCATTATATGAGATTTAAGAAGGTAGATCCATGTTTCAAGGTCCAGGTCACAGTGTAAATTTTGTTCAGCATTCTTGATGAAACATTTTGTGATTTTTAACAAGGTACTTTATCTTCTGTTTGTACATGGATTGTTCTCAGATAGCAAAAAAATTGGAGATCAAGGTTTCAAATTTTTGGTCAGGTGTTACTAAAGCCACAACTTTATCACAGGAGAGACTATATAATATGCAAATTTTCTGAGCATTATATTCCTATGAGGGATTATTTTTTTATTGTTTTAATTTTTTAATTAAAAGAGGCAAAATTGGTTTCATTTTGTTTATGTGTATATAAAGTATTAATGGATAATAAAACTAAAATTTATTTGTTCTTTTTTTAAATAGATGTTCAAATATAATTATTTAATTTGTTTTAAAACTTTCCATCATTATTCAGTGTAATAAAATAATTCATATTTTATGCATAATAATGAAGTCATAACAATTTCCAAAATTAAATCATACCAATTTATCTATGTTTGGTTTATATGTCCCGATATGGAATGCAGTTCTGCTTATTTGTTGGTTTGTTTTCATTACTAAACAATTGTTTTTGTCAGATATTTTGTTTTAATTGGTGAGACAAAAAAATTACATTTTAAAGTTTGTGCCAGTCAGATAAATTTCTGATGATTCATTAACATACGGACAAAAGCATGACATTGGGTTCTGAAGAACACTTTTTTTTATGTGAGAGATTTTCATAATATTTGGATGAATAAACAGGTTTTTGAAAATGCTTTGCTCATTTGTTAATGAAAAAATTTGATCATTATTATGGATGAGATAAAAAATATGTTGATGTTGAAATTTTAAAATGAAAATGTGTAATAATTTGTTAAGAGTAACTTTACTTAAATATTTTTGTTTTCAATCTAGAAATTTAATAATAATAGTTGGATCCATTTTTGTGTGATAGTAAGTTGACCCATTTCTTTATGATACAAGGTAAACTCTTTCTGTGGGATAATAGGTTAATACATTTCTGTGGGATAATAGGTGGACCCATTTCTTTGTTATAATCGGTAGACCGATTTCTGTGTGATAATAGGCTGATCGATTTCTGTTCGATAATAGATCAACCCATTTCTGTGTGATAATAGGTATACCAATTTTTGCGTGATAATAGGTTAACCCGTTCCTGTGTAATAATATGTAGACCCATTTTTGTTTGATTTTCTGGTAGAATGTTCCTAGTAACAGCATCAGAGGATGGGGCCATTCGATTGTGGGGTCGAAAACAGGTCATACAAGATGCTATGCAGGTTGATACCCTTCCTGAGAGGAAACCAGGGATATTAGGCACATTTCTCAATCTCAGGTGAGTAATGGACACAGTCTGCAGAATGTATTTTGCAGCAGTTAAAAAAATACTTAGATTTGTATTGATATCTCCTTCAAGGACTTTGAAACTGTAAGTTCAAGGCCACATTTCTATAAAAACAAAACTGGAAATTCAGGACTACAGGTCTTATTTCTTCAAAAACTATGTAGATGATTGATGCTGAAGTTTTAGTATTTTTATGGCACTATGTGGGATAGAGACCTATCAGATCTTTTAGCCAATATTGGTATTTGACCAATATCCCCTTATTTGTCTCCAGAGGGATCCAATCCTGGGTTTTAACATGGCTTAATTCAAACCCCTTGGAACTTCAAGCCTACATATTGCTAAAGTCACTATCATACAGGTCATGTTTCCTGATAGCTGTAGCTTCTGCTTGCAGGATAAAAGGGCTGCATACCCCTTTATGTTGACCCAAATTCCCTTCAGTTTAGATCAAAGTTTTCTGTGTATTTTATGTTACCATCAGGCTTCGTAGCCCAAAATAGGTTACCGTCTTTCAGTAGTTAATCTATCATTTCTTGCTCTCTTCCATTGCCAGGATGAGAACAGCAACCATGCAAGATCCTGTTTGCGCTCTCAAGGTCTCACTTGCAGTGCACAGAGATATGTCATGGCATGCGCAAATGATGCTTCCTTCAAGTTTGAGCTGGAACACATGAATCACCCTGCAAGCCCTTTCTTTCAGGCTGAAGTGGCTCATACACTTGCAGAACTCTGATGTCTCACTAGATCAGACTCTCCTCACATAGCTTACTGATTCAAAGTTCAAGCAATCTGTGAGTCAGAACTCTGGATATAACGTTTCACGATTTTTATTCCTGGATGAAGTGGGTCATTTGTTTGGTGTATTCTGAAATCTCACCAGATCAGAGTAGCATCATGTAGATTACTGCTCAGATGTCTCAGGCCATCTCTGCAAGACTCACTTTCAAATGCAATGTTTCAATCCGAGATATAATACAAGCTGTTGGCGGGCATCCTGTCAACCTTCTCGAGTTTTACCTCATAAATTTAGCATCACAGAGACAAACTTGGACCTTTTTAGAACTGGTGACAGCAGCACAGATGGCCACCAGACCCAACTATATCCATCAACACCACCAGTGAGCTTTGCTGGATTCGTCAGAAAATTTTTTTTAGGGGAAATTTCAACTTTATCTTCTCAACCTTATGAGTCCCAAATCAAAGGATCAAAGGCTGTGTTGCTTGTGTTATTAGGAACAAATTTAATACTTACCAAATGACATTACTGAAAAACCCTCCCAACCACCCATCATATGAGCATGTGCATTAGTGTCTTGCTCAGCTAAAAGCAGGCAACACATGGTGGTATCAAGGGGAGGTAAGTGGCAAGAGTTACTGCTCTTTTTCTGTCTAAAAATAGGATAAGATGTTTTTCGCCTTTTTGTAGGCTGGATTTGCAAGATACCAGATTATTATTACTAAGATAATGTGATTGGGTAAGTATTCTCAGAGAAACATAATTGACCTAAAAATTTGCTATCATAAACTGCAAGTTTGGGGCCTCATTTTGATAAAAAAAAAGTTCAGGGTTACATTTCTATAAAAAAAACAACAAGCATTCAGGGTAAAACTGTAGGTCCCAGAAACAGGGACTCTCACTACAGTGAGCTCTGTTTCCAATGATTAGGTAAAATGAAAGAATACAACCTAAAGCAAAATTTATTTCAAACTGAACAGTCTGTGGAGATGGGTGGAATGATTTCCTTATTCTTCCTATATACAATTTAAAGAAGATTCTTCTTTTCGTGCACTGCAGACATTTTATGTTACAAAAAAACCCTTCTTTCTTTCATCCAAGATAAAGTACCACCATTTACAGTGTACATACAAGCATCTGTCTAATATGGTGAATTGTCCTTCTTACATAAGATTGCATGCACAGATGGATAAGGTGTTTAAATATTTCCGTATCCATATTAGATTTCATGTGGTTTTGATGCCCTAGTGTGTTGCTCTACCTTTCCTGTTTCTGGTTGACATGAAAACAAAAGTAGTATTTTCACATCATTTGTGTATAGACTAAAAACATGCAATCCTTGCACAGATGAGAGAAAATTAATTGTAAAGAAATAAGATATACTCTCTTGACTTGATCTTATCCATTCAGATGCATGCTCATGACCTAATTTTATTATTTCAGATGCATGCTCATGACCTAATCCTTTTCATTCAGAGCATTTAAAATCCAGATGCATGCACATAATCCAATCCTATTAATTCAGAATACTTTCTTGACCTAATCTTATTCATTTAGATACATGAACTTGACCTAATCTTGTTCATTCAGATGCATGAATTTGACCTAATCCTTTTCATTCAGAGCATTTAAAATCCAGATGCATGCACCTGACCTAAATCGATTAATTCAGAATACACTCTTGACCTAATCTTGACTTAATCTTTTTTTTTCAGATACATACACTGGACTTAATCTTGTTCATTCAGATACATACATTTGACCTAATCTTATTCATTCAGATGCATGAATTTAACCTAATCCTTTTCATTCAGAGCATTTAAAATCCAGATGCATGCACCTGACCTAAATCGATTAATTCAGAATACTCTCTTGACCTAATCTTATTTGTTCAGATACATACACTTGACTTAATCTTTTTCATTCAGATACATACACTTGACCTAATCTTATTTGTTCAGATACATACACTTGACCTAATCTTATTCATTCAGATACATACACTTGACCTAATCTTATTCATTCAGATACATACACTTGACCTAATCTTATTCATTCAGATACATACACTTGACCTAATCTTATTCATTCAGATACATACACTTGACTTAATCTTTTTCATTCAGATACATACACTTGACCTAATCTTATTTGTTCAGATACATACACTTGACCTAATCTTATTCATTCAGATACATACACTTGACCTAATCTTATTCATTCAGATACATACACTTGACCTAATCTTATTCATTCAGATACATACACTTGACCTAATCTTATTTGTTCAGATAAATACTTTTGACCTTATCTTTTTCATTCAAAGCAGTTAAAATCCAGATAAATGTCCAGGGGAATTTTTAAATCACCATTTACTCAGTAATTTGTGTGTATTCTCATTTGCACATTAATTAAAATTTGGTTCAGCTAATTTCATGTTATTACATGCCAAGGATCATCTCTTAGTTGTGCTTTTGCTCAGAAATGACAAATATTTGAAAGTTTTTGAAATTGGTTTATCTTAGAACAATGATTTTCTGGTATCATCATTTTTGGCAAATCCATGAGATAATCATTGAAACTCTTGCCCTACAGACTTGGACTTCAACAGCCCCCTTAGAATTTTCTGAATATTGATACCAGAAATAAAATATAATCCCAATATTATTTCTGTCCCAAACCAAGTACCACCATATACAAACAGCATCGATTTTATATTGTGTAAAAGACATCAGTCTGAATTGCTTGCTGGCCCAAAGTCTATAACAGGAGTTCTTGTGAATGGAACATAATATATATGCACAAATTTTGATTTTTGTATAGCTAGGGAGTTCCATAATTGTGTATTTCAGAAGTTACTTTTCTGGAAATGCAGAACACACATTTATGTGTGAAAACCACCAGTCATTGATGTAGGTTATAGTGACCTTGACCTTTGAATCAACTTTGACCTTTTCATCAAAAGAAGCAGTAAGTGTTTTTCTTGTCTCTAGTGCAAGTCTTTCACAATGTTTGGTCAAGTTAGCAGTTATGGAACATTCTTAGTTCATAAACATTGAGCTTGACCTTTGACCAGTTGGGTCCAAACTTGACAGGTGTCGTTTTGAATCCTGGCATTATGTAATGTAGAGAGAACAGCTATTACTTGTCTCATCTTCTATCTGTTCATAAACATTATTATCTCAGATCATATCTCTCACACCATTCATGGTATTTCAAACCAAACATCATACAAATTTCAAGCACATTGTATAAAGTTGCCTTTTGATAGTTACAGTTTTCAGCATTCAGTATTTTTTATGTTATCTTGGAATGAAAGTTTAGCAGTACATGAATAGAGTGAGATTGGCCATAAGGTATTATCATCAATATTATACAAATTGGGAGTTCTGGAAACATGGTATTTTTTGTTTTTAAAATAGGAGTCATCACATAAGCTGGGAACTGCAATAGATATTTATCATCTCAACATTCCACTAGTATAATTTTTGGTCACTTTGACCTTGACCTTTGATCTTTTGACCTAAAAGTCTATTAATGTTTTTCTTTCTCATTTTTGTAAGATCTGTCATTTAGAAGTCAGGCTATTATGTGCAGATAGTTTTTCTTTTCACCTTTCACTTATTGAATGAACATTTACAAAGTTTAGTGATATTAGATAAAATCATGGTGGAGAAACAAGAGAAGCATGTAATAGATGGACAGAAATGAATATAAAGTTGTACACACTACCATATTATGCCTTGCTTCAGCATAGATATAAAAATATTTTCATTCTCAAAATTGGCCTCAACCCAAAATGCTAATATCTGGTTTAGTCAAAAATTGCATATTATCCAAAGGAAAATCCATTGAAGATGCTGAAACTTATATAAGTTTGTATACAACTTTACACATTTCTGTCTTTAATGCTATTAACATAGTTCATTAAATACAGTCAAACCTACTTATCTCGATCTCGGTTACCTCGATAACCCTGTTAAGTCGATGTTTTTGAAGTGGAACTGCCAAATTCTCTCTTTGTCTTAGCTTTTTCTCATCGGTTATGTCAATTCTTTTATGTCGATGATCACAAAACAGAGCCAAATTTGACAATTAACATCAGTTATCTCTATCCCCATGATCAATTGCTGCCGATTTTTTTCCCTTAATAGTGACAAAAATGTCTCATCTGGTGACAAGACTTTTTTGGTTATTTAATTTGTACAAACAATTGTGGCTTTTGACTGGATAAATAAAAGGGAGAAGGAAGGAAGCTACAAACTTAACTAAGTAATGCATTGGAATCAATCTACATAAATGATCCTTTGTATCCACAACCCCATCTTAGCAGTGCATTGTTACATCATAATCTGCTTATGCTGACATATGGCAGAGTACTGTATGTTTTGACAGTCAATTATGCTACCGTACTATACCTACAACTGACTGATTTCTGAAGACCTGAATAGAACAGATAAAATTAATAGAATGGCTAATCCTTCTATTTGTTGGTTGTTACAGACACTTAAACTTAGCAAGAAGAAATAGCAAACAACAAAAAAATAACTTTAGCATAATTAAAAATAATTATTTTTTTCTCAAAATACAGGAGTGAAAGAATCCCTGTATTGGTGTTAACTTATGCTACAGTAATATATACGGTCCAATATTGCCTGGTGTTGACTCGTGTAAGTTTCATTTGTGGGAATGGAGATACTATTTTGCAAGAAAAGTCTTTTGATTTTTTAATTTACATGTACTTGGTTAACTGTGCATGTGCTGAGTTCATGTAGTAGTACGTGATCACGGTCCATATGGTCGTTCACTCCAATGACAGTTCACTCATGTTGATTTTGTCGGAAGGATAACATGCTGTAGCTATTCTGTTTAAGATACTTTTCAAAGATGTCAGAGTGAAATAACTTTCGAATTTAATTTTGACACTGGTTAGCTTTTTGTAAAAACGAACTACACCCTGCATGTTTTTTGTGTGATATTGTGAGAGATCTTTGTGTTTGCAATGTTGGAGAATATAATAAAGATTTGTATTGAGAATCGATGGTGGTTTGTATTATATACTGGTAAATCTCTGCTGTTAGTTGGTGCACATATGCCTTTTGTTGTTAACAAACATGTATGTATATTTCTATAGCATGCAGATCGCTCATCAAACAAATTGTGGAAAACCCTATTGTGTGAAAAAAACATCCAAAAATACATGCATGTACATTCTCATTTATTAACGCACATCATGTACATAATGAAATTTCAAGCACATGTTGCCATATTGGTTTTTGTTTATCTCGATAATCGGTTGTCTCGATGCTTTTTGGCAATCCCCTAGGCTGGCGACATAACCAGGTTCAACTGTAAATTGGTGTGAGAGGAAAATCCCATATTATGGTCCAAATTTATAAGCAGGAACAACAGATGGTTAGATTTCTGTATTCTATACCAGTCCATATGCTGGATTGTTATTTTTAGATTCCTAATGGATAGAGATTTTCAAGGCATAATGCCAGTGTGGAAAATCTTTATCCCACCTTATATGTCTCACTAGACTTTTATCCAGACCCTGTAACTATTTTTTGTTGTTGTATTTTTCTGCCAGTCAAAAGAAAGTATTTTTATATGTAAAGAAACCATTGGTGTTAACATTCTCAGTGAATTGATGATGACTCACATGCTGACATAACTGAAGACAAGTGATTATAAAATGCTGATCCAAAGCATGACTGATCATTAGTTTTTGGACACACCTTAGGTATATATTACTAGTCACAAAAATAGCAGGTCTCAGAATAATTACAGGACAATCAGTGATAAGCACAAAAATGCAATTAGCCCATTTTTTTCCAATGTCCCCTACAAAGAAAATCTATCAGCACTACCTTGCAAGGACATTTACTTCAGCACTACCTTACAAGGACATTTACTTGAGAGCCCTTGTTCTTGTCCCAGCCTCCTATTATGTCATCCCAGAACAAAAGCACTCCATAGATTTCATTATACCTTATTCAGCCTTTGATAGTGAAGTACATATAAAGTACATCTATTACACAAGCCAACTCCAAAAATATGCAAATGTGATTGAACTTGGGGGGCATAATTTTCTTGAGAAGTACTTAATGTTTTGGGGTCAGCTTCACATTGTTACAGGACGAAAACAAGACTGTTTTTGTTGTTTGGATTTAATGACATATTTCAATATATGATAGGCTATACATGGCATCCAGCATAACTGAGAATTGCAAGGTTAGTACTGTTCAGACTTGTTTTGTTTAGTGCGAGTGATGTATCCAATGCCATTCAAGCATCATTTCAAGTTTACCTTGAATTCATCAGGATAAACCTATTACACTCTTTCTTTAAGGCAAGAGATTTTTAATGAATCTTTTATTGCTTGAAGATAAATTTGTACTGACAGCATAACATTTTGATTTTGACCTTTTTCTTTCAAGAATAGGAGGAAAATAATCCTAACTTATGCTTCAGTGTCGGATAGGAAAATTCTAGCCTGATTGTCAAACTTTTGTACAAGACACTTGGAAAAACCTTATGTCTGATGCCAAATTCTGGAATAAAATTCCTTCATATTCAGTGTACAATAGGATCATTTGGAATGATCCTATTGTACACTGAATATGAAGGAATTTTATTACTCAATGACATGAACTTTGAAAAATCCTAGATTGGTGGATGAACCAAAATTACACCATTAGATTTGCTTGACAGTATTGTTTCAGAATGCATTACATCATTGTTGTTGCAGGTGATGTCAAGGTAGGTATGATTTAATACTAAGTACAATTCATCACAAGAATATTCATAAATATAGAGCTCAGTTACTTCAAGGGACAGTCTTTAAGTTTTATTAGTTAATGATAGTTGATATGAGTTTTGGTAAATTGCTGTAGTTTTCAGGTTGTCAAATTATGGTGTCTTGTGACATCTTTTCTGTTTTGCAGAAATGAGGAAACAATGGATTTGAATCCAGAAGTTGAACTGGACCTTGTCGGTGAATGTCTTGCTCACTCCGGAGCTGTCCAGGTATTTAACTTCAAACACAACCTCAAAATTGTGATACAATTAGCCACACATTCTGTCAACTTTTGATATAAAAACTCAAGCTCATGCTGAAAGTCTGTAAACTCAAAAACAGACTATAAGTTCATTTAAAATAAACAAAAGTCATACAATATTGATATTTTCTTAATTTTAGTTTGTTTATTATACAAAGGACCCATTATCGCCAGTGACCGGTTACCTCCAATGTCATCTTTTCTACTCTTGTTCTATTTAATGTTTCCATTTTCCAGACAGTATTTCATGATTAATTTGCTTCAAGTGAGTGAAAAAATGTCTTCATCTATTAAGGTAATTAAAAATATTTATTGTTGGAAAACATGTGATCTAGATTTGAAAACTATCAGCATTGTCCAGGGATGGGGCATATCTTATGTCATTATTGGATTTATGTAGGTTTGTCTTTCTGCCAGTGCCTGCAAAATGCCAAACCACAAAAAAAAGATGCTCTCAGAGGCAAGAGTGATAACAAGTGATAGCTTTTTAGCTTTTATGAGCAACTGGTTAACAAAACTGAAGAAAAAATGACAAAAGGGATTAAATGTATGAAAAGATGAATAGAAGAAATAAACAGTGACATGCAGATAAAAAAAATAAATAAAAGGAAAATGCATAGAAAAAAAGAAGAAAACATTAAGCAAGAATTATGTGAAAGATATTTATGGAAATGTAAGGAGGCCAAACCAACTGGTATTGATGATTACACATGTAAACAGGATTTACTGTAGTTTGTTTGAGAAATGGTACCTGCTGGTCTGTGTTGGATTAACAGATGAGGAAGACATTAACGACACATACTTTATCTAAATCCTTGCTCAGCTCAATTCAGTATAAAAATGAACAGAAAGATCAGTTTTCATGTTTTAAATGACATTTTCAGACTTTTTGTTCTTGTTGCTTTTTCACTGTTACCAATGAACAATGAACCAAAGAGTGCAATTCATATATATATATATATATATATATATATATATATATATATATATATATATATATATATATAATTTAAAGCTGAGAACCACAAAAATTTCCGTACATTGGGATACTAAGGTAAGAAGATACTGTGATGCATAGCAGAGCATAACACAATTAAGTATCCAAACATTATTATTCTGGGGCAGGGGCCTGACAGTTTTTTTTAAAAATTTCTGTTTTAATTACTGGAAAATATTTTGCTCTGATTTGTAATACCATATTATATCCATTACATTATTTTAGAAAAAAATATAAATTATCTTGAGATAAAAGAAAAAAATATTTCACCTAAAAGTATTGCAGCCAACCCTAGGCTTCCCCCCCTGAAATTTAAATGGCCAGTACATTATGGCAGATGATTTTGCTATGGGCATATTAAGCGTTTTACTAATTGTGATCTAAAACTTGTAACTAAAGTGGCATGATTAAACTTATGCTGTAGCTGATACTATGAAAGACATCTTGGTGACATTTCAGAGCCAAATGATAAAGATAAGAAGTGTTGATACTGAAGTCAACAATTTTTTATCAATGCTATTGATAAAATTAATACACAGGTCAATTTTGAGTTGGATGCTGGCAAGAGATTTATAAGAAAGGCCTGTAAACAATAAATACACACTCTCACAACAAATATGAAAATGTTTAGAGAAATGATGTTAAGTTCAGACAGTAAAGGATATAACTGTTTTGTAAAAAAGGATAATTTTAAAAACCATTTTGTCATGAATTATGAAAACATGGTGTTAATGCCATTAAATTCATAATAAGATTGCTTATCAATCATATAATTCCTTACTGACAAAAACACACAAACACATACATATATAGACACCTGCAGCTGCAAATAACATTTATTTTAAAGGCTATGGAGTTTTAGAGAGAAAAATCAAAATATTGTTCAAGCTAATTAAACAAGGAAGTCATTTTAGGGGGTTATATAGACATGTATTCAATATTTCTTGATTTCCTTAAATCAGTTGATACACTTTTAATAAGGTTATATTTTTACACAATCTGATTCAATGCTCAGTGCCCCATTTTGATGCATGTACAATTCATGTTGGTATCCATCAACAGTACAAGGGGCAGGTCATTGGTTGCTCTGAATCCTAACAGTTTACAAAGCAGCATATGAAATGACACATGCTGCCATGGTTCTTTTATTAGTAAAAACAAAATATAAACCATGCATCAATTTCTAATCATGAACACTGGCACTGGAATGGAAAAAGACATGACTTGTTAGCAGGGATAATTTACAATTGTTTCTGCTAGACATAAAAGTAAAATTTTCATTAAGTTTTTGATATTCATAGATTACATTTAGCTTTCTAAGCCCAAGTTATAAATTTCAGTTATTGTGTGTTATTAAGAATACATTGACCAGAGTTTTGTGGATGACTTGCACTTATGATGAGGAGAGACCTTGATTTCTTGGAGGTCAGAGGTCAAGATGATTATGACATAAAGAAAAATGGGGTTTAAAAAAAACTTTGGTTCTAATGTTCTTGTTCCTTGATTCAAATTTGTGGATGTTTTACACTTAAGGAGGAGCCCCAAGTAGTCTAAAGCACTCTCTGTTATTGATCACTGCCATCTCACCTCTGTCTGCGTGGGTTCGAGTCTTAGATTCGGCAAATGTGGATATGTGAGAAAGCTTGCCAGTAGCTTCTTGTGGGTGGGTGGTTCTTTCCGCGGATTTCCCGGTTTCTTCCTTCCACCATTAATACTGGCCACCATGTATAACCTATAGTGTGCTGAAAAATGGCGTTATGCACCAGAACAACAACAACAGCAACAACACTTAAGGAAATAAATAAACCAATAGATTTTATAGTCTAAAAGTCATGGTAAGTCAAATAAAATAATAAATATATAATGGTGTTGCATAGTAAGCTTAGTCAAAGACCATATACATTGAACAAAACTCCAGGTCATTGAGACCTGTTGGACAGTATTCTTTTAAGTCAACCATGTACTACTAGTGCCTGCAAATTAAGCATAGGGCAGCTGTACACTTTGCCATTCTGGGTACACTTTGCCATTCTGGGTACATGATATATTAGGACTAATACTAACATAATGGTTTCTGCACATTAAGTTTAGTTCAAGATGGCTACCCTTAATGAAAATATTCAGGTCACTGAGACTCATTGGTTTATAATCTCCAGTCAACTATACCCACATAGTGCCCCTTTTAACCAGAGCTGGTGTAATATATGCCATTTATAATACTTTTGTGAACATATTAAATGTTTTATTGATTTTTTTTTTATTTGACCACCTGTCCATATTGTGAAGTTTTTCTAGTTTTTTCTGTGAAGCATATGCAAAACATAGGGATCACTTTCTTGATGCCATTGACATTGTTGCAAAAGCCCACATTGTGTTGATGTATTTTGCTCATTTTCTCAGAAACCATTATAAGTATAGTTATTAATGTTGATTGACATATTCATCTTGGAGGTTGCTACACACCAAGGGTAAAAGTAGGTCACAGTTTGATACATTTTATGCTCCATTGATTATGTCAACTTTTTGCATATGGCTCAATTTCCTAATTATTAGATTATGTCAAAGTAGGGAAGGCAAAATATATTCACAGACTTCTTGTATAAACTTTTCATAAATTTTAAATGTCCTGTATTCTAGGTCTTGATGAACATTGAGGGAGAAGGGTTCATGTCTGGTGCAGCAGATGGACTTCTTATTATATGGAAGGTAGTCAGAAACACGAACATTTTATGACCATAGCAATTTTTTGCAAATTTAATAATCATATTTGCTAAATAAATGTCATTTTGACATTTACTTAACATGCACTTTGCCATTTGGCAGATCATATAGTGATTTCAGTCATGCAGTTTAATTCATTTAGTTGTGCATCACTTTTCCATGGTTCTCAAGAATCATTCTATTTCCGAATATATCATGTTTTGATGTTGTAGCATGTTTTGATCCTAAGATTATCTAAGTCTTGAGTTGTTGTCTTTTTATATAAATGCTTCAGTACTTTTGGCTGATTCTTATTATTCATGTGATTCATATTATTCATACATGCAAATATTTAAATCACAACAAGGAGGGAACAGAACCTAACTAAATGTGCAGTTAAGGTGTTTTGCATTGTTATGTCACTCATATAATATTATTTTTGCTCATGTGCTACCTTGTAACATCATTGGCCTTTAGTTTCATCACAGAATCCTAGAAATATTTTCTCTATAATGTTGATACAGAATCTTAGATTGTGTACCAGAGAAACATTAAAGCAAAGATGAGAATAGATAGTCTTAAGTAAGCATTTTAAATAAATTTTTCAATGATCTATTTTTTTAACTATACATTATAGTATATTATACTACTAAAAATTGATCCATATGTTCATATTTGTTTTAGAGCTCACAGTTGCAGATGGTAAAAAGAAATCGCCTCATACAGGGTAAACAAGAACAGTTGGAGGAAGATATACTTGGAATGCATTCTGACTCTATCAAAAGATACAATTGTCCTGTGTAAATTTCATTGTCACAACATTTTGTGAACTGTACTTTATTTGAAATGCTGAAAAACAGAAATGGAAAACACAAAGATTTTAAAATGTATGAAATTCTACTTGTATTTTAAGCATGGGTATGTGCAATAGTATTGTAATATAAATTACATATTGTTTTAGTCCAACCTGCCATCTTTAATATTGTTATTGTTAACATGTTTTACGATTTATTGAGGATCATATCACTGAACTCTTATCTAATGGTTAAAATGATGTATATCAGTACATACACATACACATACACATATCCTAACAAATGTACTGTGTCATGAGAATGTTATCTTAATATTCATGATGGTTGATTTTCTATTCATGACAGTTGATTTTCTATTCATGATGGTTGATTTTCTATTCATGACGGTTGATTTTCTATTCATGATGGTTGATTTTCTATTCATGATGGTTGATTCTCTAACCACTTGGGTGGAAGGGTTTAGGAAGAAGCTTCAATGTGCAATGCAAAGAGAAAAGTTTGGTGTACAGCAACACTATGTGTGTGGATGGACCATGCTGCATGCATTTTTTGTGTGGCATATTTAGTATGCATTCACTCAACAACTTTGAATAATGAGAATGATGGATTACTTTAAATTTGAGAGAAGGATACCACTCTTCTTTGCTATAATGATAAGCAGTTAGATTTATGCTTTCCAGTATTCATTAGCTTCAAAGATTTATTAAACTATTTTTGCACAACATGTTGCTATAATCTGCCTTTTTCTCCAATATTCGAGCAGTGTAAGTTATTGTGTTCCTTACATGTTAACATACTTTAAGTTGCTATTATCACATTGCAGAGATGCCAAATCAGCAGGTCCACTAATAGAACTGTGCATCTAAATCAATCCATTATTTCATAGCATGTATTATTTCATGCACATAATTGAAGTTGCCAATTTGCAATTAACAATTGCATGATGTATGTGCATGTCTTGCATGCAAATCATTCACTACAGCCTGCACCACCACACAGAATGTGTTCTTCTTATTTGCATCATGTGTCCATGACAATAAAATTCATCAGCCATTTGTGATCTGATTTCATTATTTATATTCTGTATGTAAATTGCAAGCGCATGTCCACATGCATGTAGTCTGCCAGCCGTATATGTGGTTGCTTCATTGAAGTCTTTATCATTTATGCAAGCCTGCTAGTGTGTCATTTGATACACTTCAGTGTCAGTCAGTAATGTGAGCCTGCTAGTATGTCATTTGATACACTTCAGTGTCAGTCAGTAATGTGAGCCTGCTAGTATGTCATTTGATACACTTCAGTGTCGGTCAGTAATGTGAGCCTGCTAGTGTGTCATTTGATACACTTCAGTGTCAGTCAGTAATGTGAGCCTGCTAGTGTCATTTGATACACTTCAGTGTCAGTCAGTAATGTGATCCTGCTAGTGTGAGTGTGTCATTAGATACACTTCAGTGTCAGTCAGTAATGTGAGCCTGCCAGTTTGCCATTTGATATACTGTAGTGTCTGTCAGTAATATACACCTGTCAGTGTTTAATTAAAAGTAACATAGGTATCATCTTCCTAATCAGCAATCAAATTGTGCAGGAAACCAAACACATGTAGTGAGGTCAGCTCAGCTCAGTCTCCACCTTATACACTTGAAAGAAATTTTCCATCAAGGAAATAACAGGAAAATCCCAAGATTATGTTAACTTCATGAGATGTCATTTAAAGCACTATTTTAATATGCCTGCCACGAGGGTGTATGAATTGACAAATATGATTCTAATAATAATTTCAAATATGCTTCAGTTCAGGACATTTGTTGTGTGTAAATGTGATAAAATGCTTAATAAAATGGAAAGACAACCTGAATATGTAATTATGTGCAGTACATAGAGAGACTGATGTATGCAAGTCTTCTTAATCTCAAGCTGATAATTCATCATGAAAACCTTCAATTCCTGTTGTGGGAAGGGATAGGTGCCAAAATTTGTAGGATGTAATATTAGTTTTGCATGAAGCTTGAATCAATAGGAGTGAATTGAATAGACTCGATTTTTATATTAAAGTTTTTGAACTGTAGTTTTAGTTTTTTAGTTTATAATAACAAATTTTTTTTAATGCATTGACTTTTTGTATTAGCTATAATTAATAATGTGATTTAGTAAATTTTTTAATTATAAGTGCCTTAAGACAGATTAATATTTTAGGTGGAGATCTGTAACTGGATTCAGTCCAATTGGTACACTTTAGATAATGGCTGTGTGATGTAATTCTAATCAATCATTGCTTGTCTGGAATATCAAACTGGTCAGTTTATGCCAAACAAATATTTACAACCAAAGATAAAAACTGGGATTATTATAAATGTGTCCTTTTACATTAAAACAGTACCAATTAAATCAAAATTTAGTATTGTCTGTCAAACATCTAAACCTTTAAAGTTGTAACCAAGGTTGCTATGCATGAGTTAAAGAATAAATGAGAACCAGTGAAAAATAGTGAAATGTACATTGACAATCATTATCAAAAAGAACATTACAATATTAAAACAGTTCCAACACTAACAGTTAATTGGAAAAAGAATAAGTTTATTTCTGACCTAGAAAAACCCTTTAATTTTGTTAATATCTTTGAAAGTCAGAAAAAATGGAGAATTTTCATCTGGCACTTGATAGTTCATAAATACATAACTGAATTGTAATTTTACATAATGTGTTCAATTTATTGACTTCTTACAGGAATTATCAGAGATTACATTACTCTTCAGTCAGCTGAGGTACAGTTGCTTATTGAATTGTTTGGGAGCTTGCCCTACACATTTTTATATTCAATTCAAGCACTCAGGTGATCAGATTGGTCCAGTAGATTGATCATCACTTAGCACCTTATCAGTATCATTTTTATGTGGAAGATCAGTCTGGTATCAAACAGTAACAGCATGTCTTTGTTGTGTGTTTAAGGTACATGTTGTAGAAAAATAATAAAGTTTATCATTCCCAGTTCCCCTTTTAATATGTCAAATTAGCAAAAATATATTGGGATAAATCTTTCCTTATTATTTGGTAGTTTGCACTGGGAAGATGGTGTTAAGAATTATTGTCAATAGTAGCCTTGGTTACCCAAATCTTAGTGGTAAATATTTCTATCAGACTTTGCTAAATACATAGAAATTTACTGACTGATTGGATTAATTTTCAGTGCACAATGCCATGTTATGATAATCCATGACAATTACTGCATTAAACATACAGTCCATAGTTGGATTACGTCATACCTATCTACTTCTCAAAAGCAAAGTAGTGAGATTAAATAATTTCAGAAGATTGGGACCTACACTCTGGAGTTTTTTATGGCTTTTTTTAAGCCTCATTTTCACTATATATTTACCAATCTCCTGGGTTCAAAACATATGAAATTGTATGAGATTAATTATACACCCCGTAAACAAATTGCAAGATAATCGATGGAGGTATGAAAGCCATGATTGCTCTGGGAAGGAAAGCCTCCTAAGGATCATAGATCCTCTCATGGATAAAAGTACACTCATTAAAAGCAAATATTATTTAAATAAACAAACAATGGAAACAAAAAGCCGGATATTATTAAAAATATTTTACAGTCTGATTTGGGTATTGGGGAAGGTAAAGCCTAGCAAGTGTGAAAAAAAATCACTCATGGGCTTGGTGGAACATGGTTGGGCAAACAAGCATTAAGGCTAATTTACCTTCCAATACCAATAAAGATTTCACGTGGATTGTTTCATGTTCAACACCTAATTAGGGCCATCAGGCTGCTGATCTCATAGTTCTTCTACATGATTGTAGTAATGGCCGTACCCATAAGAATGCATTAACCATAGTGGATGATGTCAGCAGATACCAAGAAGCTGAACCGTTGATGTAGAAAGATTCTTCAAATGATGCAGATGCACTCAAAGTCATTTAAGCACACAGACACGATTGTTACAAGTGGATCCTGTAAAAAAATATCGGATCTGTTGTTGCATTTGTTGACCTTAACATTGATTACGACTTCGTGCCAGACATGTCAACATTCATCGCAACCAAGCTATTGTGGAACAATTTAATCGCACACTTGCATAACGATTTTTAGTCATCAGTACATGCAACAAATTGTAGATGATGTCAGAATAAAGGGAGCTAAACCGTCAAACAGAGCGGTCTCACGAATAGTTAGCATGTCTTCCACTAGTCATAGCAGCACTAAACAAACAAGTCACATACACAACCGGATTAAAACCAGCTGATGAGATTCAACTAAAGACATTTACTCTGAAAGTGATTTCACAGCCGGCTCATTCACAACAAGTTGAAAATAAGTTTGTTTGGTATCTATATTTGCCTGGAGAGTTAAAAGTTTCTACTAACACAATATGGTTTATTGATGGATTTACAATCTCAAATGGAGGGCCTACTTCTCTCCACAATGAAGGTTTAAAATGTTTGTCTTGCAGGGCAGTCATAATAAGAGTCGAGCATATAGAAGAGGAAGACAGTCCTGGCAGGGAAGAACCATACGTGACCATTGTTGCTACAAAAGATTCAGTTTGTCTGGAATCTTCCTGCTCATATCTATCGCCAGATCGAGTAGATAATTAGTGACCCAGAACTTGTCCTATCTGAGAGACTAAGGTACGTAGCTTCTGATTCCGCCTCAAAGAGGTAGATAATTGGATTCCCCATTTTTGCGCAAATCTGAGTAATGACTGATCAATGGAGAAATAATTCCATGTGAAAGACTTAATCTCTTTTGGATAGAGTGCCGACCAAGACATGGAGTCTGCCAGAAATGTGTCTGATTTGTACGTTGATATGTAGATTGTAGCTCTAACATAGAAACTGGTTCCTCCCTATTTGAGGAGATTGGTTGCCACCACAGAGTAGTCGGACATAATTATGATCGTTTTCAGTATTCTTTGTCAATAACCATTCAAGAAATGTTTTTAGTGTTTCTAAAGACACAGTGTCTATCTCATCACGTATAATATACTTAGGTATATATTTTTCACCCATTTTTTTAGGAGTACATGTGTATCCGCACCATCTAAAGAAATTATGATATGTACATGATTTTACTTCTTGTTCTTTTATTTCCCTGGCAAGTTTATGTGTAGGTGTCAAAACAATCATAAATAATTTAATCACATGAGTTGTTTTACCTCAACCACACACCCATTATTATAAACAGTCTTATGTATAGCCACATGATCGTACACAGATGGTGCAGATGACTTTGATATTTGATTATTCATTTCATAATATATTTCTTTAATTTCAAAGTCAGCCGATTCAGAATAACTAAGTATATTTTCTTGCTTTATCCTCTGTGTCCCCCATTCACCATTACCGAGTAGCAGTTTTAATAATTTCTTATATTTTTTATTTATATAAAATGAATCCTTATCAACTCTAACAGCGTAACAAGCAAATATATTTATCATCGACAGTAGATTTATCAAAATATAGGCTAGTATCAAAGATCTTAAATGAGTAAACTGCGGCGAGTTGCCATCAATATAGCTCACAATGATACCTAGTTTGGTCCTTTCTGATAAATAAACATTACATCGGCTTATAAATGTGTTTTTCTCTGTTTTATAAGCGATTATAAAATCTAGCCAAGCATTGTCCATAACCAATCTTGTTCAGTGTCATTTAGAATTGTATGAACTGCCTTGAATAAACCGATTATCTTTTTTGCCAAGATCTTTTGCAAGTTTTTCATCATGCTCGTCTCTGCATTTACGTATATTAATAGTAATTTCAATAATGTCATCTTCATTAAGATCAGGAAATTCTTTCCTGGCATTATCAATATTAAATCTATCCGGTTCTGGTAACCAAACTTGCTTTTGTGGACTATAGGACATAGTTGCTTCACTAACCGTTAACGATATTAAAATTCTAGCATCAAGCATATATCTTAACAGCATTATTGGAGTCCAATATTTTTTTTCTGAAAAATGTCTTCCAAACCAAGCATAAGTAATCAGATGGAGATCTCTAAACTAGAATGATTCTACGTGAGCAAATCCTGTTAAGTCAAAATCTGGTAAGGGTCCGTTTATCGAAACTCTGGTAATCTCATGTGTAGGCTGCATGAGTCTCTTAAAGTATTTAGAACATTCTCTATATTCAAGAAAACTCCCAGGATAACATGCAGCCATATCGAGGGAGAAAACATCATTTATAATCGTATTTAGTATTCCATAATCCACCCTGTCTATATTCTATACAAATTTTCTTGACATCTTCAATAAATTCTAATCTTGTCTGTTTCCATGGTTGTTCTCCTGTGCGAAATGGGCTGCGACCGATGGTACGGTAAAACAATTATTCAGTAGTTGTCTAGTTTTGACATCGTCAGAAGTATATTTTAATGCAAAATTTTTCATTTATTCACGAAGAGATTCTGTACGGTAAATATCACCATTAGATCGTACAAACTGATCATGATAATCATATTCTGAACTTTGAAATAACCAAACAGACACAGGGTTACTTTTACTGATATTTTTGATAAAATCAAATATCCCTGTGATAAAATATAAAATATATAAACTCTAACCATTCTGTCTCGTGGAAAAATTGTTACAGCATCAGTCCATGCAAGTGCATTATGATCAATAATCATTATAGGGCATCGATTTTGTAATATATATTTTGGTTCATACACTTTCTTTCCGGTTAGTGTTTTTACTGTTATTGGAAATCTTAATAACTTTTCTAGCTCAGCAATATATTTAATAGATGCTCCAGTATATATAACTCCCTCTGTCCATTTACATATTTTTTTACATCTTAAATCTGTTAAGCAATTACCACGTATCGCATTTGTGAAATGCTCTGTAACTCGTTCAGCTACACAGTTTATTCTTGACTAGGACAATCTAATCAGGTTGAGATCCGCAACGTTAGGTTTATGATTCAGCGGGTATATTGCATAGATTAGTGCAGTAACTGGGTAACCTCGCTCGAAGTATGGCCTATCAATATTAGTCAGTGTTCCAGGCTTGGATTTATTAATAAAACGATATTATATCCCGATTATATATGAACGGGATCTCTTTTACCATGAATTATCCAGATATCATCATCTGTCTCTGCAATAAATTTTATCAAAATAAAATATTTTTGATTATCAAGGTGGTTAATAATTACTTTTCCTCCTTCGTCATTTATCATATTAAAAGCAGTTCCAAGTTGATCACACATGAGTAGCTCCATCGTCACGAAATTCCTTTTTGGCTTCACGGATACATTTAGTTATATCCAGATTCGTTAAAGCTAGATCTTGCATCGAAAGACTAAATTTATATTCTGGTAGTCTGTCAAGATCAAATCTGACGGAGGAGGGTTCAATTGTGGATAATTCCTTCATTATTATAATTAAGACAAATATTTAAATTGAATTTTAGTGTGTGTGTGTGTATATATATATATATATATATATATATATATATATATATATATATATATTGATTCAAACAGAAAATAAGATGTATTTGGTTGATAATTGGAATATTTCTTATTGTAATAAACCATGTATAAACAAATACTGTGCAAATCATATGCAGAGCATCAAATATGAAAGTACAGGACCAAGACCATGTGTTCATTGTGGTATTAGAGTAAGAGGAAAAACACATGTGCAAAATGATGATGTAAGAAATAGAGGGAACGCAAACGTTATTACGACAAAAAATACCTTGACAAGTAAATCTCCTATAAAGACAGAAAAGAATTATCTGACCAGATTTCAAAATAATGATTTACACCAACATATTAATATATAATTGGAGCAAAAATAATTTGTGAGTCATCCAATATATACATATTACGAGGTGTCTCAAAATGGTGTAATTAGGAACTGCAGATTGAAAAAAAAACCAGTCGATAATATAAATAATACTGTTTATCTTAAATTCCGTGCTGGAAAAAGAAAACGATTATTTATCTCATAGATTCATATGAGTGTTATTTTTGGGTCGTTAAAGATAGATTTGTAATTGATCACATCAATAATGATACACTCGATAACTCTATAAATAACTTACGACTTGTCACAGTCAGAATTGCAAGTTTGGAAAAATCGGCGTTATTAATGATTGTAAGGGCAAGAGTTTTTAAATCTATAAATATACACAGGCCAAAAAAATAATATTCAGTTCGATAAATAAAGCTGCCAAATATTTCGGTATCAACTCTGTTTCAATAATGCGTGTAGCTGATATAATTAAGTCTGCATATTGAATAAAATACGATCAGCCAATAATATTTGAATACGTCAAATAACTGTACTCTTAACACAAAACAATAAATAAATATTTTTTACTGTATATATTTCGACAATGTCAATCTTGCCAATAGATTTGTTTAGCCACAACTAGTTATGGGTCCACCTTCACTATCACTATTCTCCTGTATCACTTCTATTTTTTACAAAATCAAATAACATCTTCTCAAGTGCATTACACAATTGTCTATCGTCTTTTTTCTTTCGTACTTGCGAGACAATGCAATTCTTATCTTTTCGATTGAACGCGCAAACAGTGCAAATAGCTTTACATGTGTTTTGTTTACCATTGCAAAATATTCTAACATAAAGTGATGAACGGATTTCACGAATCGATAACTGGAAGGTAATGTAAATTTATTTTCAAATTTCCGTTGTTGCAATGACTCAAAGTCACACGTGATCTTTTGAGGATCAAGAGTACGAGATAACTTTATTCCGTAATGTTTAAGTTTTTAATAGCATAAAAATATCAATATTTTCACTGTTCATTATATATATATATATATATATATATATATATATATATATATATATATATATATATATATATATATATATATATATATATATATATATATAATTATAAATATACACCAGACAGAACAGACGGTGCTATCCCTGGATTCTGTAGTAGAATCTTGATAATAGTGGGCAGAATTTATAGTTTAATACAAACAATACTATCATACAGGTTAGAGAAATTAAATTCGTACTCTACGAGTTTCGAACCCAGGTCCTCGAGTAAATGACACCCATCGCCTTGCCTTTACGCACCGACCCATATACCGTCACGACCAAGCACGCATCACCAAAAAAAGATGGCACTGAATCGGTATTATATGACCTCGTGCGTAGCAGACACACTCGCATTACGACCTAGTAAATAATTCTTATATATTTACACAGTCGTTCCAGATTCCTATGAAAGAAATCAAGGTATATAGGATTTTTGTATTACATAGAATTATTAGTATATACCAGACAGAACAGACGGTGCTATCCATGGATTCGGTAGTGGAATCTTGATAATAGTGGGCAGAATTTATAGTTTAATGCAAACAATACTATCATACAGGTCAGAAAAATTAAATTCGTACTCTACGGAGTTTCGAACCCAGGTCCGCGAGTAAATGGAACCCATCGCCTTGCCTGCACGCACCAACCCATATACTGTCACGTCAAAAACTTCAAAGAAGCAAAAAATCAAATAAGGGTGTCAAACTTAATCTCTCAGCGGGCGCTATCAAAGCTACTTTTCAAACGGATGGTATATTTCCACTTCTCGCAGCTATACAGCATTAGTAGCCGCTGCAGCCCCAGATGTTGCAAAAGCAGTTGCATTAGGCGCTGTTGGAACTGCTGCTGGAATGGCATTAAAGAAAGCAACCGGACAGGGAATAAAGCAAACATGCGAAAAAAGGAAAGAGGTCTCAGATTGCCAGGGACCCCATATTCATATTACGGAGAAGGTATAAGACTTCTCGGGACAGTTTACTGATATCGCCTATGTCCAATTTTGATTTACTCGATGCTGCTAAAAATCTAAAATTAAAACTTTAGACGTGTTTTTATGCACGATCAATTACCAAAGCAACCAAACGATGCTGAGATTGGTATTATTAATCTCGACAAAAACTCTGGATCTGGCACGCATTGGGTCGCTTATGCAATTGATCCACGTGGAATTATTTATTTTGATTCATATGGATTAGCGCCACCAAAGGAATTTTTAGAATATGCTACCAACATGCAAAGTACTCCAATATATTATTCAACGTTAACTACACAAACATTAACTGATCCACCAATATGTGATCGTGAAGTACCTAATGTACTTGATGCTATATCAAAATCAACAAAACCACCTCATAAAGTCGTGCATGAATATACCATTGTCATATTTAAACATATATATATATATATATATATATATATATATATATATATATATATATATATATATATATATATATATATATATAATGGTAGATACTTACGGAAGATCTGCCCGTGGTAAAGCTCAGCAGCAAGGTGATTTATCTAAATATGCAACCCCTTGATCAACTCAGAAATGAGATTGACGATTTATTAAATATTACATGCGTGGGTCAAAATGAAGTCGTTGTTTTTCAGGATAAACAAGGACGATTAAAGACGAGTAACGAAAAAATATGTCGACGATCAAGAATCTAAGTACATATTAGCCAACGGTGGTTAAGTGCGTGCATTTTTCAACATGAATAATAATGGCATTAATAATCTCAGAACACTAGAATCTAATTTTGATGCTGCAACGAAAAACATGTCGATGAAATTCCAAAAACAACTTCTTTAACAACGATCAACAAAGAAATGGCCACACTAAAAAAACTGATTTTAACAATCACGTTAGCAAGCTTTTTTTTAAAAAAAGACATGAACAGAACTACTAGCGAATTTTTCGGACCTCCACCAACTCTTGACATAAAACTCGCCGATATTAATACAAAACTCAACGATATTGTCAGTGAAGTTCGAGATATTGTTAAAAAAGAGTCTTATTAAAATTCCTCACAGATAAAATATATCGTATATGCAGTACATCTGGATGTGGCGTATGGACACCAGAACGAAACTATCAAACACACCGCGGAAGTTGCTGGTGTGTATGGACTATCCCTACTTAGCGGTGCAGAATTTAAAATATTTACAACAGTTCCATCAACTAGCAATTTTTCTAGAACTGTATCTGTAATCTTAGGCAAAAATTCTGAGGAAACATTTACGCTGGAATCTTCTGATAAAAGTATGGTCTCAGCTAATTATTGTTAGTGTCTGGAATGTGTAACCAAACTCATAAATTAATTACTTAACGTCATAGTATAATGGATCAAATGACTCCGTCATCTATCGACGTTCAATGTCACAGATATAATCAAGCATGTGAATGTCTGACCGAACTAAAAAATACCATAGACAATTATACAGTAAAAGTTTAAAAATAATATCGTAGACGTATGGCTGTCATTGATATAGTTATTTACTCAGTTTCTGCTATTGTTGCTTGACCCGGCTTAATATTATAAACTTTAACAATGACAGCACCAGCAGTTATAACAATTAACGTTTCAACGACTATCGCAGGTATTCTCAGTATTATTGTTAAAAAGATAGCTACATGTGCAAATGATAAATTGAGTGAGTATATGATAAAATTACACACATCGACAGCAAGCTATTCTAAATTATCCTCGTGTATTTATTTCCATGTATCTCAGTAATGGTAAAATATATGACAAGGAGTTTGAAACGATAATAAAAACCTATGATGGAGCATTCAGAATCGTTAGTGATTCTGGTGACAATAACCAAAACAAAATAAAAATGAAGAATTAAACAATAACAATAATAATATCAGCGTCTGAACATCGTTCAGAGATTGATTCGTGAGAGTTATTACAACAGATCGTCACTAACACAACTCCGTCAAAAACTACGATGATATCAATAAGTTCGACCAATCCTAGATTTAGCGTTAACTTTCCAAC